>RSEF01000003.1:29717611-29766213 GCA_003993805.1 Himantopus leucocephalus | reverse complement strand
AAACTAGAAGACGGTAGATTTAGATTAGATATCAGGAAGAAATCTTTCACTCTGAGGTTGGTGAGGCACTGGAACAGGTTGCCTAGAGAAGCTGTGGGTCCCCCATCACTGGAAGAGTTCAAGGCCAGGCTGGATGGGACTTTGAGCAACCTGGTCTAGTGGGAGGTGTCCCTGCCCACGGCAGAGGGGTTGGAACTAGATGATCTTTAAGATCCCTTCCAACCTAAACCATTTTATGATTCTGTGATCCTATAAATCACCAGGCAGCTACCAGAGCTGGAATCAGTGTGTTTTCATAGTCCACTCTTTTGGTTAAAACATTATAGAACTCAATGATCTTCCGTCTCAGAGCAGGTATGATCTAGATATATAAGGACAACAACGTTTAAGCCCAGAGATTCAGCCTTCCTATCATAACATTTCTCACAAGCTTTTAAAAAATTAATTATCAATATGTCAATAGATTATGAATTGTGGATGCACGTTTACCTATGATAACTACAGACTTAAAAAAAGAAAAGTGCAAGCCAAGTTTTATTCCTAACTCTGCCACCGGCAGCCACAGCAGATAAGATGAAAAGTTCACCCCAATACCCCTTCATACCCTTGAATATAGCTACTAGAGATGCTTAACAGGAGAATTTAAGAACTGGGCAAGCACACAGTGAAGCTTTGCCCAGTGTCTTACCAAATTCTGGTGGAGTTTAATGATTTCCCAGTCTACTGTTGTATCAATACAACCTAGTTTCTTAAAGAGGCTTTGCAGAGACACACCTTGGAAAGTGCTTTTTCTGAAATCTGAGTCCAAATTGCTTAACCTCTTTACCTCAGCCACCTAGATGGAGAGATAAGATAAAAATGTCTCTCTCTGTGAAGCATCTTTGAGATATTCCAGGCCAAGTCTCCATATAAATGTACAGCATGAGATTATTAGTATAATTTTTGATAGGGCTTCTGTCTTCCATTTTATTCTGAAGTCAGTAAGCACAGTACTTCTCATGTTCCACCGTGTGGTTTGCTTTGTTGGCCGAAACTTGATATCTGCTTCCCTATTAATATCATCACACTGTCTGAATGTATTTTAAGAGCTTATGATACTTGGCAATGAGTGGGTTTGATTTTGTTATTGTTGGGTCAGAACGCAGTGCATTTAATTTAAACGTTAGCACAAGATGGGTTTTATCTGATCAAGAAACCATGCAAGAGTAGGAAGGGGTATATTTCCTTTACGAAACAGGCACCCCTTGATATATTTTCAATGCCAAAGATTTTCATCTGTTTGAATGACAGCCACATACTCCCATTACACTAACTGGAAACCCATAACGAGAACAGGGAAGCTGGACAATGATGCAAAAGCAGATTTTTTTGGCAACTGTATGTAATGCTTTTGAAGTTGTGAATGAAAGATTGTGACATGCCTTCAGCTCAACCCAAAAGTCCTTTCCTGGGCAAAAACATATTTGCAGAACAGCGTCACTGAACAGCGTCAAGAGTACAATCAAAAATTACCAATGTGTTTTTACGGGAACATGCAGGTAGAAATTTAAGCCTTCCCTTGTCAATGATACCGACTACTGAAGCAGGTCTGTTGGCAGTCAATTGTGCTCGGTAGCCTTCAGTGTCCCAGACCAGTGAAGTGTTTCTGACCTGGTTCACCATCACCCAAACACCAGCATGGCTTCCCCCATCCATTGCGTGCCACCGAGCCCCAGCCAGAGCAGATGGCGCCATCCGGGACTACAGGCCGCTTTGCTCCCACGTAAGCACTGCTTACGTGCTTCTGAAACTGGGGCCCCATCTTTCTTCTTCTTCTGATTAAATTTGACATTTCTGTTCAGCAAAAGAAAGAACATACGCGGGAACTTCACCAAAACTTTGAACCTCATAACAGTTTTATTAGTAGTGACAGCAGCATCTGGGGTTTCCAGAAACTACACCCCGACATAGTCACATATTTCTGCGAAAAGTCACCATCCTGCAATTAAAGCTTTTATGTTTTATGCTCATCTTTACAATTGCACCATGCCTGACAAGGTTACCTGGGCATGGCTTGCTTATTTGAAACAAAAATTTTAAGTATGCATTTCTTTTTTTCATTTCTTTCTTCCCTCCCCTTTGGGTAGTGGCATATGTTGACTCTTCTTAGCTTTAACAGCAATGTTATATATACTGAGATTCTATCTGGACAAGAAATGAACAGAAATATTATACACAGCTAAATAAGAAAACACAGATTATTGCCTGAGCCCCCGAAGGCCTACTTTGTCTGTGCAACAGTTTGTTTTACTTTTCATAAAATTTATTTTGGCTGTAGCCAGATTGATGGTGATTATATTTGAAATCCCTTCCACAAATCTGTCACACAAACACATCACTAATTTAAGATTTTTAAACTTACTTGGATAACGAATGCGTTTTCTTATTCATTAGTAGATACTGGTCATTTCTATACCATCAGCAAACAATAAAATGCTCCCTGTGTTAGCAGATTTTAGTTGCTGAGATTTGCTATGGGTCTAAATACATTCACAGTAGTTAGAAACCTACACTGCTTCGGGAGAAAAAAAACCAAACCAAAAAAACCACCTCAAGTAATATCAGATGTCTTATTAGCCTAGAAAGATCAATCTATGCAACCCAAAAGATGGCAAAGTTTCCAGGTTCTCCTTTTGCCAAACAAAAAAGAATATAACAACAACAAAAAACCCCACCCTTAATCAGATTTTTGAAGTTTGATACAAAATAAATCCTGAGCTTCATCAGCATTTCTGTTGATAATACCAGTAGATTTGATATTTTCCAGGAAAAAAAAAAAAAAANGGCAAAAAGAAAAAGCAATCTTGGACTGCTGCAAGCAAAGGGGGCAGGAAGTGCCCACTGCAGGGTCTGTGGTCCGCACAGCTTTTATTTCATGGAGACACACAGACAGCCTATTCCCTGGTGACAGCTCTCTGCGCTTTCCAATCCTGCACAGGATTTCCTTCTGTCTGAAAGTGTAAGAGTCGCTCCAGTAAACACTCTGCATATGCGTTCCAGCTGCTGCACTCATTCTGCCAATGCAGCCCAGTGACAAGAAAAGTATTATTTCCTACTAAAACCTTCTAATCACTAGACCACGCCATTTTCATCTGGCTGTTTCAGAGCTCAAGAGCTTGCATTGCTTTCCGTAAATTTATGGTTATTAAGAAATTAGCTTTTGTAGCCCAGCGTGTTAATCTTCATCTCGGGATTCCACAAGATGAACTTGTGGGCGGGCTGGGTTGTGATAAAAACCCATTTTCCAGGAAAGCTTGCATTGATTAGATAGGCTCCAGAGCTTATATATTTGAAAATAGTGATACATATGCAAATTCATGCAAATACACACATATATATACTATATATCTATAGTCATGTTACATGTAATACATACATGCACAGTTAAAAGAAATGACCATCTGTACTATTTGCTGCTGCCCCTATTTATTTTGGCAGAGTCTTGCCTTTACAGGAAGAGGGGTTATTTTTCGTTGCGAAGCCTTGCACAGCTTTGCCATTCCTTTCCAGAACAACTGCATGGAACGCGATGGAGAGAAAATTTCTCAACCTGCAGTAAAGAAAATAAGACCTAAGAACAAGCTTAAGACATATCCTATTACTAGCATAACAATGACTTTTTTTCAAAACTGGACTATCCTGTCCCTAGGGAAACTTTAGCAGATTTCTTTTTAACCCTGTATGTGGAGGGAATTTTTTTGATTTTTTTTTAAAGTCTAATTCTTCAAATATTGTTCAAAGAATACGTTTTCTGTTTACTACTAAGATTTTTTGCCTTTGAAGGGAACCAGTGACAGCAGACCTGCTACGCTGCATTTCCATAAATTTTCTTGAAAGGCAAAATAAAACACAATGTTCAATTCTCATCAATTTTCATTTTCAGGTTTACATTTTTTATCCCTCTTCTTTAATGAAACTAAATCCCCACAACAGGAAGATTTTCATTGTTCAGCCCATGTATACGCAAACAGACTGACAGGAGAACCTTGATTGTCCGAATGGAAATTGGAGCATGGTAATTACGCAGTCAAAGCAGTCTTCAAATAAAGGGCAAAGCTTTTTGTATACTGCACAAAATCCACATGCCCTAAGTTCAAACAAGTGCCAATTCAGCAAAATACTCTTTTCTATACAACAGAGAGCAATTACAATTTGAGTCATAGCAAATATTTCCGTCTCTCATATTTACATTTTGATCATTATTTTAATGTATTAATATACATAAAAGAGGCCAAGGAAAAGATAACTTTTTCAGACCTGTAAATATGAAGAACATGTCACCAACATTTATGTCGGCACTGGATTTCTCCACTTAGTGGCACATTAGCACAAAACTTCACATTTAAAAAAATCACACAATTTTTTTTTTTGAAAAATTGTATCTTTCCATAAACCATTTCATATGAAAATAAACATGTTTCATGCCCTTCCTTTAGAACCAATCAAAATATTTTACTAGGTCAATGAAGTAGGTCGGCAATTTGGCATCTATCTCTGTATCGCTGCTGAGGACCACAGTTCAATTCCCAGCCCTGCCAGCTGAAACAGATGTGGAAACCACACCACCGATCTTCACGCGCTGTACGAAGGAACTCTACTTTGGAAGAGCTGCCTCCCTTGAGAGCAGAGCGCCAGGCAAAAGTACCAAAGTGAGCTAGGATTGTGGGCCACCAAATAGCGGGTTTTACGGTAGGGCTGTCCTGCTATGGACAGGCGCTGTATCATTGTCCTGTCATCTGCATTTTTACCCAGCTGTACAGCATAGATGAGCTGATCCACTCTAAAGGCCACATGACCTATGCTTAAAGTGTATAAGACAAATATTTAGGGAGGAAAAAAGCAAAAATACCAACAAAGTCCTTGCAATATTTTGCTTCTTATTAAAAGTAATTCCTTCGGGGTGTCTTTAACTTGACACAAATAGACCTTTTTGAATGTCTGTCAGTGATGTTATAACCATGTTAATATTCATGCCTAGTGCATTCACCAGTTTGTCTGTTCCTCTTAATGTTGTTCCTAAATTCTTTTTTGATAAGTTTCTCCAGACAGTGCATATCAAAGGGATTATTGCACTTAATGGGTGATTAAAGCCACTCTCCCTTCAGCCTCATGCCTGTGATGCCACCTTAGGCATACAATAATAACCTTGAAATGACAAGTTGTCATGTCTCATTGCTTAATTATATTGTCACAAAGGAGTTCTCCTCAGAAACCTTTTCAGAAATTCCAAAAGAAATAGTCTCCAGCAGTAGTTTTCTTTTCTTCAAAGCTTTTAAAAATTATTATTTTATTTCTTAAAAACTTAAAGCAAACATCAACAGTCTTAAACAAGCAAATCCACAAAGAGCCACAAGTCCAAAAAGTCACAGACTGCAGGCTGATTTGAAATATCTCCCAAAAGATGGAAATCCTGTCCTGGCAGGAGTCCACTATGGCAAAAAGCAGCTCAATGGTTATTACAGCCTGTAATACCTGTTGTTTAGCAGTAATTTTCAAGGGCATTAATTTCAGTTCAAGGAAAACGCCCGGACACGAAAGCCAGAGACTTTCTAAACACCTTGAGTCACCAGCTCCCAGCCTGCTCAGGGAGCAACAGTGGGGGCCTCTCGGGGACAGGACAGAAGTTTCTGGGGGACCATAGTTTTAAGTAATTTAGTGCCCATCTTGTTTCACTTAGTTTGGTTCAAGGGCTCCACGACTGCCCAGGACGTATGGGGCAGTCCCCTCCCATGCGTGGAGCCAGGCACGAGAATTATTTTCTCCTCTCTGTGCTTTTTTACGCATTTATATACATGCACACAAAGAGTCATACCTCACTTTAAATAAATATGACCACTACTGCTTCCAGATAAAAAAACCACTACAGGCAACAGAAAAAGAGAGGAAATCACTCTGTAATGTATTAATCATGAAATTATAAGAGTTTGACAGCTGCTCATGATAAAACATTGAAGAGTTTAACAGAGCTGTGATTTGATAGCTTCTTATTATGACAAGCTAGTCCTGTCTGTTCGTGTTTCAGTGATTAACTCCCATCACTCGCTGTCTAGCTTTGCGCAGTAAGAGCAGTTTTAGCTGCGGAAACTTTCTTTGCCCTTCTGCCACTGAGTCTGAGCGGCTATGATGTGTCTGAGTTTGTCATGACAGTACTAGCAAGAGACGTCAATCTGGGAACACAGCTTAGGCTAGACAAGCTTTAGGAACACTGCAAAAGAACACACGCCTGCAGTTTTACTCCTCTAACCAAGTTTTGCTTGGACATTGGTAGCAATGAAATTAATGCGAGCCCTTGACCAAGTATGCATGTGTATTGGGAGCCGGAGACCCCAACGGCTCCACACTGTCATGGCGCGACGTAAGTTGCTTTTACATGGCGCTACATGTACCTCCCTGTGTGATGTCAAATCAACTAAGTTTATAGCATATATTCAGTTGCTAATGCAAAGTACACAACCGATACATAAGCAAGCAATATTATGCTAAAGAGACCCATTAGAGTTTAAAATATTTTCGTGCAGTCCAACATTTTGAAGTCTATCGCTGACTTCCAGAATGACTGAAATTTTAATCCGTAAAAAAATGATCCTGCTCTTTGCAATTTCCATATGTGGAGTCAACCCAGTCCATTACAATTCAATTCACCGACTCCAGCAGTAAAGAAAACAGCCATTAACTAGCAATCTATAAAGATTTCCTTTCTTCACATGGTTCAGAGCCTTTAATCTTTTAGCAAGCACAAGTGGCTGCTGAAGTGCATTTAGTCAGGGCTCGGTTTAAAATGTGAATTAATGGAGTTGTAATACTGCACTAAATGAAGATCTTTAACATTACCCCTAAACGTTACAGCTAGTCCATATTAGATTAGATCCTTTGAAAACATAGCTACAGAGATTTACACAGGCTGGGTGTCCAGATAGGTGTCCTTATTAGAAAAACAATCAGAAGACAATTTAGCTGTAGCTGCAATTTTGCTGTATGGCAACTACTGTAATTAGAAAACCTTCTATAATAGCACAGAGCAGCAACAGTTAATGGAGTTATTTAAAAAAAAAAAAAAAAGCATTACCTCAAGAGGGAATATAGTTCTTCTTTTAGAAAAATGACTTTTAAATAACATCCTAAAAGGGTAACAGGCCATTAGTCATTTTCAATAATGACAACAGGTAATTTATTGTCATGCACATGCCACACAGTTAACAAAGGGGTCAGCTCTAGGTGTGTTAGCAGCAGGAATTCTCAAAATAGATGTGCAAGGAACAGTCACACTAGTCTAAAAATTAGGTCAGATTTTCTATACTTTGTCTTACATTCTTCACTAGAACTGTAAAACCTGTCTGGTACATACACCTACAGAATGGTATGCTAGACATACTATCAAATTGTTCCCTGATAGGAATACAGAAACATACACAGGAAAATATCAAAAAAACCAAGGTTACTCTCCTAAAAAACTACTAATCATTCTGAGCATTCAATTGGCTCTCCATTAGCATAGCCAGATTATCGCAATCTGTAAACAAAGCTTTTTAAGGTGTCTCAGAAAACTCCTCCAAAGGCAGGACCCCATAAAAGTGACTGCTTCAGAAACGTACCTGTTAGTTCATGTGCAAATATGTTTGAAGTCCATAAACAGGTATGTAAGTGGTCAGATCCATGTAGTGACCAACCCTCAGCAGGTTCCAGCACCACTACAGATTCTGCATCTGAGCATTTGCACAGCCAAAGTGTCTGCAGGTTTCCTGGTCACTGTGAAAGAAGTGTCGCTTAACTACATCGTTACACAGAAAACCTGTAACTTGGTCATATTTGGCTTTAAAGAACAACTATTAAATGAGGCTCAGCCTCCACCAATACTGAATCACCTTCAAAGTCAGACATAAAGCATCTGAAAAATCATCCATTTGAAGAAGAATGCCTTGAGTTTTCATTATTATCAGGAATGGCATCAGTGGAACAAATTTGGATGATACTTGGTGGAAGCCGGTTGCCAGGGTTCCCCCAAGCCTTCACTCACCCTGCGAACGCCACCTGGGATGTGTAAGAAGCTGAGACCTGCTGCCTTCATAACTTCACCGGCTTGGTGACATGTTATGAATAGGGGAAATATTAGGAATGATTTTAAGCATTCCTTCTCTGACGCTCCAAATCCCTTGTTTACTTTATTGCCTGAGAGCTGTCAGATTGCCCCCTGTGTTGACAAGTCTCAAAGTTGAGTGAAGCTGTCAAATAATGATTTGCAGTAGGCAGCCATCTCCGAAGGGCTTCAGTACACAGGAATTTGAAGAGAAACAGCGATAACCTTTCAAACTCTCCTAGCTTTCTGCTGTTTGACGTGCGTAGAGTTTAAGCAATGCCCTTTAACACAAAGACATCAAACTTTAAGTAATTACTCAGCTACATGGGAAGAGGTAGGAAAATACTTTCCTTTTTTTAAACAAGATTCCAGGTGGTACTGATCTTGAACCTCAGAAAGCTTTATCAAAAATTATCGGCCTGGAAAAATACAGCCATAAGCGAGCTTCTATTGCGAAAACAGTATGGCTACAGAAATCAGTCCAAATTACTAAATTCCAATCCAAGTATGAATTAATCCAAAAGTTTGAATCTGTTTGGGTCTGGAATTTTGATGAAGTTTAAGCTCTCTTTCTTTCAGTGTACAAACCTAGAGGACAGCTACGCGGTGTTGACGATTGTTGTTTACCCAGAGAGAAAGCTTACAACTTGATTTGGAAGTTTTCCATAATTTGTCATCCAGGAAGGGTCCTTGGGGTTCCTCTCTGGAGATTGCACGGACTATTTCAGTATTGAACTCTGTTCTTCAAACAGCAATTTTAAGAGGAGTCTGAAGTTGCACTAGTGTTTCAGAAAAGTGCATACGCTTTTCAATAATAAATCCATCATTAAACTTCTTGGCCTTGTGGCCTGCATCTCTTAACACCTTGCGCCATTTGTACGTGCTCTGAAAGGCTACAGAAAGACACTGTTGGCTGATAGGGCTGTGCTAGCAACTCCAGATTTAAGGAAGAATAGAAATCTTTCTTTTTAGTAAGGAGATCAACTTTAAACACAGTGCTGAATGAATACGAGAAGGAACAGAAAAATATTTAGCAGTGAAGTACATAATTTTAGTTTAGAGCCTAAGAACGCAAAATATTCTTGCTTAACTACATTTAGGGTTACATAGAGTTGTGCATGTATAAATTCATATAGGTATGACCTGAGTGGATAGGTCCTCTTCATACCTTGGAAAGATGGAAATTTCTTCTAGATTTTTGTGCATTGCTGTATCTTTGCTTGTTAATAATGTTTAAGAAAATACATGCATGATTTATGGTCTCTATAGAAATTTTACAAAACCAGCTTTATAGGTAATTTCTCTTTTATTAAATTAATTAAATCATGAGACAAACTTCCTGACTTCCTCCCTCAGGCCGTAAGGAAGAGAGCAGAATTCCCTGTTTCATTATTCTCTTTAAAATCAGTCCAACAGAAGGAAATGAAGTTTTCGAAGTGATTGCACGGAGGCTACAGAGTCAGGATTGGCGGGCTCTGTTCATTCTCCAGCACCGATATCCTCTGTGGCCTTTGGCAAGACACTGAGCCAGTTTTCAGTTCAGTTTTCCCATAGGGTAAAATGGGATTTATATAGCGTTCGACACATCAGCTATGCAAGTCTTGTTCTTTTACTTCCTACAGTACTTATACAAGTCCCACTCACTTTAAAAGAGAAAGTTTCTGGCATCACTTGGTACTACACAAACGCCAATGCTAACACCCAACCCTTTACAGGAGGAAATAGGTCCTCTGGTTAAACCTGGTCCAAATGGCGTGCACTCCATCAGAGCTGAGCACTGTCCTTAGTTGGAGGAAAAGATGCAAGAAAAAGTGACAAATACCAGATATCAGTCACGTCAGCTAGCAAGCGACTGCAAACCGCTCCAGGATTACACTGCCACAAGACTGCGGAGCACGCACTACTCTCCTGGCACCGTAAAAAGCAAAACAAAAATAGCAAAAGGCAGCCAAACAAAGCGAAGCACCTGCAGCGTGAATTTCTGGGCTTTGGCATGAGAATTAGATCATGTTTCTTATAGGACAATAATTAGGAAGGGAGTTTCTAGGCTCATAATTAAAGAGTTAAGGGCTTACCAAGCCCTGAGCTGCAGATGTATTACGTGCCATAAAAGGTGTCAAGAAAAGTTCAGGATAGTTGTGAAGAAATCCTGCCAAAGCTCATGCCCGAACACATTTAATAACAAAATATGTGTACATGACAAGCATGTCTGACAGTTCAGTTTTCTAGACACTACATGGTGTTTTGAAGTAACATTAGATGCTGATAGATCTGCATTTTAAATTTAATGGTGCAGACTGAAAGGAAAAAAGTGATAAACATCGAATAACCAAAATAATGCATTAGTATAGTTTCTTTCTCATAAACCTTGGCAGCAACTCCTTTTTTTTTTTTTTTTTTTTTTNATTTTGATCCTGCTGCTAGGAGTCCTGTTAGCTTGGTGAAAAGTAATAATATTCATTTCAGTTCTGGATACTTTCCTGCCCTCTCCTTCAGCTTCATATTTGCTACTTGTCGAAACAAGTGATGTACTTTCAGTCCTCCAGCCATAGGTAGGTTTGCTAAAAATATCACGTTGTTTATGTGCTTCATCCCAAATGGTTCGTGGTCATAATAAGCGGAGGGGACCGACTCCTGCCAAAGCTTTGTACACCCACTCAGGGACCCCCTGAGACGTGAGTATCTGGGTGTGAGCACTGGGATCATCCAGTTTTGTGGTGGCTGGAGCGAAGATCAGGGTCCAGCAAAACAGGGCAGGCAGACACCACACCAGCAGATAGGATGCCACCCCCTGCTTTGCACTTCCCCACAAGGGTGTCTTGTGATAAGAGCTTCTCCTGCTCCTTGCTGCAGAATTTAATGTTTTAAGTCCCAATTCTGTGAGGTTTTAGGTATGTGCTGAACTTTTTCTTCCTGTCCGCAGTCGCAGGGAAGACAGCACGACTGCTCAAGATAAGTACGTGCTCATCCTCACAGGATCAGGGCCCAATACAAATGAGACTGTGCCATTTAGTCTTGGTGCTGGTGGTGCTCTTATATGCGAGCCCAGAGCTTAATACTATAGGGCACATACCATATGCAGAATACAACTTCACAGTCCCAACTGCAGTAACTGATCTGAAGTCGGTAAAACTATACGTGTGATTTAGGAATGGTGAATGCGGCCTTGCGAAAAGGTTAACGTCGAGAGCACTCTAAGGAGGCTAACAGGATGGAGTTGCAAGCATATTTTCTCAAGAAAAGCAATTAAAAATGACATGATGTTAGAATAAGTCAGTCCAGAAAGAATAACAGAACATTCACCTGCAAGTAATCTCAGGAGACTGGTCAATGCTTGGAAAAAAAAAAGCTGTCTCACAAATTGCCCAGTGTTTAACTTGAAGTCCATTTGTTAATTTTGTAAACATCGCTGCTTCCGTTTTGCACTGACACGCTATTGACAGTGGGATTCGAATCCCGCTGGGAAGGAAGTATCAGGTTTCGGGCAGCTTCAGGACGCTTCTCAAGTCTATCTTCACCTGAAGGGCTTTGGCAATAGTTACTGACAGAAGGAAACATGGTGCAATTCAGGCTCCCTGCGAATGAAAACTGCCTAACATTTCAGGTAAGTGTTTGGGAATGTTCTGCAGTAGGTGCCCACAGCCAGCTCAGGGGATGTGGTGCTCCGTTTTACCAGCCTCCACCTCCAGGGATTTCATTTGCACTGCACCAAAGAAACTGCAGCCCCGGCTGACAGCAGATTCCTGCTTCCCAGTCAGCATTTGCTCCAATGTGGATTCAGGCAGATGGGCTGGGAGACCTCTGCGTGGGACCAGGGCTGGGAGACCTCCATGTAGCACCTGGGCTGGGAGACCTCCGCGTAGGTCCAGGGCTGGGAGACCTCCGTGTAGGGCCAGGGCTGGCATCTTCAGCTCAGCCATCCTGCGGGTTGCCCTACCCTGCTGCCAAGCATCCCCATCGGTTTCTCAGTATGATTTCACCCGTTACCTCTCCCATTTGACATAATTAATCGCTGGCTAAGCCAGAAGTGTCCTTAATAACGCAGATGCTCCTCAGGCTCGGAGGCAGTGCTGTAGGTTACAGCATCATGTATTCCTTGTTTTAAGCTAAACGGTTTCAAACAGAAGGTCCAGTGCCGTGACTTTTAAACAGCTTTTGTGCTGGAGGATTACATGTGGACTGCACAGGAACTGAGAAAAGAAATTCCACATATACGGTACTGGAAACCGTAGGCCTATATCACATTAATAATGCAGACAGGAAGGCACCGTAGGCAACTGGTAGTAAATATATACTAAATAAAGAAGAAACTGGCTTCTAGCCTAAGCATTGGGAATCCTGGTCAGGTCATTTCAGATCACACATAGAAACAATTGCACACTGTTAGGTTAAATATAGGCTCTTCCTAGCTGTGGGCTGCTAGGTCCATATGTTAACTTTGAAGGTTAAAATAAGTATTTTGCTTTAAAAGAGCATGCACAGTAATTTGACAAGTGATCTGAAACCCATCAGCCCACCAGTGTTTACAGGTTCTGGTGAACATCGCAAACCATGAGGTACCTCCTGTCAGTGTCCAATCACTGTGAATGGGGCTGTCTTTAACCGAGGTGCCTCAGGCAGCATGAAACTTGCATCAAAAGGGGCACCCAGGGACCACGGGCAGGTCTGGGACATGGCTGGAGCCATACTGCAGCCAGCAGGGCTCCTGCAGGCCCAGCTGATGGCCTCCAACCAGTCCAAGTCAAGGCATTGCCATGCCGGCTGCTGAAGGCAAACCTTGTGTCACAGCCACCCTCTCCATTTGTCACCTCTGTACACAGCAAGTAGGACACACTCTTTGAGGACTATCACTGCAGGCTTCTGTATGGGTTCAGCTCAAGAAGGAGAGACTGGTGGCTGTTAAGCAGTGCATGAGAACGTCTGTGCTGTGAAAACCTTTCAAGCCATCCAGTGATTTGCAGTCTATTTCTGACTGTAACTCAAAGGACCACATTTTCATTTCAATCTCCATTTTTAGGACACACACCTTTTTTCCTTCCCTTTTTTTTTTTTAAGCCTTCCTGCTCTCTTTATTTATACCTCAGGTATATGTGGTATGAAGGACTAATCTTAAACATTTACAGCCTGAGGTTAGTTTGCGGTATTTATTTCAACTTATTATATATTATAGTATGTTTTTGATTATATATGACAATCAATTTGCTGGAATTTATAGCTCTCTGACTAATATGCTTTCATGATGTACTTGCCCTTAATTTGTGGATTTTTATGGAGAGTTTATTGAGGTTGGATTTCCCACTTCTCTTTCCACTTGCACTTTCTTTTTAAATTTCTATATGTATAAATGCATGACAGAGAAAGAAACAGAGAACTTGAAAGCTTAATGGTCATAAAAAGTGCTAGATCAGTTGTCTCACAGATTATCATCCCCAGAGCAGTCACAAGGCAGCCTTTCCTGGGCTGTTGCCTTTCAGAATTCCTTTGGGGGAAATTCCCTTTACCTTTGAGTTCGGAGCCCCACAGGAGACAAAATCTTTTGAGCACGTGCAGGACCCAAGCCGGGAATTGGACCCCAGCATCAGCAGGGGAGAAGAGGCCAAGAGTGAGGGTGGCCCGAGCCTGGCACAGACAGGGAGGAGACAGCCGGATTTACCCCTTTCTGGCAGAGCACCCTCAGCAGTAGCATCCATCCTTCTTTCTGCACGCTTTCTCGCTACTGCCCAGCTTCCCTTGTGTTTGCAAATGTCCCTTCTGCCTTTGGCATATACGCTGAGATCAATGAGAGGCATGCAGCAACAAAAGAAAGAACCTGGACTTCCAGCCCAGGCCCACATTTTTAAGCTCTTCCTACACTAAACACTTCCTAATTTAAACCCCTTGGTTACGGGGCTTAGGTAGCCCTCAAGCAGTGTTTGTTTGATTTCTCAGACCAGAGAAAAAATGTTTAACGTTCTCAGCAAACAGGATTTGACACAGTGCTGAAAGGTAAGGAGGCAGGGGGAGAAGGGAGTTCAGGTCAGCATCTTCGTTAAGATAACGAACGTGCAAAGCATAGTAAATAGGTCACAAGTAGAGGCAGATTGCTGCAAGGAGGAGGTAAGAAACCTACTATGAATGGGGCTTAGACAAAAAAGCGGGGGCTGCAACCAGTACCCCCCCAGGCAGTGATTACAGCAGTCAATGACTGAAAAGCGCGTAACAGCCGTGGCATCAGGGTCTGCCAGGAGTACCCTTCTGAGCAGACACCTTCGCAGGGTCTGTCTGGTACGAGTCTAAGCTGGACACATCAAAGAAACATCAAGGCAGGTACTGCTGTGAGCTGTAGGGAGAGGGTGCCATAAGATGATACCTGATACGAGAGGGGATGAGACCTACTGGAGCCTGAGGCTGAGCCCTGATGCACTGCTGAAGCGGCAAGGAGATGGGAGAAGCCAGAACAAGCCCGGATACGAGATGTGTCCTACTCACCAGAGCAAGGAGTGTTGTATCAGGGTAGATATGGAAAACACACCTTCACTTTTGTCTTTGTTCTCGTCTTCCTTCCAAGATTGTCGCTTCATGTGGCCTCAGACAGCTGGGGACCTGTACCTAAACTGTGGCAAAAACAGAAAAAAGGGACGATGATGAGGAGGAATGCTCAGAAAAGGGAAAATGTAGGCACCTTGGAGCCCATGTTTCGTTGAAATTTAATGGGACTGAAGCTTCTTTGTGACTGAAATGCTTATAAGAACTCTATAACAAATACCTTCTGACCTTAGACAACACCCGAAATTTAAAGCAAGCTAAAATTTAGCAAAGAAAACCAGCCTTGCTATAGAACTCTCTAAGGGAAGGAATGTCTAAGGTATAGAAAATGCCTTAACAGAAAAAGATACAACCTTTTTTAAAACTGTCCATGGATTTTTAAATTAATTTCTACTCAAACTTGTATTTCTGCAGTTCTTTGCAATGGCACCATGGCTGTTAAATATGACTGGGCTCTTCCCATAGCCTTGCCACCACCCACCCTCCTCACCCAGACTCCTCCCCTTTCAGGGTAGGTCTGGTTTGGGATGCTGGTCTTCCCGTTAAAACAATGGGAGCCACCTGAGAAATTCAGATTTGGCATTAGTCTCATTCCAAATGCATCACCTACTGCCTTTTGAGAGGGAGGAGGGGGTGGCATCCCGATGGGGGAATTTCCAGGGGTGCTCACTTACTGCGAAATGCCTTTTGGGTGTGCAACGTGAGAGGGAAAGAATGCAGTCATTGCCCGATCGCACGGACCTTGCTTTTCCTCTTTTGATATCCTCACTGAAAAGATTATACAAAATTACTAGACTCCACAAAGACTGTAAAATGCTTTACTTCACTCAGAAGAGGGATTAAGTGTATTTTACCTTACGACACTACAGATCTCATGACACCACAAACTGGGTGAATATTTTGGGACATCTGCACTTCTGAGCTCCTGCCTCAAGCTATTCCTCATTATTTACTGCTAACTAATGAGCAGTCAGGTGGCTGATTCTTTTAACAGAGGGCATCGTTTAGACTGCTGTATACCCTCGAGCGCCATTTACCATCTCACACTTTGGTCTGGGCTTTTCATTTAAGCAAATATCTCCCTTCCTTGAAACACTGCTGGATATAACAGATAGAGAGGCAGCCATGTACCAAAATAGACGTACTTCTAAACATTTCCAGCTGCCTTTAGGGCCCATATAGTATATGAGGTGAGATACTGTGAGGTTTCACCACACAGTAAAGAGCAGCCAAAGGGCATTTTCTAAACTTTTTTTTCCTACTGTCTTCCATTTGATGAAAGACTTGTGGTTAAACCTTTATCTTCTATAAACATTTAAAAGTAGGTTACCTTTTATTTTCACGTCTCACTTTTGTTTCGTTAAAAGACAGGTTTTACTGCAGTAATTCAGGTGATTGATACTTTGGATCACCTTCAGAAAATAGATGTTAATGATCTGTATCTATGTCTGTATTCCAGCACAGATGTGCGCACAGATGTATTTGCATGCAAGATGCCCACAAAGCAGCGTTTCTTTCTGATGGCATTTTTTCTTTGCTTTTACATAAGTCGGCTCCTATGCATGTGGTATAGAAACCTCTAGGAGCCGTATTTTCCTTAGATTGCTCTTACTCTCCTTTCCTCCTCCCACACCCCAGCGGGTACATCCATGCTAACCAGCTAACTGATTTTTTTAAACACTGGTCCATTGCCGGTCCTGTGGCATACATATGGATGTGGTTCATAATCAAGAGGGTCCTCAAATGAAAGGAAAAAAGCCTTTTCCTCTGCCTCCTTTGAGTGACTTGGCAGTTGGTACTCCTAAATTCTATCCCAAAATTCCTGCCACAGCCTCACCACTGAGGAAAAGAGGGACAACACAGAGCCTGCAGGTAGGCAGCCATTTTCTGTCATTTTAAATGGTTATTGCAACTGACTGTGCTTAGCACAAGTCCACACTTGTATTTGTTATTAATAACACTCTCCCCCTTCTCCCAGTGAAGATGCTGTGCAGCAGTTGCTGTCACTGTACTTTGAATATACAGGTTGAACAGGAAGGCGTTAAGTGATGCCTAAAATGTTTCAAAAAAAATGAACGCTCAATAATGCAGCACATCTACATGAATATTAATTCTTCATTGGAGTGATATATAATAATTTGATAGGTAAACTTAATAAAACTGAAGCTCACACAGGAAAGCTGGGATTAGTCAAAAAGCTCAGAAAGCTACAACAGATTTTAAACCTCCCTTGTCCTTAAGTTTCTTTTTTTTTTCCTTAGCAACAAGACCCAAAAGTCTAGAGATGCCAGAAAACTATGAACTTATTTTAAATGAGCTGTGGAAATCTCCCGCTGTCCTGTGTCTCTCTGTCTGAAGCTATGACCTTCCTGTCTTAGTGTCATGTGTCTGATCATATAAAGAAATAATTCATAGTGCACTTCTTGCTTTTTACGTGTTAATGAAAAGATTAAAACTATGTTATATTCCATCCCACTTTTTATTTAAGTCTAGTCCAAACATACAATGTTGACAAAGTCTTTTTTTTTTTTTTTTTTTTTTTTTTTTAATCTGAGAGTTTTTGCACATTCACAAAACAGTGAGAAGCTGACTTGGAGAAAACAGTTATTGGTGCAGACAAGAGAGATTACATCATTTATCTGTTAAAGGAAGAGACCTATCTTCTGTATGCATGAAGCATACAGAAACGTATGTATAACAAAACTGTCTGAAATATGCTTTAAATAAGAAGAAGCCTGCTAGAAGAGTATCAAAGAAAAAGCCAGAAACCCTCCCCCCCAAATGCCCAAATCTTCTTGAAACACAAGGTCTGTGAACTGAATAGGTGCTTCTGTTTACTAAAATCAAATATTTTTCTGCAAATAAATAACTTTTACATAAAAGTCATTTCCTAAAACAGGTAACTAAGTCTGCCACAGCCTTAACTTCAAAGGGGATTCTGTTTTGAATACACTTCCTTACAATTGTGAAAACCGGCTTAGCTCTTTCTTCTCAATAAACCTCATCTCCCTTTTAAATATTTCCTTCAGTGATACTAATGCCAGAATAATAAGTCAAACGATGTGTGAATCATCATCAGAAAACACAGGAAAAAGAAAAAAAAAAGACAAAATTAAACCGCAAGACACAGCAGACAGGTGTTTCTGTGGAAGAAGACCGGGATTTCAAATATCTGTCTGGAAAACTGCAGTGCGCCTCGTGCTAGCAACTCACGTTGTGATTAATTGATGGCACTTCAGTCTCCTGAGCTTTATTTTGAAGGTCTTTAAAAAGGCTCTTGAGGGAAATACAGATTCCTCTACTGAAAGAAAAGGAAACTGCAAATTCTCTTCTTTGCTACTGTTTAACTTCATCAGTTCACATTTGGTAGTTACTGGATGTTTCAATTCATCAGCAGACTCAGCCAGGAGGGGCTATAGCCCATTCAGTTAAGAGAAATGTGAGCTGTGGCATCTATAGATTCGGTGAGGACCGGCTTTGTCCTGGGCCTTGGAATCTTACTGTAGTTTATAAAATGACTTGGCAGAAATAATATACTCCAGAACAACACTGTCAGGACCTCTTTCATAATGAAGGAGAAATCTGGCTAGTTCAGGAGGAAAAACACCCATGAAGAATAACATGGATTTTGCTAAGACGTATGAAATGAAACAAGCCTGGCTATTTTGGTTTCTTTATTCTGGCAGTTTCTTTTTATCTGAGATGAGGGAGCTTGCAAATAATAAAACAAAAGGGAAAAAAAGGCAAAACGCTACCTGGTGATCCATATCATTCAGCAACAGCAGAAACAAAAACCCTGCTAGTCAAATTTATGAGCCTTGAGAGATCTTGGCTGAAGGCAGTGGAGAAATACCTCCATTAACACACCCCCACACATCTAATCCCTAACTCCTTCCCTCCCACACTTAAGGAATGAGCTCAAAAGTGTCTGTGTTTTACTGTGAGCACAAAGTTTCTCTCTTTTAGTCTGTCTCTTGGAGCTGATAATTGATATTGCCCTCAGATAGTGCAGCTGAATACAAAAATATAAGTATTAGCAGCTTTCAGACTCACCTTTTCATCCATAACTCGATGAGAAGAGGGAAGCAAGCTCCTGAGCTATTTCCAATCTGCCCAGAGGAGCTTTTTCACCAGAGCCTGACTCTCTGGAGAACAGCTCACAGCAGCTCTAATCGCAACAAGGCCTGGACAGCCATTATACAATTTTAACACACATCTCTCATGCAGGTGCCGAGGTACGTGAATGCTTGCAAGCAGATTAAAGCAAAATGCGGAGGAAGAGTAAAATGGCTGCAAACAGTGACACGCTCCGACGGTGGATTCCCTGCCGGACCTGGCAGAGAGAGAAAGTGCAGCACCCAGCACTCACGAAATCTGTACTCCTCTGTTCATGTAATTCAAGCCTGAAATGTCTTTTTAGACATTTGGACATGTTTAGCTGTGTATAGGTTTATAACATTTCCTAGGGTTTTTCTTTCCTCTTTGGCATTCAGCTCAAAGTTTTCTGACTATCCATTCTTCAGGAAAATTAGCAAAGAGCTAGTCTCTCTGCAAAGAATAAGATGAGTTAAGTGAACATCTGTACTGAACTGGGCTCGTAACCTGCTGAGTAGTTTGCTTATAAAATGGGAGAAATACTGTTAATCTCATTTGCTTTCTCTTGATGTCAAATATTTTCCCAAACATCTCCTACCAAGTGCAGAATATGCTTCCCTTTTAAATATATGATCACAAAAGGAAACAATACATTTCTGCTTATGTCTAGATTTGTTCTTACACTGGAACTTACGCTGCTGTACTGTTCTGAGCACAAAAGCCTCTGACCCAGAGACTGTCAGATAAACAACAGCGCTGACTCCTTGCACACACACATAGAAAATACAAAAAGCTAAAACAGTTGGCTTGCCTGGTCATCACTCTAAACCTTTAGCTTTGCATCAGTGATTCCCAGTGAGTTCATTTCCACGGTGGACCGAGTGCTGTTAAATGTCCAATTTCTGGTGCCAAGTCATTAATCAAAACTGAAAAGCAGTTAGTTTCAAAAAATTTGGCTTCTACTTGGGGTCATGCTAGATCTTCTTTAATGGATAGTCTTTCTCTTTCAGCTCCCTTGTTGTCATCCATCTCCTTCAGAAACCTCTCTTTAAGGAAACATTTTACTAAAATGCTGCAGTCTTCAGCTCTCATGGTTGCTGATCTTTGCTGGCTCCATAGCATTGCTAAGAATTCTTTCATTTCCTTTTTTAAGGAATGGAGAGATTCTACATTATTTGCATATAGAGAAGGGAGGCTGTCACCCATGAGCTGGAAAAGCTGTTGGCAATGGCAAGGCCAAGTGAAGGCTCTACGTTGCCAGTGGGAAAAGAAAAGTGTTGACACTAGTTCTCTCATAAGATATTAAACTAATTCCTTGTTTCAGACCACCACTATCCTGCTGAAAGGCCGAATCAGCTCAATTATTAGGCATGACAAAACTCAGCACAGCACTGAATGTGTTGCAGTGAAGAAAAACCTTGCCATACTTTGCTGCCTTCCTGCAACAAAACATTAACTTGCTGAGAGAAAAGGCAGGTGTGGCTGCTGAGGAGATGACCCAAGTCCGGAGAGGCAACTGTATCCCTACTCTGGGGCCAGGTCTGATGAAGAAGGTTTCCAAAACTATGCCACCCCTCCCCTTTAGCAATGACCCCGAGCTACACGTTACACTATTACACACTTCAGATCATCTCCACTGCAAGCTGCAGCACTAAAACCCAGATGTTAAAACCATGTGGGAGGTATCAGTCCTTACCATTATTTCCTTGTCATCACAGGTAGATGGGATGCCCCAAGACATTTTTCCTGTGGCTCTGAACTTTGTCATGAATAGCGGTGGACAGCAGCACTCACTTGCTTTGGCCAGCAGAAGACACAGGACAACAGAGAACCAACCTGTATCTGCGCAAAGGCAAACCTCCCTTGTAAAGGCTCAGCTGGGTACCACCCCGACCTCAGCACGACATGAATGTCCAGTCACTCTGGGCCTGGTCTACAGCCCGCTGAAGTCAAGGGGTACTAAAGCTGCAAGTTAAAGGCAAATTGTTTTCTGATTTTCTAGTCAAGATGGCTTAAAGTCATGAACAGTGTACCAAAATTACTAGCATCCATTTCCCAATTAATTATTGATTATTGCACATAAAATTTTATAGAGTAATGTATGGTGGTCCCACAAAGCGATACTTATGTTTTAAGACAGACTTAAACATTTGGGCTAGGAAAATTTTCTCTCATTTTGAGTCACATTTTGAGAGACTTATACACCAGTTTACTCCCTGGAAAAAAAAATCACATACATAAGTGGAGTCATTAGTTACATTCTTTGCAACTGCCTGATTTCCACTTCTCTGTACCTGCAGAGACAAGCACATGAGTTTTCACGTTGCTGAATGAAACCACTTGACATAAGCCTTTCTGGCAAAACTCCATCCACATACAAATAAAAATCTCAGTCTCATTACAAAGGGGGGAAAAAAATTAATGCTGATTTTTAAGTGATTAGTAGCATACGCTCCATTAAAAAACATGAGTTCAGGTTACATTTGTAAGACGTTGCATGTGTAGGGTAACAAGGGACACCAGTGCTAGCCAAGACTGCAACTGTATTTAAGGCCTAACGATACCTTTGAAAACTTGAAGAGCTCTTCTGGCCGATCCCTCTTCCAGGGCAGCAGCAGCCAACAGGGCTCTGACAGTTCCACATATACTACCTCAAGGAAAACAACACTTTCAGTCCTGTCTATATCTACTCTGTTCTGCGACAGCTTATCTTCAGAAAGGGGCTGTTTAACCAGCATTTGTCAAGCTCTGACCTCCTGCAACAGGGGCCCAAAGCGCGGGTACAATAAAAATAATACATTTGTACATCTAGACAAATGAGTTCCTCCTTTTCCTTCAGCGGTGTCATCTTGGCTTCTGCGCTCCCTTCAGAGATGTTAACAACTGGCAGCTCTGCTCAGGGAGATCACTGATCTAATTTATTTTTCCTTCTCCCTTTAGGGAATGCTATCACAATGCTCTAAGATCATTGCCTTGTACATCTCACTCCCCTCCCCTGATGAAATGGCTCTGAAATGTCACCACCTGATCTGCGGGGGAAGCTGCACCCTCGCGAGCCCTTCCATTAACTATTCCTGTTGACAGCTCATAGCTTCTTCAGCGAGCTGTTTCTCCTTACCCAAGGGGGTGCTTCTACAGGACCTTCACGACTGGCTTTTAACAGTCTCATAATCACAGCTTACAACATACTGGTTGACAAACTCCTGTTTTATTAATATTTTATCCTCAACACTGGCTTTTCCATAATGCTGCTCAGCTTTAACTCAGAGACGCTATTTCCATGCCATCTCTCGATGGGTCTAGGGCTTAGCAGCAAGAGTTGTGTTTGGAAACCTAAATAACCCCACCTCTGAGGCCTCAGATTATGCTATTTCTTCTCATTTTTGAGGCATTTGAAATGCTTTCACAAGATGGAGAGGAGCTTTACAGGTTTGTGCTTGTTCTCAAAGCGTATTTGTTCAGCAACAGCTCCTTGTAAATGGATGATTTGGGGCTGTATTTAAACTGGAAAGCATCTTGGAACAGTTGGATGGGGAAAGCGTTACAGGCGAACGCAAACAGTCATATGGAGGAGCGGCTCTCTGGGGGCCGCCAGCCTGTCCTAGCAGGAGAACGTCGATGTTGGCTGGAAAGCCATAATACATAATAAAACACAGGAAGCCCTTTTTCGTTATTGTTGCTACAAACTCTGGCAATTGTCTGTGGCATGCAATACTCCCCACCCTTGTGTTCAAGTGTTCTTCCACACTGCCCCCTCTCTTTGGGATGACTTCTCTATTCCAGCTCAGAGAAGTCACATTTTAAAAAACTAAATATTATTTTTCTCTTCCTTCCCAAGATGGCAGTTGCAGTGTGACTTTTGGCCTTTTGACAAACTGTGCGCATGGTCTCCCACAGCAGCACTTTTTAGTACCACCCCAGTTACCCATTAGCAGAGCTGTTGGGCTTCAGCTGCTTTGATGGACCAGAGAGCTTTTACAGCTCTCCCCCTGATGAGGCAGAACTTTTCTAATTCTCACACTAGGACTAGAAAACTGGTAGCTTGTATGCCAGTGGCAAAAGCATCCACTCCCAGATAACCTATTCTTCATCTTCAGGCAGAGTATTCCCTTTAAAGATCAATTCACAAAACCAAACAAAAAATTGGTCTTCTGGATCTACGAGGTGTTCACCACAGTTTACCCCTGCCCAGGCTTTAACATGCCCAGTTTTGTGTTTTCCCATCCTTATCTCCAATTTTGTCATGCCAAATACAAACTAGACCATTTACACATTAACACAGTTGTATGTTCCAAGACAAAAATAATTACCTTATTCAGAAACATGCATTCATTTGCCATTTTCTAACCTTTTCTCTTACCCTTGTAAATATATAGCCACATTCTGCATCATGGAAGCAAAAGCTCTGACCCCTTAATTAAAAAAATAAATGAATAATTTAAAATTCTTCAAAATTATACCTAAAAATAGAACCGAATGCACATACGCTACAGAGGAATGTAGGCACTTGTTCATTAACCTCTTGCTCATTAAAATGTGTGATGATTCTTAAAAAAATTATCATTGAAAATGATGAAATTATATAAATTCACAGTATGAAATTGCTGAGAGTAGGGACATTAAAGGTATTCGCTAATGCACTGTTATTATTTCATGACAGCTGCCAGAATATGTTCATATAGAAATATTTATGTGTGCATATATATATGCATGTATTTATGTATATGTATATATGTGTGTATGTGTATATAAAAGATAAGCACAATGCAATGAAGACTACACATAAAAAAAACTTGGCAACTGTCGAAGGCAGGTGTTTCCCATGGCTCTCTGTTAAAGAGCATACTGCAGTTAACGATGCTGTGAAAGACTGACTGTAGACCAGAAACATATGCATCAACAGAAGATTACAACCATGAAAGACCTGCAGGTATATGGGTAAAAAAAACAAGGCTAAATATCAGTGCACTCACTACACTCAATCCTACATCTAAAAGCATCTTTAAACAAAGAAGTTGTTGTCTAGAATGATACACACACCAGTAACATGGGAGCTGCAAACATTGCTACTTCCGCTCTGGAATAAAATCAAAGGCGAAGGGCTGGATTCCTAAAAAGTAACGTTCAGTCTCCCACTTTTCCTCTTAGGTTACATCCAAGAGAAAGTAAAGCATAGGATCAGATTCTGGTCTTCAAGCAGTATGAAAGACCCCATTGAAGTCAATGTGTAAAACTCAGCAATTCACTACCATGCAATTTTTCTGCATAACATTTGTGCCATTTCCCACTGGAATTAATGGTAGCCCTGAAAATCTCCTGAATTTGAGGCTTGCACCGTGGAGCGGATGCACAGCTGTAGAGAGAGCAGGATGAGTGAGAAGTCTTGCCATACCCAATGCCCCCCTGGCAAAGACCCCTGCCTTATGCCTGCTCTGTAGCGTTAGTAACGGCACTTTCTGATCTGGGAGCAGGGTTTGCCACTTATTATTTCTGAATAAACATAAATAAATACATAAAAGAAGATGTGGACAGGTCTACCTTGGTTAAGTGGCCTGATCAACCGTGGTTCATAGCACTTCTGGCCCAGCAGAGAACTGGGCAGTAACCTTATCAGGGAAATACAAGCCTGGGGAAGCATTCCAGCCTTACAGCATGGGCTGCCCCGTCTCCCCAGGCTCATCTCTGCCCTCCAAAGCCAGCCATTGCCCTTGCCCAGGCTTAGCCTGCCTTTCCATAGTCAAAAATAACATACTGCACATCAGAAGTGATGTACAATACATCTGGCTTTCCAAATCTGGAAGCCAGCAATAGCGTGTTTCTAACAGTAACTGTTGCTCTTCCTGAAAAATGATAATATTTTCTTTGAGTTATTTAAAAAAGAAATAATAACCTGGCTCACTCTGCCAACGTTACAAGCACCTCCCCTCAGGAAACTATTTTCAACCCAAGAAAACACCAAATGCAAGGTATTTTCAGGCAGGTGGACTTTATCTAGGGTTCTAGCAATTTAACCAAAGGCTAGAAACTCCAGCCATATCCTAACACACATAGTTTCCTTCTGTTTACCTGCGTAGGCTCTAATCACCTGTGCAACATCTGCCAGTACTCTAGCGTTACTGGCAAGACACCAAAATAACTGTATTCTGCATAACAAGCAGTTGCAGTTTCCACCTCTCTCCTGGTCTGCCTGCTTCAGCATACAAAGCCAGAATAAGCCCTTCCTGCCTGCCAGGGTGGGAGCGAGACCAGAAAATATCCCTTCAAGGGTGTGATTGAAACCAGAATTGTGTGATTATGGTGTTTCTTCAAAAATATGTCTTTGGATAATTTTCAGTTCCTGCATGAAAGAGTAAGATTTGATGATAAAAAATAAACCGCAATCAGAGCAGCAGAGTTAAATACAGAGAGCCCTTTTGGACACAAACTCAGGAGCACTCAGAGAGACCACTGGCCACACCCCTCAGATTTCTAAAATACATCTTTTGAAGCAGTGTTTTAAAGCACAGATTTGTTTCCAGGTTTGGGGGCAACTGTACACCAGCAGGAAAACGGAACCACCTTTGCAATGTGTTTTATGTATGCAGGGAGTGACCGTCCCGCTCCTACGGGGTCTGCAATCTGAGCAGAGGCAGCAGAAGAGGAGAGCAGTGGGGAGAAGAAACTGGGATCTGGAGGTAAAGGTAAAGTGACTTCATCAAGATTGCACACCAGGCCAGAGCTGGGAGGGAGTCATTCCACCAGAGTGGGTTTTTATCTCTGTGTTTTCCAGAGATCATGGCCAAACCAACGTCAGTGCTGTTGACACTCTCCAAGTCTCCTTTTTCTTTCACCTTTCCCATCCCCTTGGCTGCTCTCTGTTCTCTACAACAGACACGTCACATGAGGTGAAGGAGGTCCCAGTGCAGCGAAGGTGCTCCCACCCCTCGGGGAGCACCTAACACTTCCACCGCCCCACCTGGGTTTTGCCGCTGCCATCCGTCCCCACCAGCCTCTCCTCCTCCCTGGAGGTGGGGATCAAAAAGAGACCTCCTATGGCTGCAACTCAAGCGTGAGACCCTGCCGCGATGACAGAGGTGCCTGCGTGCACAGTAAACCTGCAGTTGCCATATCCGCTGCAGCTAACCATCTTACAGGTCCTGAGGAAAAGGCAAAACAAAGCTATAGGATTACACATACGCTGAGGGAATACGGGGATCCGTAATTGCAGACGTTTACTTCGCTGATTAAGATCAGTGAAGCTAACTGAAGAGCAAAGACAAAGAAGGTCGTTTCATATGTGTATTTTCGATTTATAACTTTCTCTCTCTTTTTTTTTTTTTCCTTCTCAAATCTTTCAAGGTAACAAAAAAAGCAAAATAAAAGCAAAACAGCTTGCCCAGGGGAGAGGCAAGAAGTATGGTGTACATGACTGAAGAAAATAATGTGCTTTCCTGTTGCTGAAAAATATCTAACACACTTGGATTACTTCAGTTTTTCCTCCAAATTTACGCAGATGCTGCTGACCAGTTTCCCTTTTATACTGATTAGCTTTTTCCAGGAAGCATTCTTTTTCCCAAAACACTCCTTTCCTTCCTGAAGAAGCCTAGTTCACGTTAGAGGATGTTTCTGTCAGAATGAAGTCAGAGAGTTATTTTTAAGATGAAAATCTTGTGTAGAAAGTGATTCTCCAAGACTTCTGAAGAAAGTAGTTTGGAAAAAACCCCAAAACCTAGAAAAATACCTTGTTTGCCTTTGTTTGTTTTGTTTTTATTTTTTTTTTAAATATAGTTTTTATTTTATGAAGGATGGGGGAGTTATAGCTTTGAACAAATATAACTGCATCTGCTCATCTCACTCAGAAAATAAATATTGTAATATTACTACTAAATATTGTAAACATATTTTGATATGACAACAGTAAATAGGGGCACAAAGTAACTCCCATCAGTGACAAGACTTTTGTCATATGATGTAGATGTGTTGGTTTCTGCTCCTGACTGAGATTACCCACATATGTGTTTGGTAGGTCTGGACTGAGGAGTATGAATCGATCTGGCAGAACTTGCTGGGACTATTTCTGTCTCTATCTTTCATCATGTCATTAGCAAAATTGTTAAAACAATATTGAAAGAAAATCACATAAATAAAACATAAACGCACCTTAAAAGAAATCATAAACTCAGCCAAAGGCTGATGTAGCGAGCAATATCAGGAACAGTATTCAATGAAGAAAACATAGTAAATAGTCTGAAAATTGAGATCGGTATACCTTGTGATGATGTAAGATCAAAGAACACATCTCCTGGGACCTCTCTGGAGTCAAGCTCAGGCACCTGCCTTACACAGATGGATTTAAAGGGTAATTGTCTCCTGAAACTATAATTAATAAATATGCATTGCATGTTAATGATTCATACATAAATAATTTAATACCTGCAAAAAGACCTACTTCTGCAAAACACAGGGTTTCTGTCTGCATGTCAGTGCTAAGCTTCCCTTGACTTTACCAGTGGAAGTTCAGGCCTCAAGTTTAAATTAAAATGTAATTGGTGAGATTATCCTAGGGGAAAAGGGGCTCCTGGGGACAAGGGAGAGCCAGTCGGAATTGGGACAACTCTGTCAAGTGATTTTCAAATCAAAATTACTCTTTTTCTAAAACTTGAAACACAGCCAAAAAATCAGCCCTGAAGTTTAAGAAAATCACTGCAGTATCCATCAAACTGCTGAAAGACTACAGCTCTCAGGCAAGGCTAGATGTCCTTCTTTTTTCACCCTAATAATGCACGTTTCTGTTCTCTCGCTTCACCATTATGCTCAAAGCAAGAAGCCCCACCATCACCAAGGAACTGGGGCAACTGGAGAGGGGAAATCACCTGCTTCCCAGTTAAAGTCATGAAAACTGACTTGCTTGTCCGGATGTGACCGGAGTCTTTCGCAAATCAGTGGACGCCCCCACACAGCAGTTTTTTAGCACTGGCATTTACTCCATTCCTCGCTGGTTATTTCCAGGCACTACAAAACCTACCCCTTAGTAACATCTTCGTTGACAGACTTGCCACAAAAGCACACCTGGTGTAGCTTGAAACGGAAGAGATCTGTCAGGCTCTCATAAGTCCCTAAAGAAAGTTAAAACGAGTAGCGAGTCAGTGCAGGACAGCTATGCTTTCTGGTCCTTATACTGTCTCTCTGCTGCACAGAAAGTTTATAGCCTTCAGGTTCCTGAACTGACACCTTCCCTGTTAATCGCATTCACCGGTGATATGATATAGCCATAAAAATAATGTTCAACTGACACTGGCTTGGTTTTGTATTTCTTACCCAAGTAATGCATGCAATGCAAAAATCACATTTCCTTATATGCTTCCAAGGACCCCAAGTGTATGTACTCACACACATCCACACGCACGCGCACGCACAACTGCACTTCGGAGCCATCTGTCACAGTCAGTTTCTTAAATTTGAAAACATTATTAACTCAGAGACAGGAAGGAGCCTCGGGAGCAAGGGGAAAAAATTGCCAAGATAATGACTTTACTCTAAATAACCTGACAATCTCTCTTTCTTTAGCATTTTTTAATCATTTAGAAAGACAGAACATGACGAGGCAACTTGCATGACCAGTGTCACCAGTTTAGAGTTTCCTCAAGCAGCTGAATTTATACTGCTGTAGGGTAGAATAACTTTATTTTTTATGCTTAGCTTATAACTATGGAAAATCCTTTATAAGCATACTTCCTCCTAACACACAGTATCTATCCAATCTATCCCGAAGCATGAACACTGACCCATATTCTTCCTTTCACAAATGGCAACGGTCCAAGGAGTTTTCCACTCCTACGGTTTTGGGGTTTGGTTTGGTCTTGCGTTTAGCTCCTAACTTACTGCCAAACTATTACAGGTTCCCAGAGAGAAGGTGCTCGTCAACAAGATCCACTGTCATGAACCATTTGCCCTCCTGCTGAATTTCTTATAAATATGGGTGGGAAAAGGTAATATCATCAGCGCAAGACGCTTGTCATGTGGCAATGTTATAATCCAATACCCAGCTTTACAACGGGACATATAGATCCATTATAGAATTCTAGCAGAGTTAAAGGGACCACTCAAAGACAAGGAGAGCGCGGGAAATGAGAGTGAAGAAAGAAAATGAGAAAAAAGTTTGTTTATCCAGCATGTGAGCAAGTCACAGCAGGGCTGCACAAACACACCAGATGACATGGTCAGCAGGGAAGGAAATACCCAGCGTATAGTCCTAGGTGAGCCATGATTATCCATTAATCTAAGACTGCAGAAAATGGAAAATACGATCACAACCCCTAGTTGTGAGGAGGGGGAAAGGGAGGGGAAAAATCCTGGCCTCTGATAATCTCACCTTCTTCAGTAAACCTTTATTTTTTCACTTAAATCATTGAAAAAAAAGAGGAAAGTTTGCTGCTGGTGTCTGTTTGGCTGCTTTTAATCAAAGACACTGAGTGGATTTCTGAATGGCGTTTCAGTAAACACTGCAGTGAAAACAACACTAAATTAGATTGTAAGCAGCCAGCGATCTGATTAGCAGATACAGACCTTTGTGCAAGTGTTTTTTCTTCCTTTTCACTTAAAAAATATCCCAATATTTTCTTCCGCCATCCTGGAATTTTCATCAGTAATTGTGCTAAAATTCATATAAAAATTAATAAAATCCAATGGGTAAAAATCTATCCTCTTTTACGTTTTACTGAGAGATGTGTAGTTTCAATTTACTGACATGCAAAAGAAGTTTTAAAGCATTATTATGGTTAAAGAATATCTCACTGCCTTTTTTTACAGACCAGGCTTTTGTTATCCGAATAGCCAGTTACGGCACAGCGTCAAGTTTCTGAATCCAGACTGAGCTTATGAGCAGTTCAGCCCAGAGAGGGCTGAGGGTGCTCTGTCCATTTCCAGCAAACGCTTTGCACTTTTTAGGGCTGGGCTTTTATATTTGAAACAACTTTTAAAAAAGAATAATTGGAAGTTAGGGAAAGTTCATTCATAGACAGAATTGAGCTGTGGGCTTCATCCCAGCATCTCATTACAGGGATCCCTCTAGCTGCCTTTATAAATTTGAAGCAGCTTTCACTACAGGACAGTCCTATTTGACGGAAGACATTTATGTCATGATCAATGTGTAATTATGCTCGATGTTAACGACCCATTCTCTTCTCCAGCAACTCTGAAAGGTGAAGTAGTGTATGAATGTTTCAAAGAACATACTTCATTGAATTACACTGAAGAAAAAGATATATCTGTTTCAAGAAATGCATGTCTGATTCTATTGGGCTTTATATTGTACAATTAAGAATTTTTATTAACTTAATATCAGAGCAACCAAAATTTTTTAATTATTTACCTTTCAAATACTTTAACAACTACATTATTAACAGTAACATTTTTTGTGGTTTAATGTTTCCAAACTTAATGATTTTTATCTGCCTTAAGTTCTCACAATGTTTAACCTCACAACACTGTCTCAAGTTAAGACTTCTTTGGGATTGACATGAATGATGTCGACTGAGATTAAAAAAAGACAGCGGATCAGAAATATAACAGGATTTTAAACAAAGACAGGTTATGGATCTTTCTAGAAGAAATAATAAATATAAAGGATGAATGAATATAGATAGCACGATTCACGCATATGTCAGTAAAACATTCTGAAAAAAATTCTTACAAAACAGCACATTCCTATCCATAGCTGGATATGTCAAGTCGTTTTTGTAATTCTCACTCTCTTTTATATCCTGTTTGGAAGCTGTATGCAATTCAGCTAAATTAATTTTTCTGTTTTGGAGGTTCAGTATAAGCTCTTTGCTTCTGCCACCAGAACCAAACTCTGGTCTCAGTGGCACAGTTATGCTGCTCATGTGAGTCTGTGGGAATTTTATCAGGGAAACTGGTAAATTTTCTGGTTTTACTAGGCAAGCTGAGAGCACAATTTGGCCCTGCATAGGCTTAGTCTATAACAATTAGAGATTACCTATGTGCCTCGCTGCTTTCTGGTACCAATAGCCTCCTTCCCCCTGTACGGCTTTGACTCCTTTTGGTGTCCAACCACAAGGCTCCTGCAAAGCTTCCAGTAGTGGAAAACTTTTTCATTCAGGTTGATGAGGACAAACTCAGCCCCTTATCCTCAAAGAGGATAGAACAGCGTCTTAATGCTGCAATTCCTCCCCTTCAGGTCCCCCAGGTCATCTCCAAATGTGTTTAATTTCCTTCACATCCACCTCTCTGGAATCACTGTTGTCCCTTTCTTCAGAAGTCATGACTTCTCCCATCTAAGATCCACAGCTTTCCGCTTTCTCACTCTTTGGTTTCTAAGGCTTCCTATAGATTTCCATTTCATATTTCCATTCTTTTTATTTTCCAAGAGGCCCCACAAAGCTTTCCCTGTCTTTTGGGTTCTTTCCATGCTCCTCGAAGTCCAAATCTCATCCCACTACCACTAATTGTTGCTGCATTTTTGATAGGCCCCCATCCCCCCTTTTTGGCTGTGGTGTCAAATCTGTCAACATCCCCAAGCAAAATCTTTCTAGAATTATGATGTGCACCAATTCCCATCAGGCTCCAACTTAGACTGGGGCTTTCCCCCGTATCACAGCTACCAGCTGAACCAGTGCAACCGCTAACCCAGCTAGGCAATGCTGGCATTCGCACCCACAGAGGTGAGTGCTTTTGAGGCATAATGAACTTCAGAATTGCAGATATCCTTTTTTTCCCACTCCATCATGTAATTAATAGGCTGATTGGCTGTCATCTTAAAGGTATCCTGAGTTGAAGGCCCCATTAACTATGGGAAGCTTAAGTTTAGGCTCACTTTTTCAAAATAACAGAAGTCTTCTGGAATAAAATCCTTATACCATTACTATTACAAGAAATTCCAAAGACCACAAAGTCCAGGAAAGAAATTGAAGGCAAAAAGAGGCAAACGAATGATCATTTGTTAAAACTGATTGCTTCTAAGAACTTTTTTACAAGTAATACAAAAAGCAATGAAAAGGTTCTCACCAGAGTTTATTGAAATATCTCTGGAGAAAATCCATTAGAAATACATTTGCAATCAGTCCAGTATCAAGTTTCTACTGTAAGTATCACAATTAAGATGGTCAAGTTGCCCGAGGTTGTGTAAGAGTGAGACGAGCAGTTAAAAAGGAATTTATGTTGAGAGTATTTTGTATACGATTTACGTCTTTTACTCTCTGTTAAAACACATGATGCTTTTTCTAATATGTTACATGACATTATATTCACAATTACAGGCTACTGAAATAATGACCCATTGTTGGCTTCCTTATCTCCATGCAAACACTTTGGAATTGTGCTTGAATCTGATGTACTGATTAGCTGAGAGCTGAATCCATGCCAACAAGAGAATTGCTGTAAATTGTTGGATGAGTGTAAATTACACCCACAGCACTGATGTAGCAGAGAAAAATATGTAACTTGAGATTATGAAGTGTCCTGCTGTGACATAAATGGAGTGGAAAGACATTTAGTCCAGAGAAGACCATAAATGGTTTAAAGCCAAAAAATGCCCAAGTAATGTGTATGGGTAGAAGAGTGATTAAGGAAGTGACAAAAGTGAAGGTTGTTATCTAACTTCTAGCGTTCTGTGGTTTCATAATAAATGGTATCCATGAGCAATCCCAGCTTCACCTGCACACGGCCGTGCGGCACAGCCACAGCTGTGCTGATGTATATATCTAGGGAACCGCACGGGGAATGGGATCTATGAACTCACCTCGATTTATACCTCCTCCCCAACACACCAGAGAGAAAGTTATTCTGAATCAGGATCAGCTCATCACAACCCCACACTCTTTACCCCTGGGGTTCCCTGCTGGTAACACGCAGTGTCTCCAGCCTAGAAGTGCAACCCGTATGTGTGCACCTATGAATCTGTGTAATGTATGCGGCTCTGGAAACAGCGCCTGTCTGCACATGCACGAGTGAGGAGAGCCAGCATCTCGCGCTAAGGAGGGCTACGCTGTGGTACAGCCCCAGCAGTGCAGCAGAGCTGTCACTCAAGGCAGCAAGTGGTGACCAGTGCGCGAACAGACGTGCTCTGGCCCCTTCATTAGCAATGTGTGGGAGAGGATCAGCAGCTGGGCGAAAAAAGGTAATGCTGAAGACACAAAAAAAAAAAAAAAAANAAGAGATGGCACTGGGAAAATGGAAATGGAACACAGAAAAATACAGGGGGGGAAAGCAAACATCTTGCAGCCCTAAAGATGACACCATTTGGAAGCTTTCAGGCAGCAAACAGTAACCAACCCCAGAGGACAGACTCCAAGGACAAGATGAGGTCCCTAGAGAGGCCACAAAACAAAGGTGGCACTGAAACTCCCACCCATTCCCTCTCACGCATGGCCACCAGAGTCAAAAGACTTTTCATTTTGTGCGTGAAGACTGACCCTTAAAGTCACTAAGTCAGGACTGGAGAGAAGTACAGAAATGGCTTCTTTGGAAGTTTTGTTTATGAGTTCCCCACCTTAGTGTTTTCAAAGCACTCCATTGTCGTTGAAGATTTCTTCTCACAATGCCCCTCTGGAAGCAACATAGGAGTGTTATTTCCATCCTGCAGGAAGGAAGGCACAGAGGGTCAACATTACTTGCCCACACATCATAGCATGCCTGAAGCAGAGCAAGGAAGTGAGCTCAGGTTTCCTATGTCCCAGCTTCATATCCTGCTTTATCCATTTCTACTTCTTTCTCACCCCTTGTGAGCGGGCAATGATGGGAAAGGTGCTACTTCTGTGCTCAGAAATGAAACAGTCATGAGAGTAAAACTAGAGGGCCACTGCTGAGCCTAGTTGGGCTTCCATTTAAATCAACGTCTAAAGGAGTTTGAGACTGCTTTAGGTAGAGCTTACCAAATGTCCCAAGAGCCATGATTCATTTTGGAGAGGGAACAACTTCAGCCAAAAAGACACCAAACCTTACTGTCAATTCAACAGTTAACCAAAAGGTCAATTAATTAAAAATATACAGGTAATGAATTATATTATGGACAAATAGATAATAATTGACAAGAATTCAAAGTTGTGAAATGAAAAATTAGATAAGAGGAAACAAAGACTTCAGGAGAAATATAGGACTGACAGATTTCAGGGGAAAAGAAAAAGGAGGGCTTTCTGTGTTTGGGAACAAAAAATTAGTCTCAGCATGTTCTTGTCCTTTATGTGAAGGAAAAAGTAAGTGTGTTGATACTATTAAAAACCGGAAGTATTTGGTAGTTTTTCTGTTTTAATACTTGAAAAGAAGGATGATATATACACAAGGATGATAAAATACTGCTCAGGTTAGTGGTTAACCAAGCATGGATCTAACAGGTAAGTTAGGGATATGGCCCTATGATAGCAAATACCAAAGCTAAACATCACCTAGAAAAACCTTTTTAAAATCTGCTGTCCTGAGCAAACTGCACCTTTTAAAAGTGGACTGGATTTTGCAGCACTAGGAAAGTTCCAGGTCAGAAATATCATGCTGATATTAAACAATTAAGACAGCACACCTAGATAAAATAGGTAAAGTCTGTACAAGAAGTTTGTTTTCATTTTTTATTAACTTTATAAACATGATTGAATTAAAAAAAATTCTAGCCAAATGTATCTATAAACTTTTGCAAAGCATTTGAATCAGTACCACAAATATTCTAATTAGCAATATGCATGATCAGCAGGCTACATGGTAAATAGCTATGCACAGGATAACAGATTTCAGAAAGGTGTTGATGAGGACCTGTCATTGACTGGTTCAACAGGAATCTGTACTAACACAGATGATATTCAGATTTTCATCAATAAACCAGCAGTAAACATGCAAACTCTGCCATTATAATGTATGGGCAACAGAAAATTTCAGAATTGATTTTACTTAATTTTTTTTTTTTGCTTTTTTCTTTGCCTTCCATTTTAGCCAATCTTTTTTTGCTGTATAAGTGTAAAAAAAAAACCCCATTTCTTTTTCTGCTTCTAGGGTTTTTTCCAACCGAAATACCAGTGCAGAAACAGTCTCTGAGGATTAAAATACTTTATGTAAAAGTAAATTTCATTTGGATACTCTTTAACCACCTTTATTCTCATTGTCCATGTACTTTTAGTTTGGTCACAATGGGATTTTCCCCCAGCATTAAGACTTCAAAGAATGCTGCTCCACTCTTCAACCTGATCCACGCTGTGGATCTGGGACCTTTCTTATAACCTCCTGTAGATCTAGCCCTATGGTCTTGAGGGGAAACACAATTCTATGGCTGACTCCTCACATTCCAGTGAGGAATTCACTCCCAGTTGTCATACTCCTTTCCATTCTCCTGTTCACTCACACAAATGCCCTTCCCCACAAAAAGATCAGGTGCAGCTTCAGAAAAAATCATGAAACTCGGGAAAGTAATGATTCTCGTAAGCCTGTAACAAAAGTGTTTCCACTTTGCTGAGAACCACAAGAATCACAACTCTGTTGCTTCTTCAGAAACAGATCCTGCCAGCAGCCAGCCAGTCGGTCATCCCCGCTGGCTTTAGGCATCGTCCATATAATTCTGTATCAATACATGTAACCTCTTCACTTCCCATACTTATGCCCATATGTTTAGATGCTAAGGTTTCCTTCAGACTCATTATACAGGCAAACAGTGCACGAGATGAGAGTAACATCTTAATTAGTGGTGTCACTGACACATTTTCTGCAAGAAAACCTTCCACTGAACCAGAAATTTCCCATATGCTTCCTTATATTGATTTGCACCTGTTGTCACTTCTGTGCCAACAAAAATACCTGAATAGAGTATGAAGCAAAAACATAGGGTTTGTGGTGCGACCAGAGCCTTCGACCGCATATCAGAGCGACTCCCAGTTGCCGAGCACCCAGGGACAGGTTTCAACAGCTTCTCACAAACCCAAGGCAACTTCTTGCAGGATGAAGAGGTGAAGCCTGACCAACACTGTTTGAGCACGGGTGAGCACCCTGAGTAAGAGAACATTAGGCTGATCAGACAAGTGTCTCCAAGACAGAGCAAGACTATCCAGGCACAGCTATTAACCAGATGATACTCTAGTCAAATAATGAATTGACCTAAAACTGAAACACTCAATGGCCTGAGAGCCAGCAAAATAGCAATTGCTCATGATCTGCCCTCTGTGGAAAGAGTTCTCCAAGAAGGAGACATCAGAACGAGTGGCTGAAAGCCACAAGCTGAAAGAAGCAGCAGCAGGCTGTGCTAGGTTAAATGCTGGGTTTCTGTTTTAGCTGCTTTCCCCAAGACATAAACATCGAGCTGTTCAGAAAACAGTGGGAACCCAGGAGTCTGAGAGAGGTCTTTCCTATCCCATGTCCGACTTCCTGCTGTTGAGCACGGGGCAAACACACAACACACCCAACAAACATGTCATGCCCCATCTTGCCTGTAAAATTGGCATGCATTATCTTGGCCTGGGACAGGCAGCTTGCCTGGTCAGCTGCCTGATCCTGCTACTCTCTCCCTTGCTTTTCTCCCTCTGTGTACTGGGAGGAGCATTTGCCTATTTCCACGCTTCTGGATGTGTCGGCCTAAATCGACGACACTGCTTACTGTCATCATGGAGAATATGAAATACTAGACACAGTGGGCATTTCTTTTCAACAAAGAGATGTTGATTCAGGGGTCTCAAATGACAAGTCTTTGTTTCGTCGCATTGACTATATACACTCTGCAAAGCTCTGGTGATGCTAGCATTTGCTTCTGACGCTTCATGCAGTCTTATTTTATGTCAGTGGAGACAACCGGCTCCACTCTGCCCTTCTGCCATGCTAAATATCTACCAGAATCTGACCCTCCAATCCTTTTCAGTAGATGCTTTATTATTTTGGCACCTACTTGTACCAGCCTGGAGACTGGTACAATGTGGAGTGGTGGTTGCATGTCTCTCTCTACACACACTTAAGCAATGATCAACCCGGGGCTCAGTGTACAGAGCCTTCTGCCCGGATGCATCTTCTAGTACAGCCATCACACAAAAAGCAGAATTATATTTTAGAATAGATATGTAGCTTCTCTTCGCCAAGGCAAACAAACCCACCTACTTCGATTCAGGAGCCAGTTTTTCCCATACCATCAACACAGGCCACTTCACTTGGTTTATATTTCTGGCACAAGGGACAGGCCTGAACAACTTCCTCGACGTGACTGTTATTTGAGGGCAGTGAAAAGCATTTCTGGCCTTTCTCTGAGGCCTTCCAATCCCTAAATGACCTTCACGATTCTTTTCCTATATATTTTTCTGTAACACCTTAGGAATCACAGTCTTGCTGCCTTTAAGCAAAATTCCAACAACTGAGATTTCTCCCTTCGGTCTCTGACAGGGTCCAGTAGCATTATATCTGGCCCACAGTCTGCTGGATTTCAGGATTGCACTGAAGATTTGCAAGTCCCATCCTCTGCAGGTGCAACATCAGTCCTCATTTAAACGGAGGGTGAACAAGAAGTGGCAGATATTTGCTTGTATATGTGTGGTGTTTATCTAGCACAAATCTTCTGTAACACCAAAATTATCAAGTGTGCAAGTTATACCTGTGTAGCTGGAAAAAACGACTCCATGAAGGAAAGAGGTGACAGAAAGTTGCATGAATGAACATCATCATCTACGTGAGCACTTTGATCATCATTTTTACTAGTGATTCATAAACACCGAGTCTCCAATTTTAACCACAATATTTAAAAGGTACCACCCCCACACCAGCATTGCCTTGGCGGCATTCACAGCCAATTTAGGTGTGTGTTTAACGTAGATATTACCTTTACCTTAAATAGGGTCATTGTACCGTCAGGTAGACCTCAGTGTTCCCTTTTTTGCAAAGAAAGGGAAACCTTCACATATCCCAGGTATCTTAGTATCTCAGCGCCCAGCACAGTCCAGACAGCGGGTGAGAAAATCATGTTCCCTATCACTGCAGTGATGGCATCCCCTCCACAAAACAAAAGCCAGGACACCCTTTCAACAATTAATATGTTCCCCTTCCTCTCGTTTTATAGATTACAGCTTTCCAAGTTATCTACCCCTAGATTTCATTTCCTGAACAAGACTGCCATGCAAAACTAGCCTTACTCTTAACCAAAAGCCGTGGTAGTACACAAGTGTGATCTCAACTAATGCAGTTTTCTGTATCCAGCAGAAAATTTAAAATGTTCGTTTACTCTCAGATGAAAGTCCTTTTTTTGCTGCAATACCCCTATTAAGAGCTCGTTTCATATTGCAAGCATTTCATCATCAACCACTTGCCATGCTACGCTTGTTCTGATATTCATTGCTTTCTGCTGCCTTTGAAACCCATGGGTCTTCATCTCAGGTATCCTTTTATAATCCTGAGATTTTCTATTACACACACAGTTATCTTGTGTTTTACCAAGGATACACACTACATCTATGGGAAGAAAACCAGGCATTACGGCTGGATGGACCCCTCATGCGAGAGCATCCATCACTCAGTTTAAATGTAGCCTTAACTTCCCAAATGTAGCTCTTAACCTTAGATCAGTTACACTGATTTTTCACTTTTGTTTTCATAATCTCCACTTAAAATACATCATTCACATGCTAGGAGGAGGGGTACTGTGGAATGCAGTACTTCCCAAATGTATGCTATACAGAGTAATAGCCTTTGCTGCCCAAGTTAAACCTGTGAAAAAGATGAGAAAGGATGTCAGCAATAAGGCCATCTTCTAATTGTTTTCCTTTACTAGGGCACCTGCTGCCGAAAGCTCCAGCGAATTGCCGTTTAAGCTGCCTTCAGCTATCCTCCACATTTCCGGAGAGTTTCAACTTCTGATGGGTTTCAAGAGCTCCATGCTTTCACTCAGGTATTTTGTTAGTTTGTTTTACACCTGGAGTAAGTGTGGGCAACCATGCAGCGCCCTGCAGTGCGACTGAACCCTTTGGCCTGTATCTGAGGTCTCACAGATCACCAATCTGCAGCTTCATCTCCTGCACAGCATCTTACCGAGCTCCAAGAGACTCGCACCACAAATGGCAGAGCGCATCTTCTTCACCAAAGGGGCTTAGGTCTGACTTCCCCCATCGACGCAAATCAGACTGGGCTAAAAGCACCAAGCTTTGGTTCCACGGTAATTGAAAGTTAAAGTATATAAAGCCTCAGAATTGGGTCAACAACAGCAGAAAAAAACCCTAGGCCAGAACGGTGTACTTTTAAAAATCCCACCTGCAAAGGTCAGCAGTGTTACCTCCCCACCCTGGCCTTGCCGTACTGCCGTGCTGACTGTACTGACTGAGGATTCCTAGGGTTAATTTTGTGATCTGGGAGGCCAATGAGATAGCGTTTTCCTTAAAACTTGATTTTATTTTTAAAGGTTTGTTTTAAATGCACCTTGTAAATGAATTCTAATTTGACCTCTAATTTGAACCAATGATCAGTACTAGTATTTACATGAACCAGACCTGGGACAGTTCATAAATCTAGGGTCAATTTTTTTTTTTTTAATTATTTGCTCACTGGGACATATACATAAACTGCAAAACACCGTAGACTATTAACTCACATCTTTTTCCCTTATGGTTCCAAAGCCAAAGCGTTCCTCCCTCTGCAATTCATTTTTTTAATCTTCTCTGAAGCCATTCAAACTTTATCCAATAAGTGTCAGTAAGTGATAGTCATATTGAATAAATGCAGAATTAGTAAACCCTCTAATTCCAAAGTGTTTAGCTTTGGAGCACAAGAAGTTAAACACTTTCTTGCAACACATTGTAAACATGTCAATGTGTTTAACATTTTAAATGTGTTCTGTTCCCTTGCGCATGTGTTTAGAAAAGAAACAGGTTATGATATTTAACTAGTGAATGGATATATGTGCTCATTCCTACCAACACTTTTTAAACACTTGTGGACGCTTAAAATTATGATGTGTTTAAGATTTGAACACGTTTGCTTTTCTACACTTCTAATCCAATGAATGTTTGATGCATTTATTTAGAACAGCAAGTTTTTATCAGGCTAGCAAAGCATACAATTTGTAAATAGCAATGCTCGATGTTTTTCTAACCATTTCTTCGTTCTACTCAAAACTAGAATCTAATCAGGTGAGCTTTTAACACAGGATAAAGCAACTTTTCCCACCAGAACGAAATGATTGTGCTAAGCTGAAGCTCATCTCATTTGTGAAGTGCAGAAGTAGCTACAACGTTTAAAATGTGCTTTCTTTCTCAAAGACAAGACTCTGTACTACATGGGAAACACAGGAGGAACTGGAATGAAAAAAAGCCGAAAGGAGAACATCTGCAAACATTTTTAAGGAGGGTTTTTTATTACGTGCTCTATAGTTGCATAAAAGCATAAATTATCTGGAAATAAACTGGCTATACTACTCACCTACATGCGTATGGGGTTACTCAGTGAGGAACTGGCAAAGCCCCATGCATCTTCCACTCCTGCTTTACCTGAACTCTGCTCACTGGTCTAGCTGTGCTTGAGCTATTTCTAAACTTCCAAACCATCAAGCAGCTGCTAACAGCTGTCATTTAAAAAAAAACAAATGCCAGCAATAAAATTTTATCTATCATTCCTCCAAATTAGCTTAACCTGAGGCCAAGCACAGGCAATGCTCAGTGCTTCCACCCATGACATGCTATTTCAGGACTTGTGGATGATAAAATTGGGTTCTTTTTTAGTGTGATAATTTGAATTTCCCTGTAAAATCCAATTGCAGTGGTTGTCAACCATTTCCATACCATGATCCTGTTACAACAAAAGAACAGCTTTATGTCCTCACTCTTGCCTGCTCCCGCCATCTTCCATCCTTGAACCTGTCCACAGGAAAAAGAAGGCTACTCAACATTCCCTGCAATATCTTTATAAGCCAGAAAAACAGCATTTAAGGTCCTTTCAGGATTAGGAATAGACACATCACATTCTATTATGGGGAAAGGCAAAATTAACCAAGTTCTCAAGGGTATCTAATGTGTCTGCCTTAAATCTTATTCTTGTTCAAGAACCAATAAACATGGATAATTCAGAAAGCCGGGGGCTATTTTTAATTTCATTTGAGAGCCAGCCATCCCAACTTCATTCATAAGTCTTTGTATTCCGGCTGTAGCAGTAAGGTCAGAAACCCCCGCCTGTATCTGTGCTGTGTACCGCTGTGCCGGGGCTGCACAAGGCCCTGGAAAGACTTTGCGTCCTCCAAGGGGTCAAAGCAGAGACAGAGCACCCCAACTCTTCCAGTCCCCACCGCAGGCCAGGGGAAGCAGAGCTCACCTCCCTCCTCACTTTTCGTGGCACGTCACCCCCATGGACCCACGCTGCAGAGAGGGAACGGTCAGGAGACTTACTTACAAACACAAAAGAAAACAAAGTACTCACACAGCCTGTGAGACGCATGTCCCCATTTCTGAGGGGAGATTGTCCTGGCCCCTCCTGAGTGACCGTCCAGCCTTGACAGACCTTCTGCAGCTCTTCAGATGTCATCCTGCCCTGCAGAGAGGGAACCATGAACCACCGCGGGATCTTGCCATCCTCGCCACCGGGCATGACAGCAGCCCAGAGCTTTCATATTTTTCAGCATCATGAGTTATCTGGAGTGCTTCTCACAATTTGCTTTTAATGACAAGGAAATGAGTGTGATGGGGTTCGGTCACACTGTAGGTATACAAGCTTACCGTGGACCAGTATTCTGAAAATTTTCAGCCTTCACTGAAGTAACAGCAATGTAAAAGCTCAATGCTGGAGCCATTTAAAGTTTGAATGCCAGCTGCATTTTTATTGGCCGTCTGTGACTTCAAAGGGCTTTTCCTCCTGCTAATGCCCAGACAGGTAGGCTGCCCTGAAATCTCTCTGCCATGCTGACTTACGGATTTTGAACTGATTTTATCTGCAGGCTTATGCCTGAAAATGAACATTAAACATATTGGGGCTGAAATGAATTTCAGCATCTCGCATTCCAGCTGCAGTGCTGACACTTAATCAGGCAGGGGACGGTTCATCTGAAAACATATAGTAAAGATGTTCTTTGTAGTCATGTAAACCTTCATCGCTTATACTTTAATCCCAAGACCTTAAGACAAAAACTTCAGAAAAGCAGATACGCTGCTGCTGTGCCAAGTTTTTATTTGTAAGAATAGGGAACAATGAGGAAATTCAGTTGGATGCTTAATGTATTTTTCAGTTTCAACAACCTGGTCTTTACTACACCATTTTATAAGAGTATCTAAAGCCCTCATCCCAGATCCGGACCCCATTTGACTAGCTGCTGCTTTGACATAATGAGGGACAGGCCTTACTACAGAGAGCTTGCAGTCGGAGGGGCAGAATTACACGTCAGTGTAATGTTTCAGGTACGATCTGCCCATATGGGTACATCCACGGTACTGTAAAGAAAGTTTTGGTGCTAACGCCATATAACAACAGTTGTCTTACTGTACAAAAATGGAAGGGTTATTCAACTGAGACACATGGGGCAATTTTCCACCTGGTTCCTGAGTGCTGCTCCTCGGGGCATCTCTAAACCCTGTTCCACTGCATGGCATGAACAAGCTAGAAGGAACCAAAATGCTGCAGATGCTTAGACATGATCGAATTTACGAAGTCTGATCTCGAGGTACTATTGACCATAGGGAACTTCACTGAAGTTAGTTTTATAATAAAATTTTGGTAGTGCGGGCAAAGATATTCTGAAGTCATGTATCATATATTTCTAAATGACAACTTAAAAATGCAGTGAGTTCACCTCATATGGTAATCAACACAGGTTTATTTCAAAACTAAAACCAGCAGAATATTAGATTTTATTCTTAACTAAAATACTGGAATTCAGTGGTGTTGCCTGAAATAACTGAGTCATTCTACTGAATATCTGGCACCAGCACCACAACAGGGCAAATTTAAACATTGGTATGCTTCAGCATCTTTGCTTTTGATACACACAGACAACCCTGAAAATTAATTCTTCAAATTAATTTCAAGGCATACCTGCTGTGCTTGACATTCAGGAGTATAGCAGGTATCTCAGGGATCCTTCCTCAACTGTTCAAGACGTTCAAGGGTTATGTGTTCAAGATGACGGCCAGATCTCCTGTCTTCAGCAATACTCTAAGACCTTAATATCTCTGCCTGACCACACGAAGCATCTTGCCATGGAATGCCTGTTCAAAAAGAGGGATGATGAGGATTCCCTGGTCCTGGGCAGGGAGGGATTTTTTTTCAGCAAGGCACGTGCCAAAGTAATAACACTAAAGCTAATTTTCAAGTGGGAGAGGGAAGAGGAAAAGCGGGGCTCTAGCACATTTGGGGCAAATCTCTTTTTACTGTCTGCTTGTCATCACATGAGTTTTATGCTGGGAACAGAAACAAACACCCTGTCAAAATACTTCAGGCATCTGTTACTTAAACAGATCTCTCTGACACGTGAAATAACAGACAGAATCAAAGAAGGGGGAAAACAGCAATGCATATTTATTAATGACATAAAAATTTAAAAAATCTTAAGCAGGTCAATAAGAATGTACTTTCAAGACAATTTCACACTGAAAACAAATCCACTGACTTGTAGGTAAAGCCATGTTGAGAATCAATAAGCCAGCAAAGGCCGGTTTGAGGGCAGCCTACGGTACCTGCCTGGGCTTTAGAGCAGGAAAGGCTTTGAAGTTGCAGAAGGCCAATAAAAATGCAGCTGGCATGCAAGGCTCATACATCTCCACCGTAGTTTTTACATTAGTAATGTTTAAGCTGAAGTTGACCAACCTGAGATTATTCAGTTAGCTTTAACACTTAGACGATTAGCAATCTGGCTGGAAGCCCGTTCTATACCTACAATCTAGCCAGAATGTTTATCGTGCGACTGATGCTTTCAAGGGCAGTGCAATTGGCCCTTCTGGCCACCTCCCTGCTTACCAGTGTTTTTCAAACTGTCCAATTTTGGTTTTGCTGTGTATACATTTATGAGTCAACTACGATTTGCGTTAAACTTGCAAAATATACTTTACAACTCTCTGATTAAAATAACACAGGACATTTTCTCACTTTTTTCCTGCTAAAAACACTTTTATATGATATAGGACATATTTGAAATATATTTCTATTTTGGGTCAGATTTAACCGTATAATTTATCAGGTATACAGTCCTCTAAAAGTGATTAACTACAATCCCTATTTTAATAGATTTCTTCAGACATATACACTTTGAAAGGAAAGAAAGAGATAATTCTTCAGCATCCCATTGGTAGAGTGGCCTCCCTATGAAAACGGAACTGGCCCAGTAAAATAACAGTGTCTGCTATTTCCACTTTCATCTTAACATGTACAGATTTCAGGGTTTCCAACTGATCTGACAGAACACTTCCTGTTCAGGAAATAAACGTGTCAAATGATTTCTTGATTTAAAGTGATGGATCACAGTAGCTCTCTGTACTGCAGGGGTGCTATTCTCATAAAACATATGCAACCTTTATTACTAAAATGAAGGGGAATTACTCCAATATCACTTAGGGCAATTTCCTCAGCAGTCACCACATATCTCCAATGTTACAAATCCCCAAAAGAATAGGAGGAGGAGTGGGAGCTGGAGGTAGCTTGAATCCTCTGCTTATTCTGGTGGCCAGGGGGAAAGCAAAAACACTATATCACGTTTGGGGATTTGTGTAGCTTAATTTAAAAGAAGTTAAACGCTTTCTGAAAATAAAAGAAGTGCACACAAATAGTTACAGTTCAAGTTCTTTCATGAGCTATGTGACATTTATTTTTGGAATCACTGTGATGCTTAAAAAGTTCAACACAAAGTTGCTGCAGTGGTTAATGAGGGTGACGATAGGTCTTTCACACAATGTGATCTGAATTGCCTAATGAAAAGGGGTCAAAAGCACATGATTTTTAATAATATTCATTACAACTATATAACTTGGGATAAAGAACTAGATGGTTTATATATGCTCAAGAAAAGGAGGACGGTGAGTTGAAAAAGGTCTAAAAGGGGAACTAAGAGCACTGAGTAACAATGTATGTAACTAAGCAAGCTACTAAGTCTTGGTCTGGTAGGCAGAGGAGCATTCAGTAGGAATAGAGAGGGCTTCCTTCTTGCTGTTTATAACAAAACCTGTACTGGGTTATGCTTACCATTGCGATGTCCTCAATACTTAAAAATATGGCAAAGAATAGGAAATGGCTGTGAAAAAACATTCCAAGAATGTCTTAATAAATAAAATTTGAAAAGAAGATGAAGAAGAGAAATGGCTCAGAAGTACTAAGATGCCACGTGCACCCCAGAACCAAGGCCTGACAGAGCTCTATTGAGCTAGACTATGTGCAGAGGTCAAGAGATAACTCAGTCAGTCTATAAGTAGTTGCAGGGGCAGTAGCTCTATGAAAGTAGAGGGCTCTTTAATTCACCCGACATAGGCATAATAAGATTTCAGACTTGATATGGGAAATTAAGTGAAGTTGTATGAAGACCTGTCTTACACATTTCTGCAGATCAGGTGATCACAGTGACTACCTCTTCTCTTATTGCCAGAAAACAGCCTTTTGCAACTTCCCTACAAAACCAAAAAGCAGCACTTCTACTGGGAAGAAAATAGGACTTAAGGATCATTCCCAAAGTCGTCACAGCAAAACGGCAGAGATGTTCAAGGAAGAGTTACACCAGGGGCAAAACCGAGTCAAGGCCTCAGGAAGACAAAGTTGTTCTCTTACAATAACCTCCTTTTCCCTAAATAACCAGGTAATCCACAAGTGTAGTTGAAGAGGTCAAAGTATCTCCAACATACATGCTCATCTGCAGTTTGCAATTCCTTTTGTGTACCCACAGGACATGTAGCAATGGAAAGGGTCTCATTTTATCATATATCCTTGCAACACCAATACTGAATGGAAGTGCCAAGGTCATTTCCCTCCAGGTTCTCCCATAGGCCAGAAAAACTGGGCTGTTCCGTTTGCTCCATGAGAGCTGAAGCCGCCTTCTTGCAGCCTGATAGCTACAGCTTGCCCACCGTTCTGAAATAAGCCAGAATTTAATTGGTGAATCCTCCTGTCATATGCCTGACACAAGCACGCACAGACTTACATGAAGACAACGCAAGGCCTCGGTTCGTCTTTTTTTTCAGTGTTTACCCAGATATCTTCACACAACCACAAGTGGAAATCACATGTATTCTAGTTTCTTGTGCAGTGAGCAAAGCTTGCAGCCTACCTGACTATAACAGAAATGCTAAAACGACAGAGCTGCTCTGTACCCGCTATATGGAAAGAGGGAGGTATTTAATTTAGAGAGATGTTCATTCTTGCTTAAGTAAAAACTAGTAACCCCAATGGGAATTTGGTTTGGGAGTCCTCCTCCTATAATTGCATCCTACATCTGCTCAATAGATCTTTGTTGAAAAGCTGAGCAACTTACTAAAGGAAAAGAAGCAGAGGTGACCCTTGTATCTCCCTTTGTCTTGAAGGAGAAGGCACTAGAAAAAAAATTACAGAAAGAAAGCATGAATTTATTCTAAAATGCCGCTCATAGACTGGCTTTGAAAGGCATCACAACTGAAAGGGGGAGGGGCTTTTTTATTGCTATTTTGCAAGAATATAAATTCGGAAGAAATGGATGTGTATGAGAATACTGCCTTAACGCAGAGGGCAAATACAAATGACGATTCCAAAAATTATTGCATGGAATTCTACCAGACTATTAAGTCATCTAGCATTTTATACCACCTAGAAATGTATTTAATAGAAGACAAGATTAGACAAAGGAGACATCAAGCTAATTTTAAAAGAGAAAACATCAAGGAAAATATCATGTTCTAGAAGTTGGAGTAGGAATGAATTGCATTTTAATTTCCTACTCATATTACTTCTGTGCTTCAGCCCTCTGAAATCAGAGGCCTATGGGACTAGACACTGAAAAACACTTCTCCTTCCTGAGGAGTTTCTAATTAAATGCAGGAGATGGCTGGACACCCAAAGTGATTTGCCCATAGGACAGTGGCCAAACCAGGTTTAGAAGCCCGTCCATGCCCTGTTTCCAGTTCCCTCTGCTCTGCAACCGGCCACGCTGCCAATGCCAGTACTAACTGGCTCTTTAAAAAACAACCAGACTTCATACCAGGCAGAAAGCTGCAAGAAATGTTTTTTTGAGGAAGGCAGGGAAAAAGGGCGCAGTCTGCCAACAAGTCTGTCTATTTTAGTAAGTGGACACATTACCCTGCTGTGAATAGGAGGCTAATGTACAAATGACAGAACACCTACCAACTGCACCTCCTCTTTCTATGAAACGTGAGACTTAGTTTCATTTCCTCTCTCATAATGAGCATTAAAAGCCTTAAACTTGCATTTGTACTTTAAGCAGAGTTGCACTTTTAATTTTAGTGAATCCAAATGATCCTCTCATTGATACCCCCAATACCATAAGAGTATGAATTATTGATATTGCTTGACTTTAATATTTTATGCCTCTGTGAAAATGGATAGCAGAGCCAAATCACAACCCACAACTAAATTATGAAGGTCATCTAAAAGAATGCCAAGCAACCAAAGTCTGCTTCCACAGATCAAAAGAAAGTCTGCAAATTTTCTGTTGAGTTATACTTTCCTCTATTATTTATTAGTCATACACAGCTGAGCAAGGTTTGAAATAAAATACCGGAATCTGAAATGCATTCCAGGAAAAAGGCTTGCTGTCATCAGCACATGCTATTGGCTACAGCATTTTGTAATGAACTATAATTTTCTGTGACAAGCATTTACTTATGTCACAGATTTCAAACCAGCTTCTGGCAAAATACACCGAAGTAACCTCCAAGTGGCACTGCTAATTGCAAGCTTACTAGGTAAAAACACAAAGTGTAGCTGAAGATGGTGACCAAATGGTCATTAACTGCTGAAATGACTGATTTCTCAGAGATCTTTACAATTAGGGATCATATTCAATAGCTTACAACACCATCTATGATATCCGAGAAAAAATAGCATCTGTAGCACAGCTGGAGCAGCTGTGTTGGAAAATCAATCATTGCCTGGCAACTGAACAACTGATTTTCCATCAATCAGTACACAAGGCATTCTGTTAGGTTTATAAAACACATACATTTTTTGCAGTATCTGCAAATGCAATAAGTGGGTTAGAAATGTAAGAGCAATAGATAAAAGACAGGTTTAAGGCAGCTAGCAGGCTTAGTATGAAAAGAGTAGTATTTATGCATCTTGTAAATACAATATTACGGTAATGAACAGATGAACTGCTCAGCGTGATTAGCTCTGACAATAGATAGAGCCAAGAGTAGTCCAGAAACAAGGACTTTTTCCACCATAGCAAACATCTTGTGCTACACAACTCTTTAATTCTTCTTTTTGATAAAACAGCGATTCATGGAAACAGTTACTCCCGATTGTGCCAAGAACTCATAAATCCCTGTAAATTCCTGCAGCTTAGGCTTTTTTCTAGAATTTTATTGGCCTAACTGAGCCCATCAGCAATACTGCAAATCTTATCATTCTGTTGAGATTACACTACTTCTATAATAATTTCTCCAAGCTCGTTTTTAAAGGACAATAAAGATTGTAACTGTTCTTCTAACTCCAACATAAAAGAAGCGGCAAGCGTGGGGGAGTTACATGAGAAATTGTACAAGTTAGTACTACAGCTATGATATTTTACCACTCATAAAACATAAGCCTATTGCTTGTGCTTATGTCAAGCCTCTGCAAGGGGCAGAGATGCATTTGTGTGTAAATTAATAGCCATGACTAGTCACATTACCCAACAGACCTGCGATAGTCAACAGCCCAAGCTAGCAATCCTTGAAAAGTTGATATCCTTCCCTTTGGACATGGCCATCTGGAAGGCAATAGTCTCTTCATACAGCCTTTCCATATCGAGTTGGGAAGCCCCATCGCTCCTGACTCTGTTTCACCC
>RSEF01000003.1:29685543-29717511 GCA_003993805.1 Himantopus leucocephalus | reverse complement strand
AAAATTGGTCCTGTTTTACCTCAAACCAGGACAGGCTGGTAAAAGGCAGCTTAATCTTTATATGATCCCCAGCTGTGAAATCCTACCTCATGGTGCCATCGCATACAATCCTGTAAAAACACAAAGACTGAAAGTTTCTGATTTAGCCAGACTGATCCAGGTAGCATGTCAGCAATAAAGAGAAATGTCTCTCTAGCTTTTCTTTGACATTCACAGGTGTTGTCTTATCTAACTGCTAAAAATATATATACTACTGAAACCACAGAACTGAATGTCCCTTTGTGGAATGGTACTTAGAAAAATATCAGATTGGTACTTAGAAAAATATCAGATGCTTGAAACAAAAACAATTTCATTGACTACTAAGACATTCAAATAATTTCATATTTCTCTAACCCTCAAGAACATCTCCCCCTGCCCCCATTTTCAGGGATGTTGACACAGTATCCCCCCCCAAATGCAATGTTTCTAGTTGCTGTTTTTCTACATATTTGGCTTTCCCCACAGTTTATTACTTTTAAAAATGTGTAAATGGGACTCGGGAACTTTGAAGCCAAGAGCAAATCCTTGCAGGAAAAAAGAAATGTTAGGCTTAGAATGCCAAACAAGATTCAAACTTTCCACTATCTTCCAGTTAGCTCTAGGTTTGCAGCCCAAAAGATAAAATTAAGTTGCAATATATTTGTGAATACTTGTAAACTCTAGAAATCTTTGATATTAGTTCCTACTGTAACAGACAAGAAAATGCAGAGGCACATTTTAATTACCTGTCAGGAACTAAATAAAAGATTTGTTTTATTGAATACTCCCTGTGTGTAATATAACTATGGAAACAAGTCTGAAATCCAATTGACTTTCTATTTACAGGCTCCTAAAGAGCTATTAAAACATAAAAGTGAACTACTTAAAACCTGTTTGAAGTTTTATTCTTCTTTAATGTATTTTTCACCTGTTTGATGATTGTTTATACTTTGTAGCATGATGAACTGTGACATTTTTTGCCATTTCATCATGTTGAAGGTTTTGCTATATTTAAGTAAAAACATAACAGCGTTTGCCACAAAAAAGCTGTTGTAAGAAACCTGACCATAGCAAAAACGTGTTTTAAGCCAACAGTGACAAAGCTCTTCACATTCATTTTCAAGCTCTTATTTCAGCTCCATTTCAGATACAGAGAACAGGGCGCTTGCTGCACTGAAGAGGTTATCGTCGAAACAAAGTAGGTAGATTAAAAAAGTGGTAAAAAAGGAATTGCTCTGTTGTAGGTATGGAAACCTGGAAAGACAAGTGATTTGCATGAGAGTTCCTCAGAAAGCAGAGGGCAAAGGCAGGAATGGAACTGTCTACTGACACCCTAGTGAGCAAATAATCAGCCGTTATCGACCTTCCTATTAGTAATGTGTACCACCTGATCATTTAAAACAGAGCATTATTCTCCCTGAATAAATATTGTGAAACACCATGTTGTGATATCCAAGAATTTGGATTGTACCCTTACAAAAGATCAAATGTAAAATATTGGTCTCCATAGAGTAGGTAGGGTCTCACCTTGGGCACACTTCCAAATCTATCCACAGCACAGTATTGGTCTACTGAAACAGGTGGAGGTCTTGGGTCTCTAGAGGATCAGAATATAATTTTTCAATTGCAAAATGCTTCACTTATTCATTTTGACCAATTCTTCCTGTTCTGAAACAGCTGAACTGACAACATGAACTCACATGCCAGCAAGATCAAGATTACCTACAGTGTTGTAGTCATTATTCAACCAGTATTACCATTCATTCCCATGACAAGTCCCAATACCTAGGATAAGCTCACGGGCGAATACCTGGTGGCAGAAATACATCTTGGGGGCAGAGGAAATTACTTTTAAGTATTTTATTTTGGTTAGTTCCATGTCTTAGAGATACTCTGGTGTTTCACATGGATATTAAGCTGAATGTAATAACAGACAAGTAATGCTTCTATCATTACCCTGTTACTGTATCCTGGCAGGTGATAACTTTCATTTACCCACACCATCCTGTCCTCAAGTACGCACTAGAGCCATGTGACATACCTACACAGGAAGTACTCAGACCTTTGGAAACTTCAGCTGATGTCAAGTACTAAAATACACGGCCCTGAACATGTCACTCCTCTGAGCAGGGAGATTCGACTAGACAATCGCCAGTGATGCCTTCCAACCTCAATGATGCTGTGATAACACCTCCTCACGAACATGAGTTACCACAACCATGTCAGCCATGCCTCAGCTCCCTACCCTGGCTTTCCGTAGAACTTGAATCAAGTTCAGAATTCCCAGTTCATCTCCTCAAAGGGCGTCCTAAATACCTCTGGTGTGTATCACTTCTCTCTTACAATGGAACTCTCCGTAACACAGTTTGCCTCTTCAGGAGATAGAAATCTTCTTACAGATGGGTTGAGCCCATGGAATGAGCTCCCATGGGAAGGACAAACCTGTTTCCTCAGACTTAGTGCTACCATCTTCTGGCTTCAAGTGCAAGACATTTTTTTGCCTACTTTACTCCAATAGAAACAAAAAACAAGATGTACACATGCAAAACCAAGTTCAAGCTGACAATTGAAAGTACCAAGACATAATCTCCTATACACTTTTTATTCCTTCTGACAGAAGATAAGTGCAGACACATGACTGATTTCAGTCATCAGACTGAACGGCTGGAGAACATCCAAACAGCTGGAGCGCACCCTTCAGTGCATCAAGGGGTGCACTATGTACACTAGTACTTGAAGCACTTATGGAAAACCATCAGTAAATAATAACAAGGATTGTTTGATCATTGTACAATGTCTTCTCTCCGCTAGCCCGAGGAGTAGGGAACAATAAGGTTGATTGTACACTGGGTGGTCCTGAGGTTTTCCTTTAATTACAGTAAAATGTATCCAAAATAGAACAACATAAAACAGTTTGCTCAGAAAAATCAAACCAGCATATCATTTTATACACTCTTATCTGCTTGCACGGCTTCACTTCCATTTTTTCATTTTATTGTCCTCCAACCAGGACACATTGAGAGGAACAGGTGGGTCAAAGACATCCTTCTGACTGTGTAACCTTAGCTCTAATGCTACTAGCCCCAGGTCTTACAGCCTGGACTGAGATATGCAGAGACATTATTGTTATTGGTTCCTGTTTCAGTGGACCTCACTCATTAAGTCCGAAAGCTCCCAATAGCCACATGTTGTAGGAATGTCCTTTTCTCCTACTGATGGAAACTACAGATATCGTAAAACTGATGTTCTAGAAGACTTTTGCCATTCATACTCTGCATTCCATTTGCCTTCTGAGCTTTGCCTTGGGTGCTGAGAAAAATGGAGGCATTGGCAGGAGTAGTCACAAGACTTTGTTGAACTGTGGTGTGTATTCTCAGCGGCTTTTGATATTTCAACTCACTCCTCCGCTGATGTGCTATAGCCCAAACACAACATTATCATGAACAAACAACATGTACTCTGCCCATTTGTATCACACCTGAAGGCATGGATTGCCTTTTCCAGTAAGTAGAGGGAATTTCAACATTTTCTTGGCTGTTAACTCAATTTAATTGTGTTTTTAAACTGTGTTACGTGCATACAGACTGAGAGGGGTGGTTAGCTGGAAACCATCCACCACAATTTTGGAAGCTCTGCATCGGTAGTCTAGAACTGTTCAGGATTGTGTATCACATTAACCCCAAGGAAACTACCTTCAGCAATTATCTAATTAGGCAGAGTTTTCTCTCTCTCTCTTTTTCCACTTATATCCCATCTCTACCACCATCTTAGCTGTCATCTCATTTGTAACAAACACCCAAGAGGCATTTACGATGAGAAGTTCTCTGGCCAAGTCTCCCACTGCTTATACACATATGACAGATTTGAAACACATTACAAAATTCCTTCATTCCTGCATTCCTAAGACAGCCCAAAACACTCAGCCCTATTATGCGAAATCGGCTTTCTGCTCCAAAGATGGGAAAGCCATTCAGCTCACAAAAACTGCTGAACAAATTGTTTGGAAATCTTACATGCATATGCTAATACACTCTCTCTGCTTAGATGGAGGTGCTCCCTGTAGCATCACTGATTATCGGATTATCTAGAAGACACCACATTTTTAATTTAGCTCCGTTTTTTATAAGCTGTGCTAATAAAATCTGCACCCCACGGAAACCCCCTGCTCATTAGCTATTATCCAGCCTCAGGCAGCACAAGTCTGTTTACATTACAAATAAAAGATAAAATATGCTCATTGCCAGCTTCCCCCTTCCCGAGGGACACTTGTCATGAATCTATCCTGCAAAACTATCTCTTCACTGCTCTCCCCTGACTTCCCCTTGCCCCAGGACACTTTGCCTTCATTTATCTCTTTTGGACTTAACAAACCACTACAACTACCTTAGATCAATTTCTCAAATCACAGTTTAATTATTTAGAAGGAAGTGAGCTTTTGCTCTCCATTAAAACAACAATCCCTACCCCCAAGGAACAACATTAAATCATTGTTTAATCCTTATTACTGCCTTAGGCCTCCCTTGGTACTGCAGTGTTGTTGAAACTTCATTTCAATATTTACCACTTAGATCACTTAAGGGCTGTCAGCTTTAATAAAATTTTATCAATTGGATACTTATATTATTCACAGTTTCATAAAAATAACAAGACCTGCATTGGTTTTTCACTCATATATGGGCTAATTCCTTTGACTGCTAAGGGATTTCATTTTATTAGCATTTATGTATAATGTGAGTGATTTTTTTAAACTGATATATATTGCATGAAGTTAGTACACAGCGCCATACTAAGTTACATTAATTTTAATTTATGCATCCCGAAATTTACACCTGCAATATGCACAAATAAACTAACAAGGCAGATTTCATCGAGCAGCCTCCTCAAAAGCCTGATCTTTAAAGAGATTTTCCTATCTCAAACCGTCTCTGCAGAGTATAGACTAGCGGCAACTCTCTGTGGTAGGTACACAATGAAGATATCCCAGATCCTTGGTTTGCAGAGGGTTTTGCTGTCAAAGAACGTGTTAAGACTTCCACATTCTCTAAAACAAAGCAGAGTTTGACAGGGAACGTACCAGCTCAATCAATAGGCCAGCAGTAACACAGTATTACTTCATATTACCTCTCAGATCAGAGACGTGAACTATCCCAAGTCTGAAAAAGGAATTTCCAGAGAGTTTCGATATTTAGCTGTACTCATTTAAGTAGGAATGGCCAGTTTCTGTGTACTCCTCCAAGTCCTTCTTGGACAAGAGAGATTCCTGGAATCATCCAGCTACAACTACGGCCCAATCACTTCCTAAATATCTCTGGCAAGTGTGTAATTTGTGGCTGCATCACTAACAACACTGCAACATGTTTAAAGCTAGAAGCTACAGTTGCTGCGGTCTCAGGTCTCCAATACGTTCCTCTGAACATGCACAGTGCTGTAAGACAGAACCCTCTTTGGACTGGAACTATCGGCAGATTCAGTGTTACACTTTTGAGATGATCAACTTTGCACAGACTTCTTAGACAACTTCTTTATCATATGGTAGAACTGCATTCTTTTTGTTAGAAGAATGGACAAGGTTTTCCCCATGTGGATGTGAATTTATACTTTAGAGGCAAGGATACTGCACGTTACATTAAGAATAACTAATGCCTTGCAAGTCTGAGAAATCTGCACAAAAGGGATAAGGAATACATCAAACAGTTCAGTGGAAGAGGAGAAAAATCTACACACTTTTAAAGAAGATTACTTTCTTCAAAATAAGGTATTACAGAGCAACTAACATTCCTGAGAGTATTCATGTCTATCCATTCTGCCTTTGCCTGAAAACATCTCCCATTCCACCCCCATACTTTCTTTTACACTTGCCGCCTCTTACCATCCTTACCGTCATCCTCTTAGCCCTATTTTTTAATAGGTTCTCTCTCTTCTAGCAGCAAACTTGCATCTCTTTTCCTTTGCTTTTCATTTTTTGACTTTCATCAAATCTTTTTTGAAAATACTGTTTCTTGCAGATAATTTTGGCTCTTTCACCAATTTTAAACGCCTCTGACTNTGGCTCTTTCACCAATTTTAAATGCCTCTGACTGCAAAGCCTGTGTATTTAAAGAACCTAGGTAAAAATTTGGGGGCAAAAAAAAAAAGAAGTAGAGGACTGGTTCATTTTAAATAGTGAGTCATACACTGAGGATGCTGAGTGTGAAAATGTCAGTTATTTAGAGGCCTGGATGCTGTTAAGTCACTTCTGGTTATAGGATTCTCGACAGTTTTCCTATACATCATCAGGAATAACTATTCAGAAATTGTATGAAACCGGACCAGATAGAATGGGAAAAAATGTCCTCTGCCTATAGAATAACAACAGCCACTGCATTTTCAATCGAGACTTTGCCACCTTGCTTTAATCTGAATTTACTCTGGAACACAGACTAAGGTGCCAAAGTCAACTGGCTGCTTGCAAATCCTCCACCACTACTTAGCTTCTGTAAGCAAGGCTGGATTTTGCATTTAAAAAGTGATGAGAAATGTCAATTAAAAAAGAAAACAAGAAATTACTTGCATTACACTTCTTCAAATTCAGCAACATTTTCAAAGCAAACCTTGCCAATTATAAGTGATCAACTCTTCTACACACATACTCCCTATGCTCAAGTCTGCAGACTTTCAGTATTTTGCCAAAATGGTGATTTCAAATTTATAATGGTAAGGCAACAATGCTTGCAAAACATCACTGGTTTAGCTTTGACAGTCAGATGAGTTAGCCCCCACGGTTACTTACAAAATGAGAGCCACAGCCGCACCCCATTCCTGTTGATGTTGGTGGAAATTCTGCCATCAGCTTCAACTGGAGCCAGGTTGTGTCTATGAATTGTTTGAATGTTTATTACCACTTATTTTTACTGCAGCAATAGGAAGAGGTTTGAGTTGCGGACTGGAACCCTCAACATGCTCAAACGAATTCAACAAAAAGTCAAAGAGCTGCTTCCAGTCTATGAATAAGCCATACCGAGGCAACTGAGGGACACAACCAAGAACTGTGTAATACGCAGTGGTCACAGTAACCCAACTGCCTAGGGCTTTATTATAATTAAAAGACACCAAGAAAGGCTTAACTTTAAGTGGAGCCCAACAATTAACATTAAAGTTGAAAGCGTAGTAAAGCAGGGAGCACAATTAAACATGCCTGAGAATGTAAATGTATGGATATGAAGTGCAGAGTGAATGTTGCCAATTTTCAAGTCAATTTTCCTAGTGAAAGCTCTAGTGGGGCAGACAAAAAACAGAGCTTATAAAAGAACCTGGTTGCAACCTTAGCCACAGAGTCTTGACCACAGCTCCATAATAAAATTACTAGTATATTAAGCATGCGAATGTGGGGTGATACAGAAAAGATGGGGGCCCCATGGCTGGCTGGCCAAGCCAACTGTGATTTTAACTAAAAGCAGATGCTTTTCAAGAGAGAATAGGTGCAACTTGCTCTTTTATGCAAGTCACGCTCAATTCACAACCATTTTCTTAGATGTACACCTTCAGCACAGGAGTTCACGTGGCCTAAATTGAATGTAATAATCCAGATGGGAGTATAGCGATTCTGCATCCTTTCAACTAGAGGGTCATGTTACGCAGCTCTCCCATTTAAAAGCATATAAAAACGCGAGCTATTCAGTGTGCAGCTGAGAGTGCAAGAGCTTTAATCTTTACATTATCCATATGAACACACTTTCTATTTTTGTTTATTGTGCCACACAAACCTAATTGCTGTTGCTTTAGAACCAGCAGCTACTAAAGGGCAACAAATAACTTCAGGCTTTGGTAACACCAACTCTTACTTTTTGGTCACCAGCTCTAACTTAACCGAGGTCAACCATAGCCAAAAGCTGTCACCAGCTGGTGGCGTATGTAAAGCCTGTGGTCTGAATCCACCTGCGCATATAAAAAGAAGACAAAGGAATGCCCACAAATAGCAACAGGATCAGTTGGCTGAACTGCATTGTGAGCAGGGAAACTGAACCGTACTTACGTCTAAGGAGGATCCCTCTAGGCAGATGTGGATTGACGAGCTGCCCTCATTTACTAAAATATTATTTAGTTATAGGAAAGGATTTCAGGCTGTGATACCTCCAAGCTCAGCCCCTTGCTAAAGGGCAAAGGTCCACCAACATCACCAAGCTGTGACCTTAATTCATCAAGTACTACTTTCTTAACACTGCGATTTTTAAAGCACTTTTAAATCATTTCATAGAATCATAGAATTGTTAAGGTTGGAAGGGACCTTTCAGATCATCTAGTCCAACCATTAACCTAACCTGACAAAACCACATCTAAACCATATCCCCAAGTACCACGTCTACCCTTTTTTTTTAAACACCTCCAGGGATGGTGAATCCACCACCTCCCTGGACAGCCTATTCCAATGTTGGATAACCCTTTCAGTGAAAAATTTTTTCCTAATATCCAACCTAAACCTCGCCTGGCTTAACCTGAACCCATTTCCTCTCATCCTATCACTTGTCACTAGGGAGAAGAGGTCAGTCCCCATCTCTCTACAACCTCCTTTCAGGTAGTTGTAGAGAGTGATAAGGTCTCCCCTCAGCCTCCTCTTCTCCAGGCTAAACAGCCCCAGTTCCCTCAGTTGTTCCTCATAAGCCTTGTCCCCCAGACCCCTCACCAGTATTGTTGCCCTTCTCTGGAAAGGGTTTTCACATTTCATGTTAAAACTATTTGAAAAATTGATAGATTTTAAAAGATGTTTTCAGGAGGATGGGCGGAAATCTGGGTAACCTTTTTTGTTTGCTAGCCTCCCACTTTTCATGCTCTGTCCTCCTGAGCTAGATTGAAATATGCCAAATTGCATGAGCTGTTACCTGATGGAGCTTCCTGCTCACAGAATGCATCTTTTGTTACATATGGAGGTGTTAATCCCTAGGTAATCAACAGCTTAATTAGTTCATAACGAAGATGAAAGGCTCTCTGGCTTACATCGTTGCTGATTCTTAGAGGTTTTCTTGTTTTATTTTATTCAAAGAACTATGGGGTGTTAACAACCTATGCAAGAGATCAAATAAAAGTAACATAAAACGAGGCCTACCGGTAGCTCCATCCTGGGTTTTGCTTGCTCTAGGAAAGGCAGCTTGGCATCGTTGCAGGCACGTTGTTAGACATTGGAGTATACAGGAAGCACAGGAACTTTTACCTTTGTGTTTCCTGAGCCTTGTCTTCTTGTGTAAATGTACTCAACCATACAAGTGTGTCACTTCAGCCCTTTTCCATGACAAGCGACTGTCTAGCTCTTGAAAGAGAGTTAGAAAAATCATTTGAATAAACGGAAAATAGTTTACTTAGGGTATAACTCTTGCCTCATATGTCTGTCCTCCATGCCTGAGAATCAGTCCCAACTTGTGACTGATTACAAAAGCCCAAGATGGACACTGTTCATTCAGTCTTTGTTCAAAATAGAAGATGAAGTTGCATGTTTGTAACCATATTATTCTTCAGCTCCACACACATTTACTAAAAAGATCACAGTTAACCAGTTCCACTGTCACTTACAGAATTATTTATCCTTTTTACTGGAAAATTATACCAATTCTATACTTTTAATAAAACCCAGTAAAACTTTCACATCACTTCCCCCTCCCCGCCTCCATCATCTGTTCAAGGTGGTGTATGGATGGAAATCTGAGATCCAGAGAAATTGGCTGAACCCAACAAAGTTACCCTGGAAGGGTTGGAGCCTAAGCCTCTCCAGTTGAATCTCTGCCCCACATATTTCTCAACTTGGAAATACTTTCTACACTTTTTACAGTGTAAAGTGTTTACTTTTTTCTCTGCACCATCTACCCTCCAACCCCTGCGTACACTGAGTTTACCCATTGACTGCCAAGTGGATTGGCTCATTTTATTTTTTTTTTATTCCTCTGTACTTGAAATCAAACTGATCAGTAATAAACAAAAAATAATATGGTATGCTTCCTACTGCATGTGGGAAACAGCACAAGTGCACAGTGCTCTTACTACCCAAGCCAATAGCCATCTGCGGTGCAAAGATGCAAAATAATGCCTTTAAAGTGATGTCTCTCTTTGGTTGCCCGTTTTTGACAACAAAAAAGGAAAATCTACATTCAGGTTCAGATCTGCAGAAACAACTCTTCAGCCACTGCAGGAATTCAATACAGAATTCCAAATTTTAAAAGAATGAGACACACTGTACATGACCAAGGACTCTAGGCAGTGACTCACTTTTAAACCGTTACCCTATGAAGTTGGTTCTATATTTCATTTCTATGTGAAAGAAATGTTCTATTTGGATCAGTCCTCATTTACAAGGCAGGTTACAATCAAATGCAACGCAATTTTGTATTATAAAGTGATCAAAATAAAACAAGGGAAAGATAAATCAAAATGCACAAACCAAAATCTATTTATGTTATTTGGAGACACTGTGGACTTGTCAGTTACTCTAGAAGAATTTTATGTAAATATAATTAAACTCCAAAATCAAATCACTTTTTTCTCTCATTATATATAGGCTTCTTTATAACAAGGCATATTAGGAATACTTGCCTTGCTTGCATGATGAAAAAAATCCTGTTTGCTTTTATTATCAAGCATCATATTAAGAACCCCAGCCTGCAAGTGCCATACCACCTTTTAAAGAAACTAATTGCAAGCCACTTTCAATATTTCTTCTGTTTTTAATTTAATACCCTCAGAGAGACATAATTGGGCTGGAAGGGAGAGTATTCACTGAAGTCATGAATTTGCTGTATAAATACAAACAAGGAGGAAAGCTAATACAGTAAGGGACTGTGGGATTAATTTTGAAATTGTCTGATTAGTGGATTGCTGCCCGTCAATAATTGCCTTAGATTTTCCCAAGGCCCCGTCTTTATTGGAGTCTGGCAAGTGCATCTGCCCACAGATTCCGTCAATCAGGTCTTGCAGCTGGGAGGGTCTTCAGAGAGCGCACAATTGTAAGCCTGCTGGGGCAAGTTGTTAGACAAAGCAATATATACCAGACATGATGAACAGTCAATCTCTGTTCCATTGATAACATTTCACTTACTAAAAATTTCCTATTCCATTCGGTATAAGCTCCTTCAAGAATTATTTTAATGAAGTACTGTTTAGCTGAGTTTGAATGAAAAAATAACAAAGGTGTTTCCGTAGGATACAACAGAACACTGCGCACACCTAAATAATAATTTGTGCCTCTTGCCTTCACCCGTGCCCCATTTTATATTTTTGCTAGTGAGATGAGCCGTGCTCCCTTAGGATGCTATTAGGAGAAGTATGAAACATCAGAATTTTACAAGTGCTAAAGCCACTGGGAGGATAAAAGAAAAATTTAGAAAAGTCACACAGAGAGTCTGGAAGTAGATGTTGCTAAGGTCCATCTTCATTGAATTAACTCTTTAAATAAGTAATTCCCGTAAATAGTTCTAAGAAAATAAAAACCTCTCTTTCCTGCACCAGTAGAAAACTATGAACCTGCACCCTCAACCAAACGAAATGTAAATAAGCATTACTTGGCATGTCGATCTGCTGATCTGCAGAGTCAAGATTTGCTGACCAAAACCATCCTATTTTTAAAACCACCAAAATACATGTTTTTAAAACTCTGGATAGTTTGTTCATTGCATGTCCATTCCTAGACATATTTATATCTATCATGCCAGCAATTAGCCAGAAATATACAAAATAGATTTGCCTCCGAACAGTTTATAAACAGAAACGAAAAAATGTAACAAAGAAGTCATACATATTTATATTTTTGTTCAGCAATGAGTACATTGGACATTCATTTTTCAGCCACAATTGTACNATTAGCCAGAAATATACAAAATAGATTTGCCTCCGAACAGTTTACAAACAGAAACGAAAAAATGCAACAAAGAAGTCATACATATTTATATTTTTGTTCTGCAATGAGTATATTGGACATTCATTTTTCAGCCACAATTGTACTTTTTTTCATAGTCACCAAGATACAGAGGAGCTCCTGGAATGCTGTAATTGCTTACACGCAATGCAAAGTTAACAAAGTCTGCCTCCAAGGCCAGGATCCCTCATTTTATTATGACCAGCAAAGCTTCAGTTTGAAACGCTAACAACATTAATGTTGTAATTAACACCACTTTTACAGCCCACATCGTTAGCTTCTGTGGATTTGACAAGGAAGCTGATACTACCGAAACACAGCTTCGCTTGTATGGAAACACAGCACCTTCATGTAAATCCCATCCGAACAGTCACACTCCTGTTTGGATACAGTTGAAATCCCAGGTCACTGGCAGCGGGTCTAAGTTTGGTTGGGATATCTCCTGTTTATTTCTTTTTTATACACAGAACACAATCATTAGCTTCTGTTGGGTATCATTGCCAAACAGGTTTTAAAAAGGGACTTGATAAGCTTATGAGAGGGATCCTGTGGTGTGACATCTGTGATGGAACACAACCGAACCCAGTGGAAACTGGACTCAGGACTGACATCCTACCTTCTGCTCCTAACCAGTTTTTAGTCTCTTGTTTAAAGCCAGGAAAGGAGATTATAGCATCTCTGGAAAAAGGCCTTCCTTTAGGCTGCAAAGTTGAGCACTCAGAGGCTAGAAAATACCATTTATACTTATCCTTGGCCTCTTACAGTTACGGTATGGACATGTGCTACACCACTGCCTTGCCTCAGATGAGGTAATCACACACCACGTCTCCTGTGGAACCCATGCCTCGCTTAGTGCAGAAGATGGGCGCTCCAAAGGACACCCTTAAACACTTCCCAACTTTCAGGTGCTTGATTTGTGAATTTAAACACCAATCCTTTATTACTTTTTCCCACATTTAAAGATCATACAATACCAAGAAGTTCTCCTTGAATAGCGACAGACAGTCTGTAGAGAGTTATGCCTTTCCACATAGTTGTGACCTGATAACCACCAAATCAGTTAACACCGTAACTGTCACCCTGATTATAAGGAAAGGGTTCCAGTATTTCTCACAACAAACCCAGATACAAGTTACATTTAAAGGACATAGAACATATGCTGAAATAATGAAATTGTAAATTGTACTTACATTTGAAAATAAAGCTCTGCAGTGCTCTGGTTTACCTAGGAGTAAATAACTCACTGCAGAGCATTAGNTTAGGGGAAAAAAAAAAAAAAGAAAAGAAAAAACAGACTAGCATAGAGAAATAATGATAAACCAATGATATTCTGTTCAACAAAGACACGAGAATACTTGAGGAAGCCACTCCTCTCACAACTGCAAAAGGAGCAGAACTGTTTCAGGGGGATTTGGCCGTGGGAAATCTTGGTTTTGGAGATGAGCTGAAGCTCCACTCCCACAGGAGGGATTTTTTTAACTGTTGTTTTGCTGGTCTCTAAAAAGGGCCAGATTGTGACTGGTCCAGCAAAGTCTGCAAGCGACGGAAGGCACGCAAAGTGACATTGGTCCCCCAAGAAACACACTACTGCAACTTGATCCAAGTGAGAAGCTTAATACTCTGAAATGTGGGAAACAGACTGAGACTGTCAAGGATTTCCTACTGCCAGGCAGACATTTTCCTTTTATGTCATTTTGAATGTTTTTATTCATTTTATAAGCTTTACCACCTGCCCTTCCCTTCCCCGTATTGTACCCACATATCATCACACACAATGTCCGTCAACAGCAAGCATCAGAAGATGTTTCTTTCAGCTCTTAGATTACCACGCGTTGCGTGTCCCAGAAAACACAAGGCCTCATAAAACACTTTATTAACATACCTGGGCTACTTTGGACCAAATCCAAACTGGACAGTCCATAAGAGACAACACCCTGAGAACATGCTCAAATTTAAAACCGAGTAACTATCTCAGCCATGGAGCACACCAGGAGAGATGGTCTTTCAGGTAAGCAAGGATTTAATTTCTTTAGAGGCTAACAAGCATGTGCTTACATAAAAAAGTTAATCATCAGTGCAGATCTTAAATCACTGATGCTGTATGCTCTTCGAAAAAAAATTCTACCCAGTATACAAATAGTTGGATTTTTCTGTGATTTTCAGCTTCTGATTGGCTCTGCATCTACCCCTGTACACTAAAGATAGCAGCACACTAATTTCAAGCGATCAAAGACAGTTATGACAAACTGTGGTCTTTCAAGGACTCTTCCCACTAGGTAGAAACGAGTAAAAATTCCAGTGGCTGCAACTGCCCATGGCACCAGAGCACTCCCACCCCCCATGTCAACGGACAACACATATGCTACGCATGACAGCTGCACTCTCTCAGCCAGAAGTGCTGATAAGCAAGGATTGATCCTCTCGTAATAAACTAGTTAGAAACAGCAACACTGGGAAATGAGAAGCAAATCAATTAACAGCACATACTCTGTGTTTCTTCCTTGAAGCCAAATGGTTCCACACTACTCTTTAGTAGCAATATGCACTGATACGTGATACGCAATTTCCTTTAGCAATGATAAATACTTATACATACTCTTTTTACCTTCATGTGAGGTACAGGGAGATAACGGGGCTCAGATTCCATTACTACTACATTACCATTACATTACTACCATTTGCATTTCATCATCTTAACTTCATTCCCATAAGACCATCTACATCTCCAGGATGTTCTTCCCCAAATCCCTCCATTTCCTTCCATTTCGCCTTTCCTGCCCCTCCCTCTCCTCATCACACAAAAAAGCAGTCACGGTGCCAATATACAGCCTCTGGTATGTGGCAGTTTCCGCTCTCTGCCAAGCTATTCCACACATTAAATTCTGAGGTGAAAATACTTTCCTAAGATTTCACTTCTATTCAGTCTTTGTAAATGACCCCCAAACATAATAGCTCTTCTCATGACATTATTTCCACATACCTCATAATGAGTCACACGCAAAAAAATTCACTGCTTCACCACCAATAAAGGCATAGTCTTTACTAGAAACATGACTGATGATGAGATATGAGAATGCAAAACTCCAGCTTAGCTGACTGCATACTGAAAACACTTTTCATTTAGTAACATACAAGTGTAGTAGGTTAAATAGATCTGTAAGGTAAGGAGAAAATAACACTTTGATTAACTTTTCTGAGGTGGTGGTCTCCTGATTACTTGAGGACGAACAACCTCTCCGCAAGTAAAAGCCTGAACTCAACCAGATTCAATAAAGCTAAAGAAACCACGTGGCTTCTCAGCTTACTAAGTGTTCCCTTCTTTGCTCCTTGTTGAGAACGAGAGGGAGACAAAACAAACAAAAGTTTCTAAAAATATTAATTGGACTGCTGTGTTAAGCATGCTTTAATCTTCTTTAATTTTTAGAAGAAGCCAAAGACGGTAAAAGCTTTAACCCGCGAAACAAGGAGTAAGCAGACCAATTAAAAAGCTTGTTGGCTCCTAGTCAGGGACAGAGAGCAGGTGAGATGAGATTTGAGTGCTTTACCCTGCACTTTCGGTTAGATTTAAAATTCTCAATGTGTAAGAGCCATCCTGCTCTGGGCATGGCCACCAGTCCTCTCTCACTTCCAAAGAGCGGAGAGTCTCTTAAGATTCTTGATGCAGCTACAATGTGCTATAGGAACCGCTATAGGAACCGCATGGAAAACAGGAGATCGATTAACAGCTGCAAGCCCCATTGTACCAGCTCACACAGAAGCAATAGTCCAGCACTGGTCCCTCCCAGACGGAAGAACTTTCACTGTTGATGTCCAAGTTGCAGAAGATGTGAAGTCTGTTGTGCAATACACATGCTTCTTACAATTTGCTATTCAATTCTAGCTCTCTAGAGATTGCCATCAGTTGCAGAAAAGCTTTCTGAGAACAGGTTGACCTGCCATGAGTGACTTATGTCCATCTGGAAAAATACCCAGCCAAAGTTTCAATACATATTAGTTGGAAGTGACTGGTCAGCTCCTAGAGACACCTCTCAAAAAGCAGCACCCTTCAACAGCCTCCTGGCAGGAGGTACCTGTAGCCAGCATACAGTTGCAACATCCACCGAAGGGACCATTTAGAGGCTCAACTGGAAACAGGCAACCAAAGATCTCTAAAAACTAGTCACTGAGCTTTGCTGTAAGAAACACAGCCATATCAGTTACTTGTGAAGCTTTATGAAGTCTGGCTTCACAAGGCTTTCTCAAGATGAAACACTTCTAAACGCTTACAGCTTCGACATGCCTGTGAGGAGGGTGAAGAACAGTTGGGACCAGTAAACCGAGGAGCTCTCAAACGTCTAGAAGGTCTCCAATGGGGAGGAGTGGAATACTGACTTGCACAGCTTTTATGTACGCCCAGAAACACGCCAGCTCCCTCACAACTCTTCAGGAAAACTTGAACAAAATGGAGTGACATAGAGTAACATGGACTGGCGTAACCAACTGGTTCCCTCCACTTTCTTACAGGAGTGATGGTTTTGAAGTTTTATGTCCCTAAGCAAAGCCAAGTAGCTACATAAATTACCCTCAGGAAGGCTAGAAAAGCAAAGGTGTTATTCAGGCTGAACCAAGAACTCAGCACTCACTTCAGAGCGGGTGAGGCTCCTTATAAAAAGCTCTGAAATTAGGCAAATATGATTCATGTTTGGTTTGTAGCTTCCAGGCATAGAGTTTCTAAGTGCATTTGTTGTTAAATAAATACAGACACCAAGTTAAAGACGCACTACCACAAAGCTGTTAGATTATTTGTTCTCCTGAATTATGCATTACCTTCACTCAGTGTGCAATTTTTCTGACACAAGTACCCCACAAAGCCCCAAATTCCGGCATGTCTATCTGCCATATGGACAAGCTTCTCCAACCGTCTGCTCCTCATGGAAATTCTATTTGTTTTCCTATTGATTTTATTATGTTTAACAGCATACTAAATCATTCCTGAGGTTGACAAGTTTCTGGAAAACTGATATATGCTGTCTAAAACTGCCTGAGGCAGGAATAAAACCAAAACAAATGGCTTCTTTAAACTCTCGATTTGCATTACTCCAGCCAGGCATACAAGTGCCATCTTGTTTGGTAGAGGAATTCTTCTCCTTTGTGTAACATCTAAAGCACAGGAAATCTTTAGAAGCTCTTCTTATGGGTCTGAGTATCGGAGGAAGGCGATTGCAAAATACCAGAGTAGTTGAGTGAGGGTGGGACTATAAAAGCAGATTGTCAGCTAAGATCAATGGGCTAGATTCTCTTGTGGAGAGGTGGAACATTGAGTAGATGCCTTGGAATCTACAGCTTAAGGCAAAAGTAAAATTTTTAGTGAGACTTAAAGACTCATATTTAATTCTTCCCCTGAGGAACTGTACTTTGAGGCATTTAGGTAAGATTTTGTTTTTGTTTTAAATCTTGGAGGCATCACCATTAAGCATTACAGAGTATGTTCCAAAGATTGGACTGCATCATGAAGAGTATCTCAAATGGGTAAAAGCACCCAGGCAGTAATTTTTTCTTGGTTCAGAAAATAAAGGGGGCGATGAATTAGAGAAAACAGTCTTGATGCTTTGATGTCAGAAATCTGAAAGTTCAAGAGGAAAACTGATTAAGAAGAAAGAATTTAAAATCTCCAGACAAGGATCTGACAAAAACTGCAGAGGTCATGTGAACATTCATCCTTGTTAGTCTCTCCTTAGGCTGTTATAATGGCTGTGTTCTGACAAAGAAAAAAAAAAAAAGAACGTGCAAAGAAAAAAAATTTTTGTGGGAATTAGTTAAGACACTGAATTAGCTGACAAATAATGGGATTACATTTGCAGAGCTGCAGACATCTAAGACATTAATAGTCATCAACTTCCCATTTTGGTGTGATTAAAAAAATTCAGAGCTAGAGATGACATTTTCCAATAGTCCCTGCGATGCCAGAGAATAAGATTCTGAGTTCCACTAAGGAGAAACCAAACTAGCTCATGAGTACATAAGCTGATTTGTAGGTCAGCCCTCTGAGTAAGCAAGAAGCCTCTTAAAGAATTAACAGTGAGAAAAACAGTCTCAAGGAGATGTCTTTCATTTAGAGAATTCTATGATCATCCAAGAGATAGACACAAAAATGCAGAAGATGCTACAGTCCTCATGACATTAAAGATTAAAAAAATGAATTTCAGTAACAAATGAAATAGTACAAAAAGAGAAACTACTCTTCATCTTAGCCATTGAAATGAGCTTCAGGAGATCAAGTTTATCTCCTTCTTAGAGAAGGTCAGGCAAATTCAGTTCATTTGCTAAGTGCTTAGATACTGTAGAGCCCATATATAAAGCTCAGCAGAACTTAGATAATTCTGCTGCTGAAGATAGCAGAAAATATTGCAGCATTATCAGTGAACACATCACTTGCAGGAGAAAAAAAATAATCTCAGCTTGTTTGCTTTGCATCTGTGTTTTCAAAGACAGTAACATGGTATCATAGTTTCTAATTTCAAACCAACAAAATCTACTTTGCAGAAGTATTACAGGAAAATTTCAAAAGGCCTGAGAAACATGATTCCAAGCTGTGCTGACCTTCACATCATAGAGAATGGTCTTTTTTTCTTTGGTAGACAAATGCAGTGAAGCTAGTAAGATTTATCTCCTTTTTTCCATCAGCTAAATGATCCCATCATCTCCAAAATACACTATCTACAGCTGGCTCTTAATTTTGAAAATTAAAGCACAGAGCTGGGAGATCAAATGATACCAACCTTTTCCTAACTAATACACAGTCCCTGTGCCAACAGCTATTTGGACATTTGTAGCTAGAAACCTTGTCATCAAAGATGTTTGACACTCGCTATAAGTGTTATCTGTGCTCATCTGTTACAAACAGGAGTTTCTGCCAATTTACAGGTGAGTTTGATGACTTCAAAGGAATAAACGTCCAATACATCAAAAATTCCCTGGGAAGGCCACATACATCTGCTGTTGCTGGAAGCTCTTCTGCCACTATACCACTGCCTGTCCTTTGCAAACTTGGCCAAATTGGTAAACCCTTTGAACCAGCATCAAAACAAATAGTCTCTAGGTGGAAGAAACAAATCTCATCTGCTAGGCACTCCTAGCAGAACACAATGAACATTCTTATTAAAACAGAAGTCTAGAAAAGCTTTGTGAGCATCCACAAACAGCAAAAAGTTTTTTATGGAGTTTCTTACGCCTTCACAAGCATAGTGTGTGAAGATGTGTGTTGAAAATTGTTCTCCACAGGCAGAGAAATACATTATATCAAAGATGGAAAAAAAATTAATGTCAAGTTAAAGGAGTCCAAGACAGACTAGAACTATTTTATTAAATCAGGAACAACGTCGGGCCGTGGGCTGTAGTCCGGTATTAAAGATCAGGAAAGTGCATACCATTCAGAAGGTCAGACAACTGCATCCTCACAAGCTGCACCCTTAGGCTGAATTGTTACTGGTGGAGCACGTGTTGGAAAGAACGAGAACTAGGACTGTTAAATGACTTGTAGAACCAGTACACTGAGAAAAGATGGCCAGAAATGTTTTTATTTTGCACAAGTATAGAACAACATAAATGTCTTTTGATGCCTTTGAGCAAAGTTCCTTAAACCCCAAGGTACATCCAAGTGTATTAATCAATGATAACTGACCAAGCAATAATAAGACAGGTAAACAGACCTCCTAATAATGTTGCTCAAATAAATTAAAGCCAAATATTTCTGAACTATCAATAGTATTAGCAGATGCTCTTTTTTCAGTCTACTTTTAGAGCGATGTCATCACCAACTAACTTAAAAAGATCACTTTTTTCTACAACTAGGTACTCTCTTTTAGACTTTCAACGGGAAAACAGGCAAACTGAATGGCTGCTCTTTGAAAGGGAGCAGTAGATGTGTCGGCTTGTGCAGTACTGACTAAAAATTGCGACAGCAAATCTTGCACAGACAGAACAGATAAGAGATCTGTCTGACAGTTGACTGGAATTTCATTTGCTCTGCAGACAAAATAACAAGGTTGCTTGGAGGTAATCCAATAAACCATTCCAACAACTATTAACAGAAAGGATTCAAGAAATGTGGAAAAACTGTTAGATTTAAAAAAAAACCAAAAAAAACAAAAAGAAGCAAGGTTGAAGGTTTCACAATTCATTGATTTTCAATGCTTTCATTAAACGCCTGAATCTCCAGAACCTTGCTGACACTACTTAACCTTTAAAATGAAGGCTCAATCATAAAAAACACTCATAAAACGCGAATAAGATCCAACGTTATCCTCAGTCGAGGAATATCAACATTAAGCACTTTAACTTCCACTCTTTCTCCAGGACCCAACCCCAGGCTTCTTCTCTTCTTCACTTTAGAAAGTTTTGCTTCTGTTATGTTTCGCACTGGAATCAAACCTGCTTTTCCCACACCAATATCAACAAAAACTCCAAATGGTGTTGCATTTTCAACTTTTCCAGTCAGAACAGTACCAACACTTAAGTCTTCAAAGCAGACTATGCTTCTCTTGAAGTCGGGTTTATCAAAATCTGTTATAAGAAACACGAAACAAAAATAAGACACAGGAGAAAAAGCTTGCATTATTTTCCAAGAGTTTTTTCCAGCTGATTGTTTCTAATTAAGTAGTCATCCCACGGTAGCTCTAAGGTCCCAAATACTGCTTGATTACATTTTTTAAATAAAGACCCATCTACGATAAACAACTGGTTTCTTGTACTTTATGAATCACTTTAAAAGATTATGATGAATGGAGTAACATATAATGAACTCTATGGTATGACACTATCACAAGGGGATCAGAAGCATGTAGTATATTTGATAGTGACTGAAACATTCTTTAAATTTTCTTGGAGCTAGAGAGAAAAGACTTGAGGTGACTTACGTGAGCTACATAAATTACACATAAAATTCTATTACACAAGTTTGTACACAAGAAGGTGAATACTCAATCTCATCACATACTAAAGAGAAAAGCCAACCATGCACTGTTCTTAGGCCTGCTGTTCATCTGCACCATGACATCTGCTTCCCATGACATCACACGATATAGATAAAAGTTCGCATTCTGCATTTAAGGGCACAGATAGATCTTTTAAACTCTCTTGTTACTTCCTTACCACTTTCTGCTCCTGCAGTTGTCATCTCAACAACTTCCCTTTCAACCTTTTCCTACTGCTGTTTTACCTTTTCCAAGATATGATAGGACTGAGATTTTCCACAGAGAGCATCACCAAACCAGGATTGCAGCCATTTTCCTATATTTGCCTTTGAGAAGTAAAATAGAGCCTGAACAAGTTTATAGCTAAAATGTACTGGAAATCAATCAGTCTGTAACTTCACCAGACTCTCGATGAAACCCAAATTGATCACACAAGCTGGCAAATGCAGCAACAGGCTTTGAATGACACCAAATTTTCAACTGAAGGAAAGTACCTAACTGCTCAAGTCCAAAATGGTTAATCCTTTTGTCACATTATACTATGCAGTGACATGTCAATGAAAAAAGCAACTAAACAGCCAGTCAGGGCAACGAGCACAAGAAGATTCAGAGGAATGATGGGAATCTTAAAATGTTTGCAAACCTGGGGTTCCCCCCAATCCTGGCAGATTCATTAGAGTTACCTGATTAGCTGTGCAACTTTAACATTAAAAAGACAATTTCTCGCCTTGCAAGACCTTGTCTAGAAAACAAATTTTAAAATAATATGGTTAAAATATTCTATTCTTACCCTTTCCCCATATAATTCTTTCCATTTTCCTTTGTACTAAAGTCATTCAGGAAAAATAAACACCATAGAACTTCAATTAAATTTTAAAGGATACATAGGAAAGCTACTCTTTGTCTGTAATTCCCGAAGGCCACATCTCTACTGTTGGGAACAACAAGGGAATTCAATCTTTTTAAATCAAGGTAGAGTAAAAACCATTCAATCTGCCTGAGCCCTATTAGATGTGATGCATTTCCTCACTGACAGTCACTAGCAGGGTTACAAAGACAATGAATTAGAGATATACAAGGCTACTAGGCTGCCTGCTCCAGTCACAGAGTCGGTCTACAGTAATACTGAAGGTATTGGATGAGCAGGATATGAATATTTCCACTGAAGATTCTCTTTTGCTTTTATATCTTCATATGTTAATAGTCTATCCTGCTGTAACTTAGATGTGAGACCACCAGAACAAACGGAGACTCAGAAAATACACATTTTCTAGATCACTAGTGGGAAATATTTATAAATCTGCAAGGAAACTACTAACAAACCCCAAAAAGGGCGACAAACATTATTATTCTTTTTAAGCATAAGTTTATTATTTGTTATTACAAGCCTGCATCTTCGCTGCCCACCTTTATCTCTTGCTGTTGAAAGAGAATCCAGCTGTAAGTTTCATTAAGCAACAGCATCTCCAGATGTTTTACTTCATTGCTTACCTCATCCTTCTTCCCCTCCACCTCAAACTGTTCAGCACTACTGCAGAGCTTTAACCAAGGCAGGTCATGAGCCACATGCTCCAATTACACTTGTCTCCAGGAACTAGTGCAATAAAAGAGCAGAACTACACACTACTACACTACTGTTCCACAGACCTTTGTTACTACTGTTTCAGCTTGGTCTCAGCATTCCCCTCTGCGATGGAGAGCCGACAGAGATTTAATCAGTATAGAGTCAACATATTGAAACTATTTCATTTGTTAACAGCCATACAACTCCCCTTCCTATGGCTGACAATGCCGTGATTTAAGACAGGATTCACACTCCTTACCTACTGAGCTGGAAAGAAACATCTGACTACGATATAGCTTTTACCTTGCCCGAGAAAAGAAATGGAGTTACATGTCCATGAAAATCTACTACTGACTTTAGAAGAAGAAAACGTGCTGTTTTAATACTGGTGTGTAGAACAATCAAACTGAGATTACAACCTTCAAACAAAGGTTTACCTGTTCGGATGTCAAAGCCTTCAGGCTGAGTCAGACCATCAATGATCAGCTGCAGTGTGTGCACCGTCGTATTTAGCCTTTTGGCTGTGCCTTCCAGTCCTTCCTTTTGAATGACTGCATTTACTTTTTGCTGCATATCTGATTTTCCTATGTCATTTGCGTTTCCTCCAATGAAAGATAAAAACCTGGGAAGTCCAAACAAAGACACAGAGAGAGATACTTTAGCGGGATCCGAACCTTTGCTATGTTTAGGGGTTTTAATTACTTCTGGATTGATGCATGAACAAAACTTCTGATATAAAATATGAGCAGTGAACAGTTCCCCAAGTGCATATCCTCTCAACTCATCAATGATCAGACACATACATGGAAAAAGTCTATCTGCATACATGTATTTCTTGGAATAGATTACAAAACTAGAAGCAAAATTTCAAAATGTAAACCACTTCTCAGACCGATGACTTCATCTCTTGCTAAAACTGAATCTGATTATGACTGAAAGATGACTTCTACCATGAAAGTTCCCTAGAAATGAGAGTTCTACNGAATAGATTACAAAACTAGAAGCAAAATTTCAAAATGTAAACCACTTCTCAGACCGATGATTTCATCTCATGCTAAAACTGAATCTGATCATGACTGAAAGATGACTTTTACCATGAAAGTTCCCTAGAAATAAGTGAGAGTTCTACAATACTGTCATTTTTATTGTCTCACACATTCAAATTAAAATGAATGGCAATTTAGTAAAACAAAAATGAACATTTAAAATATGAATTTAATATGAAGAATCTTTAACCAAATTTAAGAAAAACTTCACATAAAATACTTCTCATCTATGAACTTCATAATTAAGAACAACTAGTTTTTCAGAAATTAAGAAATTATCAAGTCAAAGTAGTTACACAACACAAACACCCTTATCCTTCCCTACTGTCACACACATTGCAGATTGAGACAAATTTGGATTGGCATCTGAAAAGGCTGAAAAGAAATACTTTAAAGTAAATATGTTTTGATTCTTGATTTCTTTTTTTTAAAATAAAAATAAAAAAAAGCAACACACACTTACTAAGGTTTTTAGTTCAGCAGTGTTGGCCCATATGCTGAGAAGCGCAGAGAATAGATGAGAAAAATTCACATGCATTGTGATGAGATGAGAAAAATTCACATTCCTACTGAAGGACTCAAAAATGCAAAACAAGTTTTTGATGGATATAAACCAATGAAAATGAGGATGCAGCTCATAGAAGCTGAGCAACATTTTACTAAATAAAGCAGTTTGCTCTCTTCTAGTAGACACTTCAGTTATCTGTCCTGCTGCCCTGCTCTGCATCTCACCATGAATAAGCCTCTTCTACCCTGCTTTATCACATTCCTTATTGCTGGAGTGAGGCACATGGGTTTTTGCGTGTTCTCCACCACAGCAGACAGGTAAAATTACTGCCCTCCAGAGTCCAAGTAAATGTTCTTTTCAAATTCCTAAGAGAGATCCCTCCTTCCTGTCCTTATCCTACTTCCCAACAGGTGTAAACCACAAGCCACAAAAGAAGTGCTGACCAGCAGGTTCATGCCCTGTGCTTGGGAGTGGTGGGAGACATTCAAGCTCCGTAAGACAGCAAAAGCCGCCGGTACTCAACCTCCCTTCCCCCCTCAAAAATACATGCTGGGCTTTCATCAAAATCTGAGGCTAGTATTTCTTTTGGCAGGAGACACAGTGGGGTTTTTTTTGTTGTTTTATTGTTTTCTTTTTTTTTAACCTGAGGAACCCAACTGACATTATTTCAGGTGGTGAGTGATAAAGAGTTATATGCACTGAAATACAAAATAAAATTTCTTTTTGAGAAAATACAAATTGAAGAAACAAAACGAAAGCAATACCCGGCTTTCAGTAAAGCACAAAATTCATCTTTGAGCACAAGGGCAATTATTCACTCTAAAATGTCCACTAATTTCACCAAAAGGACATCCATTAAAATTGGCTGTCAGGACTTCCACTTTTTTACTGAATTCAAATGCAAGCATGATGATTTAAGCATACTGTTAGCTCAAACACATAACATTTGCATTTAACAGTGAGAGATACAATTTTCACATTGATTTTCTTAAGGCATACAGATCTTTCATGTGGCAATGTATATAAAAATAAAAGTTAATAGAGATTCAGTGGATGATACTGTTTTCAGGATTTACTGAATTTTGCCTTGATGGCATTTCAACTTTTGACATCACTTTTTAAAGTAGTTTGAGGTGGTTTGGAAACAAAGTAATTATCAAAACAGACACAAATTTCTTTACAATACTAAATACAAATTTTTATTTTCCATAACCTAACAACAAAACACTACTACTCAAATATTTTGTCTACTAAGAGTCTACATATGAAAAATATCAGACCTTGTATGACACCATCTTCTGTTGGTCTCAAAAGAGTACTAAAAGTGGTTGCAATGATAATACAGAAAATGCGCGTAGGTCCAGGCGAAGTACTTTTCACAGAACTACTGGGGGCCGCTGGCTGGTAACGCTGAGGGATGGACAATGCCCCACCACAGCACTAGTGACAGGCGGCAGCTGCCCCAGCTTTGACTGACGTGCCAGATGTAACGCGACAAACCCGACCAGCCTCATGACTCAACCTTCTAAATAATGTACGCTTTACCGCCCGCCCCTGTAAACAAGTTTGCTGACATTCACATACGTGGCTTTATTTCACTTCAAATGGAAATTCAGCTCAAGTACCTCCAAGTAACATTTTTTCACCATTAGGACTTCACAGAAGCATATTCACTTTGTAAATAGGTAACGGGGTGGGTTTTGCTGCTAATAAGTACAACCACATGGAACAGCCACCAATGCATTAAAAAAAACCCCCAAACAACCAGCCTGTTATGTACAAAACTGTCAACTGTGTGGATAACGCAATCAGAATGCCCGGTGCTACGTGCAGGTTGCTGGAAAGAAAACCAGCCCGAAACAGGACACAACCCAGGTGCCTGAGCCCTCAATTACTATTCATGAAAGTTATTTCGCCCACTTTCCTCTGCCTCCCCCACCCTTCGGAAATACCAACGAAAGTATTTATCTGATATTAAAAAGGATACCTCATCTAGACAAGGGTGGTAGGTTTCGTTATCAATTACAGTTGTTTAAATAACTTAAGATGGTTACTGCTCAGAATTAAATTTTGGCTCCACCTGAAGATGGTGCTTAAACACATGCCCAAGTCTAAGTACATGAGAAGTCCCACCGACCTCAGCAGAATTACCGATGTTCTAAAAAATCAGGCATTTGGCTAAGAATATTTCAGAATTATGACATATATTAGAGGCAGAATAGAGCACTGTAAAAAGGCCCAGCATGCACATACACACAAAAGAAATAATCTTTAACAGAAACAATATATTTCTATTTTGGAAATTCTTACTTTTTTAGGTTAGGTTTTGGTAAAACTTATGTGTTAAAATACTTCCAAATAAAAGCAATTTCTTAGTGGTTATAGATGCAGTTATAGTCTAGTTAGAGATTTAGTTATATATTTAATGCATCATTTTCACTCAAATGAACATAGCCTGAGGGCACTTAGAATAAAAAAAAAAAATCAATATAAAGCGCAAATCTCTAACTGAACAGTGGCACATTATATTGATCATTTCTATTTTTAAATGTCATTGCTAAGAACAAAGTTAAATGTTTCCTTATTAAAAAAGCAACCCAACAACTTCCTTCAAGAGCTATTTCAAGGTCAGAAAAAAAAAAAAAGATATAGTCAGTAATAAGGCTGGGATATGGCTACGGGGAGGGGGGAAGAAGTTTCCCTTAATTTACATATTTTGATCTTTCTAATGTTAAACTATCTCACTACAATTTTTGAAATATCTCACCTACCCAATTGGTAAATGACAGTTCCAGCAGCCCAACATAGGAACATGAATGATCTTTGCAAAAATGAAAGCCCTTCGAGTATTTTCCTGGCTACGTATGTGAACTTAATAACATGTTCAGTAGTTCAAGTGTTGCGTTTATCTACTGAAAGACAAAACCTAAAGAAAAGTTAACAGAAATGGAAATGGGAAAGATGAGATGTTTTTTTGTGAAGTGAGGTCATTCTTATAAGATATACTATCCTTATTTCCTCAAATGTTGAGTGTCTGAGTGAACAGCGAACTTTCTGTTCAAGGCACATCAACTCAGATAAAAGCTGCCAGAGTCTTAGGAGAGTCTCAGTACAGAGTGAGATTTAACTGGTTTAGAGACTGAGTTTTACGATTCTGAGATTTAGAGCATACTCAGAAACCTCTGAAAGCACCTTCGTTTTAAAAGCAACCTTTGCAGTCTTACAGGACCTGCAGAGAATGGTCATGGCTAAATCACTGATGTTTTTATTTAATACATAATTTCATCCATCTTACCCAGATAAAGAAAGAAAAGTAGCATAAATGTAACAAATAAGCACATCATGTTCACTTAACATACACATCTGCACAAAATTATAGCACAGCCCTTGCACTGCTTAAAAGATAATGCAAATTTCAGTGGAATGCAAAAAACAGTCAGAAAAGAATAAAAATATTACCAAGGGAAGCCTTCAGTAAATTTTTAAGAAGTTACTTTAAACCCCCCAAAAAGCTTCTTATAATGTGCAGGAGTTCTAAAGCTTTGCAAGGGTTTTAGTCACAGTCATTTCTGTTTTATGTAATCATTTCCAGCAACACGACTTAAGAGCTGGGAGTACTGGATTCATTACATTAAAGCAACATGATACGCCATTACATCTTGTCACAGTGCACACATGAATTAATGGTAATGCAACATAATCACTCTGAAAACAAAACAACTTTGCATTAGCATGTGCTTTGTTAGGTAAAATGTACATTCATGGCAGTAGCAAACTTAAATTATGCAGACATTTATTTATGTTTTAGTAACGTTTTGAAATGCAAAAGCATTATTTGTATAACGCAGATGTTGACTGTTCTTGTTCTCACTAGTGATCCTCAATTTTTGACTACTGATGCAGATTATATATCAAACAATATGTGTACATTACTCTCTGTAATTAGTTGCTGGACACAGAAAGTTAAAGTTTCAAATATATTTCAAACGACTTACGTGGTTTAGCCAGATACAGATATTTAACCAATACGTTTTTCCTCAAATGCATATACTATTAATATTATAGAATATCTGACTGCATGCAGAAGACCAGAAAGCATGCAGATAGTTTACAACATTTTGAACATATACATCTGAGAAACAATGAGTTTCTAAATGAGAAAAGCAATTCAGAGGTGGTTACATTGCAGCATAGCCCCTTTGCTACCATACTGCTAGACATGCTGCTGTTAGCCGTTTTCATGACTATTGATATATCACACAGCTGAAGCGTAACCCGAGATACAAAATAGTGAAACATGATTAGTTATCCACAAAGAATTAGTACTACAGTTGAAGATCATTACATAAAAATGTTCATTTTTTTTCTTCGTATTTCTTTTTTAAATGCAACCAGTAGGAAGTTACTTAAGTTTCAAAATTTTCAACAAATGAAAAAATACCACTTGATTTATGGGTCTAGTATTTATAATGTAACTAGAGGATAATTCTTTGTTTTTTCCAAGTTCTTCTAATCATTCTTGTTAACTGTGTATTTTACATCACGGAAAAGTTTTTAAATGTCTTTATCGGATGGCAATTAGCAGTGAAAGCCTCTTTCTGCTCTTCTGTTTATTGACAAGATAACTTTCAAAAGTATGTCCTCTAAAAATCCGGCTAAGTTAATTGTCAGACCTAAGAATGATCTGGCCTTCTAAAGTGATGAATATGAACTATTATTTATTTGATTTAATGCTCCTAATTCTGCAAGTGCTCTCCTTAATTAGGGCTAGCCATTTCCTATTAGAAATATTCATAAGGATTGATTAATTTACCAAGCTTAACTTTTTTTAGGCTTTTTAAAAAGAAACTAAAGACTTTACTAAAAAGCCTTCTTTTGCACACTAAATAGCTTGAGTACACACACATGCATGTACATGCAAGCACAGTCTTGTCGAACTGGACAAAAGATGTTTCTGATTGACTTTGTAGCGAATTTAAGGAAAGGCATCCTACCACAGTAAAAACTCCGATCCTCTGTGAAATATTCAATCCATCTACAATGAAATATAAAACGTTATCAACATGATGCTCATTACAACAAAGGATTTAACTCCAAATGTTTTACTTTGGTGAAGAACAGACACACGAACGGGTGCTTTGTCAAATCCTCTGGGGATATCAAGCAGCATTATCAATACACAGCAAAGAGCGAGACATGAATCTTCACTGCAAGTCACTGCTCAGTATGTCAAAAACTTCTCTTAAGGCATAACCAACCACAGTGAGCAGTAATATCCTCTACCAAGCAAGGTCCTGGTAATTACCTGGGTAATTACCCAGGGAACATCCCCCACCTGCATTATGCTAAATCACAACTTTACATCTTTTATAAATATTGGTCAGTCAGACTGAAATACAGCCTGTCTGCCAGATGCTGCAATTTGTGAGCAGCAAATACACATTTTCAGTTGTTGACTTTTAGCAAAGAGCATTTTTATAAGATTTAAATAAAAATCACTAAATGTAAAGATTCAGTCATACGAAACCAACTGCACCCAACAGAGTGATACAACAAAGAAAAAACATTGCGTTTTCTTGCCAGCATTTTGGTTTATAAGCATAACCTGGTTGTAACTTCTTGGGACTTCCTAAATGTTTCCTCAGTTTTCCTAGCAGTTCTTTTACAATATGTACCAAGAAATTGGATATGCTCTACATGTTGTATTAATTGTATGTAGAAGATTCTGCCACTACAAACCGGTTTTCACATACAGACTTTTCAGAAATTTAAAACACAGCTCTACTTTGCAAGAAAATACGCTGCCTGCAAAGGTTTGGGGTTTTCTATTTTTTACTTAGCTTTTAGGAAATTTTGATTCATGATATTTAGAGGTGTTCATAAGCTTGATCGCTGCACATGACAAAGCCAAGCTTTGACAGTGTGGAAACGATGAACAAAAATGTTTTGGTTATCTGCAAAGTGTGTTAAATCACCAGTAGGATGTTTTCCAATTATTTCACAGAAATTGTACAGATTTTCAGTTAAGATGTTTAAATGCCATAAATCAATCATACCAGCACCAGTTGTGCCACTGTAGTAAAGATTACATCAGTGTTTCCATTATAAAAACCCTGGTTTTCAGGGGTTTCTAATTCAGCCATAAAAATTGGCTCCAGCCTAAAGCTTGGCAACCAAAGTTACCACTTGGGAGCAATTCTTTTAACCATTTTTTTTTTTTAAATGGATTGGCCTTTCAAGCTACAAAATAGTTCAGAAAAAGAAAATTAGTGGTTTCAAGTTTTGGTGAACTTCTATCCCTCAAAAACATTGTTTTAAAAACTGATAATTTTGTACGTCATAAATCCGTAATGTGGACTGCTGCTTTTGGGTAATTTGGATCGAAGCAGTGGATAAAAATCACCAGCTTATTTTGTTTAAAAATAAATGTGACTTCCCATGAAAACTTTTAATCCAATAAAATTTTCACAAACGATTTTCTCATGGCAAGATGTGGTAGACGTTGCATGAGGAAGCCTTTATGACTCATTTACGCAGCATCTATTCCATTCTTTTTAATTTCTGTGGTAAGAGGTATGTAATACTGTATTTTGATGCCTTGAATCAAATTTGCCCATCTTCAAGACAACAATTCCTCTTTGTTAGCGCAGATCCACCTGTGAGCTTGACATGGTCCCTGAAAGTTCTGTGTAAGCACAGTAAAAGAAGAAAGAAATCCTTTGAAAGCAACAAAGAAACAGAACTCCTTTAAAATGTAATTTGTTTAAATATACATGTATTAAATACTGATTCTAACCCACTTCTAACAGTCTCACTTTTTCTCATGCACATTAATTTAAATTATAAGAATTATCAATTAGGCTTTAAAACTTGTTTAGTTCTAAAAAAGTCCTTCGGGTGTTGGTTGATTTCAGTAGACACCTCAAATCAACAACATGAATGTGATTTGATCTTCAGACTCTCAGAAGCTTTCTCATGAACATAGGCTCAGCAAAAGGGAATTACAAGCCTCGTCCCATCCACTGCCTGTCAAAGTCGGCAAAACTCATCAACAGCCCCAGTAAGCTTTGGGCTGAATCCACCATGTAGTCTGAATTCCTTACAGAATTTTTTCTTAATTCATATTTAGGCAGCAAAACGGTTTGGAAAGCCATTTCCATAAGTTTCAAGAAGCTTAACAGCTCATACACTTTTTTTGAAAAGTCATTTTAAATATATAACCATTGCTAAATTGTAGCATTAGTTGCTTGAGGGGAGAATGTCTGGTTTATATTTAGCGCTTGTGTCATCAGTGTCAATTTTTAATACCACGCTTCTTGGTTTTTGTCAGTTTGCTGCAGAGCTNTTTGCAATGAAAAAAAAACATTGGAGCTATTTGTCCCTTTCCCCACACCATTTTTGTGATATCAAGCTAGTGCATGTTAATACAATCTATACCGTAAAAGTTATCACCTTCATATTTAACAAGCTTTCAAGGAAACTATCTTCTGACTGCAAGAAAAAGAAAAATACTGTTGAACAGAGTACATTCATAGAAAGCGCTTTGAGACTTTTTCCCCCCGCAAACTACGTGTACAGATACTCATAAATGTAAGAAGTAAGACAACAGAGAAAAAGTCCAAAGAAAACAGAAAAGGCTGATTCAGACAGTTACAGAGACAGATGCTACGCCTATTAGTTTTGGTGTTCCATTAGCAAATATTGTTGTTATGTTTTTATATTTGTTTTGATATCAACTGATATGCTTTTGCATAAAAACCCCCTGTATGGTACAATACCTACAACATGCACTTGGATCTAAATACCCGAAAATTCAGTCCAGGAAAGCAAAGTGTTTGGTGAGAAACAGAACAGACAACGGCACAGCTGGAAACTTACTTTAAAGTAATTCCATTAGCCAAAGAGAAATGACATGATAGGTAGCACTGGTCTGTAGCCACATCATACTTCTGCTATGACTTTACAGCTTTCAAAGCCCAGTGAGTTTGACCCTAAGCACATTTTAA
>RSEF01000003.1:29668745-29685443 GCA_003993805.1 Himantopus leucocephalus | reverse complement strand
TAGTGTCTAGCTACTGCTGAAATTAGCTCCGGCACATTTTAAGAAAAGAACCTGTTCATCGCAAATCACTTAAAAAATAAATACGTGCTGGCTTCTCAAGGGGACAAGCGGAGTCCAATTTCAGCCAGGGCTGATGATAGAAAAGATCACATCTTATACCAGTGGCAGTATCCCCTAACCAGAGGCACACATGAATTCCTAATTTCTTTTTTCCGACCCAAACAAAAAATATTATCTTCTTTTAGCCAAAGGTCATTTAGTAAAAACATTATGGCATTCATGTATTTGGACCTTAATATATACATCTTAACTAGATCTCACAATATCAGAATTTAATTTTGAANGTATGGCATTCATGTGTTTGGACCTTAATACATACATCTTAACTAGATCTCACAATATCAGAATTTAATTTTCAAGGCTCATAATAATGACACATGCTCACATACGTTCGTGCACTTGTGTGCACACTCAAACACATAAATAAACAAATTTTGGTGGTCAAAATTCACTAAGCAGAACGTTTGTTTGGCACATGCTGAGCATGAGCAACAATGTAAAAGCAGTTCTTAATGATGCAGAGGTATTAAACTACCACTGACTGAACATTTGCATAGTATTTCAATCAGATTATTTTTAAGAACAAAATTATTTTTTAGTTACGGCCTTTTACATGATACATGGAGGCAAGGTAGAAGAAAAAAAAAATATGAGTTTTTAGACATTTCTAGAACAAATGATTTGTCCCCACACTGTGTGAACTGAAAGTCCGAAGTCATGTGTGGCATAAAGAGAGTTAGTAAACAGAAACAAATTGAGAAAAGTAGCCTCAATGAGGGGCAAAGCGATGATATGAAGAAGGGTCCTGGGAGGAAAATCTGGCAAAGTTTTGAAAATTCACCGACTTCCTCACTGAAAAACAGTGTGAAAACTAAAAAAAAACCAAAGAATAAAACTAAGAACTTGCATGTACATAAAAGGCAAAACACATCAGCTGAAAACCTTCACTTGTAAAGAACTTCTGAAGCATAACCTTTTTCTTGAAGAAATGGCAGAAAGCATCAAATTAATATAAGTATTCCTGTCTCAAAAGGCTGAGCACGCTGTCGTCAGAAAAATCAGTATTTTCATTTTAAAAACCGATAGCATCAGTGGTTCAAAAGCTTTCCCACTGCTTACCTCATTGCAATGTTGTAAGACTCTGGATGTATACAAGTTTGGTCCAAAGGATTGGGCTGTTGCGAGGCACATGGTGTTGGTTTGCTCTTCTTTTTACCCTGTGCACCTGCTTTAGTCAAAAGTGCATGACTTCCAAGTTCAGTTTTCTTACTACTGTCAGAAATAAAAAATGGAGACGTCATTCTTAATGAACAGGATCCTACCCCAGTGCCCACACATGAAAAACACATCAGACTTTTATATAATGTTCATTCTTTAAAAAAAAAAAAAAAAAAAACCCAAACTCAACAAATGTACAAAACCCATAAAAGGTCATTGTGGGTGAATCTTAACAATACAATTGTAGCATAAAAATACAACATATCAATGTAGGCATAAATTACTTTTAAGTAGAAACAAACATTGGGAAGGGATTCTGTGTTTCATCAAAATTTCTTCGTGATGACAAGACCATAACGGAAAACACTACACAACCTATTGTATTGCTTGCAATCTGAATAGCATATTCTGTCTGTAAAATGGGGACAACTGCATTTACCTACTTGATAAAGATCTTGTGAAGATACTTTCATACTTAGCTATTGGTTAATAGTCTGCATTATTTTAAATTTGAAAAATTTATAAACAAAATTCCCTATTCATACTATCTTTCGGTAAGCAAATTGCATCTCAAGCATACGTACAGAACAAGAAAAGTATGTGAATGCTTAAACATCAGAACTCCTTAAACCGTATTTATTAACTTAAATTTCTGAAGAATTCTGCTTAAACATAGGCCAGGTCAAAATATGAAAAGTTTCAAATCATGATTCATGGATAATGAAAATGCTCCAAAGCCTCAGAGAGATCCATGGACAGATTGCCTACATTGGTAGGACGACTTTACAGAAAACAGGAGAGAGAGATCTATCTTTGTGTGTGTAGTTTATTTACAACTGGCACAGTCCTTCCCTTAAAGTTTCCCTTAAGTAAAAAAATGCTCAGGATACAGTAAAGGCATTAAATGACTCCTACTGGCAGAGGCTCCTTTCTTGCCTCTTTTTTTTGTTTGTTTTTGTTTCCTATATCACAAGTCATTCCTGCTTTTGCAGGACAAAAGGGAACGCACTGAAGGAACCTGGAACTAGCACTCACACTTTGGGCTCTACCTATGCATGGACCGTCAGCAGAAATGCAGACATAACTTTGTTTCCAAATAAATTTTTAAAATAATCAATATTTGTTAACCTCCAAGTACAAAGCACAAAAACTAATTTGCACAGCACTATGTAGCCATCAACATGATTAGACAGGACAAAACTGAAACATTCTCAAAGTCCATTTAAAAAACGTTTGGTTTTGCCACCTGGGCCCACAAGAAATGTTGTGGAGGCGATGGTGTTAGAGCTTTATTTTGGCCTCAAACTCCAAAGTTATAGCAGATTTCTTAGGTTATACAGTGTTCTCAAGTTTCATGGAATCTGACTAACATCAGAAGCATGCTCCAGCAAGGACAAAAACCAACACATGTTCTTAAACATTTCACCAGTGAACTTTTGGAAACAAACAAAATGGCATCAGCCTTTTCTTCCTCCGTTGTATTGCAGCATTCACTAGAACAGATCTGTACAACGTAGGACCTATCAATCATCTACAGCCTTGAAAGCAATTTCTTTGGTCTTCTGGTGCTTACAGTGTGCACCATTTGGCCTGCAGCACGTACCTCCCTGCCAGATGGGCAACCAATCTGTATACCTTCCACCTGGGCAGTAAGCCAGTCCTAATGTGCCTACCTCCTGCCTGGAAGTTACGCGTGTGCTGTTTGGCCAGCAGCATCTGGGAACACAGTATTGCTTCTGAGCATTGGGTTGGCTAAAAAACAGCATGTACTTCCCAGGAAAATATTTTTTGAGAAGAGTCAGCGGCAAGAAGGTGGGGATGGTGCTACCACTGTGCCCTTTCTTAGTTCTTTATGTTGGAAGAAGAAATGGGAAAGACAGGAGAAGAGACTTTGCCCTAGAAAGGGCACTTTCAGTTGTGGAGAGGAAGGATTTCAGGTGAAGAGGAGAAGCACAATGAACGGTTGCAAGAGGGAAAGGCTTGGTACAGATACAGGGAATGAAATGGCAGGGAAAAGGATGACCCAGTGTTGACAAACTGGAGTTGGGAAAGGGCCTCTTACACATTAGAGATACAAGGCAGTCACATCACGCTTGCTAGGCACAGGAATATAACACAGACAGAGCTTGGTCCAGGCAGCTTATTCAACTTCATCTCTCCAGGTAATGGAATTGAAACTCTCCAAAAATCCACTCTGATTTACTACCACTATGTTTTGCAGAGTAATCTTTACCACATTAAAATGAATTTAAAAATCTCTACATTATGTCTGAAACACAAGACAGGTAAGGTTTTAATATCTCAGCTCACAACACTGCCGCATGCCAAATTTCTTCTACTGATTCAGTGACAGAATTTGTAATTAAGCTTACATACTTATAGAAACCCTGACTTAGAGTACTAGGCTAATAAAACATGACTATTCAGTGGAAGACCTATGTTCAACTACTGAATTAAAGAAGTTTATTTGTTAATATACTGCCTTTCAGAGTGAAAAGGCCTAGGATTCCTCAAATCTCAAGCCTGAATACAAAACAGAAATGCAAGAATTCATATATTCATGTATTTCATAATATTTTGGATAACCTAGTCAAGGTAGCCAACATCTCTATTACCTGCAGAAGGTCTTTATATATTCTTGATTGAATCTGATGAAGCCAGCACACTGTTGGAAGGATTTGGGACCCAGACCTTTAACTTCCTTGAGCTGTTCTCGGTTTATAAATGGTCCATTCTTCTCTCGCCATTCAATTATATTTTTAGCCCTGTTAGCATTCAGTCCTGCAATGTGTCTAAGAGAAAAGTTTACAGAATACATTTATTACCATTGAACAGTCATTAATACAAGTCCTATCCATTACCAGGATACGCATTACTGTAGGAAATCTGGTTTACAAAACATAAAAACAGCTAAGAAATTTACAAATAGACTCCCAGACCAAAGGCATCCTCTGAAAAAGGATCCCTCCTCTTAGTTCTGCGGAAGGAATCCACTCAAGTCAACAAAACTTGGTACAGCAATATGGTTCTGCACATACCTAACTAGTAAGCCAGGGACGTGTAATTTATGATCTGTTGGCTGTTTCTGTAATGCCAACTTAATTTGTCATGTCTTATGGCCTGCCCCCAGCTGCCCTCTTCAGGAAACGACGTGGGAGAAGGGTTCAGGACAGATAGATTGTTCCTGTGAGAACAGCCCCCTCTCAGCTATTCTCTTCCAATGGTACCACAACACCCTGCCCCGACATGAAGGGCTGATGTCTGCTGTCCAGAAGGAGAGTGGCTGGGAGCAGCTTGCCTTCCTCACACAGTCCAACACATCCACACAGCTTGTTCCTTTTCTCTCAGCTGCTCTTGAGATAAAAAGAGCAGCTGGGAACAGGCTGCATGAGTTGTTCTGAGGGCAGCTCGGATCTGGCAAAGAACTCACCTGTGAAGTGCAACCGCAGTTAGCCAAGTGCCTTCAGGAAGCAGTGGGTTTGCTGCACATTTTCTGTATGTACATGTGAGTACAACTTTCTGTGTATGGAGTACGTTAATCATAGAGAGAGGGAAGAGAGCTGTGGTGGGCAGTTATTCCTGGCACTAGAGAAGGAAATGCCACCCATCTGGCTCTATATATCAGATGCCATTGCTTTAAGTCAATGGCAGCAGAGACCTGTTTGTGGAATGGCACGGGCTGATTCTAGAAAAACACCACCAGCAAACCTGGCAGGGATAGTAAAAAAATCAGGGGAAGAAAAAAAAATAAAAAAATCTTTCCATTATTCTCATCCTCAAGCAAAAGTTAAGAAAATAATACAAAGTTGGTGAAACCTTAGAATTACATTGGAGAGACACACCTTTAACCATAGACAAAATATTAATCATTAGCAATGGAATTTTCTCAAAAAAATTCTTAGAAACATTATGAAATCCAGCTTATTTACATTGACAAAGGAACATGACAACGAGTTCACAGAAATTTCCACTGATGATCTCAAGTCTTTCAAGTGTGATACTTGGCAGTAATGCAAGTAGCATTGTCACCCCTTCCATGTCTAATATGTGTCAACAAGTGTATTTGAAAGCAGGACCAGAAAGCCTTGCTCATGGTATGTTCTAGCCAGGGTGACAATTTCACACACTGTACATCTGAGGGAAATTTAGACCGCATCTACACAGAACAGCAGAATTGAACTGCTGAGGATCAAGTTAGATCCAGAACTTGATGCAGCACGTGCATACGAGCATCATGTGCCAGGTTAATTTGACCAAAGTATTTAGCCAACATGGTTACCACTATCACCATGACTGGACAGTGTCACCCCATGTTCACCATCTTGTGGAGCCACAGCAGCACAAGAGCCTGGTGCCCTCTGCTGAACTGCACGACACAGCTGTACCCTGCAGAAAGCTGACAGTGCTCACCCACTGCACTTGCTCAGGTAGGGTTTTATTCATGAATGAAAGCTGGTCAGCCCCATTTACCAATACATACTGCTTTCTTTCTTACTAATAGCTGATCTAAGTCTGAAAGAAGGTAAGACAGAAGGTAAACCAGGAGTCAGGCTAAGAATTAGATACATACAGAGAAAAAGAATATGGAAGACAAAGTGGAAAAGCAAAACGAATAGACAGAGAGCCTCGTCAAAGTATGGAAAGACATTTTCAGAAATGAAAATAAAGGGTTAAAAAAATTAAAGATACCTAGCAAGAATACATTTTTTTCTAACTTTGATACCTAATATAGTTTTCACTACCTAGCTTATGGACATTCTTTTTCTTCCCCTCCTACTACAGAGGATGACAGCAACACTTTGCTCTTCTGAGAGGCTGTTCAGGCTAAACGATTCTCAATTCTACACACTCAAAAAAGAGAATGAGCTTTTAATTTCTAACCAAGAGAAATAAAATCCAGAACATTTTCCAAGTAAATATAGCATAATTACCTAAAAAAAAAAAATCAGTAAAAAGGGATAAATTTTTCAGCAGTTTCCCCTTAAATCTTTCCTTTTCTCCTTTCCTCACACAACTTTTACAACCTGTTCCACTTAGCAGTACCTATAAAAATACCTTCTAAGAGACAGAAAGTACATTTGAAAATCCCTTTCTCAGTGTAAAAAAAAAAAAAGAATTAATTTTATCAAGTTTTTCTAAAACTGCAGTGTTGGTTCAAAATTTTTAAATATCTGGTTTTCTCCGAAGAACAGTTTTACCCTGGAGAATCACACATACCTTAAAAACCAACTCTTAATGATCCAGTGAAATACTGTCTTAATGTGTCATTTTCATGTAATTGGAAGTTTAACACAAGAGCCATTTGCTCCAGTTGAGCTTGAGTCAGATGGCAGACTAAACAGAGACTCTGTGATCCAGAGCCATGTAATTACTGGAATAGGAAAATGTTTGACTCACCTTAATAGTATTTCTGAGCAGATGTTAATATCAACTCCCACAAAGCTGACACACTCTTCAACCACACTGTCCAGAGTTGCTTTGAGCAAAGTCTGTGATACATCATGCTGAGAAACAAAACCAGAGATATCGGATTACTGAAATATCGAAGCATACATAAATAAGAACTGCGAACAATACTAACATTAATGAAATAGTTGCTGGAACTTATCAATATCTTATGTGAGGGTAGCAGTTAAAACCATAAATTGTAGAACATATTTTTAAAAGGTCTCCAGTATCTCTTTGCAACATCTTTGTCATGATACAAATCCCTAGAATAAGACAATCTTCACATTACTGGTTTTTTTTTGATTAGTAACTATTTCCCTGCATCATGTAAAAACAAAAATATATTAAAGACCTAATGATTACTCAAAAGGAGCAATGCTTCTGTTCATCCACTATATCTTGTCTGTAATCTGGCATTTATTTACCTATAATATCATTTTATGAAAAGTAAGACAATATTTTAAAAATAAGGTATTTAGAGAAAAGATCACAGATGTTGTATTTTTGCACCTGCACACATGAATGTTTGTAAAATTGTCCTATTTATGAGCATCACACTACAGTACAGTCATTATTTTCTAAAAGAACAAGTCAGGTATTGTATGAGGGTGGGCAATACATAAGGTACAGATCAGCCCTGCAGCAGCAAAATGTTTCAGATTTTGAACAGATATTTCTAGGAAGATTGACAGGTCCTTGACCGAAGCACCACTAATGGAAATTCTTCCAGTTTTTCCATTATTGTTCATAGTGTTTCCCTTTTTTTTTCCCCTCCTAAAAGAAAATCAGTCACACTTGTCAAAGATAAAAGTTCTGAAGCTCGAAGATTTCTTTGCCTCCACAACATAGGCATACTTCAGTCTATAACTGCTAGTTCCCCACACAAGCCCATCAGCGCTTAGAAGTCTGACCTGGAGGGAGAAGCCTCTCTAAATGCAGGAGCTAATTCAATCACTATGTTGGCTTAGCTTCGGGGCTCTTATACTTCACTCATGTAAATCTGGGTTGATCTGTTGTGGTTTTGTGATGCATTCATTTAGGACATCAAGCTGGATCCAAGCCATGACACCAAACACTTCATCCACTGCTGTGTTTTACCTTCTAAGCCATTCAGATCTTTTAAAGATTTCACAGTTAAATTTAACATCAGTCCCAATCTACAACAGCATCAGTCCCAATCTACTAATATTGGCAGTTCATCAAGTAGTGGTTAATAACTGAAACAATCATAAAACTTATGGCAATGTATTTCACAGCCACCTCATTTCAGGTAATGGTAATGTGATATATTTTCATGATGCAATACATAATAAAGCTACTTACAAACAGGAAGCGCAAATTTCGCCAATATTACTCTTCCTATATAAAGTTTGCATGCAAAAAGCCATGTACATGCCTAAGTACTGGCATTTGCATGTAGTATTGGCCTCACAACCACAAAGCTTCCCTGTACGCTTTCCAGATCAAAGGTCAGTTTCTACTTACTAATGTGTTGCTACTACAACACAACGGCTTCTTTTCTGAATAGAGAGAGATAAACAAAAAACCCCCACGCCCTAACAAGAAGTCTTACGTTTCTATTTTTCTGACTTACTGAAGATACAGCTTCTCTTAGTGAGGATGTTCTATATATTCCCTCCTCCTCCTGCCATCAGGTGGGTAACGTACTAGAGCTAGAGGCTTCCAGCTCACACGCACACTCATGCAAGGGTGCATTTATATAACACAGTACAAGAACCAGAATAAAATTGTTCAGAAACAACATTCACATTTTCTCTTCTTTGCCAAGTACAGCTGCCAAATACTGGGCTAGATTTTCCATGATGAACCACAAATTAAAAATTTAATAAAATAAAGATACTAATTTAACATTTTTTTTTCACTACACAGCAGGAAAGCAAAAAAAAAAAAGTCATAGTACTCAAAATTTCCTTCTGCTTTTAGGAAAGGCTACTGGAAGTTGATTATCATATAGTTTCACAAGTTCCATTAACTGTAGCAGTTCTTGGCCACTACTAAAAAAATAATCTTGGTCTAAAAGAACTACTCAGAATATAAAGTAGAGTCTGTGGCAGAGAGTAGGGTAGACTGCTGTTTCCCTAGGTTTGTTTCATTCCTTAAGATGATCATTCTTCAGAAGGAATAACATGCAGTTATGATTCAAACCTGAGACATTCATCATTGTCTCCACAATGCCTTACAGCACAGGGTGTAGCAAAGCAGGTAGTCCATAGATCCGGCCTAATCTTTCTAAGCAGTTCTTTGGAAGAGACTTGATTCATCACAAGCTTTATTTCCAGTCTGCTGAAAGTGAACCTAGACATCAATTCAGCCAACCATACTCCCCGCAAAACAAGGAAAGGATATATCACAATCAAAAGCTAAGCATCCTGAAATACCTCTGTTAGTGGAAGAAAGATCCGTGCTCACAGATCCTCAGTTTCAAATACGAGGTTAGCGTTTATGTGAAGATTTAAGTTTGTGGATGCCATAGTTTGTGTAAAATTCATGTGACAAAACACACACAATTCGGAAAAACTGTAATACTCAACTATCTATTTCTTTTGCCAGGAAGACAAAAAGTTCTCAGGTCTCTCAAAGATGATGTGCATGTTTTAACTTTATTGCTGCTTGACAGTCACCACTAAAAAAACAAAACAAGACATGCACAAGTTGTTCTTCAGTACGCCAACACTTAACAGTTGTACCACTTAGAATGGACATCAGAGCATATACATGAAGGTACGGGTAAAGAAAAAGTGAGTGGGTAGATCTGTAAGAACAGGATAAGCACAAGACAGCACAGCTAAAAAATCCCTAAGCTACCCATACCTCACAGAAGTACGATACATTCAGCTAGTGAATGATGTTAAGTTGCAAACACTAGGAAAACTTTCCAGACAGCAAATCTGCCTCCAAGATGCAGCTACTGACCATCACAGTTTCCTTTTGCTTTGATGAAGACATTTCTGCATCCCTCTTTACACTGATACAAAGCACAGAGAAGTGTCACGAATTTAGTTTCTAAAAGTAGTTATTAAAAACATTATTATCATTATTATCATTGCCAAGACCAGCCAGTAGGAACTGCCAAGAGGTTACAATTCACAAAGGTTTGAAGTGCACTGCATTTTCCAGTCTTCCAAAAATTGCACTCATCTTCTCAAGTATCAGAGGTTAGATGATATTATATACTTCCACGTACTATTTATATGCACTGGGGTGGTATCAGATTATTCAGACACCACCAGAAGCACACATACCCCATGCTACTCATTCACCACAGCAGCTCTGGAAAGACAGGAATCCCTCTCAACTGCTGCAATTAAGTGCACTGGAATAAAACCTGCACAAATAAAGCCCATGTCCAATATGCAAGGCTACTTTCAAAGTGTGCTTATGCAGAATTTTATGCTGCACGGCCTCCAGCAACCCCTCCACACACCAAAGTGGTAGACTGTTGCATCAGCTGATCCCCTGCAAATCCTTCTAAATAAAATGTTTTCATATTAACACTAACTCTGAACGCACCCCTATGTATGAAGGTGTCCCCGCTAAAACTGTAAAGTATTGTCTTTTCTTTTTAATCAGAATACTCTTATTTATTAACTGTCTATCTGTGGAACAAATACCACAACTGCCCCCACAACTCCCCTTACAAATCCCTCAGCCAGCTGAGCCATTTGTACCAGGAGATTCCTCAGAGTCCAGCACACACGGTGCCCCGACAGCTATGCCCAACGAGTAAAGAAGGAGCACGTCTTTTGCTGTGATTTTCAAACGTCATTTTGAACTTACCACCCAAATAAATCCCTAAGGTTTCATTAAAAGGATACTCAGAAATGACTACCATTAGAATATTCACTGCTGGAATAGCAGATCTGGAGCAGACGACTTCATTTGGTATGATGATCTCCGAGCAATACAAAGGACTGACACCCCCAATTTATGGAAACTAAGGCCAGCAGAAACAAGGGACTTGCCACAGGTTGAAGGATGTCCAGTGCGAATCTGAGAACTTTAATTTATCATCACTCTCTGGAAAACAAAGCCACCTTGCTTCAGGGATAGCACTAGGAAGTACTTAGACATCTGTTGGGTTTGAGGTTTTTTTTATGGGGAAGATTGTAAAAATTGATCTGCCCTTAGAAATATCAGGCATTGCGACCCTATTTTAGTATTTGTTTTCTAAGGAATTACCAAGTCAGTTAGGGAACGAGATACATAAAATTAAACTATTTGATTAATTGAAACTGCTACAGTAAATAATTGTAGTTGACCAATAAATGAAATTCAAACATTACATTTTCCTAATATTTTTATAAGGAGTATCCCAAATGTAACTTACATTCATGAACCTGGAAGAAAATCAAGGGCTGCTATTTTGATTTCTGGTCATGATTACCGCTGAAATTAGTCTGTGGTAAATTTGTTAAAATTACCAGAAAAAGAATATTATATTGCATATTTGAAAACCACTGTTCTGCAAACCCATGCTAAAAAAAGCAATGTAACTTCATTTCATGTACTTTCATTAAACACAGCACAGAATGTTTAACACTAAGGAATAGCATTCAAGAACACCTGTTTATTATGCACGTGATAGTTTTGTCCTATTATGATATCCCCCAATACTTCAGCTATCTTTTGGGGTTTTTTTTATAGTATGAAACAGAGAGCAAGGATTGCTGTTTCGCTTGGTTTCAAGAGCTATGAACACTCACTGGAAATAATTAACATTATTAAAAACCTATCTGTTCCTTGAGATGGTGCTACTAAAACTGTAATTGAAAGCCATTTTCCAGTTTCAAAAACCTGTTGATGTACACAAAAGGAAGGCAGTATTTTAAATAGCCTCTCAGCTTAGTTATTTCTTGCAGTACACCAGTACAGACACTGTAAAAATACATTTGTCATTAGGATGACAAATTTATCAAGTCAAAGAACCGCTGTTCACATGGAGCCTGGAAGCTTTACTTAAGCCAGCCTGCATGAGCGCAGATGGTGGACCAGTACACTGACTGACTTTGCCTGACCAAACACACTAAATTACTAGTACAGGACTAGAAGAACCCTAACAGGCAGTTTTTACGTAGAAGTAAATTACAATTCTAAGCTCTCTATGTTTGGCAACTTAAAACCACCCCACAAATACTAAAACAATACACATAACTATAATGCATTTGGTAACCTTTTCCTGAACCCCTTTAGAAATTGTAAGTTCAGAAAATAGGGCATGACTGCATGTGTCTCTGAAAGACAAATTCAAACAGCTTAAAGTTCTACTGCAACACACAGCAATTCTTAAATATTTATTATTTTACATTTACAAACATTAGTAGACATCGACATGATGAGCCCATGCATCGTTATTACTTTATGATGCCCAAGAGCCAAGCAAGGCACCTTACAACACAGTTGAACAAGACTTATTCGTACCCTGCAGAGCCTACGAATGTAGTGCAGACATGACCTAATGGTGCTGGTCACAAAGCAGTGGGGAGGGGAAGAGTTCTTAAGTCTGGGCAACAACCTGCAGTTCTTGACCCAGGCTCGGCATTACAGTATATAACAAGATCAACATTCATCCTAAATAAGACCGAGCTGCACATCAGACAATCTATTTTGGTTTTTGATCAAGTTATACCTCACTTGTCCTTTGAATCCAAAAGTCAACCTTCAATAAAGTAAATGCAATTTAACTTTTTCTGTTTTTAACTAAGTCCTGGAACACTTCTAACACCTCATAAAACATTATTTTGTTGGTACCTACCATTAACTTCTATATCCATGAATTGGCATGTGAGACTAGCCAACATGCCTCTTGAAAAAACACTCTTTTTCTTTAAAAAGTGGTATAACTCTGCAGCCTGAATGACATTTACTGAATGAGAAATTAGGTGGGACAACACATCCTAAGCAAAGTTCAAAACTATAGTATTTTGCAGAGATTCAATCCATGGAAACATGTTTTAAAATTCCAGAAAGGGGAAAACATTCTCTACTAGTGCTGTGGACTACATACAACCAGTTGCATTTCAAATGCTTGTGAAACCACAAAAGCAAAATGCATTCAGAACAAGACCTTAAGTACAACAGGACTAATCTAACACAAATAGTGTAAATTATAAGTATCTTTTCATGTGCAGAATTAGAAAAAAAATTAAAAATACACCTTACATGTCAGGTGGAAACGTTGGAAAGTTCAGGCAGGGGGTTTTAATCTCTAGTGTCCTTTGGAAAATCCCTTTCAGTTAAACTCTAAGAAAACAAGCTTATCCCTCTGATGTTTGATAAAAGGACCTAACTTCAAGAATTTCTTTTGAAGATTGTTTGTGGTTTCTCTAAATGTTATATTGTTATAGGATATATTGTTATCCTATGTACTTAACTCTGACTCATTTCTTGTTTTCAAAAATCCAAATTCTGTTTATTTTAACAGCATATTGCTATTACTGAAATATCCCCAGAGAGAGAAATGGATTTATATTTTCAAAGAAAATGATAAAACAAAAACAAAGTCTGTCAGCTCTGACATTAAAAAAAGAAAACAAAAATGCAGACTTGATCATGTAAATGCTCCAAGTTACTTGCAAGTTGCTGGAATTAATCTTATATTTACTTGTGCTTGTGTCCTAACAGAAGCAGTAATACTGCTAAGCTTGTTACACAAATTCAAGCCCATTGCTAATAGGTCTGATTTCTAAAGCTAACTTCTTTGACATGAGCAAGCTAGCAGCAAGTGACATATATCTGAAAACCATCTTCCTCTTTCCAGAGCAGGTACCAGCTTTCTCCAACGCATATTGTTATGCAACTAAGGGGCAGCAATCAGAATTGCCGTTATAATCAACTGCAGAACTCCTGGAGGTTTCAGTGGGACATTTTCTTTTTCCAATGAGTAACAAAGGTGATTGCCCAAACTGCTAGGTGCAAAGCCTACATTTCAATTTCAGTCCAAAACTGTATTTTGTGGCTGTTAAAGCTCTACAAATATGGCAGACACCCTGCAACACTACAGAAAGGTAAAGAAAGGACCATCAGGATTGGAGTTTCATATATCTTAAAGGCAACAAATTCAGTTGGGGATTTTCCTGAAAAGTGTCAAAGGACGAGAAAAAAAAATGATTACACTGATAGAGGGAGAAGGAATAGTACATTTCTAGAGGGACAAGACAGAAGTCATAAAGCCCAGGTGAGTCTGGACATACGTGGGAATTCCGTTTAGTCTGGAGTCAGTGACCATCCATTCCTCTGCAGCAAACAGGTGAGCAGCTCCTCGGTATAAAGTTCCCCACTGGCCTCACTCAGAACAAAGGGAGCCCCCAGGAGATGCGAGGAGCTTGGTAAAAAGCCTATAAAAATACACACACTTCTACCAACTCCACTGAAGACATGTTGGGGGTTCCTCTCACTCCTCTCTCATGAGGAATGTACCACCTGGAATATTTTTAAAAACTACCAAAAAAAGTGCAAATCCATTTAAGAGTGTTTTCTAGAAAGGAAAGATTTGTACAGTTGATACACATTTTATCATATCCTAGATTTTTAATATAAGCAACTTCTCGTGCTCACTGGCTTGCTCCAAGTTAGTACACAAACACATCAGCAATGGACCGAGAATATATTTAATACAATCACATATCCATTCCCTCATTAGAAAAGAATGTATATGCCAAACAATGACATTCAGCAGTTCTTTAATCCCATGCCGACAGAATTAGTCATGATATAATTAAGAGGAAAAAAATTTTTTATTTAATGTGACACCACCTCCTGAAACACTTGCTGGAAAGAGCTTTTAGGTAATTTCACTTTCCTCAACCCCTCTGCACGCTGCCCCTTTCCCACACCCCCACCCCACCCCTTCTTTTTTAAGTGGATCTGTTCAAATTGAATATGCTTAAATAACACTTTCTAATCCTGCTGTTCAGTTCTGTCCCTCTCTTCTATTTGGCTTCTCCTTTGCTTTCATCAGGCACTCCCCTGCTCTGCGTCCCCAAACTCTTCCCCTGCACAGGCTAAAGGCAAAAATAAGCCAGGGACGAAACAAAATGCAAGACACTGTCCTGCAGAAGACACAGCCAAACTCAAATAAAGCAAGCGTACTTTCTCTGCTTACTCAAAAGCATGCACTTCCTTTTGATTGACATATGGCAGCCCAAAAAAGTCACCCAGGGTAGTGTTTATTGAATGACCCATGGAAGACTGAAAGCTGACAGAAAACCAGGAAACGTGAGAAAGCAGAAGTTTGTTCTGTACCAGAGTTTATGGATTTGACAGGCAGAGTACATAAGCATCCATTGTGTCATTCACATCTTTGATAACTGAAACCAATTTCAGCACCACTCATTACATATAACAGCAAGTTATATTTAAAGCGAAAGCATAAATAATTCATTCATAAAAAGAAAATCTCTGATGTAGTAAGTTTCTGCCTTTTAAAAAAAATCTGCTCTGCAATAAGCTTAACAAAATTTGCATTAAAACATATACTTAGTACTTTTCCTATTACATNGTAAAAAGAAAATCTCTGATGTAAGTAAGTTTCTGCCTTTTAAAAAAAAATCTGCTCTGCAATAAGCTTAAGAAAATTTGCATTAAAACATATACTTAGTACTTTTCCTATTACATATATAGCACAAGCAAAATGTTTGCACATTGGAGGTTGAAAAGCTGACAGGACTGAATAATAAGTTAGCTACGCTAACTTGTCATCACTAAAAAATTAAGTTCTCAATGTCAATTTTTAGAAGTGAATGAGAACACCAACATTTCTCCCATTCTCAAAACCAAGCGACATTTCAGAACCACCATCGCTATTGACAGTATACGATCCTTACTACTAAAGTAATTAGCATAATATAAAAGTGAGAGATCAAAATGAACTAGTAGAATGGCATAAAGAAGAGTAATGCATGTACTATCCGGTACATGGAAATAGCAGTTGAGTACTCTTGCAACATACATATTTTTTTAAACAAATAAGATCTCAGCAGGTAGGAGGGAAAAGCACAAATCAAAGAGCACTTATTTTCCCAGTATCCCTGACAGACGCTATGATTTGTGGCCTCATAACATGACCCTTACTTTTATGCAAGGTCTGGAAATTCCTACAAAAGGCTTCTTTAAAACATTACATAAATATAGTGTTTAAATAATTTGTAAACATATAAAATAATATAAAATTTTGTGCAACAAATTAATAAAACTTGCTTGGAACATAAGGTTTTAGATATTCTCTAGTGGAAGATTTGTAAATAATCATTGCATTACTATTACTGACTTACAAAGTTTACAAGTTACTTACAAAATCAGAGCTTTTAACTATTGCATATATGAACATATTCATTGCAAATTTGTAATCTGATCGCAGATTACAGCATGATTATTTTAAAGACTGACCTCTATTTCCCTGCATTTTTTTTTTCTTATAAAGGATCTAAAGCTTAGCCAAAACACGTTTTGGCAAGCTTGGGAAATCATAAAGAAATAAAGTATTTGAGAATTTAAGATTTAAGTGTTTAGAAGCTCCTAAAAGCTACCATTTTAAAACCAGATATCATTATGAATTCTAATTGTAAAAGCATTTAGTCCAAAAAGCAACTGTACTGCCTCAGGTTTGGTTTTGCTAAAGTTTGTAAGGTAGAGGGAATAGAGTTCTTTAGTTGTACAAACATTTGCAACTGGAAAGGGGTATATCATTGAGCAAAAAGGAAATTAAAACCATCTCTGATTTTGCAGCACTTACATCTGCCTCTCACCATTTGCTGAAGCATACCCTTACTTTACAATGTGAAGAGCAATACGGAATCAAGGCCTGCTCCATTGAAATCACTGGCTGGTGTCCCACTACGTTAATTAAGGACGGAAGTCCAACAGAAGTTTTATCTGCACTCTGCAGGACTGGGAGTTAAGAGATGAGGTACCAGATGGATCAACCAAATGATTAGGTAAGCTTATTCAATGTGT
>RSEF01000003.1:29618162-29668645 GCA_003993805.1 Himantopus leucocephalus | reverse complement strand
GGGCTGGCTGCTGAAAAGGGGTTAGCATCATGTCACAACAGAAAGAGATCAGAGTTCAGAGATGCTGTGGAAGTTTATCAAATCACAGCTTGCTAGTTTTCTACCATAGCAAAGCTCTCAAGTTCATATGCCACAGTTGGAACACACATACTCTGATACAGGTTTAAAACCTACATTCAACAATATAATTTTCTATTTTAAAATAGACATAAATATAGAAAGGTCTTAGCTGAATCAGGAATTCAGTGTTTCAATATTCCTTTCTAAACATTTACACCTATGAACATACATGTAACATTAGGAATTTGTTTGAGGTGATCTGCTCAATACGCTTCTGCCTTCATTTCAGTTCTATTTTAATTTGTTAGCCTTTTGAATACAATGTTTTGCCAACAAAGGAGAAATTTTTGAGAGTTTTACACCATAAATATAATTAGGACTCGACATTCGAATACGCTTCTAGTCTAAAAAAACATGTATATGACTGTCCATCATGAAAGACATAGGATGCAGTTATACAAAGGTTTATGATTTGTGCCTCACTGTCATTAGCAATGAAAAACGCTGAATTGACTCTAATTCAGCCTTCTTTAGGACATGAGATCATTTCAGTCAGGGGCTTGTAAACAGAGTTGGAGGTTTTGAGGATGGAAAGTAAAATCCAAAGTAATTCAATTAATTTAATTTTTTAAGTTACTAGTAATTGAACACAACTTTTTAAACAGGTTTAATTTGGGTTTTGGGATATTACGCAACCTGAAAAGACATACCAAAGAGCAGCTGTATACAAGAATACACATTGTATTTTTCCAGTTACTCATCCTGCAACTAAGAGCAAGCCGGTCACCGACCCTCAATCTCTAGCTACCACTTTTTCATTTCCTAGATCCTGCTCCTAAGAGTCTAGGAAACGCACATATTAGACTAGTGCATTGTCAAAAACTCTGAAGTCCCTTCATAAAACATTAAAAGTACTCTTAACTTCTACCAAACTTTCAGTGGCAGAAAATACATAGCCAGTTGTACAGAGATACAAAGCGGTGACTTTTGGTTTCAGCGTACTTATTCAGACTACTTTGACCTGTAGGTGACAGAACTTCTGGGAGATATTTTCTTACAGTAACAGTACTGGTTTTGCTAGGATATTGTGAAATTAGAACAGCAATAACCTCCCCTGCCACAGCCACACATGCACAGACATTGCAAAACCTTTAAACTTCACACTACTGAGAACTAGGTACCTGAAAACAGTCCCAGTTTTACAGATGACAAATCAAAGCCACAAGAATTTCTCTTAAACCGAAGTAGTAGTAAATGAAAAAGAATCGACTACAATTCTTCATTTCCTGTCTGCAACCTGAGCATCATTACCCAGAAGCAAACAGCACACATTTTACCTCTCCAATATTTTATGATGTTCATGCACTGATCTCTATGTTCTCTGATTGCACGGTCCAGGGTCAGCTTACAAATCTTTTCCATATCTTTGTTTTGAGTTGTCCCATGCATCAATGGGAAAGAATTAAAACATAGCTCCAAATACCCTTCCCTTTAGAAGCTAATAATCACTTCTCATTAAGCAGTTGTCTTAGTTATCACAGCTGGAGTAAAAAAAAAAAAAAGATGTTGTAACTGAATCCATTATATCTTGTTCCAGAGGAAGTGCTCATAGGTCCAGTTCAGGGATAAAAATCAAGCTGCCCTCTTTCTTAAGCTATTTTCAGGTAGGAATCAAGATTTAGATGCAACTAGGCTAGCTCCTCAGACTAACAGATGTTGGAAAACAGAACTTTTTAATACCACAGATGTAATCAAATCCTAGCAGTGCGAAAAGAATTCCTCCAAAAGCTGATCCCAAGTTCCCCTGCTGCTACTTAACTGCTAGCAACATCAACTAGACCATCCTGCATGCACAACCAAATAGGATGAATGACGCCAAAATTGTTTCAGTTAAGTATATTCCTAAGATACCGACTTTGTAAAACAGGTATGTGGAAAAATTAAAAATGGCCTGTGATTTGGGTTGGTTTTTTTTGTTGGCTTTTTTTGTTTGTTTTTAAAGTTAGATGGGATTTATGAGGAGCAGATTTTTACTATTGCAGGGAACTGGAAACCAACATCCAAATGGTACAAGTGACACGCACACCGATGACCTCTAGCTATGAAGTATGGAAACCTGGTCCAAAGTATATTGAAATACAGATAGTTAAGAAAATGAGAAGAAAGCTTTGCACATAGACTCTACATTATGTCACATCGCATGTAAGAAATAGTTAATTCCTCTTGAAAATGTTTTCTCAAAGGAAGACAAAAGGCTCCTAGTCACAACAGCCATTTTGAAATTTATACTTGGAACGAACAATGAGCTACAACTGATAACATTCTTCATGATGGCTTATGCACAGATGTCTTCTTTAAGTACTTTCAGTCTTCTGCATCATTCCATTCAGAAAAGAAATGGATACCTCAGGATTCAGGTTTTTCAGGAGACTTTAATTTCTTCCTGTTTCTCTTCCCATCTGCACACACTGCACCTCATTGCACTAAAATATGCATTTTCTCAATCTGAAATTCTGTCTGCATGCCTTAGCCACTGAAAGAGTTCTCCTGGAGAGCTGCAGCACTACAACATTTCCAATAGCTACGAACCCAGAAGCAGCACAAATTCTGCAAACAGATTGCTATGCAAAAATTACATTATTACACAAGAGCCTGAAGTTTTAGCAGCAAAATTCCTTTTTCACATACAAGAGTGTTCTAATAGAGTCCAGTTCTGTCTCTTTGGATATTTGGAATGTAAATCCACACTGGCATTTTCAGAAGACTGTCCTACTTCCCCAGAATTCACTCTCATTTCCAACTTATTCAAAGGTTTCATAAAGCATTTGTATCTTTAAATCATTTATACATTAATCTATTTTCTATTTGTCTTAGTTATGTACCTCGCGTCTTACGACTGGAAGAGAAAAAGGCAAAAAACCCACCCACATAAAAAAAAGCCAATCTGAAAGGTCTCTCTAATATTCAGGGTGCAGACACTCAAAGAGACAGAAGCCTTAGCACACTTCTTCCCAAAGCTCTGAAAAACTAAACCCCACAATACATTAAGATAGGCCATTTACTTGGGACACCAGCTTTTCAGAAAAGACTATGGAAGAAGCACAGTGGCTTATTAAATAGAGCTGGGAAATTATATGGTACCTAGTAATAGCAACATAGGATCAGATCTCAGGATGTGATAAAACAGAAAGACAGTCTAATGATGTGTACACAGAGGGAAGGAATGCTACAAAAATAGAGAGCATGGACAGTCTATTTTGCACACACTTCAAGCCAAAATCTGTACCATTACCCTTCTTACCCACACTTAGAAGTGTTTTTCAGCAAAATACCTGGGTTCTTTAACAGTACTACTCAGAGTAAAGTACTTTTAACGATGGCCCTCAGGTAAGTAAGCAAAAGTTATGGCAAAAACAGATTTACCACAGATACTTCTAACATATTCATTCATCATAGCATATATACGTAACATTCATCACCATGGTTTTACTACACTGCTGTAGAGAGAAGCAGTTGCAGAGACAGAAGACAGCAGTCAACCCTCCCAACTTACAGTTTCTGAGAAGACTGAGAACATGTTCAGGAACTGTGCTTTACAGCCTTAATTAAGATTAAAAGTAGTGTTTCACTATAATTTAAGGAATAAAAGGGACCTGCAACTGATACAAACTTCTTCCACTGAAGAGACAGAAATTTAGGAGGAAATAAGGGAAATAACATTTCCTTACCACCACCACCCCCCCAGTTCATTAACATGTAGTTGCATCCATCAGCCAAATTAAAATAAAATGAAGGACGACTACACAGCAGGAATAAAGGGTGAGGAAAAAAATACCCAAACAGATGGGGAGAGTTTTAATACTTAGAAAGAATGTTCAGATTATCAACCCACCTACTTTGAGGTTTTGTGATGTGTAAGTTTATGCTAAACTTATCGTAGCAAACAGGTACGAGAATCTTGATTCACAGCAGCATTTCTCTGCTATGAGAAAAGTATATTCTTTGGTGAGCCTGGACTTTTTCTGCCACATTTATCTGGGCAGAAGAATTAAGCATCCTTATAACATTTTTTTTTTCTGTCCAATTCACTGTTTTAAGTTATCATATTTTCTGTACGTCAATTTGACTTCCTCAACTTGCAGAGATACAAACAGTGAACGTGGCAGAAAAAGTCCAGGCACACAGAATTTTCATTTTGCTTTGCAATAATAATACACAGTGTTTATACCATTGCAAATAAGTATTACACTTGAGTTTGTGAGATTGCTCAAGTGATTTTGAAGACCCTAAATGTATGCTTACCTGGTTAAAATGAGTATTTTTCTAAAGAGGAAAAAAAAAAAGTTTTATCTTGCAATCCACGATTTCTGTGACAGAAAGTCATTCTAATGTTTTAGTCCTTAACTGATTGATAAACATTGTCTTAACAGATCCTTCTTTAAAAAAAAAAAAAAGTACACCATATGAAATGACCATACACATTATTGAAAATTTACCACAGAATGCTGAAGAAGTAATACCAAAAAAAGTTACCACAAAATATGTAATAAAACCTGTTTTACTCTGCAGGGGACCAGTGTGAAGCAGCAGCACACTGGTTAGTCTCTCCCACTCTCTGTATTTTCCTACCCATTTTTAAACGAAGAATGTTAATTTGCAATCAATAACACATGAAAAGAATGTTTTCCTATAGAAAATGACCTGGGAGACAGCATTTCACAATGGTAACCACCTTCCACTGCATCCAACAGGACAGTAGCCATTTTACCTGTACCCCTTCTACTTCCAAGTGCAGTTCAAGGTTCCTGTGCTGCCCTCTGCGTTTTGCACAGTTTGGGTCAAACTTCACAACAGCTCAACTTTCCTTTGAAACACTGCCATGTTTGGTCTGTTGAAGAATGAAATCTGCTTGCCCTTAGGGCTTGATAGAGTTAAAGGGCAAAATCCTGGCTCCATTTAAAGTCAGTGGGCAGTTTGCCATTTAATTCAATTGGTCTAGTATTTCACAGTGACCTTAAGGGTATACCAAAAAGCTTGTCCCCATGTATCCTGTCTTTGCTTGGAGGAATAGTGGTGGCATGTATTAGTTTTTAACAGTAACGTCCAAGTGGCAACTAGGATGCTTTCGCTTTTACTTTGAAAGCTCACATGAAGCTCGCAAGCATTCATTCAAAATTACGGGGCAGAACTGTAAACATTGGTTCTTCAACATAAAATGTATCTTCTGGTTGGTACTCAAAAATTCATTTTAAAATTCAGAAAGTACAGAACAGGCATCTGAGAAAACATTCACTTTCACTTAGTCTAGATAATTTTAAAGAAAAGGATCAAGCAAATATTTTATTTCACAGCAAGAACACACATAGCTTTTAATATTAACCCAAATGTGACTGTACCAGTGCCATATGGCAAATGACTTGGGAGACATTTGCAGAGACAGCATAAGCAGGACACATTTTACACTATCATCTCAGCATCCTAAACAAACTACAGTGGCATGGGGTTGGATGAGTATATCAATTTGTGTATTACCATGGGCAGGTGCAAATCTATAGAGAAGGTTTTACAACCATAATTAGAGAGCTAAGAGAACAGTTGATCAGAAATTCTAACTACCAAATGCGGAGAATAACTTTTGTAATCGATCAGCAGCTCAACACTGTACAATCACTTGTAATCAAATGACACTATTACTTACCTCCTTATAAAACAAAATTCAAATGCTCCCTCATACAAACCATACAAATTACTCTTACAGGTCTGTACAGTTAACTTGTGGAAAACCCCAAATATGTCCTTTGTTTTATTTCTCACACTTGAGTAAAACAACACTAAACATCACTAATGGATACTGGGATGCTTGGATCTCTACTTTTTTTTTCAGTTCCCTTATGTAAACAGTAATCTGTTTCAAAGTTAAAAATACTCCTTTTCCTGTCAGCTGATGTACATGAGTACTTTTATATCCCTATTTAGAAGGCTGGCAAGAAATGCAGAGGGGAACTGATTTTGCATAACGTCTCTCCCACTTTCAACACTCTGGCATAATATTAAAGACCAGCTCGGTAAAGATGAGGGCAGAATAATTAAGCTATACACTGCTATCTCAGTTTTTGACAAGAAATTAAATCAGTAATCATTGCTCAGAAGATGTGTTAATAACATAAGCTTGTCCTCACGCCCCAAACTTCAACAATAAGTAGTAATAAAGGCTGCAGAGAGCCACTTTCATCTTAAGGCAGACACTGTAGTACTTGTGCAGTCATTACAAAACATTTTCCACCTATTTTCATCATGTAAAATGAAACTATATTTCACCACTCAAATTATAGAAGTGCAACCTAGCAAAACCTGCTAGCCCGGGAGAGGGAGAAAGAAGAATGTCAATTAACCCAATTACCGACAGAAAAGATATCAGGATGAGTACCTATCAGGTCAGGTTCAAAAACACATCAGAAGCACCAGTGTTAAAAAAAAAAGAGAAGAGAAAAAAGCAAAAAGCTCACGCTCCCTGTGCTGAGTAGCACTATTAAATTCAGATGCAGGGTTGTGTTTAGGTTGGACAGGCCCCAACAGTAGAACAAAGTCAGTCTGTCTTAGTACCATAACCAAATTCTACAAGTTAACAGCTTTTCATGAAAAGCTGCCATTTCAAAATGTCAATCAAACCTGAATATAAGTGGGAACTCCTGCAGAAATAACCAGCTGCAGGTTTGAAAAACATTTTTCACTGAAAGTGGAAATACAAAAGATGTTTGAATGAGATCTCTTTTCATTCCTGTAACAGTAGACGGTCATTTTCACAACATCAAGGACAAAAACAGAAGACAAAATTGCAAATAACAGCTTGAAAGAACCATTTGCAGGGGTGATGAATGATTCAAGTTACAAATGACAGAATTATTGGCAAATGGAAACTCATTAATATGAAAAAGCTTCTCTTATAAGATTGCAGTTTGTCTCCACTTTTTCTTATTGCATCTGAATGATTAGGTTGTACGTATTAATTTCAATCCATGTTTAATATTCACTTTCTCACCTTGAGGCAGCAGCTTGCACCAAGATCATCCAACTTGCAATAAAAGTAGTGTGTCTTTATGGGTTTTTAGGTGTTTATTAAACAAAGGAACAAGTCTCAGTTAATCAAAATGCAGATTCTAACAGAACAAAGTTAAAATTTATAATCCACCCACATAAAGAACTCAAGTTTTCTAACTCAGTTCCCTACAACCCAATCTAAGTCATGTTTACTCAATATACCAAGGGGAAAATATTATTTATACAAGCGTACACTATAATGGAAAAGCAGCTTACCAGTATCACTTTGGCCACATTCTGAAGAATATAGTAGGAACAAAGCTGTTTCTTCTATTCTCTGAAAAATGCATACTGTCTCTGAAAATGAATTTGCTGTCCAAATACCAGCTTCATCAATTTCTCATTCAACAACCAAACTGATGTAGCAGTGATTTATTTCACAAATCTCTACACTCAATGCTATGAAAAAAATTTAGCCAACAGGGAGGCTTACTGAAGAGGTATACCAGCTTGTAAAAGATTTCCCCCTGCCCCGTCAACCCCGAAAGGTAACGCCTTGATACTTGAGCATCAACATTCATTAGGCAGTTTTCTTATTATAAACAAGTAATAAAAAAAAAGAATAAATTGCACAGTAGATGAACACCCCAGCAAGCGTCAAAGTTTAGAGTATTAATGGAGACGTACTGCCTTATACATATTTACCTCCTTTCCAGGATGACTATCACTGACTCTGATCATCATGCGAACAGGGTAACATTAACTCTTTTGAGTGACACCGCCTTTTTCTTAAGTAACACTTTTCACTGAAGTGAAAACACATTTATGAGTTACATAAAATTCACAAATTAGAACGAGACAAAGCAGAACAGTTATATTAAATATAATTGAACATATTTAAGACTTAAAAGTTTGAAGAGTTATCAAAATTGGAAAAGAACAGATATGATTCATCACCAATGTTTGCTGAAAACTAAGATGCTGCACAACACAAAACACAAACAATTCATCACTATACCGAGATATCACTCTCACTGTGCTGAGATATCGGTTACATCATCCAATTTCACACTGTTGCACTGTTTTCTATAGCATACATTAATTTCTGATATCCACAATCTCAATCTTCACCCTATATCAAGCTGCTTTTCTCCAGTTGCAGGCTGCAGCCCCCTAGCAAAGTTACCTGAGACTTTTTTTCCTTACACTCAAACTTCACTTCAATAGAATCACAGCAGAAGTTTATCAATAATGCTCCCAACAAGAAGGCAAAAATATGGTGAGATTTTTCATCACTAGTTCTGGTTCTTATCACTTTGTATCACCAGCATTTGTTTTTAAGTAAGCTGGAGTATATACAGTCTACCCTGAGGTTTTGGGGATGAATAATTAGCTGTAGGAAGAAATACTTGAAGTAAGATTAAGTTGACCATAAAATGTTGCTACCAAGCTATTTAAAAACCGAGACAGAAAAAAAAAAGAAAAGAAGGAAAGACACAAATTGTGCCAAACCTAGTGCCTTAGCAAGCAGAGTGGGGTTTGTTTTTTTTTTTGAACTTTCTCAAAAGCATAAGGTTTCCTATTTACTTCAGGAAACAGCTTACAAGTCAAAACGTGCTGGAGGTTTTTTCATTTTGTTTTGTTTCGAGCTGCCAACTGTTAGTCTAGATTACTATTCATTTTACAGGAGTGTTAAGAATGCAAATGGTTAACAGTAGTATAAACTATATACTTGGTTTAAGTTTGAATGTCTAAAACTATTACACACTGCATTCATCTGCATTCCCTGTTTATGGGAATGAAATATGTAGTCATTTGAAGTCCACAATATGTATACTGTGTTTGTAATAACTGCAGATTTTACAAGCACATTATTCTTTCCATTAGGATTAAAACCTCACCGAATAGCAATTTGTGAAAGAATTCTAGCAGGGCCCTGAGCCCAGAACTCTGACCTCTGATGAGATGCTTGGCAGCAACAAACTCTAGGTCTAAGCAAAACATCTGGTTTGAGTTAGACTTCCTGAAAAAATAGCCCCTGTACTGGGGAAACTGGTATTCACGCAGCTTTGTCTATACACTTTGACTGACTTCAACACTGTTGAGGGGGGGGAGAGGGGAAAAAAAAAAAAAGCTTCTCCAGAATGCACGTCAATCACTGTAGACTTCTTGGTGGCCTCCAAAGAGCCAGGCACTTACATTAGGAGACACTGTACACATTTGTTCATGCTTCTTGGGCTTTTTTGCTATTGTACTTCATAGCTCAATGTTTTTTTCAGAATTAGTGCCAACTCTGAATTATCTGATCCAAAACTACAGTCGAACTCAAAATATAAATTTTGCCCAAAGAAATAGTTTCTGCAGGGTTTTTTTTTTTTCTAAACAATAATTATTTTAACTTCATTTTTCTTGCAAATTTAGACAATCACTGTCATCATAAAATGAATGGGAATATTCCCAAAAGAAACACAAACTACTACTGCCAAGAAATTTGTAAGAACGGCAACAGCTTTTGGTTGGCTCCCAAAATATTTTATACACAACACCACTTTTGCATACATTACATAGATAACAGTCCCACAGAAGGGTAACTAACGAGAACGCGGATACACTGGGGCAGGGTATCCTGAGCCTGCTGCTTGTATGCGCATTCAGCACAAGCTCCTGCAAAAAAGGATAAGAAAAGGATAGATCTGGTGCTTGCTTCTCATTTTCCTGAGATGGAAGGTACGTTGTATCACAGAGTAGGTGAAAATGAAGAAACAAACAACTTTTGCAGGCTCGGTAAGAGCTGCACTTTGTTAAAGCTGACGGCCCAGGTAAGGAAGACATGAACAGCCTGGTGCGGTCGGTGGGATGCAGCGTCAGTAACACACGTGACTGTCAACGAGAAGTATGCGGCCAAACTCAGTTCAGCAGACTGACGTCTTCTTTGCAGGAGACTTTGTATTTTTAAATATCATAGTGAAGCTTTTTTTAAAGTAATTACGCTATAATAATGAAACAGCTAGTAATACCTACTGAGACCTATTACCAGATACACACAGTGGCGTTGTGTCTTACGTAGAACCAGAAAACTCAAAATAATGGAATTGAAAGTAACAGATACAGAATTTAATGGAGATCTCTGTCAACACATTCATCGATGTTGCATATACATGCATGTATGTGTAAGAGAGGTGTGATAATATTTATCTATACACAATTGTGCTGTGTACAGATGAAGTTACCTTTGCTGGCACTATTGTAAGACCTAATTCTATTAGTAGAATATTTTTATGTACACTCTCTACTTGCTAAAACGTGTTGTGGTGAAAAGAGCATCTGAAAAAGTATTTTCTTCCATCTATTGCTCTATTTTACCCAAGTCTGCCATACCACTGTATATTGTCAATGCGCTCATAGTTTATTTTCTTCCCGTGATTGCTAATGCAATAATATTTTTATGCCTGATCTAGCAGTAACTTTACACTGGAATTAAATGTCAATTTCTACTTTCCACCCCCAAAATTCTAAATTAAACGCCACTGATACTGACCCCCTGCATTCAGGCAAAATGCAGCCACCAACCCACAAAGGGACATTTATAAAATAAGCCTCGCTTGTTTGAACTGCAACACTGCCGTCACTGGAGTTGCACCCGGGAGACTTAAATAAATAAAAATAAACCAAAGTAATAAACACCATGTTTTATGGAGCTGCACAGAAAGAAAAGAAAAAAAAAAAAAAAAAAAANAAAAAAAAAAAAAAAAAAGAGGTCCTCCTGGCAAACTTGAAAGATTAGACTTAAAAGCTGCCTCTCTCATTCCGGAAGACTTCTGGCCCACACTACTCAATGCCATCTCTGAAGGACAGTCGGCTGTGGGCAGCAGGGCCACCCACGCAAGAGCCCGCACTGCCCTTCGGCGCTGCAACGAACCGCCCTTCTGTACACAACAATATAGGAAACAAAACAATCTTCCAAATTAAGTCAACTTAGGAATTTCTGAGTGCAACAGGGAATAATGAATCACCTACTACGTGTCTCAAGCAGCATAAGGCATGTTGAAAAAAAATTGCCTCTAGCCCAAGGCTTTCTAATATATAGTTATGTTCTCCGAGGACCTAAGTTTTTCTACTACTGATGGCATTCCAGTGGCCATGTTACCCAAATACCTGATGTGAAACAATTTTTTTTTTTTTTAAGAAATAACTCACATCTGTCCATAGACTTTAGGTTTTTGGAAGACTGAATATAATTTTAGAATCATCATCGTCAGCTGGTTGACAGCAATAAAGACAACATTCACTTTAAATAACCCTGAATTATATACAGTTGAGTAAATTGGAATTTGTTTTGCTTTAAGGTCTTCCAAAGTTGAGGCCAACATGCTGAACAAAAATATTAAACTATCTATAACCCTGTGTCAACATATGATGCTACTGGGAATGGTAAGTGAATTAATTTTCCAAGGAAAATTAATTACTTATGACTTACAGTTGTAAAAGCAAACAACGTAACTCTGGATTAGGGCACATTTAATTTCTGTTTGGAGTAGCGATTAAATTAATTTCATATAATTCATGGTATGTAATGGAAAGCAGAACAAAGATGAAATCTTAGACAATGACTGACACAGAAAAAAGTGTATATTTATGTTCCTGATCCAAAAATAAAGGTCAGAGATATTAATCACTGTCTAGTGAAACATAATTTTAGTTTCTAAAATGATTTTTTTCAAAACTGTTTGTTAGAAAAAGTGTTATTAGCAAGATAAAAATCTAAAAAGCAACAGATTTCAAAACATCAGAGAAATCTTGCACGTTATACTGTCTCAGTGAAAAGAGACTGCAATTTTCAGTGATATCTATTGAATGACATAACTGTCACAGGATTATTATGAGGAACAGCAACGCTAATTTAAATTCATCCTACATTAATTTAAGTTCATCTTACTTTAAGGAAGAGAGGAAAAATTTGATCATGGATCCAATATTTAAAGAAATACATACACTAACACCACACTACAGCATAAACTTAAAATGTAGGATTTTTATCAGTTGGTTGCATTTTTATAGTAAACAGTTACTGAGAAAAATAAATCCATAGCTCAAGTGAACCTATGAAAGAGTTTTTGCAGCATTCCATAATTTGTTATTTGTTCAAACTCAGTAAGAGTAATTTTTTTTTTTGTATTTCAGTGCAAACATACTACTTTCTTATTTTACAGAGTATCTTCCACTAGATCCATACATATTAACAAACCGTTTATGGGTTTAAAATATTATCAGAATTTTAATTGCCACTCATGATCTCCTACTGAAGGCGAATATGAATTTATTGCTGATTCCAGATTTTTGGATATCAAGGCAACAGTTGCTGTGTTATGAACTCCCATGGAATCACTCAAAAGTACGATAATATTAGTATTTTTCCTTATGAGTCAAATGAATATACTGTTAATTCATGAAACCAAAACAACAGATGCAACAGATGACCACTGCACAGCAAGCAGGGACTACAGAATTCCACTAACAAATAATATTTACATTCATGATGTTTAAATTGACCCCCCACACACACTCAAAGCAAGTGATTCACATCCCCACTGCCACTTTTACCTGACTTTGGACACTAAAGAGATGCTTTTACTATGGTCATAGTTTAATCAATTTTATCATTATAATATTTACGTTAAAATCTGACTAGAATTCATAACATAGCGCCTTACAGATTAACGTACTTCACATAAAAGATGAATGTTTGAGCCTGAAATGCAACTTCTACGAACACATATATCACATCATGGACACAGGTAAGGCCAAGAGTAATGTGCAGCACTCTGGCTGGTTTTTTACTGTAGTATTTTTAAAAATGTAAAGAAATTAAGTTATGAAAATTCAAAGGAAACCTAGATGAAAGGAGCTGAACAATTTTTCATTGCTAAAATTGTCTATTTTCACTTAAGGTTATTAAACACCTGAAATGTAAACAGGAAACCCAACAGCATCTCACACATTTTCGGAAGCTGTTCAATCAAAATACTTTTGGAAAGGTAGATTTTTATCATCCTCTTTTCTGTTTCAGCTTTTAGTCAACCAAGGGTTTCCAAACCGATGCACAGAGATGCCGTACCAAGCCGATTTGCAGGATCTCAGCCTCGAAACTCCCATTTTTCTCCTCTTGCCACTTGGCTCTCACGTCAGAGCAGTCTCTCAAAAGAGTTTAAACCTGCCTGGCTGCATCGTAACTCAGCTCGCCTGTGTTTGAACTAGCTCTGCCCAAGTATGCTTACAGAAAGGCAAAAAAAAATAAATAAATCAAACTCAAATATTAAACAGGCTCGCATAGAGGGTACCCTATACCTGGGCAATTCTGCTCAGGAGTTCCTATCTGCTGCTTTTGTGGTAGTCTGGAAGTAAACAACCTTTACGCCTATTTTTCGTGAACAGTAACACTTACAATTTTAATCAAAATAGAGGTCAAATCATGAGAGAGAGTTTGCACCAAGTGTGTTGTCATACGGTGACAAAAAGCTTCCTAACAAAATCAGAAACAAACTGACAAGAGAGGGCAAATCTGTCCAGCAGCTGGTTCCTATCCACACCCTTAGATTACCCCTCCTCAGTATACCAACATTTCTCGTGAAACTTCCCTACTTTTGCTAAAACCTCAGCAGCTCTATAAAATCCCACATACGCAGCTACAAACGCTCTAATAATAAATAGCAGCAATGCAAAGGGGGGGGGGGGGGGNGGAGAGGGGGGGGGGGGGGGGGGGGGGGGGGCAGGGATTATTAGCAGTAACGTCTAAAATTTACCTGCAGTTCAGGTTGCTTACAAAGGCACCTCTCTGACAAGTTTTCAAATGCTGTCTACAGTGCATTTTTGGTGACAGCAGCGAAAAGGGATGCGGTCCCTGGGCAGCTTGGTGAGTGACATGTGCAGATGCGGTGATACCGCTGGGCGCTCGCACTCTTTGCAAATAGTCGTGCACACATTTTCCTTCATTTCCTTAAAGGGGCAGCATCGCACCTCAGCACGCTGGCACGTTTTCTTGGAGATGCCGGTAAATATATAGGGCGTACAAGCGAAAATCATTACTAACACAACTGCCATCTTCTTCCGCTATCCCTTTGCTTCGTTACAACCAGCCGTAATAGACCAGTGAAAGTTTATTGTGCTTTGCTGATGGGACAGTTGATTTCTCTTCGCCAGCGAGAGAACAGGTAGGCAAAACCAGAGAGACTCCGCCAAGTTACAGGATATATAAACCATCCCTGGCAGCCGGCGAAACTGCTGCTGAAGATTCAGTTACACGCACTTGCCAGAGGTGTAACTTATTTGGAAAGGAATCTTACATTTTGCACACCTACTTCACCGGGGTGGGGAAGCATCCAGAAAACATTACGGGGTGATTACCTCTTCCTGACAAAGCTGTCCGCAAAGATTTTGTTTCCCATGGATGTCAGACAGCTTGGTTCCCAGGGCTTTACTTTTGAAAATGAAAAGCACATCATTTACCCTAAAAATGGTGTTGGGCAAAACCACACATGATTTTTGCTTGGTTTCCTCACGGAGCCAGTGCTTTGCCACGACTCCATGACAATTACGGATTCCATTAAGTTGCTGGGTGTTAGAAATCCTGCAATAAGCACAAATGTATTCACCACCCTACCTATCCACTTTCTTTTTTTCAAATGCACCTTTTCCCTACTGACAAGACCCTTTTTTTTTTTTTACCTGCCTTTAACAATATTTTATAGGTAAAGCCACCACACCCCATGCCTCAAAAAGTTTTTGTCCACCTTAACTTTTGAGTACTCCTCTCCCTTTTCCACAAATTTCAAAGCAAGCGATTCCTTACAGTACGCTGCAAAAAACTTCTGCGACAATAGTCTCTTTGCAGGAGACTACAGGTTCACAGGAGAGGTTTAAGTTTCCTTTATTGAGGAGCAGAGCTAAGAGCGCTGTGAAATACTATCCCACATGCCTCTTTCTTTCAAGTCCCAGGGAGTTCATTCAGAGAGGAATACAGAAGCAGCTCAGAATTTGTCCTGTTACTATCATTTTATTTTTTTTTTTTTTTTGATTTACAACAGTGGCAACATATCCTTTAGTTTATGTTGTTTAGGAATTTCTTTAATATCAGAACAGCCAGGTTTCTCTCATGATACCCCACAGTTTCAGCCAGACTCCAGTCCACCAGCATATTTTATATTACATTTTTTTTCAACTTAAGGTACACCTGTAATTATCCCGTTGCCATATACTTCCAAAAAGGAGTGATATACGTTCATTAATAAGTGGTCAGATTACTAAGAGATACACAAACGTGAGCAATGGTATTGTTTGACACTTAAGTGTTTAAGCAAAGGTTCTCTTTACACAGCCATTTCAATTAAAGCACAGAAAACCATAAGGAAGCTCACAAAACTGCAATTTGGACTGCAGGAGATATAGGAGCTTCATTCTATACCTCACTGTGTGTATAAATTCAGTGTAGTAATACAGAAGGAATGCTGAAGCATTTTGTAGACAGGCTGTTCAACTGGATGTTGGAACCTGCAATCTACAACTCTGACAAGCAAACAACATCCCTGCTGAACTGAATTTCCACAGGAGACACATGAATCACGCAATATAAAGCACTGCTCACCTAATAAGACATCCCATTTTCTTAATCAGAAAAACTTAAGTCGCAAACCCACACAAATTTGTTTTAATAAGCTTAATAAAGCAAGCTCAAGTTCGAAGTTGTTCTGACAATCACACCTCAGAGATTTAAAAAAAGACACCCTTGCACATCGTATGTCATCATATTCTCACATCATACATGAGTGACTCTCCTATGCTATCCAAGTAACACACCTAACTACTCATATACGCTATGGGTCAATTAAGAAAAAAAAAAAAAAACGTGAAATAATGTTCTTAAATACTCAATGAAAAATGTACATTTGAGTGAAAAACCAGCCAGGTCCAGTACTTTGCTCCATGTTATTAAATAAAAGCATACTATGTGAAGGATATATACCCCAAATCAGATACCAAGGATATGGAGTCTCTTATATTTCACCATTAAAAACTGTGTATCTATTTAAAGGAAAAAGGAAGACAAAAATTTTCTTAAACCACACACTCTTTGTGACCGCCAATGTTCAGATTATGATAACTCTTGTTTGCAATCACTAAGGATTTCACAGCCTTGTTGCTGTCAGCAGCTTCCTGTCTAAATGCTGATTTTCAAGTTTCCGCAATTAGAGAAACAATACAACATTTAGTTTACCCAAAATATTGGTTTAGATAGTAAAGAAATCTATCTAAAGTTTGTTAAGCCTGAGAATGGCTTAAGAAAGAAAGCTACCAAGTTATCTTTGCTGGCGTTTTGTAAGAACAGGCTGACGGACACCTGCAGTGCAAGGGATAAGCCACTTTTTCTGCAGGAAAGACAATAAATAGAAATAACGCATGGGTTTGTTCAGCCCGCAGTTGTACCAGGCTGACCCAACTGTATCTGATCTTACTCTTGTACTTAGAAATACCCTTGAGGTGTCTTTGATCCCCGTATTTCTAAAATGTTGCTATAGTTCACCTCCCAGATAGCTCCAAATTTAGTAATTATTAAGCATTAAATATACAGTCACTTTGCCTCAAGTAAATAATTTGCATGATGGGCATTCAGAAGAGTAACAAAGTTTTAAATACTACTACTACTGTCAAAAATGAGGTTGACGCCACACCTTTCTAATTCCCATCCTGTCACACAGGCACCCACTGGAGGTCTAGAAAGACTTGACAGCGATGATGCCACGCACATCTTTTGAGGGAGGAAGGGCAAGATTAGAGAATGCAACAAAGTATAAGGGCTACATGGAGTTTCAGCCATGTGCAGGAGAGATCAGCAACATCCTTCCACCGCTGCCCACCAGCTGTCCAATGTCAGCATGAGTATGGTTTGGCACTTTGGAAGGGAAGGAAGGACCCACAGAGGGATGGCCTGCGAGAGCAGAGAGCATTCTTCATGGCATTCTAGGAGAAAGGAAAAAAGCCTTCCTCCTTTCCAACAGGATCTGAGGTATGACTTCAGTGAGATGCCCTGCTACTAACTAGCTGGCTCTAGATTTTAAACTGGTTTACATCCACAATACCATACTTATGACAGAACCGGTCCTATTAAGGAAGAAGTGTATCTTATTAAAAGTGCTCCCTAAAGTTGTGTTGTCATTTAATAAAAACTACCCACCTTTTTTGGGGGGGAAACCCCAAGCCTAAAAGGCATATCAAATTGCAACTGAAATAATAAAGTGTCCTACAGGTAATAATCAAATGCAAAACTGAAGCACTTCAATAATGAGAGGAACACAGGGAGGAAAAAGGACAAGAGGGACAGAAAAGGCATTTCCAAGTTTAATTATTATTAGGCATTCTGATTAGGCTTTATGAAACTCTCCTTTGATCAGGACCTTCCAGCATTATATAGGAAATAAACCAAGAATTAGCTCAATCATTTTTCTTCCCTGAAGGAATTGCTATTTAAGAGTATTGTTTACAAATTTTATTTGACAAAATGTTCCAGCTACATCTGGAATCAAGTATCCTTCCACTTCAGAGGTTACAAAACTACATATATTATCTCTTACATCCTTTTGCGATGTTAAATTTTCCAAATGTGTTAAACATTGAAGATGTAACCATGTACAAAAATATATCATTAAGAGGCTTTTGTGCACCAAAAATTACACAGACCAAATTGGATGTTGCTTTTTCAAGATCGGACATAGTGCACATTTTTTAATGTTACACATGACTTGTCAAAACTTATGATCCTTCAACACACACCACATATTTTTTCTTAAGCTACAGGTGAGTTTGAGCTCCACCTAGCTCTTTCCCTAGAGGTTACTGTTTTGTTAGCATCCAGGGATTTTACAAATTAAATGAACAGCATAAGACCAAACTTAACATAGTCCCTTTGCATTTATTTCTCCCTTCTCTGCCTTATAATACGGATTCAGGTTTTGACTTTTAAAAAGTTTATTAATTCAATTCCCCCTTTACTTGAGGCTATTTGTCTTTGATGGGGACTGGTGGACAGAAAGTTTATGCTAGTGCTGTTTTATTTTCCTATGAAAAGTTTGGTTTCTATTTGAGAGGAAGGATTTTTTTTTCTTCTTTAGGCATATTTTTCATTTTTTTATTCATTTTCTTTGTTCTGGAATTCAATTCCCTAACCGCAATCTTTGTGAAGCAGCTTTGTTCTCAGCTCTTATCTACATCTTCCAAGATCATTACAACTGCAGCGGTAATTCACCAGCCAGAATTCAGTTCACAGCATAATAAAGTCTTGAGTTGCTAACTGCTTCTTCCCATATAGGAATTCAGCTTTGAACCGGCATGGGGAGGTGGCAAGGCAAACATATTTTGTATCAGGCAGAGTCTGGGCATCATCTTCATGTTCAACTACAGAAGAAATCATCGTAATATGGCCTGAAGGTGATAAATTAATTTTGGCTAGGTTCCTGTCTGGGAGGAAAGAACAATTTTCCTAATGAGATAAAGATGAAAGACAACAAGGACCTTTAGGCAACTGGAATTCTGGTCCGAGAGAGGCCCTAATAAATCAGGTTGTGCTTCTCTTTGTTTAAGGAAATACCTGTTAAATTTGGGGCCTGTTTATTTTTCTCTGACAAACCTGATTTTCTTGGTAGTCCATAAATTTGGAATTATAACTTGAAATGAGAATACAAGCAGGTGGTCAAGAACAAATTTCAAATTTTTTTGTCATCCAAAATAAGTAAACACACAATCCCAACTGATGGGACTCAACCTCCAGAGATCTGCTACCTGAAAACTTGTATTTCCATACCCAAATTATCCATATCCAAATGAGCAGATTTGCTTCAAAAACTTGCACTAGAAAAACTAGAAAACACCAATATTCTCACAAACATGCACCTGAAGTACAAAGCGGCCAGGTGGGAGGGATCCAAAATGCCATGGAAGCAGCGACTACAGCAGACGCAGCCCCTTTGCACAGCACTTGGGAAGGGAGGGTGCACACACTCCACAGGCTTTGAGAAAGCTCATATTGTGTGCAGCAGATTTAACACAGGACCACTTCACTTTCATAGAATCACAGAATGGTTTAAGTTGGAAGGGACCCCCCGGCCATAGGCAGGGACAACTCCCACTAGACCAGGTTGCTCAAAGCCCCATCCAGCCTGGCCTTAAACACCTCCAGGGAAGGAGCTTCCACAACTTCCCTGGGCAACCTGTTCCAGTGCCTTGCCACCCTCAGAATGAAAAATTTCTTCTTGATATCTGTTCTAAATTTACCCTCTTCCAGTTTGAAGCCATTACCCCTCGTCCTACCACTACACGCCCTTGTAAAAATTCCCTCTCCAGCTTTCTTGTAGGCCCCCTTCAGATAATGGAAGGCTGCTATACGGTCTACCCAGGGCTTTGTCTTCTCCAGACTGAACATCCCCAACTCTCTCTCTTCATAGGAGAGGGGCTCTAACCCTCTGATCATCTTCGTGGCCCTCCTCTGGACCCTCTCTAACAGGTCCATGTCCTACTTATGTTGGGGGCCCCAGAGCTTGACACAATACTGCAGGTGTGGTCTCACAAGAGCAGAGTAGAGGGAGAGAATCACCTCCCTTGACCTACTGGCCACACTTCTGATGCAACCCATGATGCAGTTGACTTTCTGGGCTGTGAGTGCACATTGCTGGCTCATGTTGAGCTTCTCATCCACCAACACACCCCCAAATCCTCCTCCTCAGGGCTGCTCTCAATCCATTCTCCACCTAGCTTGTATTTGTGCATGGGATTGCCCCAATCCACGTGCACGACCTTGTACTTGGCCTTGTTGAACTTCATGAGGTTCGCACAGGCCCATTTCTCAAACCTGTCAAGGTCCCTCTGGATGGCATCCCTTCCCTCCAGCATGTCAACGACGCCACACAGCTTGGTGTCATCGGCAAACTTGCTGAGGGTGCACTCCGTCCCAACATCCATGTCGCCAAAGACATTAAAGAGTACCAGTCCTGTTACTGACCACTGAGGAACACCACCTGTCACTGGTTACCACTTGGACATCAAGATGTTGACCACAACTTTGAGTGCGACTGTCCAGCCAGTTCCTTATCCACTGAATGGTCCATTGGTGAAATCCATATCTCTCCAATTTAGAGAACGGCAAGTCATACAGGACAGTGTCAAATGCTTTGCACAAGTCCAGGTAGATGTTGTCAGTTGCTCTTTCCTTATCCACCAATGCTGTAACACCATCACAGAAGGCCACCAAATTTGACAGGTACAATTTGCCCTTCGTGAAGCCATGTTGGCTGTTGCCGATCACCTCCTTATTTTCCATGTGCCTTAGCAGAGTTTCCAGGAGGATCTGCTCCATGATCTTGCTGGGCACAGGGGTGAGACTGGTCTTCTCCCACAGTTCCTCATTCTCCCAGTTCCTGCTTTGCCTTCTGCGACTTGGGCGGTGTGGCTAGGAGCCCTTACTGGTGAAGGCTGAGTCAAATCTTTCCTGTAGCAATACTGTCATTGCTGATAGCAGCAGCAGCTTCTGTGCAAGGAGGTCACTCAACTGAACATACAACGTTCCTCTGCCACTGTCCCATTACTAAAGTTACAGCCTTTGTCAGGCAGGTTCTGCATCACCAGTCTCTCAATTCAGCCTCTGAGAAAAAACTCCCAGAAAAGACAGAGAAGTTAATGCCTCTGCCATTTCCTTCAAGTAGGATAGTTTGGGACCTCTGGCTATCTTAAACTGACAGAGAGGCCGTGTCCCAAGTCAATCAAAACTCAGGCTGCTGTGAAAGCAGTAGCCCCAGCTGGGCTCCTCCCCCAAGCTATGCATTGTTGCTCCTCCCTTATGCCAACCCAGGACATCGTGTAGCCATTACTAGCACTGAAAAAGGATTGGGGCATTTGGGCAGGAGGAGCAAAAAAGGCAGGACCACTTCTTCAGGGAGCTTGCGCTTTGATCAATACACAGTCAGCACGCAACCATCCCTCAAGAAACCACCATCCTGCTTGTGCTATATGGCCTCCACAGCCATTGGCAGCAGACAGCCTTGGCCTGCCTCTGCCTGAAGAAGCAGAAGCTGAGTGTAGGACTAATCGCTGTCTGTCCTTCAAGACGAGAATGCCAAAACCTGGATTCTTTCAACTCCTAAATATCAATTTCAAGGTGTTTAAGAAAGGAGAGGTCATACCTAAATGCTAGGTTTATAGTTACACTGGGCTAAGCAAGTAACTTTCCCTGTGAAAAGCTTGTTACATTTTTGATCTCAACAGCACACTGCTTATTTCATCCCAGAAATTAATAAAAAGCTGCAGCTAGCAACTAGGTTATAAAGTATAACAAAACTTTTCAAATTGCCTTGGATAATATAAAATTCTCTACCTGATATACACTTTACCTGAGGGATTATATCAGCTATTACTCTGGGACTCCTTGTACGACACATCAGCTTTTCCCATGCCTGCCCTCCGAGATGCCAGCAAGTGACTGTACTCTCTGAAGGAAGACCACTCATAACAGCTTAATTCCTCTTCTCCTCCCTTCCCTGCCACGAGAGAGGTCTCACGCCCAAAGGGCGGCAAAAGCTTCTGACTTTGCTTTCAAGAGTGCAAATTTGCTTTCAATAATGTCACATAAAGCTCTAGTACCTCAGAAATTTCTATATCTTTGAACAAGCACCTTATAGCTTCTGTGATGATCATTAAGAATTCTGACACGAGGTCCATCTAGCTCAGAGGATTTATCCAAACCATGATGAGACTTAAAAGTGCACGTAGCTGTAAAGAACAATTTGTGAGGCCTACCTTTACCAGGCTTTTAGGAATTATTTCTCTGAAACTTTTCATATAACCAATTTGGACATGAACAAATTATGCAGTCAGATGTTTACTTGTTAAAAGTGGATCTAGTGGATCAAGAAGCTTCCCTGAGAGGGCCAGGAACATGGTACTTGCCCTGCTCTGTTTCAGTGCAAAGTAAATGACGCCAGCTTCAGCCATTGAGGCAGTAGTGAACTGCTGCAAGACGTTCATTGCAGCATTCGGCTGATAACATCATGCTCCCAAAACCATACAACCACCACCAACTCTGTGCCTTTTTGCTTTAGATGTACGCTTGTACAATGTGCACGTGGGCCGTAGTAGATAGCGTGCGTCTAAATGAATACCTTCTAGACACAGTGATGCAAGTTCCTAATATTTGCAAATTCGCAGTATACTTCAAATAGTAAAATATTCCATTTTGGAACTGATTTTTTTAAAGTTTTATTTTAAAAAAGCAACCAACTTCTCAAAGTGCTGACATAGCACTTCAAGGTGGGGTTTTTTTGTTAAATACTTTTTTCCTTGTACCAAGGACCAACAAAAACCTGTACCACTTTTCATTATTGTTGTTATTGCTGCTACTGCTACAAATAAAAGCAGTGCGTCTCCACAAGTAAGGAAGCCAACTATGTTTCAGACTGAAGCACCTCTTTTTGCCAGATGACCACCCCCTAATTTATAGCTGTCATCAGTGAAGCACATTTTTACTGATACATATGTTAAGTTACATTGAAGGACTGAAATACTGTCGATTTCTTTTCCTCAAAAACTATGGTATAGTTCATACTGAAAGATTAATTATATAAGTTAGTTTTACTGGTAAGTTTGGCAGTTAGCAAGCAACCTGAGTACATTTTACAGTCTGTGGCAATACAAGTCGGGATTGCAAAAGCAGCACTGAGATCTTAACCAACTAAAATGTTGACCTCAGTTCTTTAAAACAAAACAGGATATGCACTTTGAAATTTTTTCATAGCACCTTTCTTTGTCACACCACCTTTAGCAGTGGCAGTAAAGGATTCTAAACTGCTAATTGCATTCTATCCCATTAAGTCTCACACGCTAACCTGAAAGCACAGACCCCGACAGTTCTGTGCTTTCTGTTCTGACTTCTGTTCCAGCCTTCCAAATTTACTCACATTCTATAGTTTCAAAGATATAGAGAAAAGCATGTGCTGAATTTTCTATTTATTTTTTTACTTCTATTTGGTGGGACTTAAGCACATGCATAAATGCTTTCCTGAATGGATGCCAATACGCTATAAAATGACAATAACTTATGTACCACTTCTCAACACCATGCACTTTGTAAAGACACTTTGAAGGTAAAAGTTACTTCTCAGAAATAACCTACATGTATAAAAATAAGAACTGTCAAACATTTTCCAATTCAGCTTTAGTAAATGAAAAACTTTAAAACAAATGCTTTTATTACAAACTTCTAAGAAGGAATGCATGTAATAGTACAAATTAATGGCTTCTAAATGGAGGATCAATATCTCATTGTATTTTACACAAAGAGCCAAAACCCTATTGCTGTAACAATACAAAAAAAGAGAAGGCTTTACAGATCAGGTTACCTGTCCAATTTGATGTTTTTAGTAGATTATAAATCTGGCTACAGCCATTTCAGAGCCTCAATCACAATCGTTAAAAGTAGAGATTAAAAAAAAAAAATAGCAGTCTGTGACTTCTAAGTATTTACTACCATTCTATCAACTCTACTCATGTCTTAAAGGAGACGTAACTACTTGACAATTATAAAGCAGCATTTTGGTGTTGCTCTATATCATGATAGATTACTTAGATTAAATGATATGTATTATCTTACCTGATACATTCCAACTCCTATGTGTTTGGGCTCAATTTTCACTAGCTCAGCTAATGGATCTTGGACACGTCTAGCTATGGAAACTGAAAAATAGAATTAGAAAACAACTATGGGTTTTACCTGACAATCAGAATCATGTAATTGCTTTTTTAAAAAAGAAAAAATTCTAGATATTTAATTTCTTTTTCTACCTGGAAATAATCAATAATATAGCAGAATCCTTTTTTACTGTTAGACACAAGACATGAAATGTACATTAATCAAACTTTTTGAGTAATTTAAGTAAAGACCAAAGGAGATTTCAAACTGTAATCATGACATTAAAAAGGTTTTTTTCAGGCCACAGAGTTANCTTTCAGGCCACAGAGTTAACAAACAGAACTGCGTACACTAAATTTTCCCCCTGTATCCATACTAAAACGCACATGTAACATTTAAAATTAAACTCTGAAATATCCTTTAACCTTAAATCACAGATATGTAGAAACAAATAAACTTTTAAAAGAAATGGAGTAACTGTTCACAGACTTATTTATCTAATATAGTATTTCTTAAGGTATATATTATATACTTATATATTTATAAACTTCAATGTTCACTTTGAAAATGGTTCTTGGACTTTACTAATCTAAACTGTACACCAAAACACATCGATTTGCAATCTGTCATCATTATAAATGTGTTTAGAAAAAAAACAAAGCCATTTCCAACGTTACTGGTCCTATTAAGAGCACATTGGAAGAACCTTTGGTCTTCTAAATCCAAATGTTGAATCAAGACCGCATTTTTGAAGCCTGTATTTATTGATAAATCCTTTACTCACTCAAATCTCAGAACAAATACTTATTTGCAAAATGTCAATTTGTAAATTCTCAACCTTGGCCTAATTGTGCAGATACTGAGTTTCATTCAGTATTTGCAATTGTGCAACCTCCCATATATACCGAACTTGAAGACTTCCACTCCACCAGTATTATATTTATAAACTTTTTTTCTCCTGACTAAAGTAAGGACAGGATAGCTGGTTTAGCAGCTCTTAGAACATGCATTCTACCTAGTGAAATAAACACTGCTGAAGAACAAGAGTGTCTGGAAGGACTGCAAAGGTCTTTCCAGAAATGGACCAAAGGTCTTTCAAAAAAAAAAAAANAAAAAAACCCCAACACCCAAAAAACCCCACCCAAACAAACCAAACCCAAAAAACCCTCAAAACTACGCTGATGAAGCAGGGTCAGCTACAGCAGGTCGCCCAGGATCACATCCTGTTGGGTTTTGAATACCTCCATGGACAGAGACTCCACAGCCTGTCTGGACAATCTGTTCCAGAGTTTGACCACCCTGACAGTAAGTAAGTGTTTTCCTGCATTCAGATGGGAGTTTTTGGTGTTTCAATTTGTGCCCATTTCCTCTTATCCTGACAGCAGGCACTACCGAGAACAGTCTGGCTCTCTCTTCATTCTTCCCCATCAGGTATTTATACACAGTCACAAGATCCCCCCAAGCCTCCTCTTCTCCAGACGGAACAGTCCCAGTTCTCTTGGTTTCTCCATGTATGAGAGGCGCTCCGGTCCATTAATCATCTTTGCAGCCCTAATTTAAACAACAACCACCACTACTGCAGGGTGTTAAAGACTTCATAGCATTACAGAAAAGGACTTGGCTAAACACTGATACTTGAAGCCAAACCAGTACATAGATCTAACATTTATTAGCTATGCAGGCTTCTCAAACCACAGATGCAAAGTTTATCGATTAAATACAGCATTAGAGATTTCACTTTTAAAGTTCTGCACTGCTAAATGCCCTGTTAACGTGAAGTTCACTGCTCGGTCATGCAAGACTTTTCATATCCTTTATTATCCATTTTAGCATATGCTGACAATGGCAGTTTGCTAGCTAGGCTCAGACAGTTCTGTGCTGGTGACATCTGATACGCACGTCCTGCCTCTCTGATAGAGAAATTCTGAATTCAAAGGCCATCACATACGCCTTCTTGTCAAAAAAACCAAAAAAAGTTAACCAGTGTAAGTACACCAGTTATTGCTTACACAAGTACAGCTTACTACAGAAATGCTTGTATATAACAATCATTCATGTTAATTACTTTGAAACACTAGCGGCACATATCACCAGGCACCTAACAAACAAAAGGGGAACAAAACACCAATGAAAGTATTGATCCAAACCAGGAGACATTTCAAACTATGTATTTCTTCTGAATGCATTTATGTCTATGTATAGGTACTGTACTTGTCTTTCAGCAAGATTTCTTAAACTCAACTTGTTTAATAGCTATACAATGTTTTACAGAATTTTCTTTTAGTTCCACCTAATGGAAAAACACATTTCAAAATTTACATTTTAGATAAGCTGAGAGAAAATATCTCTCACTCTCCACACTTCCTTTCATTACATCTTTTAAAAATAGACAACTACATGGATAGGTTGATACAGGAATTTTCCAAGCATAACCTTCTCACGGGAACCTTCAATTAAGAAGTAAAATTTAGACTCTCCTTGTCATAATAGCTAGGTTGACAATGCTGTCATATCCCTAGGAGGCTTCCAGTGGAGGCGTAGGACCTGATCCAGCAAAGCACTCCAGCACAGATGCACGTCGGTATTCCCACTGGAACCAGCAAAACTATTCACATGCATAAAGTTACACAGACATTTAAGTGCTTTCCTGGATGAGGCCTAATAGTTACAATATCGAAGCGCGAAGATCAAATAACAGTCAGTTACACGACTTAAGGGATGCAGCTCCTACGGCCAATACCAGCAGGACAGCTGACCTGCGGAATTCCACTAAAGCCGCAATTTTATTCCAGAACTTTTCAAATTCAAAATAAAAGAGAGCACAATAGGGAAGAAGTCCACATTCTCCCTAGGCACAAATTCAGCCAAGATTAGCATCTACTGTCTCTTGGACGGGCAAACCCACTTCTTTCTTACAGTACTAGCACATCGCAATAGACTGATCTTTTTAGGGGGCAATGAGGCTCTGCTCTGGCGATTTGATCCTCGTGGCTGGGCTCTTACAATAAAGCAGAATCTTACTGAAATCATGAGGGCTCTGCAGAAGTGCAAGGTCTGTTACCACGGATCAGACAGAGACAGCAGAACTTGATGGTCTTACATTTTCCCCTTAAAAATTAAAACAATACATTCCAAAAGTTGGTTTTTTTTATATCAAACCATTTTACACTAATACAGGTATTGCCTAAAACTATTTCTTTCTATGCTTAAGGTACATTTCAGGAATGGCTAGAAACCATGCATTTTTAGAAGACTGACAATGAAACCGGTAATGTATTCTCAGTTCTACAGTTATTAAGGTATGCTTCAGTTTTGCTCAAGCAAATACAAAATAAATTATATGATGGTACGCAGGGCAAAACCAGATAATCAGATTTCTCAAAAGGAATCAGCAGGGCCAAACACGAAATGTTTGAGACGCCATTCTTAAAATATGCTAGTCTAAGTAAATTGTGAAAAACGAACTATTCAATATTAATCAGATCAGGATGACATGGCCCCGTACTAGAAAATCACCACAAGAATTGCACACCCAATAGATGCAAAACTTCCAGTTGTCAATTAAGAAGAAAACATTATAGCAATACTTGGAATGACAGTAACATACTGTGCTGCCATGCAGTAAATCCATGTAAAATTTTAAAGCTTGGGGGGGGAAGGGGGGGGCAGGATGGCCCAGGTGGTCCTCTGACTTCAATGCGGACGAACTTTGCCTCAAAATGGAATAAGAAATAAAGAAGGTTACAGAAACCATATTTACTGAAATCCTGTCTTGTCATTAGGACATTTTCTGCAATTTTGTAAGAAAGGCAATTTAACTGTTTGGTGGTCTTGATTCACTCCATCCTTTGGTTATTTGACAAGACAAACCCACCAGATAGTTAACTATTTTTGCAATGAAGTGCAATGACAGTGTGGTGAGCGAAAAGCCGCCATAAGAGTTGCTCGCACAACTCATATCAGTCTCAGTCTCTGATCTTCATAGAAAATAAGGAATGATATTAAAATGTTTTGTTTCCTAATGGCTAATGCAGATGCGCCCTCATGAACTTTCAAACTTACTTAATTATCTGGCTACTCCTGTCTAAAAAACATCAAATCTCTCTTAATTCCAGAATGATAAATTTAAAATTAAGACTATTTTCCTCACACAGACACATCACGTAACTTTGTTTTTACTAGTCCTGACTCCAGCAAGTGATATAATTTTTCCACAGGGACTAAAAAGGAGAGTTTCCACTCTGGAATACTGAGAATAGTTTTCAGGCTAAATCTTTTTAGACTAAAAATGGAAAAATGTGCCCACTCTCAACAGTGAGGGGCAAAAACCAGGCTTCCAACTATTTCTCTAGTTGGTATCTATACAAGGGCCATGTCAGCTGCCAGGCCTAAAAAAACCCCAGAATTAGTGCTAACAACTTAACTAGGCTACCTGTCTCCCTTCAGTAATGGAATAGATCTAAAGCAATCATTATGGTCCAAATTAGATATGCACACTATTTAGGGTGCAAGAGCAGCTAGAGATCTTGTCAACTACATAACAAAATTTATTATAAATAAAGTATTGTGCCTGCTTTGGGGGCAGGCTGCCAACTTATCTGTTCAGACAATAGCATATGAAAATGTTCTGCTTTTGCATTGCTCTATGTAAGAGCCACACCATAAAGCAAAAGCTTAATGGCTGTAGGTAGGGAAAGAGTGAAAATGCACGTACAAAGTTCTGCCAAACGCAGCACGAGAGACCGCCAGGAATGATTATGGGTGGAAGAAGAAAAAAAAAAAAAAGAAATCAGTTTCTTTCAGTTAGAGTGGCATTCAAACAATGCTTCCCACTGCACGCAGAAAAACATTTTTGGTCCAAAGTCCAAGATTTCCAATTCCTTCCTTTAAACGCATGGGTCTTTATATAAGGATAAAACCATGTCCCAGTCAATAACTGTGACAGTTCAGCTACCTTATATGAGTGGGAGCATTTGTTTGTGTTTTGAAACAATGTGAAGCTTCCAGATATGAAGGCAGTGGGTTAGTTTTACAAGTGTTTTGCAAATAAATATATGGCAACCACAAGCTATTAGGCTATGACTAGTTCAACCTCAATTTTGTCATAAATGAGAACATTCTGTATTTTTATTACAAAACCTCAGTATTTTGTTCTTGCTGAGACACGCTACCATAACATCCAAGTAACTCATCCCCCCTCCCATTTTAAATTAACCTTTACACCTTAAAAGTCTGGGTTGAAACTTCTATGTCAATGAAATAAAAAAATAATATATTGAGGTAATCAGAGACTAACTCACAAATGCATATGTAATTACTGTCAATATATCATACCAGGATAGATATGGAAACATTACAACTTATTTAAATCCTTTTATAAAGCCTATTATTGTGTTCAAGATCAATTACTCTCCATAACTATCTGCAATAATGTTTACTCAGTGATCGATTGTTCAGGTTTCCTGAGTCCTGGAAGCTTTCTATCCTGTTGACCTGAATTTCACCCTCCTTGCAAAGGATACAGTGAAACGTACAGTAGTCTTTTCATTAAGCATTCTTTCTCAGTAGGTCAGGATTTGTGACACAGTTTTGAATCCTCATATATCTTCTTGGTGGGTTTAAAGTATGCAATTTATTTTAAGCAACTGCTCAACAGCTGCATTTCATCCAAAATTCTTCTGTGGCAAGTGAGCAGGTTTTTGTTTTAAAAAGGTTAAATTTTAGTTTACTTTTAACTCCATAAAACTGATAATCTGTTATTTGCCTAAGATTAATGAAATAATGAATGACAATGTTCTATTTACTTACTACAAAAATCTTTAAAAGAGATGGCTTGAATACAAAATGGAAGTAAGAAATACATAGAAAGAGAAAACAAGTTAATATTACAATGTAGCTTTTAAAGTCTTTTTTTTTTTTCTTAGAAACACACTCTCAAAAATACTTTTCAGCTATTAGTTATTTCTGTATCATAGATAATAGCACTTTTTTAATACAAGGTGAGATGGGAGACATATAATCATTTAATTGAACCCCGATGTGATTTATCTGCCACAGAAATGAGTTAAGTCTTACAGGATGGTATAAATTCAGAAAAATCTTTTCCCATCTGCTCAGCTTAAGAGATAGAAATCGTCAGTACACTTTTCACATTCAGACTGCTGTTACTAATTTGAACAGCATCACCATGGCATTGATTACTGTTACTACTAAAAGTAAAAAAATTACTTGAAGTTCTGCACTTACAAGAGTTATTCATTTATATCAACAACAAAAATTAACCTTTCATAAGTAATCAGGATGTCCCTTCCTACACTTGGAGTAAGAAAAGCAGCTTTGGTGAGTAATGCATCATACTGCTATATTGAAAGCAAGCCAAAACTCCTTAAATTGAGGAGCATCCCTGTACTCTGTTGTACTTGTTCCACTGTCTCCATGCTTCAGAGTGGCAACAAAGCCTTCTAAGGAAAATACACAGACACGCACATACGGAGTTGCATTCAGAGGGAGGGAAGTAACTAATTTTCGTAACTCCTTTATGCTAAGGGAAACGGGCTTTACCAGAGCCTGGACTAACACTTTGCTTCTGGAGATCGCTTTTAGACAGAACTGGTGTGATGTTTTCAGTTTGTTCAGAAGTGCAGCAAGTGATGCTCTGTAAATAAAAGGCCAAGGCCAACTGCTGAACTCAGACCCATCTGGGACATAACAGGTAAATGCGAGGAAGGCAAGGTGAACATCACATCTCTCCACGCAAAGATTACACATCAGTTGCAAACATTAGCACATGTACAGAGAACAATGCTCAGTTACAAGCTATACACATACACAAATCTCTTAGCGTAGTGGAAATACTGAAGCAAAACAGACAGAAAAGTTTTCACCTAGCTCAAAATAATCTGTTTTAATTTTGTCACAAGGCAGAAGCCTAGGGGAATTTAAATGGATCTTGATCTTGCAGATTATAGATCAAACTCCTCTACTCTAGCTACTGCTAGACTCTACAGCTGCATAGGAAATACAGTCCCGATGAGCAAGGTGTTCATGATTAAATACCATCTCTCACACATGCCATGAAGTCTGCACAGACTGGAAAATGTCAGATTCTTGTCTAGAACAAGAAGAAAGTAAAGACTACAAGCACCTCCAACAGTTGCATAACAACCCATTCAGCATCATGCCACTAGTTTTGGGCAATTCAAGCCCATTTTTCTATCTCAAAATCCTGATGCAGGCACACGTGTTCATGCACGACTGTAGGAGGCCCAATCATTTCCAGACTACCTGCAGTTATGGACTCTTTTTTAAGCTTATCCACAGATTTGCTACAACTTCTATTCAAACTGTAGAGCCCAGCTTCAGATGAGCTTCTGCTCATCGGTGAGAACTGGGTCCTATGGGGAAAGAAGTAACAAGTCTTCTTTACCTCCTAGTGCTGGTCACCATCTGTTTTGTTTCTAATCACAACATCTTTTCCCTTCCAACAATATAATAAACTCATTCTTAAATGCTATAGAATACATCAGGTGAAGAACGGAATGCAATTTCATTTTGTACTGCTGTAATTGCACACAACCCAACTAAACAGGTTGGGTTTAGGCAAAATGTTTTAATGTATAAGAATTCAGCACTTACTTTCCTTTCTTCTAACTCTTTCTGAAAACTTGTGGAACTTGCACCAATCCTCTATGATTAGCTGTAGAAGGAAGCTTCCACTTAGAAAGCATTGCAAATGGTTTAACTGTAAGACTTCTGTCCAATAAAGTTTTTGAAAAATGACCTTCTCTCCTGAGTAGCCAAGGGGGAGTAGTGCTCTTTTAAGAAGATAAAGAAATTAGCTCAAGTAGACATCAAGGCACTATGTCCCACACATCTAATCATCAAATTGTTTTACTTTCCTTAAGATAAAGTCAAAAGAAATTACATTTTTTCCAATCTCTACCTTCTACTTGCTGGCCAGTATGACAGCTCTGAACTGTATGTCTCTATCTTTAACAGCACCTCAGGGAATAAAACCCTGTAGCATGACAGTCTCAAAGTCCTAACAAGCCCTTGAAGCCTATAAGGCTTTCTTTTGCAAGGAAAAGTGCAAGTGGTGTGCTGAACTTTGAGTGTACAATAATCCAATGTGTTCTGCCCTGTGGAGAGGAGACAAGCAGATGGGATTTGACAATGCTAAGGCAAGCTGCGCCGTGTGACCTTTTGCTCTCTCAGATTCTTTATCCTCAGAAATCATCCTTTAAAAGCAGCACAGTTTCTATATTGGATCATACCTGTGCAGGCAACGTGACACACATGCTTGCCCTTTTAGTATTCCAAATTTTTGCAAAAAAGTAACTTTAGGGAATATTTTATCTACATTTGTTGCTTTCGTAATTTAGTGACACAACTGTGAGGTCTTGACAGAGGATCCCAGGCCCTTCATGTCTGAGAGGAAAATGAGCATTTCTTGGAGTTGCTGCATTAGGCCAGCCCAAGTATGTTGCCCTTGCTTCAGCACTTGAACACAGAATTGCAAATTAAAAACCAAATGTATGTGACTGCATTAAGGCATGGAAATAAATCGGAGAGGCTTAGCTCTCTGATTGTTAGAGAGCTCCTCTAACAAGTGTTTACACAAACGTCACGTCTGAAAAGACATAATCCCCTTTCCCACCTCATCCTGTGTTTAAAGAATTCTACTTATTCAGATTTGTCTACATTTTTATAAATCAATGCAATGAAGAGCATTAGGTTTTTATTTTGCTTTTTAAATAGTGAAATAAAGAAAAGATTGCTTATTTGTTAGAGCAGTCATCCCAAAATGAAACATAATTCATCAATTTACTGAAATGAAGACATTTCTCATTTAGTATAACTGAGCGTATATCAAAACCAGGGTAAAATCCCAGCATGCCTACTGCCTCATAGAGAGATTCTGTACCATCAGGCCACTGTTCCACCAGAATTCAGCAGTTTCTTCTGGTTCTTAGCGTTATTAAGCAACATTCATTTCATCATGGTATGCACTTCAAGCGGTGGAAAGGCAGCAGATGAAAAAAATAATCTGATGCGAGCACATGCAAAATGATCAGTGCATCCTTTATACTCCTTGTACTAAGGACAACAACAAAACCACCGCTAGCTGACCATAACTTAAAAAGTTTCCAGGCACCCAGGAAGTACATAAATTCCATATTTCCGCATGTCAATCCTTCAACACGAGTCACACTTTCTATATATTTCACCTGTCCCTCCACAGTCTTCCCATTTTGTCTAGCCAAACTTGTTCAAGCCAACAAGCATTTGCAGTAACAAGGAACTGTAGAAGCAGAGAAGTGCTACCTGAGAGAAAAAACAAAAAGCACGGCAGGGTCTGCGCACTGACACCTTCAGAGACTCATTTTATTTCTCATCCCAGAAGCCTCATTTTCATTACTCATACAGATTCTGCATAACAAAATAAAACCTTGGACAAAACTATACAGGACAAGATGGAGGTAAAAGAAAGAATATACCAACTTTCGGAAAACCATTTAATTCCAGAGTTCACAGGCCCAGTGACAGTAACCAAAAACTGATCGACATTGATTACCACAGACTCCATCCGTTTGAGTGAGGAGTGCTTGTCACCACTGAGTTTAGCTTTTTTTTCTTTTACTCATGCAAAGAATACCACATCAAGACAGTCTTCTCAATGGCTCTGATAATGAAAGACAACTAATGGCAAGGAGAATTACTGGTAAACTTGCAAGGCAAAGTGACTGTCCACTGAGCACCGTACTTACAACTACTTCAAAGGGAAACTTGCATTCACGACTTCCATTTAAAAAAGGCATAAGCAAATCTCAACAACAGAGACGCAGAGTAATCCAGAAGATCTTATGGACAAGTTACAGTGAAAAACTCCTACTTGAACTTGCCATGAATAAAAGCTAACCAAAGGTTAAATATGAAGTTTTTACAACGATGGTAGCTCAGGAGAAAAAAATAGTAAGAAAAAACCCAACGGAAGACCAGGACAGACAAGTAAATCTGAATTTGACAGCTTTATGAAAACTCTACCAAATTAAACATCTGACTCCTCTGAGAGGGTGGCCAGAGGACACACACTGGGGCAGAAACAGAACTACAGTCACCCACCCAGCCTCGCAGCTCCCTCATTGCCATTTGACTAACCCTAGAGCAGGCAGTCACAAAGCCTCAAGAGGGCACACATTAATAAGCTTCACAAAGATGATCAACATTGACAGCTCGCTAAGCACCCTTTTTATGGTGCCCACTCTCCCCTGCAACAATTCTCACCCCAAATCTTCAGCCTGTTCTTAGGTACAGCTTTTGGGAAGGAGAATTCAAGGAAGCCTTGCATTCCCTTCTCTGCCGGGCTACAACCCTATTGCAAGTTCACCCAAAAAGTCCAGTTACTGAACTCCAGCAGCTTGCTCTCTAGGCAGAACCCCCCTTATCTGCCGCAGCTGAACTTCCTCAGCCTATCGAGTAGGAAATCCTTTTATTGCTCTGGCCTATAAGCCCCTTATCTCCTAACTCTGTGAGTCTGAGAAATAGCTGTTCTGCTCATTAATCCTACAATGATTGTCAGAAGGGGATATATACCTTCTCACTCTACTCAAACACAAGTAACTAGGTTTCATCAAGTTCTTTACTATCTACTTAGTTGAGTGCCAATCCACAAGATTTTACAGGAACTGGAGGAGCAGTAAAGAAGCTTCTGCACTTTCATGAAATATTCATATTTGGTGCTATAAAAATTTTAGATAACCTAGGTCAGTGTGAAGAAGTGATATTAGGAGCCGATATTGCCTAGGGCCAGAAAGAAGGTATCCAACTGTGGAGGAAAATTCTAAAATTGGACAGACCCTATTCCATTCTCTGCACTGAAGATACCTGCAAATTGTTTAAGAAACAATCAGGTTTTTTTCCCCAAGCAAGTGCAATATTGGCGAAAAGTGCTGTGCGAATGACTGTGAAGACTTTCCACTAGAGTTTATACGTACACAATCAGTTTATAATGAGACCTTCAATTTTTCATTACAAACCCATGTCACCCGTGACCTTCTAAGCTCAAAGGGAAAAAAAATAACCATTTGAGTTCTTGGCTTAAGTAATATATTTAATCAGCACCCCCAAGAGATGCTAAAGGTTGCTATTTTTCTGCCTATATACAACATTTAGCCAAGGAGAAATTAATAAGATAATATTTTTATCAGGACTGATGTCTTCTATTTCTCTATATGAAGTGCAAACTTACTACAAACAATTGCTAAACAGCACTGCAAATACAACTGAGATATCACAAGATGTGAAAATAAGCTCTCATATAATATGCATTATTTAATATTTCACATTTATATACCTGATAGACAGAGGCCTACCTGTGCAATTAAAAAAACCAAAACCCTTCTATAAAGTTTGTGTTGAGAAAAATGTTAAAGTGGCAAACTGCGTTAAGATCACAGATCTCTCACATCAGTTGTACCTTTTATTTTAACTATAAATGTCACACATCATCATGCAGCTGTCAGCTTCCTTTAATGTACTAAATGCTATCATGTAAGCACAGAACCTGACATGATGTAACACAACAATTAAAATAAAAAGCAAGTCAGCTTTGACACCATGTCACTTTTCTGTTTGCTGCAAATTAAAAGAAAATCAAAAGTACAAAAGTAGAAACTAGTCAAGAAAAAAAGTTTGGAAAAAATCCCAAACATCAGTTAGTATTTCCCTCTAATGCTATGTCAGATTATTATGTTCAGCTTAAAAGAAAAAATCTTCACAGCTTTAGTGCAGCTCATTACAAATTGACACCAAAAGACATCAAGAAGAAAGTCTAAAACTTATAGAAAAATTCTACTTTAATAAATATACTTCTAGTCGTCAGTTCCATAACAGCCGACATCCATGGAATTAAGCAAATATTTTTCACTTTCTGTCCTATCCCTTTTCAATTTCTATCCACTCTACGGTACTGCTGCGGCACGTTAAAATTACTGATGCTTTTCAAACTAGATGCAACAGCACCTAAGTTATGCCTGAAGCAATTCTTAGTAATAATGAAGAAATTACAAACAATAGATAATTAATACTGAAACTGGTTATATATTACAAGTTTGATCTTCCTTTACTGTATTTGATGCACAACACTAAATAAAAGTGTTAAATTTTCAAAAATTAACTTCTGAGAAAAGAAAAATCATGTACATCTGAAAAAGCATATTGTTAATAATTGGATTTCCTCCTCTTCAGTGTTTTTCTGTTCATTTACATCAACTCTAAACCCACATTTAATGTATCAGCAACATAAGAAAACTTTGGCTCAAGGGAAAGGTAGTGGCATCTGTCACAAATACAGACAGAAATGTCACATGCCTAATATTCGCTCTGGCCATACCGTGACACGTTCAAAACCGGTGGCCCAGGGAAGAAATAATCACAATGGAGTCCATTCGCAGGCAGGGGGAAAAGAGTCGAATAAAAAGAAGCTAGAGGCCTGTCCTGCAACGGGAAGGGCTGATACAGACTTTTAAAGAATATTCCTGTAAAGTCATGCACTTGAAACATTGAGTTAACACAAATCCCTTTTTCCCTTTATGGAAATACGGGGAAAGGGGAACTTGAGGAATCCTAGGAAGTTTTACCCCCAAATACCCCGTAACTTCAGAACTGTTTTCTGCTGACCTACTGCTACACCTTTCTCAGGGTCTCCAGGCCAGTAACCTGCTAAGCTAACAATAAAATTAAGAATAGTATCATTTTGACTGGAAAAGATTTCTCTATGAGAATGTTACTGCATTTTCAAGTGTGCTTTATTTGGTTGAGTATGACAGCAAATTGCAGGTAAACCAAGAAAATAAAAAAATAGAGTTGTTAAAAACAAACAGAAAAAGACACCCAATTAAAAATACACAAATGAAGTAATCCAAAATAACCTCAGACCTGCCCTTACAGCTGTCTCCCAATAAACCAAATCCATGAATAGAATTTGGACACCAACGAAGCTGCGAGGAATTTGATCTTTAAAGACTACTCTTTCACCAAACACTGAAATTATAACAGTGGCAACACTTGTACATTTCTAAGAACTTGGGCTGTATTATACCTCAGTGACATTTATGCTGAAGTAGACTTAAAAACTAAAACTAAATAGTATTTCTTGAAGACTACGTTCAGCTACATGAAGATTTCAAACTGATCACAATGAATGCACACCTTTAAATCATCTGTTCTATTCTAACATTTTTCTCTGCCCCTTCAAACGCTTAATTATTGTGAAGAGACATTTGTGTACATATGAGGGACAAGAGAAGGAGGATCTAGCTCTTGTGGGCACGGACGTGTCCAGCTGTGAAAGTTTATGCAATTCATTCGTTACATTAATCCCCATAAATTCTCCTGTACCAGCCTATTGAAGGAATACAGCCACAAGAACCTTTACATTACAGGCCTTAGTAGAAGATAATGTCATTGATTTGCATACCTAGGACTTCAGACGTGAAGTGATAGAAGAATTAAAGTTTAGAAAGAAAACATCCAAAACCTTCACTTTTTATACTTTTGACTATTATTATACTGAATATTATAAACAGTACAGTCTGAAAACTGAGACTTAAGCTCCATGTTGAACTGGTGATAAAGTGAAATACACTTCATACCTGCACTTCTTAGGTTAGGGTCTAGGTCTGGCATTTCCTTGGACGCTTCTGGGCTGACGCTGTAGATAGATGCTCCCGCTTCACTGACAATACTGAAAAATAAAATGGCAAATAATCAAAACACCACACAACTGAAACACTCAGCAAATGACTCAATTGAATATGTGGAATTTTTTTAAAGCCTCATGTTTTAAAGATATTTTGAATCAACTGAATACTTATAAAAGTAAGACAGTACAGGCAAAGCAAGAGATCTCCATGTAAGCCAAAACAGCCCTCTCTGACCTGCAACATCCATTCTTTTTCAGTTCTGGCCCTATTAAAAATACACACTGTCTGTGACAGCAGCCCTTGTAGTAATCTTGCAACAGAGAAAATGAACATGAGAAACAAGCGTTACCAGAAGTAAACAGACAAACCAGCTTCCATAAACAAAACAAAAGCCTACCTGACAATGACAATTACTGTAAAAACACCTAGATTCTAAAGTCTAACTTCAAACTATTACATGAACCCAAGTCATGAGTGTGCACGCACTTTGTCTAAAGCTAGCTGCCTAAAAGACTAAGAAAAAACCCAACTTGATACAGACCGAGCCAGAGCTGCAGTCTGCTTCTCAGCGGCATTTAATACCGTCTTCTCCCCGCTCTCACTGCCATCCCCAAAGAATAACACAGACTGCGTGTCTTCAGTAACTTAAACTACAGTTCATGTATCTACCACACACCTCAAACTCATTCAGTAATGATGATAAACTCACCAATTCAAATCACAACACGTAATTAAAAAACCCTTGAGTGCTCTAGTTCCACTCAAGAGAAAATAGCAATCAACTATTCACTGTGTCAGTTTATTTTCAGCTGTGAAATTTTGACACCACTGAATCAACAAACAGTATATTTCTTCAAATAACTTCAACAGATCTTGAATTTCAGACTGATAATTAAGGCATCATGCAGCTACTGCACTGGAGAGGAATACTATCAGTTTCAGAACTACTTTTACTTTTGCTATTAGAATAGCGAAATACAGAATAACCTTATCTTAGAATAACCTTATCTTCGCCATAAGGAAGGAAACCACAGTTCAGACCTTTCAATTAAAAAAAATCATAACGTTGCTTTATATTGTTTTAAAATTAGACTATAAATTTTCCACTTAAGAACATTTAGTAGGTGACATTTTTAAATTAAAAAACCTGATACCTAGAAGTCCGTCCCTTCAGAAAAAGCTGGAGAATAGCTCAGCGACAAAACACATTCCCATTCAGTTTCTAAGCATGTAAACGGTAAATAGTATAAAATGCAGATATAAAAGGTATGATTTTCTTACTGTTGTTTTTACAGGGTTTTTTTTCCAATATATAAATTATTATCTATTAAATCAAAATGGAATTTGGGAGAGTGCTGTACAGACAAGCCAGATTTTATACTTACTAGAAACTCAAAAGAACATTTCAGTATTACAGACAATAATAATACAAAAATAATAGAGGGTAAAATCCTGTTCTCTTTTGTACGAGCATAACTCCAGCCCTATTCAAACAACCGGTAAACATGAGAGAAAAATTGCGCAGACCAGTTGGTCAACAGGCTGAACAAGGCAAATGAAAATGAAACACCATTTACATGATCTTTTTTAAAAAACAATCAGTATTACGGGCATTCCTTCGCTCTAAATGGCAGTGAGAAAACAGTCCCATGACAGACAATAACTGAGGGTCACCAGTAAAACAAGTTTGGAAATATGGTCATATCACAAAAACCTAACTGCTGAAAAACAGAGATGTTGATAGAAGCCTCCTCAAACTGATTTTTCTGATGAACGGGTACTTTAAAGAACAATGCAGCAGAATGTGTTTCTTAACCTGTTCACACCCTATAAAGGCAGCATCTGGCAAGCGCTCCCTTTTTGGAAATTGCTTCCAAAAAACCACACACGTTAGCACATACTTCTAACAGCTTTTAAGTAATTGCTCTTCAATCTCTTTGTATTGGAACAGATCCAAAAGTTAACCTCTCATGCAATTTCCAAATTTAATACATTGATATTACACTTCGATTAAAAAAAATAAAAAAATGTTTTGCACACATTTTTACAGTGCCGTACTATAAACTGTGTTACTGCACACAACTTATTGCTTGATCCCTCCCAGTATTTCTGCGCAGTGAAAAAACAAAGTGGCATGGATGGGAATTTTAATACACTTGACATTTTATTGATTCTCATCAATGCTACCAATGACAATTTTCAGAAGTGAAAGGAATGCAATAATACTATCGTTCTATCGCACTAAGTGACTTGTACCAAATTTTAAGGTAGGTAGCACAAAAGCTCCTTGCTAAAATGAGTAAATAAAATTAAACTCAGGATAGGAGAAAGAAACATTTGAAAAGAGCACATTTCCTTTCCTCAAGTGCAAGAACATTTATACACCGGCAGGAGAAAGGTGGGGGGGGAAGCCAAGTAAAAAATTATTTCAAGCAGGAAAACAAGATATAAAAAGCACTTTCAGAAGCAGCAAACACTGGATATTTGACATCCATTCTAAGATGGTTTTGTATACACAGGTAGTTATTCTATGAAGTATCTGGTGTAGCAGACTTGGAAAAGGAGGAGAAGAATTTCCACTCACGCAGAACCCCATACTGCTGCACCTAAGACAGTAAAACCCAGACAGTAAATAAATTTCTTACCCAGAGAAAATGCATAGGGCCAAACTCCAAAGAAACCATCCTCTGGTTCATTTAACCATAGTCAACCAAAACTTTTACAGACCTATTAGTGGCTGTCGTGCGGTTTGATTTAGTTTTGTTTTTAGCTACAGTGAGGTGGTTACTAATGTGAAACTGGCACATACAATACTAAAACATTTAGCTTGGTCACAACACTAAGATTATAAGCAAAATAGGTTTGGAGATTTTTGTCTGCAGTTGTTCTGGGTTTTGCCTTTTGACTAGACAAGAGACAATCACTTTGGTTTAGAGACATTTTATGTTTTTCTGTGGTTTTGGTTTTTTTTAATCCTAAGACTCCTCTTTAAAAAGGTGATGCTATATAGGATAATTTATGTTAACTTAATATTGTAAAATGCTCTGCATCATGCTTTCAAAGAATATACATATTTTATATCTGGGCACATGAAGACAAAACCAAACCAAATAAGCATGTGATAGAAATTTACTATACTATAGTCCATGCTGTTCTCTAACTTCCTCCCCCCCCGCCCTTTTTTTTTTTAAGGATACAAATTTCAAGACAGTCAAAAGAAGCCCTTCATAAGTGTTAGTAAAAACTGTATCTAAAAATCTGTATATGTTCAGAACTAGAATTTGATTCTACTTTGACTTTTTAAACTAGACTCCCTCACACCCTCTTAAAATGAGATCTTTATTTCTGTGCATTACTTAAAGAGGAAAGATTCTTGCACTGACCAAAATCTTAACAGTTAAAACAACAATCAATAGCAAAATGACTTTTTAATAAAGTCAAAATGTAGTAAGTAAATAAGCAAGTGGTCATGATACGATATGCTTACAATACACGAATGGACAAGTTTCATAAACTGCTCTCTGAATTAACAAAAAAAGCAGGTAAAGAATCTGGGCACATGCCTCCATACCGTCTGCTTGCCACATTAGCCATCCTACAGGTAAGTTTTTTTCCTCAGCATTTATATCCAACTTCTTAAAATTAAAAGTGCCCAAACCACAAAGCCGCTACATAATATTTTGATTTACTGTTTTTAATTGTACAAACAGGGTCGTTGCGTAGAAAGTAAGTTTTCGTATACTGCACCCGTCTCATTCACATTTGTTAAGACTCATTTTAAGTACTGTTAAACCAACATTAAATATATTCCACTAGCACCACCTGGTGGCCCCTCAGCTTTATGCTAGAGACCGTGTCTACCGTATTATATAAATGCTTTAAGAAGCCTTTTAACATTTACTAGAACAAGTATTTTCTTAGTCAGCTTAAACAAGCATTATATATTTAGTAAGAAAAGATAAGTTGAAGAGCTGTTCAAAACATTGAGATTTTCAATCTCTTAATTTTTTACAGGAAAAAAGCCTTAAGACTGTCTTTAAAAGGTCAACAAAAAATAATCTCAGAATACTTACTTTTTTTTTAATTTTAAAGCTATTGCATACCTACAAAAACGCATNTACAGGAAAAAAGCCTTAAGACTGTCTTTAAAAGGTTAACAAAAAATAATCTCAGAATACTTACTTTTTTTTTTAATTTTAAAGCTATTGCATACCTACAAAAACGCATAATACTAAAGATTAAATTTAACAAACCAGAGTTATCAACAGTTGTGAAGTATGTTACTACTTCATGTACTTTCCTATAATGGCACATTTTTTAAAACTTACAAGGTTCTTAGGTAGCAAGTTTTGACTGAAAACCTTGTCAAAACTATGTGCAAAAATCTAATGTATGTATAATGAAAAAGATATATCAGGCTGGAGGCTTCTAGGGTTAAAGGTGGATGCTGCTTCCCGACATTTTCATGAACCTTACCAACATTTCAGACTATTTTATGACATTGAAGTCATTTCCCCACAATCAAATGCAACACTGGATTAATAACCTACAGAGAGAAAAAAAGTAACTTTATCCAACTTTACATAACTTACTGTTCCTACAGCATCCAAAACTCTGATTTACAACTCGAAGCCTTTAAAGTAACATTTTAAGAAACAATGCCAGCACAAAGAGAACAGTGTTAATACTTGGAAGAAAATTGTGGTCATTCTAAAAGCAAAGGGTATGTCAACCTCAAAGTGGGCCCAGATTTTCATATTTGTTTATAAAACTATGATCTGCCAAAATAGAACTCCCTTCCCAATCAAAATTTAGTAATTGTGGTTAACTCCTTTAACCCAACTTTTCACATATTAACTGATAAATATCTTCTTCATAAGCTTGTGGCAACAAAAGCTAGATACTCCCAAAGGGCAGAAGTACAGAAAGGTCAACGGATTATTCAGTGTTACTTAACAAAATAATTGGCTAAGAACTACCCAGGACAGAAAAATAAAATGAAATAAAATGACAAAAATATTTGCTAGAAAAGAATGTTACATTTAGAAGCTCAATTGGAATGCTACAAGACTTAATTATGTTGATAGATTTAGTGATTAAAAACAAACTGAGAAGGGGCAGGGAAGACTTAATTAAGTACGGGCTCAAAAGAAGATTGGGCTATTTCATGAAGGAGAAATTCATGGGGCATTACTGAAAACACAGAAGTCACAACTAGCTCCAGAAGAGCCTAAAACCAAAATATGGTTGGGAGCTACGAAGTACTAGAGAAATAGCATGTCTGCCTCTGTTCTTACATGTCTCCCTACATATCCATTTTTGGCAACTCATGAAAATTACCTAGGGGAGGTCAAAGCTGTTTCATATGAAACGGCGATAATCCCTTTATTGCATTTTGACTTGAGTCTCGCTTTTTCCCCTCCTGTCAAGCAGGGCACTGCCCATGGCGGAAGCAACTTTGACAGCCCCTCCAAGTCCTCATCAGTACCAATGGCAAGCTTCAGGTTTCTTGCTGTCATGGGCAGTTACCTGCCATTCCTAGGGTCTCACGTTCGGCTATGTGAGCACNCTTCCTGCTGTCATGGGCAGCTACCTGCCATTCCCAGGGTCTCACGTTCAGCTATGTGAGCGCCCCAGTCCATATACACAGCACAGTTCCTTCTGCTGGGGAGGCGATGAATACAGCTGACTGGAGACTGCAGTCCAGAGCAGGCTGAGCGAGACGCTGTGATTTATTCAGCCGCACGCGCCTCGCCACAGGAACAATAGGATACCAGGCTTGACAGACCCTGGCTCTGACACAGCTAAGCCATTACTTTTTCTTCTTATGAGGAACATATGTCATGGAAGTGCAGGATAAAAAGGTTCTGGTATATACTCAATAATGTATTCAAAGAATAAAAAGCTTCAGAAGATTTTTTTAAAAGCCTGACAGATGAGCTTAAATTCAAAATCTGATCTTTCCCTCAGCTCCAATGAGCTAGCGGTATGGCAAAGGAAGACGTCAGGATCACAAAAAAAGATTATATTAGAAAGAAATCATAATTCAACAGAATCAAGCCAAAAAACATACAATTCAACTGTGCTTTTAATTAATCTAAGGATTTAGCTTTAAATTTTAACAACATATAGAACTCAGGAGATATTCCAGTATTAAATACACTTTACAATGACAAAATACACTGTTAGATAGGCATGGAATTTTCATCGAATTTCCATTGCTTCATTCAAAACTTTTAGTCACTACAAACCACACAAGTTTTGATATATATGGAAGTCCACCTTTCAAAACCAGTCACATTAGACAAGAGGTGTTACAGTCGTCTTTTGCAAAAATACTACAGAAAAGTGCATAGTGACATCATTCAGTTAGATGGGGGGTGGGGGGAGGAGGGAGAATAAGTTTTAAAGAACAGTTCCTGTTCAGAAGCTCCCAAGCATACAAGAAGTTAAGCCCACAAAGTGTCTTCAGACAGCACATCAAATGATAAGCAGTTGACACAGACTCTGCATTGTTGCTCAGCCACGTTCTGTAAGTTTCCATAGAAAATATTAAGTGAAATTCTGCTTAAAACTAGTGTTTTGAATTCTCAACAAAATGTCTGTAAATGTTTCTACCCACTTATAAATGAGTTTGCTCCGTATTTCACAAAGTTTACCAGTAATTACACCATGCAAAGAAGAAAGCAGTTTTCTCCTGACCAACTTGATCTACTTTTTAAAGTAAAAATTATTGAACCGTTTCAAACCAGGAACTCTGTCACGCAGCAAATTACAACACGGAACAACAGTATGTCTTTCAACCACAAACCCTACTTTTGAAACAGCTTGCTGACCCTACAGCAGGGACAATAAACAAGCACCATATAAAGCAGCTTCTGAAATGACAGAATCTCAAGGCAACCATCCTTGCATTAAGCATTATTTCTCTCCTGTGCAGACACAAATGATATTTAGCACCAGTCAAGCTGATGGCTTTCCTGGTGGACCGTGCAGATCTTTAGAACCTACTGAAGAGAAAAGAATTAGGTCTGTTTCTATCAGTGTTTAGCAAGATAATCTAATCACAGTTGGTATCATTGCTTCAAATCATTATAAGTGACTTATCTTAAACTAACGTTAAGTCTTAGAACAATACTTGATTTTCCATTTTTCCAGTATGCTTATGAAGAACTTCACTACAGAATCGAAGTACACACTTCCAGATGAAGAACAATATGCAACAGAAAAATTTAACAGTTTGAAATACCAAACTATAGTCTTTCAACATCAGATAAAATGCAAGAATTCGTCAATGTCTGTTTTATAAGAAATTAAAAGGAATACAAGTAATCAAAGCCAGTTTAACTAAAAAGACCTGCAGCCAAATCTCAGAAGAAATGTATGACAAAGACTGGAAAATTAGCAAGTATATTAAAAAAATAAAATTAATGAAACAGTTATCTTCAAGGATTACCCACTTCCCTGCAAGCTGGGAAATACTAGGGCTAACAAAGCCCCACATTTTTGACTTCCACTGCTTTGGAGAGTGAAAGAGGGCTGCGTGTTGACTTTACATTCTAAGAGCATTTTGCCTGTAACCAAACATAATAAAAGGATATTTCAAATATAAGGACAATAATATTCTGAGCCACGCAACCTGATTGCCTATTTGTTAGCACAAAACAGGTTTCAAGAATATGGGGGAAGCAATCACGGCATAGGATTTAAAAGCTTCTCCTTTAAAAAAGTTACTACCTTGGAAAATGCAGCCCAGTTCTACTAACTTCCAGATTTGGATGAATGCAGAAAAATTATTCCGCATAAAACATTTCACTGATTACAGGATGAGAAGAGTCCAAAGTTTTCTCATTTCAATTCTTCAACTACCATCATTCCCCTCCCCCCTAAAAAGTGGTGTGAAATTTCCTGCCGTTAAAACAGTTAGACAATTGCTACTTGCAGCAGAATGAAATAGGTTTGAGAATTATTGCAAGATGTAACAATGAGTTACCATGCTTTAATTTCTTCTGCCTTAGATATAAGTCTATGAATCCCTAAATCAAAAACTACTTAACGTACTAAACTAATAAAACTAACTGTATAGCTACAGCCTGGAATCCTTTATTCATCTGTGTACAAACCATGCCCTCAGCACATCCCTGCAAAGGGAAGAACGATCAGATATCTGTCTTCATCTTGTCTGAAAACGATGACATTTTTCAGTAAGAAAAGGGTCCAAATGGCAGGTGTCAAAGAGCCTTAGCTTCACACGTGGTGCTAGGAGGCAGAAAAAACAACAGTAGCGTGTGGCCATGTCAGAGCTGCACAGAAGCTGCCGTACAAGTGCATATCTGAAAAGAGCAAACCTCATAGCCTGTTAAATCAATCTAGTGCCAGATGCTGTTATCAGAACAAAACCGGTGCTGTGGATTCATCCCCAGAAGAAATACATGTCCCCATGTCTGCAGTGAAAAGTGAAAGACCTAGGGTGGCATGTCTCAAGACTGAAGGTGACAGTCACCTGTGACTGCCCCCACTGCTTTCATTGACAGTTTCAGAAAACAGGTCCTGTCATTGCTCATAAAGCAGCTGGAGTTGAAGCTCCTTTCTGCTCTTGCAGAGAGCTTTAAAATCTGAACTCCAGGTCCAAAATCTACTTCCAAGTTAACCATCCAACTAAAAAGCAGTCATTTATTTTTACTTTAAACACTGTAGTACAGTAGGAACTTAAAAGAGATAATTCAGCTACTGCTCTTCTCCCTGTTGCAGCAATGGCATGAAGAGAAATCGCTGCAATATGGTTAATGTTATAGAATACAGTATTACCTTAATGTAAGATGACAAGTTTAAAAAGGAAAAAAAGCACATTTTATGTGATTACAATGTAGCATTAAATAGCATTAAAGTAATTCTAAGCAAATTAATGATAATTAAATATATTCAAATATGTTAAAGAGTTACTTATCTATAGCCAATTAACATGAGAAGAAAGGTGAGACAGTAAAAAAGGCTTCAGGATTGACATAGGAAATGAAAACCCTAGCATCCACTTCTAAAAATATAATAGGCGTGAAAATGGGTATACTCCTTATGAATACACTTCATAATTTCAAGAACAATCCTGCCAGCACTCACTCAGTTCTACAAAACTAAATTATCCCAGTGACCTCAGGGGAATAAACTGTATATACAACACTAAAAAATATAGCCAAACACTGACAAGATTTTACCTAACCTCCTTTTACCCACTGGGAGAGGGGCACCGGGAGACAAAGAAACACAACTGGTTTGGGCAGTCATGCTTCAAAAAGAAGAGAAACACTAGGTGATGTTAAACACTCACATTTCATATATTTCTAGAGACTCTTGACATGGAATTGCCTAGATGCATACATTAAAAACGTGACACGATCCAAAAAGATGATGCTGCTCCCTCAAAAGCCTAGCAAAACCATTCCACACTGAAGGGCTCAACAAGCAGCCTTATTTAGCCCCTGCCCCTCACAGTTCTCGAGAGCTTGGTGAAGCCAACAAGCCCGACCCAACACCATGAAACACAGCAGACCAAAAGAAGCTGCAAGTTCCAGAGCAGAAGGTCATCACCAACGCTGTCCTGCCAGCAGCTGGTCCTCAGCTCAGCCAAGCAGAAACCCCTACAGTGGTAGCACATGGGGAAAGCTGGTGTTTCATCTCCAGCCACACAGGATCTTGCAAGAGGTAAGACCCATCCTGGCTGCTTTTCAAAACAGCAGATGCAAAGGGTAAAATCCTGGAACTCAGCAGCTCATGCATAGTTATTCAAGTTGGAGCATAATAAAGTACCAAGAATTAAGGTTTTGGGAATAAATGACTTAAAAAACCAAAAGATTCCTGCCTATAAAGCAATACGTAAACTTTGCTAGTACCATCTATATTTGCCGTTGTCACCAAGAGTTTATAATTGTGGAAACTGATGTCTGCCTAAAATCTATCTAATTTTCAAACCAAAACTTTTCCCTAGTGCATGCACTGTCCTACTCACACCAGCCTTCTGTAGGACACAGGACATTTAAGAGACAGATGCTCCATTAAGGAGAGTCCATCACGTTCTACAATGAATACAGACCTCTCAACCAGTTTATTTGTCAGTGAACTTCATAAAGCATGCAGATTTATTCAAATAAAGATTATATCAAGTCAAACAGTCAGTTTGAAATTATCTAGCGAGGCTACAAGAACATGCTATTCAGTTGCTGTAACTGGTCTCGGGAACCATTTCTGTCTGGTAGAATGGGCAAGACAGATGCAGCAACTGTTGTGGCTAAAACACAGTTAGTTAAGCCAGACCAAAGGCTGGAGCTTAGAGTCACATTAACTCTCATGGAGACTTTGTTCCCAGAGTGGAGCATAACTGGACAAGACCACAACATATGGAGCAAAACGCCTCTTGCGGAATGGCACCTCCAGCAACTGTCATTTTCTTTAATGCTCACTCTGGGCAGTTGGAAGGCAGCGCGGCCAGTGCTGCCATGCAGCCTCCACAGCCCCGATTCATGCAAAAATTCTGACCTGTAGCTTTGGCTCAAGTCAGGCTTTATTCTGTTTTTCCCTCCCTTCCTACAGTATCGCTGACCTTAGTACTCGATCTCTCCTTAGCAAGCTACCCTCTCCCCAGCACAGATCCACGAGCCAAGGCTGGAGTCAACAATCCCCTTCTAAGAGGGCTGAGCAATGCAATGGACACGCTCTACATGGCGTGAGGGAATCACAGATCCTCTGCTGCTGCTCCTCTCTGTTCCCTCCCCATCCCTCAACATCTAGGCTGTTTCTGAAGACTTCATATTAAATATTTTTAACCTACAGACACTTCTTGGCACAGCTTACTGAACTCTGAAGTACCCAGGTTTTCCACATAGAGAAACTCAAAATAAATTAAGAATTCTGGAATCAGAATGATTGCTGGCAGGAAAACTTCTTCGAGGTATTAAATACTAAAGAAAAGTGTGACCACATCTTTCTAGCCGTGTTCTTTCTTCTTACTTTACTTTGATTTGAAATTCACCTAAAAAAAAAAGCTGTCTCCTTTAGTTCACAGAAGATACTTTTGCATTCTGTGTTTATTCTCCAGCTCAACATACTCAAGACGGATGTTAAATAAAGTGGTGCTTGATGCAAACTTGATCAAAATTATATGTTGCTATCACTCAAAAATAATTTCTGCAAAGTTAATCATGGCAGTGCTCTTATAATTTTTAAAGTCTTCATTTGTATTTTTTTTGTTTTCTTTCTTTTTTTTTAATACAGGAAAAAAGTTTTCTTTGACATTTTCCTATACTCTAGTTTACGACTATTCAAAGCTGATGCTGGTCAAGAAGTGTTCCGTTCTGTCCATCAAGGAAAATTTTTCTTCATTGGAAAAAAGGCTGTAAAACTGGGGTATTAGTTTAGTGCTTCCAGAAAAATCTATTAATCCCCTGTGAAGGACCTGTAGCATTACAATATAAAAAGGATTATACCAACAGACGGGAAAAAACCCAAGAAAGTTAAGAAAAAGAGTAGGTCACTCATTCTTCAGGAAAAGGTAATGTTTTTCATGCAAAACTAAAAAAAAAAACCCAAAAAACATTCAAATGAAGCTTGCTTTACCTTAACAAGCATATTTTAATAGCTCAGTTACTTTTCTTAGAGACAGATGTAAATGTAAGAAAATGTACTCAAATGTCTGTAGAGCAACATAAGTAGATTGAGTTCTTTGTTGTTAAGTTATTTACTTTTCTCTTTTCAGGACTCTGGGGTTCTTTCATGTCTTCTATGGTGCTCCTTATTGTCACAGTTTTAAATATTATTATTTAACTGATATTATATGCAACCGCTGGGCATCTAGAGTAAGAGATGCTAGTCAGAATTAAATATATCCTCAAATGAAGGTGAGATAAACATTATTGTTTATCCTTTAACCATTCAAAACAGTGGACACCCTCTTATTTTGTACTACAAACAGAAGTATGTATCAACCTCAGTGAAAAAAACAAATAAAAATAACCACCAAATCCCCACAATTAATCTGTGGATTAATGAATTGCATGTTTTCACAGAAAACAAATTCCTTTAGTAAGACTGTAACCAAAAGGGGGTAAAACTGACAAAAATAAGTATCTGGAATTAATGAAATAAAAGTTCAGTCAGGTAGTGCTATATTTATTTTCCCCGTCTCTTAAAAGGGAATAATTTGTTCCCTCAGGTTGTGACAGATCCACACTGGAGACTTTCCATGAGTAATATCACTAGAACTGGCATAAACATATGCTGAAAGACCATTTCATTTAAAACACATTTTTCATCCACTTACAAACACGTTAAAAAAAAAATTTCTTCTGGACTGAAATTTCTTATGCTTCATTTCTAACCAATTACTTTTAGACTCAACTTTTAGCCTCCAACTATAAAAGAGTCTTTTTTTTTTTTTTAGGTATCTAACTATGAAAGCGTAGGATAAGATGGCCTTCTAGTTTTTTGGAGAGATATCCTTACATCTAAATCATAAAAATGCAGCTATTTTTTTTATGTCCCACTTTTTACCCTACAATTTCCACAGTGATTCTCCAGTCATAGGTATGTTACACAGTACTTAGATAATCACCTGCAATTCTAGCAATAAAATATCTTGCAATAGTGTAAAGGTTCATTAACATATTTGTACATCTAATTACTCCTGAGTCCAATGATAAATATTTTGCAGAATAAAATCTTGGAATATGCATCTTTTTAACCACGTTAGCCCTCTTTTTGACCCCCATTTTATAATGGGGAAGTCTCTTAGAAACATTTGAGGAGCTGTGGGTCACAGTTACACAATTTTAAACAAATGGACTAACAAAAGTAAAATGGTTGACACATACTTTTCAAATACAACTATGTTGTTTTCTCTAACAGATGATAAAGTCTGCATCAGGATGTTCACATCCATTTTTTTCTTGAAAGGCAAAAAAAAAAAAAAAAAA
>RSEF01000003.1:29584067-29617124 GCA_003993805.1 Himantopus leucocephalus | reverse complement strand
CCCCCAAAACCCAACAATTTGGGGATTGGGGTTACAGAAGAAAAGACAACACAATATTAAAACAATAATTGTCCAGATGAGAACAAGAGTTTCTCTGACTCCTCCATGGCAGCGCAGCAGCGAAGAGCCCAGGGGCGCTCTGGCTGACGCAGACAACTCCTACAGGGGGTTATGGAGAACATATGCCAGGGTGGGATGTGCAGCACCCTTTAATACGGCAGAGCATCTTCTGCCCTCGGGTGCCTGCTCAGCTCTGCTGGCTAGTGCAGAAGGTGGCAGAGCCAAGCCTTGTCCTCAGCCCGTCCCTGGTAGACAGGCCGGTACTATTGCTGCCCTCAGCGTCGCCGTGGCCCTGAGCCAGCACGAAGCTCACATTCGCACACCAACATCGGCACATGCAACAACACGACTGAGATCTGCACTGGACCATTCTGGGGCTTTTGCTGGTCAGGTTGTTATGAGGCTGAGAGCATCTCTTACATTCACAGCAGAGATGGGGTAACAAGCTCCTCCTCCACCAAAAGGACAAGGCACAAACATTAAATATTCCCCCTCCGAGAAAGGACAGGCTTCCAAGTCTAAGCGTAAATAAAAGTTCAACTAATTCAGATTCAAATTATATTAAGGATGTATGGATGTAGATTTTAACATTAAGGGTCTAACTGCTACTTTCCTTTGCCCCCACTAATTAATAAAATTGCATAAAGGAGAATCTGATCCTGAAAAGCCATGTAAATACTTCTAAACTACATATTTGAAAATTATTTTCTAAAGTTAGCCAAAGACAGATATGTTCAAGAAGTTGGAACATTTTTGTACAAAATATAAACAAAACTTTAAAATTACTAATACCACAAACTGGCACGTCCTGGATTTGGGTTTAATCAAACCCTGAGATCCAGAACAAACACATTTCACAAGCTCTAAGTCTGAACTTCCTCTGGAGCTCATAAAGGCTCACATCACCATCATCACAAGCACCATGTGATTTATGCAATTTAATTCTATCAACTGTGGCACGGTAAAGAAGAAACCCCAAACTTGTATTCTGTCATAAAATCCAATGGAAACTAACTTACAAATGCTTTATAAACAAGGAGTAGTCAGGAACTTAAACCATACCCACATATTCCATTAAAGTTTTTACATGAGACCTGTTTTAATCATTAAAAGCTTCAACTTGTATTGAGTGCAAAAACTGGGGTTTTGGATGACCCAAAGGCAATTTACATAAAGAAAGCACCTCCCCCAAAGTTCACTGTACTAATCACAAATTTTAGTGTATCACAACCTAACATTAACCACAAATTAGCTCAGCTTCATAATGCTGGTATTTAAGGTTGACCAAAAAATAATCAACTCTGCACTTTCTGCATTCCATGTTAAATAAAATATATTTACACAAATCATTATAATCAACATTTAATCTGTATCTTCACTTTATAAAAAGCTGGAAGAAATTCCCTACAGACCATCAAACTGAATCTGCTCTGAATTAGATGCCACCAGTTTTTTTTTCTCACTTAGCACTAGAACAACCCCTTTATTCAAAATCCTGTCTCAATAAGAAAACATTACTCCTGCTAATGTCAGAAGTCCTGTAACCTACAACCTACTGTAACTGCTTTATCAAGAAGACGACAGGGAAAAAAAACACATAATAATTTCCAGTGACTGGCTCCACTAACAACGATCAGCAGCACAGCCCCTCCAGCGAGCGGTCTTCTCCAGAAACACCAAGAAGTTGTTAGGCAGTTTTCCTAAGGAGAAAACTACGACCAAGGAGGCGTCAAGCAGCTGTGGACTGGCAGGTAAAAGAGACGGCAGGGTGCTGGCAGAGCCAGCCGGCGACCACAGCAGAGAAGAGGACAGCCATGAGCATTCCTTTAAAATGGGTTAAGCATTCCTTTAAAAGTCTTTTTGTTGTTGTTGTTAGCTAAAGAAATGGGATATATTAAAAAGATACTATATCATGATTTCAAAATTATTTCATTTAAAAACATTCAAATTGACAATGTCTCTTTCTATTTACTCTTACGGCAGAAGATTAGAGTTAACGTTTCCTTCAGCAGAGAGAGAATCACTGAGAAGTAATACAGGAATATCCAGTTTGATTTACCTAAAAATGACAAACTAACTTCTAGAAAATAACTTTAACAAAAAAAAAAAAAAAAGACAACGTAACTTTAAGCTGTGATTTTACACTATGAGGGAAAAATAGACCAGGAACAAGTAATAAATGCATGACTGATTTTACTGAAAGCCCACTTCCAAAAATATATTTACAGTACAACATCGCAACGCTGACAAGAGAATCACCCATGGAAGATGCACGTCTAAACTGTTTCCCTGAAACATTTATGTCAAATTCAAGTGTCAAAATGTATTTTATCCAAACGTTAGTTCTAGTTGAACCCAATAAAAGAACTGAACAGGCAGTAGGCATGTTGCCTTAGCTGCCAAAGATGCTTAACAAAATATAAAAATTAATTAGGTTTGAGAGAGAAGTTTTATGTGAAAAGCCAATTTAATCTTAGCAATAACTATAACTGCATATAGATGGACACCTTCCCCCCACCTCCAGGTTTTTTTATTTAGAAAGCTCCACAGACAACTCAGCTCTTTGAATAGTATTTGCTGTTACATAAAATAATCTGATACAATTAGAAACTGTGACGTTACTTGCAGTTCCAAGCAGGAATAAAGTGAAAACGTTATTTCTATGTCAGCAACAAATTTGCTTTCAGAAGCATTGGCTGTTTAAAGGAAAGAAAAGTAACTAAACGTCCTGGTTTGAGGTAAAAAAGAACCAATTTTCTGTTCAGTAATTTTACTTTGCAGCTAGAGTATAGAACTGCTAGATGGACATGATTACACTTACAACCGTATGTGAAGCCACCCAATCAACACGAATCTCCCAAAATTGAAAAGGAACAGGAAAACCAGCACCATTCTCCCCTCTGTCCTTTCCCCTCCGCTTGCCCATTGCTCCCAGCTGTTGCTGCTAGGAGACCCTGGTACTGAAGAAGGTGCCTCACGTAGCTTGTGCTTTTTGATGTCTCCTTTCAGACGTATTCTTTCTCACCTCCGTATCACCCACCACGACAAATGGATCATTTCTCCTTCCCTCCACTTACTCATCATTGACAAAACTGCTGGGATCCAGTTATAGAAAGGAATTACCCTCAATAGGCACCTTCAGCTACAACCATTTGACACTGCAGCCATCTAAATCTAATCCCTTTTCAAGCTGAAATAACCTACTCAAAGGCTCTTTGAGACACACAGCACGTCTACATTCTCTGCCTCTCATGCCCTGAAAACATCAGAAGTACGCTGAAGCATCTCCTGTTGCTGTAGCTTCTTTCAATGTTATTCACGAAGGTTTTAAGACTGCCATACACTTTCTTGATAAGTAACGTTAAATGAGCCGAGGCAAGCACAGCCCTTCGCTTCAGTATCCAACAAAATTACTCCAAGGGAAGGTGCAACATGTGTAGCACTCACTCCTGCGCTGCCAACAGCCTCTAAGAGCCAACAGCCTGCGCATCTTCCAGGACGGAAAAGCAGATACATGTCTGTCAGTAAAGCAAGGGCTCCTTCCCTCTGCACTTACATAAAATTGTCATTTCTATTCCTGATTTCAGGCTGACACCTAGAAGTCATTAACGTTTAATTTTCAAATATCCCTAAAATCCAAGCCATTTTGTCTTTTTAAAAAAAATTACGGTTTGTAATAGTTGCTCTCCTGGTACTGAGGGAATTTGTTAGCAGCTGTACAAGTGGTAATTTCCCAAGGCTTACTCCTCAAAACAAACCTGAACGCATTTTCAGGGGGAGACTTCTATCCAAACTTCGGGTCTGCCCACAAACTTTCATTTTTACCAGATCTCAACAGTATTGATACTTCAAGGAATAAAGAAACTTTTCCCAACTAATGACGGCATTTGTGCATACGCTCACTCCTTTAGTTTCTTAAACATATTATTTAGAAATACACACAACCCCCATATATATACTCTCTAACAGAGATCCAGGATGAAGAATTTCATCCCAGTGGCTAGGTAAAAGCACTGAAATTCAGGTATCTAATGTACAGTGTTAGACAGCCTAATGTAATCTAACCACCTAACCTAAGCTTCTGCTATCAGCATCAATGATAATAGCACAGTTTATGTTCAAATAAATAAATAAATCTGTATATCACATCTCACAACAATAAAGGAAGCCTAGGAAGAGCTGAAATGCAGAACACCAAATGTGGTTTCACAAATGAATAGGTATGAAGTTTGGCAGAATCTCAGCTTAAGTAAAAACATATTACTGGCAACCTCACGCAAATGGAAAAATGCTTACTACTCCATTAGGTTCCTACAGAATGTCTACTTGAAGACAAAACACTATCCAAATATACAACCAGGTCAGACTGTGCAATAACACTCACTCTTAGTACCTCACAAATCAGAGGATACATCTTGTATTTATATAATTTTAATCTGGATGCTCTTAGTATTAATCACACTCTATACTTGGATGCTTCCACTTAAATTAACTCCTGACAGGATTCCACAAAAAATTCCTTGCTGGAATAGTGAGGAGCCTAAGTGAATTTTCCCAATCTTTACTAGTGAAAATGTACCAGTTGCCACAGCTACTCCATGACAAAGTCACTTAAAACACACAAACATATGTTTCTGATGTCTCTTAAGTATTAAGAGTATAATACAGTAATATCCCAAATACCACAATAATCACTTATTTAAGAAAGGCATTATTGATACAAATCATAAGTTAACATTTTAATGGTTTAAATTTACATTCACTTCTCAATATCAAAGATTCTGTTAGCGTGGCGATGCCATACTAGTGTGGAGCCATGCTATTTCATCTCAGGCAAGGGGTAAAGGCTAGCAGTGTAAAATGCACAGACATGGGTAATAAAAAACACACTGCAAGTTTCTGTAATCAAAGTTCTGCAAATACAAATGAGAGGGAGGATTTTCTATGTGCATTTTCACCTATTTTAAATATGAAGTTTCTAGGTCCTTCTACTTTTTGTTATTTTCAGGTCCAAACCCAGTGGTTTTCAACCTGTGGCTCACAAGCTTCTTCCAAGGGCTTCACTAAGGACACGGAAGAAACCAGCCTGCTGTCAGTAGGCTTACGGTCTCTGGAGTGAATTCTACACTGCCACCAGTGAATTTTCAGTGGTCTACAGATAAAAAAAATACTTCCAAGATCCACCATCATTCAGCTTAGTCACTATCTAACCTCTCTCGGCTTCTGTTTGAGCAGGTAACATCCAAATCTGATTAGATTCCATTTCTACTACAAGAGAAATGGAGGTGACCACACATGCTGTTACTTAGAAGAAAAAAAAGCCACCTAAAACTACAGAGACCCTGAACCATACATGCTAATTTTGGAAGCTCTTAAAATAGTGATACAGCAGCTTACCTAAAAGCCTAAGCTTTTCTGGTTTGTTTGAGATCAGTATCAATACCAGGTTTGGAACATTTAAGGCTCACATCATTAAACCTTCACAATCCTCACTGCATAAGGAGCATGACTCCTTTTCTTCACATGGTGTCTCATAGTAACTGACCAAAACCTAACCTTCTAAGCTTTATGATGAATAGACAGCACTTTAAAACATACTCTGGAGTTACATGGAACAAGTGTACTTCAGCACACTCCAGCTAAAATAAACAAACAAATAAAAATGTAGTATTGGGAAAAGACTCACAGATGCAGCTGCTGAGAGTCTGTCTCCAATGCTCACCATGAGAAGCGGTAATATGTCTTTAGGTCACATTTTTCAGCTGAAGTCCAAACCTCAGTTTTAAGCTTGGACCGTACACCATTCATTCATACTCAGAAACAATTTGGGGAGGGAACAGAAGAGGAAAGGGAACTGTTCTCTTGACGTAACCTGCTGCGTTGAAGAGACAAGGAACGCACAGCTCCAATGAGCTCAAAGCTGTACAAAGTTCCCATAGACTGTACTTCAGTGCCTCTGTCTAAAGGAAGTACCTTCAAAATGCCCTGCCCCTTATTCCCAGACTACACCCTTGCTCTTTTCGCACCATTCCTCAAACAGCTACCCAGATCCTCATGCTTCTAGCATTCCTCGAGCCATCCCTAGACCTTGGCCACCGCTCAGACACTTATTAAGAAAAGGTTTCTCACCTTCTCCTGCCAAGAAGTACAAGATGGCACACACACTACGGAGACCAGCACGCAACTTTTCTGAAGTAGACAATGACTTGAAAATGTCACCCTTCAATACCTCTACTGATAGTCCAAGTATCACCTAAGTGAGCCAACAGCCATCACGAGGAAGGATGGTTTGGTCATCCTTCAGAGAAAGAAGGATGTCAGACCAAATAAGAACATTGATTCTGGGAGAAGTGGGCATGTTATAATATCGCCTTATGTTAAGTTCATTCCTCTAAATAAGATCTTCCTGGAAATCTTTCTCTGAAATTAAACCGCTAAGAACCTTGTGGTGTTGACCAAATGGCACAGAAAACCTTCAAAAGTTGTAACCAGATTAAACAATAATCTAAATCATTTCAGTCTGAAATAAAAAGCTTATTTTCAGCCTGTTAGGTACCCCACGCCCTCAAAAATATCAGATACTCAAATTAATTAGTTTTGTTCCACTGTAGCAATCTAGCAAATTTAAGATCTAGTCATCCATTTTTCTTTAAATCTATTAAATCCTTCTTCATTTCTGAGCTTCGGAAGTAGCCTTGAATAAGAAACTTTCAGCTAGAGTAATTTTCACTGCCATCATACAAAGCTCTTAGGGAAGGAGACTGCATCGGAAACACTGACCAGCACACAATGTTAAGTGATAAAAATAGTGTTTTAAAGACTTCTACTACCGAGTCAAACACACCCCAAAAATAAACCCCCTGCTCACAGTATAGTATTAGTAGCTCTATGCTGAACATTAAAAATCACTGCTACGTATATTTGGTAACAATGTGATTTCATTTTAAGTGAGTTTTAGGAACGAAACGCCCAGTCTTGCTCTACGAATATACCTCATGCAATACGTACATTCCAAAAATGCTCCCAGGGGACCTGATGGGCACACTCTGTGCAGAAACAGTAGCATTTGTTCATTGCACGTCCTTTGTCTGGTGTCTCTCAATAACCTTTTACCTTCCCAACTTGTTCTTGAGTTTGGACATGTTTTTGGATGGTCCTCCCTCTTCACCTGACTTCTGTTGTACTGCAATACCAGATGTCTTCTAGCTGATTATCTTAGAAAGAGATGTGTTTTATTTATCCGAAAATAACAAATATCTACAAGGAAACAGCCTGTGTACAAATTGCTGCTCAGTGGGGAACATAAAGTAAAATTGAAAATAGAGAAGTCATTTTGCAATCCTAAATATAACAAATGACTTCTCTGTTAAAAAAAAAAAAGGGGGGGAGAGGAATTATTGTGATAAATTTCTCACATTTGTTATCTGATTTGCAAGAGTGTATCTCAGATCAGTACATTTCTAATTGAAGAATATGCAGAGTTCCCCTTGAACATACTGTCACGTGCTAAATACCTTTTAATCCCAAAATCTTCCCTGATTTTATAGCAGTGTGTGTTTGTTTAGTATCCTTTAAAGGTCTGAAGAGATTTACACATTGAGAATACATAGCTTTTAAAATCACCGCTTGATATTACTGTTACTATGATTTTCTCTTGAAAAGAGCAAACATAGAAGGGAAGTTGCACGAGTAACTTTCTTTTCTCCCCCAAGACTGTTTTCCCATAGATTGCCCTGGATGCAAGTCAAATGACATGTCCTAGTGTTCTGGAAAAATGGACTTTTTCCTCAAGATTTAGATTTCTTTCACTAGTTACATTTACTTCCTGACCCCCTGCCTTCACGTAGCTGAAGTCTAGACGGCACATGCATCTTACTCTTTTTCTGAACTTAAGAGGAATTCATAGTCTCTAACTACATTAACATACTCCCAATTAGTCTTTGTTCTCATCTTAAAAACTGTGAATTTATTTCTCTGAAATAGAATTCAAGTGTATCACTTATTAAGTTTGTTTTAAAAAGTTTAAAATTCATCCTACGCAAGCCAGAAACTATCATCTCCTATTTCACCTGTCCCACTGTATCTTCACTGCTTACCCATTTGTTTTTCTTTCCTCAGGAAAATATGGCCATAGATGGTACTGCTGTCTGCGGTAAACTTTTAAAATAAACAACAGAGTTGAGGCAGAGAGGAATCTTTGCTTTCTTGGACTGCTTCAAAATCTAAGATGACTTCTGAATTTCCCTTTTGAATATAGTATGGGTTCAGCTTAATGTAGATGCCAGTCTGTGGATGCACCAGGAACAAACATCAGATCCTATTTTAAATGTGGACCCTTATTACAATCCATGTTGTGCTGCACAATAGACTAATTGCTATGTAAAGTTATGAATAATCAAGAGGAGCAGTAAGAAGAAGTGTCTATGCCAAGGGAGGTTCCAATTGACAGGACTGTCTCCTGTAGATACAAATATACACAAAATTATTTTTTATTTGAAGTGTGCATGATCATGGTTCTTACTCAGGTGTGATAAATAATCATGACAGAAAGTAACTTTTAAGTAAGGGACAGAAGTTTGGCTGAAAATCACTACGTAATTTAAAGTGTTTTCATTCACTATGTCCTCCTCACACACATTTTAAACCTGTTTGTTCCTCCAATTATTTCTTCATTGTTTGAGAATTCTCATGACTCCACTACAGCTTGAAAAAGATGAAAGCAGTACAAAGGTTCTTCAGTGCACATTTCAGATGGGTGCATTGTTCCCGCCAAATATGTATTCCTTTTGCCAAAACTTTCCAAATTACTTTCTACCTTCTGTATCAGACGTCTAATGACCTAAGGTGTGTAGGTGTGCCTACATAAATGTGTCATCAATAGAGTTATATAGCTTAACAGACAAAAATAACAGCTTAAGGAAAATATAATCAAAAAGAAATCGGAATAAAGTTTCCCATATCCCTACCTCCCTTTGTACTCTCAACAGACTTGAAACAACTGCGTTAATGCAGCAAGCAATAGCTTGTAAAAGGATGCAAACCAGCTGAAACATTTGACAGACAGTGTTAAATACCAGAGGATTCATATCAACCACTTTATTTGAAAAGGTGCTTTGATGTTGGCTATCTTTCATGTACCTCTTTCATGGCACATTAATAAGGAAAACTGAGATGGGGTAAATTAAGTCCCAAGGTCATATCTAGAGTTACAGCACTGTGGGTACCTGATGAAATACGGATTAATGCTGCATGAGCACTGAATAAATAAAACCACTTCTGTTAACCACTCAAACAAGTTTTACAAGTAGTTCTGAACTTTATTCGGCAACTAGACTTCAGACATCTTAATCCCCCCACACTGCTTTGAAACCTAATTATCATAATGTGAACCCGAATGTTAGGTCCCTTTCAAACTGCGAGTGCTATGAAGCAGAAAAGTAATGGGAATTAAGCTAGTGTAACATTAGAAATGTAGAGGCATGGAACTTGAAAGTGGCATTTGTTAAAGCTGAGAGAGTATAATGTAGATATTCAACAACATAAAACACACATTTAAATTGAAAAGGATATTTAAAGCATGTGCAGACACCTATAAAATACAAGCGGGCCTAAAATCCTGTAGAACAAACATTTCCAAATCAATTTCTTGCCACCAAGGTCCAACTTCAAAAGGTATTAAACAGTCCTATTCTACCTTAGCAGAACATTTCTAAGTATTCTAAAGCAGACAATTTAAACATTAAAGAAAACCCAATGAGAACTTTACAAGACATTACAGACATTCCCCTATTTGTCACAGTGCAGAAGTGTTTGAACTTAAACAGCAGTAAATTATTAATTACATTGCTTATAAAGGCTCAAAAGCAAGAAAAGATTTTGCTGAAAGTGGCAGAAAAGGATTTTGTATCGAGTTTAAAACCAAGTATAACAGAAATTAAACACCAAGCCACCTAAAAAACAACAACAACAGAAAAAATTTGCCTGGCTGCTTTCTTTATTGCTTTTTGCAAACAATTAACAACTCATGACACCTATTAAACTTTATTTTAAATATGAACTGGAATACTTTATTCTGAGTGTGCATTAACGTAAGAAGCACGTAAGAAAAGTCAGACCCGTAAGAATGTTTGTATTGTGACAATGAAACCACTGAGGCTGAAAGAAAAATTGTGATTTTATTTTTCCAAATATGATGATTGAGCTGTTCGTGTTGTCCTGCTCTAGCATAGCTCAACTGCCATTCAGATAGCTTTCATTTCCAAGATGCCTACAACCAACAGCAATCAAAGAAAAACAGTTGCAGTGATTGAAATACGGTATGAGATTCCTGAAATATTTTTTCAAGATTTTCGTTTAATCCAAAAAGACCAATGAAATCCTAAAAGTTCATCATCTGCCATGTTAATGCTGAACACTGTTGTTTAATTTACATTTCTGGTCCTGTTAAAACAAATACACTTGTCTAAAACAGAACATCTGTTTTGGTTATAATACAATGTATCTTTGGCAAGAACTCACAATAGAACTAACATAAATAATCAAGAATATTTATTGAACCTTGTAACAAAAACTGATTTGTAACAAAAAACCTGAAGACTAGATATGACTGTCTCTGGGCTCTAGTCCAGTCCTAATCTAAGTCAATAAACATAGCTCTAAAAGGGAAACTACATTAAAAAAGAAAAGAAAAGAAAAAAGAAAGTCCTGCAGTTATTTAGGTTGGATGTAGGTATCTGAACCCATGTTGGTTACAAAAATAGTGAAAAATATTTGCTTTAAATCAAAAACTGTCAAACTGAGTCCAGACAGGTTTTAAAGCCACACAAAAAAATCATGCCATATGCCTCATTTCCTACTATTGTGTTCACTGATTTGTCTTCTCTTTGGAAAACTTTATGTAGTTCGTAATTGCTGTTGCTGAGGATTTGTTATTTTAATTGCTTGTTTTCATATATTTATTATATATATTTTCATAGATTTATTAGCGCTAAAAAAGACAAAACAGTCACCAAATAAAATATTGTAATGTTTTTGAGAGAAACTGAAATGACTAAAATTATTTTGCAAGTCTCTTGACACTGATACAACTTAACTATTTTAAGGTGAGAATGAGTTAACGGTGTTCTCATTTAAGTCTATAGTTAAGGGCTCACTCGAGTCAGATACTAAAGCCAAGGAATAACTTCATACACATTTCTGCAATTATCATACAGGACTTTAGTAGGAGAGAGACTATTGTACTATGTACTGCACATACATGCAATCAATTAAGGGTTCAGCTGGTTATTATCATTAACCTTGATTAGAGTGCATACCTGTCCAGATTATTTATGCATGCATCAACCGCACACACCTTCTTTCTAAAATTACAAACTCTATTATCTCATTTCCATGGAAATGCATGATCCAAGTTCCATATGATGAACTGGACATAAGAATATGAACAGATTTTTATAATCATTTCTGATCCTATTTTCCGCTTCTAACAAAAAAATTAAGTAGTATCATGTTACAAGTTTTATTTGCCAAGGAAGCCCAAGTCTGTAGTTCCTCTCTATCAGTCACCTTTCTGAATGACAGCTTTAGAAGTTGATTGGGATTTTGGTTTTACAGTGGTATAAAACAATCCAGCCTCATCTGCCAAGCCACTTCACATTTGGACTCCTTTAAGGAAAAAAGATTGTAAACGCAAATACAATTGGCGATTCTCTGAAACCTACACACAGCAGTGAACTGAGTTTTATTTTGCTGGGCAAGGATTTCCACCTTCATGCAGCTCGGTGCATCACCACAAGAAGCTGAATGCTTGGGAAATGGTATCGTGTTAGATGCAACTGACTCATTATGTTACAGTTTAGGTACTGGAGGGGTTTTGTTTTCTTCTTCCTGTTTCATTTGTTTTTTGCTTTGTTTTTTTACAGTTCAAACAATAGATTGATTTGTAAATCCATTTTTTAGTTACAACTGCAACCTGCTCAAACAGATCTTTAAAAATGAACTGTTCCAACATTACTTAAATTGTTTCTTAGAGATTTTAATTGAAAAACAATTTATAAAGATCACTTGGTCCAAAAGCATACCATGGATTTCCACGGAACTGATTAGAGATTTGTATTGAGCCTATGTATAAACAAAGCCCCCATATTTTCCCCCATCACGAGAAAATACCATCATCAGGGGAAGACTGTGTGCATGGAAACAGAAAAGTTTTTTTGTGATCTGAGAACGCATGCTCTGAGGGACTTTTTCTAGTCAAAAAAAAAAAAAAAAAANATCAGCAGAGCACATTCTTCCAAGTCATCTTCCATAGTTCCCCTCAAGAGGTAGAGCAGTTCCCACAACGTATGCCTACTGTCACCTATTGCTCAAATGATAATTCTGTACTAATTGCTCCCTGTTTAGCAAGTACCACATTTTTTAACTCAGACTGATATAAATTCCAGGCATTTCACTGGATTATCGGAAGGGGTGTGTGTATGGATGTCTGGACTCACCATTCCTTTCTGTTACTAAGAAATACCCACGAGATTAAGGGGGAAGTCTTCTGGAGCTAGGAAGCAAACAGAGTAGCTATCTTGCAGGATTCAGTGGCATGGCTGGGAAACCCCAGCACTGGATAATGCAAAGCAGCACATAAAACTAGTTCAGCAGAAAGGGCAACATAGGAACCCTGATCTTCAACAAAGAAACTCAGTGAAGGCTGTCAAAATGTGAAGAGAGACACAAGGACTGGAAGTCGAGCTTATTCGTAAAGCCACATATATAAATGCACACACAAACAGCAGCCTACAAAGGTCAATAGCATCAAAGGTCACCTATGGCACAGAGAAAAAAAAAATTACATTCTTCTGATTTTTATTTTAATATCCAGTACCTCAGTGTCCTGCATATGAATTCTGAAGTAGGAACTAGCTTTTCACCACCCATGAGCACAGCACAAGAAAACCATTAACAATATGAAACATATACTGGAAGCAAAAATGGTTTTGATTATACTAATTTTCACTTCCAGGAATTAATTTTGCAGGTTAAACAACTGCATTTATATTTTTTTCCTATAATTATCACGTTTCAGAAAAAGTGAAAGGTTGTAAGATTATCTGTCACCAGGAAAGGCAACCAACTTGATAACCTTACTTCTGCCTTGGAGCATTTATCCTAATTCCTAGTTCACAAGAGTTTTTATCAGTTCCAAGAACTTAGTAGGTCTCCTGGCTAAAATCAAAAATTATTATTTTGCAAATTATGTAACCTTTAACTATAAACAGGGAAAAAATCTTAAAGCAAAAGAGGAAAACAGTGAGAAAATAATCTGCCACAGTATTATATAAATAAATTTTTCTGTGTAAACTAGTTATTTATGTTTTGTAGTATATGATCAATAAATAAATAAAATCACTATTACCCTTTCAGACAAAGTGCTTATGTCAATGTAATGGATTTTTAAACTATATGAACAACAGTGAAATTAAACATCTGCCAAAAACCACACAGTATGAAGTGTTTTTCCACTTGCTACAGCCATTAAAAATCCCCTGTTTTCAAGTTGGATTCAGGAAAGAGGATACCTAATTTTTCAGAAGCTTGAACAGCCTCCTACGTTTGCAAACAATTAAAATCAGAAAAACCCTGCTATGTTTCCTGAAATAAAAAGGAGATTTAAGTATCAAATCTTGCTGCAAATTTACTTTGAAATCTTAGGAACAAAGAACAAGTGCAATTAAATGACAGCATAAATTAGTAGGAATAATACATTTGTTGAACATTTCTGTAAGATAACTTCCTAACTTATGGAGAAAAGGCTCTATTAAATGTATACAGTAGCTTGAACAGAGAAAGGCCATAACTTTTTCAAAAACTTAGGTAACTTAGTTAAGCGTATTAAGACAGTGAAAAGTAAATACTGCTGTTAAGCTTCAGCACAAAAGATAATCCAAGGTAAATCACCAAAAATGCTTTAAAAAAAATAATGGTATGAATTAAAAAAAAAACCAAAAAACAAAAAACAGAGCAGCTCTACAGGGGGAAAAAAGAAAGCGATATAGTACAGTTTCCATCCAAACCGACAGCAGAATACTTTAGTTTGAATTCAACAAACTAACGGATAAAATTTAAGTTTAAAGAAGATAAATACCTTCACTACTTTCTGCTAGGTACTACTGAAATATTTATTTCCCAACCATTTAATATCCATAGGATTGGCAAGCATTCCATGACATCGTCAGAAAACACAAACTGCATTTAAAACATAATGCAAACACAATTTGCATTTAAACCTCATTTATCAAGAAACACAATGCCAAACACAGGTCCTTGGCTGTTTGAGGTGCTATTCTCACATACTTTGCTATTATCATTGTAACAACAGAGTGAACCTCAGAAAGAGAAAATAAAATGCTTTCTTACCGACTCAGGAGAACTACTTTCATGCTCCAAAGAGCTACAGCCATTTTGCTTTGGCTAGAAGGATGGGTCAAGCTCGACTCAAAAAAGACAGACAAGGCAATAAAAAGAAACACTTCAAAAAAATTACTTTTAAAAATATCTGGTAAGTTAAAATATGCTGAACAGATGAGTACCGCAGCAAACAAAGCAATCTTACCAATAAACAACATCCAGTGGTGCAAAATATTTCTTCATAATTAAGTCAGCAAAGTAAGCTTCTGTTTCTCTGCAGGCCGTGCCATTGCCAATCACAACAGTGCTACAGCTTTGCACGGGGTAAAAAGACGAACAATTACTCTTAATTATTCTTTTAGACCTTTTCATACGTAGCATTCAATGCATGACAATGACCAATACATCTTATTTTATACAACAGAAGGCCTGGATTTAATAAGAATGTTTTCTTAGTAATATCACATGGTGTTTAACAGGCTCTCAATGTGATAGTTCAAGAGATGCGTCAAAATTTTCACTCCTTTGTAATGGAATTCAACAGTGGTAATATCTGCAGAAAAACCAAAAATGATGCTTCATATTCATAAAAGAAATGTAATGTCTCACCTCATATTTCCCTCATCTGTTATCAAGTCACTAAAAAGGGCAGAAGCCCAAGAAATCAGAATCTTAGGTCCTTAATGGGAACACCACAGTCTGCAACAGCTTGCAAGGTCATCACCCCTGACTGCCCCTACCCCAGCCAGTCAGCCATCAAATCACCTTGTTTAAAGCCAATCTAATACTGCAAGACAAACCAGACTGTATGCTGTGCCACTTCAGCAGCTGATTCAATGGACCAGATGTCTGTCCACAGGGCATCCCAAAACAGTTGGGATACAATAACCTTTTAATCACACTGCCCCTATTTGCAAATCCATCTGGATACCTATCTGAGCAGGATTTCCTTTGCTTAATAAAACTCTTCCAAAAACTAAATGTGGCTTTTGGAACAGGGAAAGATCGATGAGTGGTTTGGGGGTTAGAGTCGGGGCAGGAAGAGTGAGGCTAAACTTATTCCTTAGCTGAATTTTAGTTTCTATTCCTAAAAATAAATGGATTGACAGAGCTTTATGGTGATACATTCATAGCATGCAGCCTTAGTCATAGCCATGGATTGATTTCATACACATCTAACATATACATAGTGTAAAAGCATGAACATAGGCTCTGAAAAATAAGCTCTGAACTACATAAAAAAATATTAATTCCAGTTAAATCAGTAGAATTCTTATTCTACCCAAAAGCAAGTATTTATATAGTGAAGACTTTCATTATGTTCAGTAAGAAAGAGTAATAAATGGAAGTTTCTTTAGCATACTTGTACTGTAGCAGAAGCCTCTTTATCTTCTCAGCTTCACGAAATCCTTGACCAGAATGCAAGTAAACGACATCGGTGTGGAGTATCTGACCTAGAACAACAAAAGGCAAAGCCATTTCATAAAAACCACAAAGATCCAAAAACTATATCCTGCGGAACTATTAAAGTTAATTTGATGATTCACAAAGAAATCTTCTTAATAAGCCATCCTTCCCTTTTATTTTTGTATGCAATTATAAGAAATGTATGGTGGGCAGAGGACAAAAATGCTTGAGCTGCCAAAGCAAAACGAGTTGATACATTTTCTAGTTCCCTGTGGACATATCCACGTAACAAATGTTGATGAGCATCTAGTCATATTAGGCAAATAAAGTGTATTATATCATCAAAGAGAAAACCGGCAATTCATGGCAAGAGATTTATTGCTCTAGTCTAGTACATTCTACAGATCTGGTAAAGTGAGATGAAAATTAGGAATGCAGTCTCAGGACTTACAGTCCAGGAGGTCTAGAACTCCAATGCCAGCTCTTGCTGTCATCCCATCTATCACATTTGGAAATAACTGTATTAACTGGTACTGATAGCTTATGGTGCAATCCAAGCTAACAACCATTTATCTTACCTTTATTGCCATTTTAACACATGTCAAGAACATATCTTGCCTTACACCCACCCTGGGTAGATATGGTCTCAGACAAAAAGCAACAACAAAAAAAAGGAAAACAAGCCATTTTCACATGGGCATAAAGAGGTATGTATTCCCAGATCAGAGCAGGATGAAACGGAAAGGATCCGTTCTATATCTGTCTGAAAACTGAACTAAAAAGCTCTGCAAACACAATGTTTCTGACTTCTCACATTAACACACATACTACTAAATAAAAAAAGGCTGATAAAATGTCCAGATGTCCAAGATATTACCCCTGAAAAAAGAAAAGTTATAGAAAGTATTTAAATTCCAATTCTTTGTTAAACAATAAAAGTGCCAGGTGTTCTCCTTGCTGACTACTGAGAGGCATAGTTATTTGAACCTGTATTCAAGAAGGCAGAAGGGATTTTAAATTCTATTTTAGAGACGAATAATAACACCAATGGAGACACTGGAATCCAGGTGCCAGAAAATTAACCTTAAACCCGAAGAAGGAATTTGCATGACAGAATGCATCAAAAACACTAAAAGCTTAACAAAACAAAAAAATCTTGAAAAAAAGTAGGTTTTGAAACTATCCTTTCCTCTAAATTAATATATTTTATCAGTCCTTTCAAAAATATTTGGAATTGAAACTTACTGGTTGGTGAAATAATTGCCAACTTGCAGCCATGCTTGTAGCCAGGATCTACTCCCATCAAAGTACGGCCCCTCACAGGGCTGGTCAGAAGCAACTGCCGGAGATTTCTCCCAAACATCATCACAGATTCTTTCTCCGCATCAGATGTCAACTTTGATCTTAGAAGGATGAAAGCAAAAAACATTTTCCCCTCAATTAGCTTTCAAATGCACTTTTGAATTGTTCCAAAGTTTTAAATATAAGGAAAACACGAGTGGAAAAAGCCTTAAATATTACACTTCCAATACAGTTTTTGACACTTTTTAAAAAAAAGGATCAGCTGTATGATCATCTTATTCTGGTGCTAAGAAAATAAATTGACATGAAGAGTATAATAGAAACACCTGTAAGAATGTACACATACCAACTAACATTCAAACATCAACTCCAGAATTTTGAGTGAAGAGCAGCTTCCCCTCAAAGCCAATACCTAATTGCAAAGAAAAATGGATTTGAAGAAGGCATGGATCGAATTCATCATAACTTCCCAGTTCTGGAGAAAAATCACTACCCAGCCAAAAAAGGATGATCATTTAGGCTGAGAGGTACTAGACAGAAACTGGAGCGCCTATCCAATTAATTGCTAACTCATGAGGCATTTAATTTTGTCTACTAATTATGTTATTTAAGAGTCATCACAGAAGTGTGCAGACTTGAGGTCTTTTTAGGAGGGTATTCTGCTTCCTCAGAACAAAACTAGAAAGCTGATGGGGCCATGATGTTCCCTACCTTCCTTTTCCATGTTCTTCAACAGAAAGAAGTGAGTTAATGCAGCAAGGAATGACTTTAAGCAAGAACACTTACTGGAGAGTGTTATGAGAAACAAATCAGTCTTGTTGAGTGAAGGTGTACAAGATGCATGATGTCTTATTTGTCAGATGTGGCCAGTCAGACAATGACTGATAAGGACAAGTATTTTTGTCATGGTATGTCATCTTACATAAAAAAAGCAAAAATGAAAAAGTAATGGGGACACAAATATTCATCACCTAGCTGATTTTTTTTTCTTTTGCAGTTACTCATTGCCATTTTCAGCTGCATTACATTGTCAGTAACTACAATAATTAGGCAAGCAAAAGCAATCCAACAAAGCCTTCATATAACTTAAAGGGTAACCAGTGCTCTTACTCTCCTTTTACCCATCACTGAAAAGAGTAATATTGGGGTTTATTTTTACAAAAGAAAAAAAACTGCATTCCACTTAATTAACCCTGTAAGAACGAGGCAGGGGAAATTACTCAAATTGTTTAGGTCAATCAACGCATGACAAGCAGGCTACAAACAGTTCAAAGACAACTCTCATAAGGGCTATATGACATGACGGGATATGAAGCTGTTCTGAGCAATTTTCAGATGTGGAAGAACTTCGGAGTCTGACTTGAATTTGCCCAGGATCCAACCAAACAACCAGCTCAGCCCTCTCTCATCCCACAGTGGTACAGAAAGAGCTGGTAAGTCCTCGTTATCTCTCATTTGTAAAGTGGTCTAGAGTTAGGTCTAGATTCTTTCACACGTTATTGATTGAACATTTTCTCAGGAAGCGTGTGACAGCAAAAGGCTCCCTTATATCTATGTGCTTTTTAGTTCTGTATCGAGTATACCAAATTAACACAGACATGATATAAAGTGAGGTGGCAGAGGGTATATATGCATTCCAAGACTCCTTAGCAATTCAAACGTGCCCTGAGCACCAAAGAGCAGACTCTCTGGATATTGCCACCACTGAAAACAAGAATATGGGAATAGCTGCAGTAGTTCAGGTCAGTGGTCCTTCTATCCCAGTATCCTGTCTCCACATGTGGCTATAAGCAGCTGCCTAGGGAGCCGATACAGCAGCACTAGTATACCTGACCTGTCCCGTAATCTTATCTTCTCAGAGTATTTCCTGAGCTTGACACGATTTGTCTCTATAGTAGCCCATAACAGGTCTCTTGTGCAACTATCCAGTCTCCTACCGAACCTATGCACGTTTCTTGCATCGACATAGACTGTTGGCAGCAAGTTCTGTACATCCATCACAAACTGTGCAAATAGCTGCCACTTTTTGGTTGGAAACTGATTCTTTTTATTTTTTATGGCTGCCTAGGTCTTATACTGGAAGACAGTAAAAACTTATCCCTAGAAACCCTGTGCCACTCTTCACACGCCATTGATCTCCAAGTCCTCTCTTTTCTAAGCTGACGAGTCATAACCTAGTCAATCCTTCTTCACATAGAAATTATTTTATACCTTGTTCCCCTTCACTGGGACCAGCTATATCAATGATTCTCTGTTTTGTCTTTATTCCTTAACTAAATAATCTCACCTTGAGCACTTAACATTTCTGTGGAGCTACCTTCCACGGTGTCAAAGTGTCTTTCCTGAGTGTCAGCGTAGCTCAGAGCTCATAATTTCTATATAAAGAGGGAACTACTTGCCTTGCAAGCACCATTTTACACTTATCTCCACTGGATTTCAGTTGCCATTTCACTTTCTCGTTATTCAGTCTTGCAGCGTCCTCCTCCCATTCTTAAAAAATTATACAAAAATAACCCAAACCACAGCACGAGCTTCTTCCAGGGAGAGTCCAGAGACACAGGCTGGAGGCATTGGTTGAATTCTAGCCCATGCAATCACCAGAACAATTTGATGCTGCTTGTGAGTGACCAGAGAGAGCAAAGCAAATAGCTAAGCCTCAAAACCAAATGGATCTTCTACATACACGCACAACGGAGATTCAACCAGCCACATGTGCATAGAAATGAAGTTTAAAAGTGGCTTGTAAACAAGGGAAGGTTGAATGCTCTTGGACTGGAGGCTTTGTACAGAGACAGGCCAAGTTCCAGCTTTCCAGCTACCCCAGAGATACGGGGTCCCGATTGCCCACAAGGCAAAAGTCTTCCCACACTGCAAATTCACATCAGTCCACCTGTGAAGGGAGACTTGTGCAGGAATTAAAATTGCCCCTAAACACATGCTATTAGTTACGTGCACCTTATGGAAATCATGTTTAAAATTGGCATGGATATACAGAAACTTTTATAGTAACAGGAAATGTTACTGAAAGTGCCAGGTGCGTAGGGGGAGCATAACGTATGTCCTTTCTATTACATAATATCCTGTATTTTTTAATTTCAAATATAGACCTCTCTCCTCTCTCTAACTGCGTCTCACTCAACACTTGTATCAATGACATGATATACTGTCCCAAGTACTGGCCCTTAATTTCAAGTTTGGGATAGTCATTTGATCCTTGAACAAATATCAAGCTACCTCAAACAATCTAATATCTTTCTCTTTTTCAGTGCACTACCGGCTCCATCCAAATGGCAAGATGCCCAGCTTCATGTTTTTCCAATTTGTGACAATTCTCATTAATATGGCAGAGATATAAGGCAGAGGCGGATAGCAGTCCTCCTCTCTAAACACAAGAGGAATGGTTATTTTGTAAAAAACAAAACAAAACCCTTCTGTTGCTACTTTATGAAAAAGTATCAACTAAGTCAGAATTTCAAGCACCTCCCTTGAACTCTATGAAGCACTCAGACTGTATATGACTAACAGGTATATTGTAATAAAAGCAAATAACCTAATCATGACCTACTAGCTTCTATAGTCAATGTTGTAAGAGTCAGTTTTTAAACTGAGATTTAAAACTCCCCTCTTCCATATACAGTCTGAGAGGCAATCCTTTCCGTGGAAAAATATCTGCAAACTAGCTTCAGGTGCGAAACAAGATATACAGAGAAATGTTTGTGTCCCTGAAGACACAGGAGAGAAAGCACTCACTTCGAGAAAGTATGGAAAATTAGGAAAGGATTATCCATTAAAAAATACGTCCATGCCACATCACTTGCATCAAATCCTGATGGAATCATTCCATGCAGTACTGCAACAAACTAAAATATATTTCAAAGAGCCAAAAGCAACACTGGACATTATTATACCAGATACAAGAAATGATGGTATCTGAGCGAGTGGAAGAAAGGAAATTAAACAATAAATAAGGTAACTGTCTTGCTGGCAAGTTTCATTCTTCTGATCACTAGAAGCACCAGAAATTTCAATACGCTCTTGGAAACTTTCTGTTCCAACATTTAATGATAGTAAAAAGAAAAGAAAAAAAGAACAGCGGGGGGTGGGTTGGAAATATTAATGCTAAAAGGAGGTATTGAATACTTTAGCAGCCCTCTGCAACAGTCCTAAAAATCAGCTTCTGGTGTGGGCGGAAAGAGAACAAAAGGAGGATAAGGGTTAAGTGGTCATGGACCAGAAATACTACTGGCAGGTACTTTGCATTCCTCTCTATAGGAGATACTTCAGCTTTTCCTAACCAGACACCACCAATCATGCAAAATTATCACAAAGAGCAAAACATAAGCAGACATCCACTCAGGAACAGGCAGAACAGGCAGCAAGCTTTGTATTCTTTGTATTTATGACTTGTGAGCAGCATCTAGGAAGCAGTAGGGAAGGAAGCTTTTTTTTTTTTTTTAGTTAAGAGAACAGAAAACCTCCAGTAACCTACTACTGCAGCAGCCCTCAGTGTTATACACAACACACAGGTCACAAGAGTCTTGTGGTAGGAATCACAAAGCAAAAACACAATAAAAGAGAAGAACCCTTATGTCAGTTTGCTTATTTATGATAAAACCAAACTCCACTAAAAAGTAAGTCTTTTTTCTTTATTTTAACAGAGTTTGGCTGTAGAAAAGTCTAGGAATGACAACTACTTCCACAGTCATGTGACAGAAGCCAACAGTTGGACTCACCATCATGAGATGTTCATCATTTTGGCCAAACAATAGACACAGTGCCTCCCCTAATGTAGCTACATGTACTGTGGTCACAAAAAACCCCCAGTGAACTCATCACTTTCAAAAAATCCCTGAAATTCAAAGCAGCAAAAAACAGGCTAACTCATCAAAAGAGGTGAACCAAGCTTTCTTGCAAAGTAATGAGCAAACACAACAGACTGCAGTGAAGAAACCAAAAGACATTAAAAATATCTGCTGTTCAAAACTTTAGCTGACTTTAGTTCTTTTCAGAGGGGAAGAACATAGAACATCCAGCCAATGATGCTCATGAAAAGAAGTACCAGGAAAACTCCTCCAATTTGAACAGAAACATAAAAGCACAGCCAGGCAGGTCCAGAAGAACTACATTTCAGAATGTGATTGCTGATTTTAGGTACTGAATAACCAACACATGTCATTTTGATACAAGTCATTTCAACATTTCTGGTCCAAGAAACAACTTTGATAAACTCAATTTGAACTACCTCAAAACAGGTAGTAAAACTTAGGTCACATATCAGAAAGCCTTGCCAGAATCAAAACCGGTATGCTTTAGGGAGCTTCTCTTGTATTCAAGAGAAGAATCACACCATCAGTACTGTTAGCCATTAGAAGATAATGCTTTTAGAATGTAGACTGTTTTACATATTAAATCATTCTAATTATGTGGTAAACTCCTATACTACATCATGAAAATACCCTATTTAATTGATGTTACTTTGATACTAAGTTTTAAATTTCCTTTAAATTTAGAACAATATTACAGACTTACAAGTGACACTTTGTCTGATGATATCATTACTACAGTATCACCAGAAATAAGTTTACTGACTTCTCTAGAGCCATCACAATACCCATAAAATTGTACCAATCTAACACTATGGCTAATTGGTTCACCACTAAGTGCAGATGACAAACATGAGGGACACTTCCAACCACAGCAATTACTTTGCTTGTTTCTTTCAGACAGGAAAAAGAAGGAGGCAGAACAATGTCACTGACAGTACTATTGCTGTGGCACGAAGAGATGCTGGGAAAATTCAGTGACACAATGGTTTGTGCTAATATGAAGATAAAGATTCAACTATTATGGTAATGTAGATCTGAACTGTACTGTACTAGATAAACGTACAAGCAACAAATATGTAAACATGTAAAACATCTTCAGGAAAGATCATTTCTCTTCTGTAGCCTAAACTGGATAGGGTCACAAATTAAATCGACATAACCAAGACTACGTAGTTCATTTCTTCTGTAAGCACACAGGATTAAAAACATGCTGATATTTTCAAATGGATAAAAGATATTCTAATAAAAAGCTGGTGAGGGAACTTTTAAAGAAATTGGTAGTATGAAAATACACATTCAGTCCGGGCTTACCTGAATTCTCTACAGAGGAGAGGATATATAAGGCGTTTATATGCATCCTCTACTGAATTTCGTAGTATCCTCATTAGTTCGGGTTTTAAAAATTGTTTTGGTCTCCATCTGCAAAAGAATAGAAAAAGTAAAATCAAAAAATATTTTAAGAACATATGCAAGAACTCAGATAAAAAGGGAATTTTCAAAAAAGGCTTCTACACTGAGTGTAATGCCCTATAAACTGCAGAATTACTACAATAATTAGGCAATGAAATCATAACTTCAAACATGAATGAAATGAGAAGTTGCTTATAGTTCTGCTATCAGACATGGGACAAGACCTATCTCTTTTCTTTTTTTTGTTAGGTATTAAAATGCAATCATATTTTATGTTTCAAAGAAAATATAAAAAAATATTACTCTTTACTTTAAGAGGTCAAAGCTTACCACATCCGAATGAACTTCGTTCCATATTACCATTAATGTTGCCTTATTTGCTATTCCTTGATACGTAAAAAAAAAGAAAAGACTAAATATCCTCTGTGAATGTCACTGCAGAGCTACTGATGTATGGCAACTGTGTCCGGACAGAAATTCAAGAGTTAAACTAATGTCAGTTAATGAAACCCAATTCAAATTTCATTTGGAATGCTTTGAGTATCTCTATTCACACTCAAAATGAAATCCATCAATTTTGCAGGAGTCCTTAAACAATAAAAACCAAACAATTTGTAAATTATTTTTTTCTCTTTTACCTGTTGGTTATATATTTAAAGTGTAGATAATATTCTAGAAAAAGGGAAAATGAAATAAACAATACCAAACAAACACAAGACTATTTCCCAACATTTTCTAAGCCAAACTCTTTGGAGCTTTCCCTTTTCTCAGGAGGCTGTGCACAGTGGTCATAGCCGTAATGACAATTACTTCAAATTTTGTCCTAAAATACACCTCAGTTTCAAGGCTCCCCAGAACAGAGATCCCAGATATTCACTGATCTTTTTGTTTTGGGCAACGTTACCGGTGGGGGAGGGGGGAAGTCCTTGAACAAGCACAACTGACTCGCTGAGATTGCCCACATAACAAGAAGGGAGAAAGATTGAGGAGACACAGCCAGATTATTATACTCAAACAGAAGTAAAAACTATGAACATCTTCTATTACAGTCCACCTGTTTTAATTTTTTTTTTAAATACTTATGACATTCAGAGTTTTCTTCATTTAGTGTACTTTTTAACGTGGCTGGGTCCCTAACTGCAAAGTGAGATACATACATGTTTAAATATGTCTGGGTAATTTTTCTAAGTTATTTTATTTGTTTGGTTAGTTTTTTTAAAAAATGCAACATCATAGAATTATGGCCATTTGATAATGTGTCCAGGTGCAGGCTGAGGCAAATACAGGACTGAATTTTACTTTTGAATTTATTTGCTTACACTCACTCAGAAATACTGAGAATCCTAAACTGCTCCTACCCAGACAGCTTTTCAGTTGTTTAAGGGGATCTACAATTTCCTGAAACAGCTTTTCCAAGTGTCTGTGCATATAATAGTTGAGCAATGTGTGATCGAGTCAACACTGCATTAACAGACAGACATGGGAGCAGAATTAAGCTTACCATTTAGTTTTACAACATCCAGAGCTGTGAGTGCTTAGCCACATGACCTCATCACTTTGCTAACAGTTTTTGCAAATAGTTCTATTATACTTATTTGTAACTAGAGACTCTTTCCATACCTATATAAAACTGGCAAAGGCTTTAAACCCTCTTATTGCCATCCAATTCTATAAACATGAAGTTTTTACAGGTGGCAAGTCTGACTACACTCCCTCAGAAAGTATCCTCAGCACAAATAAGAATGAATTTGGAAACCTGGCAGCTGTTTCCCCCTCTCTTCCATCCATTAAAGCTAGTTAGCAAACCTTTCCTCTGGAAATAGGTTATCACAACAGATATTTTTACTACCTGCCTATATAGAAGTAAAAATTCTTTAGGCAACATTGTATGAGAAACTGCCACAAATGCAAAAATATCCAAACAGTAAGTTCAATCACAGCAAACACTGCATTTTAATCATTCCAATACTTCATAAGAAAAGAGAAAAATCCACTTCGCTGCAAAAACCAAAGCAAAAGCATGTGTGTATATTTTTAAAGATCATCACAGCCCAGTTAAGCTTCCCTCTAAGAACAGATTTTTCTTGATTATTTAATCAAGAGCTGACTTTTGAAGCCCTTTAAATGAAGCCCTATTTAGAGAAACTCCATATATATAATATCATCTTACCCTGCTCATCAGCCCTCCACTTGTGTGTGCCCACAACAGGGACCACCATAAGCAGAAATGGCTTAGACTACTGCTGCACCTCAGAGGGTGAAACCATACATCAGCAGAATTAACACAGCCCACGTTAAGCACCACCAGTACCAATCAACAATTGTTCCAGGGAGAGCACAGCGAGGCTTTTAGACCTGGCGCATAAGGAGCAGAGCTTTGTTTTCCTCCAAGACATTATGTGAAGCTTGTACCAAGATGGTAACCGCAGACAAAGCACGCCTTTAAGGCCTGTACCATGGACTCTACACAGGATCTGAGAATTTTGTCTGGAAACTGAAAAAAGATTGTCAAACACTGAACTTCATTTTCAAGGCTGCAATCCACTTCAAAACAAAATCTCGCCCCCTCCCAAGGAACAAATCCATGCTGTCTTCACACCCAAAGCCAACTAAGCAGCCCCCCTCCGGCTGTTTCACATTGATCCTTTTTCCGTGTCCCACTTCACAACCAAGTGTTTGGGATCAGTGCAGTTCTGTTAATTGAGCTCGGTTCGCTGTCAAACCAGAGATGCCATCTTCTGGGGAAAAATACAGTCCGTAGGGCCATGCATAAGGATATTCCTGAGTTTCCAGCACAAACCTGAATTTCAAGGAAATATAGATGCTTCTATATTCTAATAAATCTAATAAATATTCTGAACTCGCAAAGAAAATACAGTCATCTTAGAGAGCGTCTACATAGAGCTCAATGCAATAACGAAGAACTCTAGTCTTCCAAACCCACTTTCCATCCCAGTGGCATTTAATGCTAAAAAATTTGCCTCAGAAGAACACAAAGGTCAGCATATTTCTACTAATTCGATAGGCAGTAGGTGATACTATTGTGTGGCTAGAATGCTAGCCAAACTGTAGCGGTGTGGCATTTCTGGTTCTGCAACTGATTTTGTGTGTGACCTTCAGTAAATTAGTATCAGTAAAAAAACCTTCGCAAAGTTTTGAAATCCTTGCCTCAAACAAAAGTTATTAACCTTCTGGTCTCACCAGTAAATCCATGCAATGAAAATAATGCAGCTCCCACCCTTGGACAATCACTTCCAAGCTTGCAGGGCATAATACGCATTTACTATTTGCCAATTTGATAACACAGTTGTCAATCTAATGAGGATGATAAGAATCTGTCCTAGATGTTAATGCAGCAAGATCTACTAAAATCATTCCTTCTGAAGTTTTCTGATGGTGAAGCTGTCCTTAAATAGTAAAATGCCATAAGCATATATAGCCTCATGAATGCTAAGTATTAATAAGTAGTTCCGTTTCCAAGGTCAATATTCTTTTTATCTCAAGATGACTCACAAAAGTGTAATCAACCAAAAATATCTCCATTTACATCCCACTTTCATTTGTGTAGCAGTGACAAGCTGTTCCATTATCTGTGGCTAACAGTGCTTCCAAATTCTGTCATAGACGCAGTAAAAGCAAGACTGACAGATATGTTCTGCCTACAGAATACACATCTTGGGGGGAGGACAGAAATTCTGCTACAGGTATTAAAACTAGAATGAAACTTAGGAGTGTTTATGAATCCTGATACTTTTGGGGGTGGTGGTGGTGCAAAGTTTCTTACTGTTAGGGCTAGATCATATTATGTTATCTGGCCGCACATATCTGGCCAAACAATATTTTAGCTCTTTCAGAGTGTTCAGTGTTGGAAACAGAACTATTAAATTTCTACAGTGAAAATGAACATTTTTACCACAGCCATTTCTTGGACTTGGTGTCGAAGAAAAATACATGCTAAAGCAGTACCACAGTACACAAATTTTTCTGGTTATTCAATTTTAAGATGCAAAGGTAGGAGTTTCTAAGACATCACTAGAACAATGCCAAATATCTCAAATAACTGAGAAAGAGAAACCTCTATTTTATACACGCAAGGAAGACGCATAGTTTGGATCACAATATTCTCCAATAGAGGACATCAAAGTGCAGTTTCCAAGAAAAAGACTGACAGAGATATTGCACAAAGCAACTTATATTTAACCTAAACTTTTGCAAAAAAACCCTCAAAATTATGCAACACTAAACATCTCACTACAGGCTTAAAAGCAGCAACTTCTAAGAGCAAATCAGTAAGAAATAAAAGAATCACCCAAAATTTCTAAAAATGCAATTGCTTGACGAATGGTGCCAGAACTCCCCAGATAGGGCCAAAGGCATGATCTTTTCAGCATAATGCTACAGCAGTTGGAAATACAGAATAAGAATTATCCACTTGCTAGTTTCATCTAATCTAATAAGTGTTCGTTTAAATTGTTCTCTTAATGTAATGAGACATGTGAGGTACATTTCGGTATGCAGCTGTCTATAGGAAAAAAAAAAAAAGATTTCTGTAAGAATATGTATCCATGCAGACCTTTCATTGACACACCACCAGCAGAATTCATTCTTCACCCCGTCAGGAATGTTGACCTTCACTGTCAGGATCTTCAGATTTTCCCCTCGGTTAATGGCCAGAATCTGAGTGCAAACATAAATGGCAGAGACAGATGACACACAAAATATCCAAAAGATAAACTTATCAACATTTGTGTACGCGCTTGCTTGACATTCTGTAGCAAATCATGATGGTGGTACAGTAAATCAGTTCACAAAGTACTAGCATGTACAGATAATATCCACAATTTAAACACAGATTAAATCATGCCGTGGCATAACAAATCATACATTTTTCCTGGAGTCCGCAATCTCAAGATCCAGTTTATCTTAAACACATTTACAATGCAAGTCAGCATGAATTTAGTTGGTGGAATAATCATGTTTAATAACCCAAATTAAAACTCAAGAAATGAATTGAAAAGTGATTGCAATCAGAACTAGAGATCAAAAAGGGAAAAAGTTAGTCCTAAGCTTCAGGCTTCATTTTGCTTCCCAAGATTAATCAAAATTTAAAATTAATTATGAATCGGAACTTGTGACACAAAGGTAATCAGCCTAATTTGAAAGAGGATGAATTTTTGAGTTACTCACACCTACTTCATAAATAGCCAAAAATATTGTAGATACACTCTTTACGTTAATACTAATGGTCCAGCCTTAAAATGTATGCGCATTTTTCTGGCAGAGTCTTGTGTACACAACTGTGTATTCATGATCTAAAGCTAAATCTGTGCTATCTGCACACAGAGTTCTATTTTAAATGTAAGTCTGTGGCTCTGCATTTAAAACCGGGATCACAACATGAGTGGTGGATCCTGGAGGATGGTGGTGGGTATCTGCTACTCTAACCTCTCTATGAAGACGTTGAATGTTCACCTGAAGCAATCCTTACAGTATTTATTAGGAAAACTCACTGGTCAAGGGATTTTAGAAACAGAACAACAATTAGAAGCAGCTACAAATAAAAAACACATCATTTTTTTAGATTTCATTTTCCCTTCCAAAATATTTCAAAGTGCTAAAATAAAGAAAACCTGCTAGAAGTTGACATTCCTGTATGACTACACATGTTGCTGTATGTAGCAGGCCCTGAGCACTGTCACAACAGAGCATTCTGTGTCAATCATGAACTTTAATTCAATCACTAGTTAACTCAGACATGTCACATATGTTAAATACAATGGTTTAAAATGACTCCAGGACATAGTACCAATTTATATTCCTCAGCCTTACTGCTTCTGTGACATACCAGGCCTGACATATCATTGAACAACAAAGCTAATAATAAAGATTGCATGTGAAATATTATAGCATCTGGTACCTTGACTGCCAAAGCAAATGTTTTCATGTCGAGATTAGAAAGACACATTTTAACAAATCAAATGCTTTCATGTTTATTCTGATTTTATTTAAAAAAAAAAAAGAGAGAAAGTTAAATGTCAAGCTAAAATGAAATCAAAACGATGCTCACGACACAGAATGTATCTGATAGAATTATAATGTCATCATTCCGCACACTGTTAGCGGGGTCAATATTTGCATCACATTTTGTTTCCTGGCACCCTGTCTGCAGAATGTGTCAGTTACCTGAACTTAAACCAGCTGTATTGCAGTCACTAATATTTTTTACAGTTTTATTCTTAAACAATCTGCCTATTCTGTTTTGTGACATGTGTTCAGAGAAGAATTATCATCCAAGAAATGCTCAGTTAAGAAGGTAATTACTGGATTTCTCCCCCTAAGATAATAAAGGTGGTTTGGGTTTTCGGGTTTTGGTGGGTTTTTTTGGTTTTTTTTGTTTNGTTTTGGTTTTTTTTTTGTTTTGTTTTGTTTTTTGATTGTTTGTTTGGGGTTTTTTTTGTTTGTTTGTTTGTTTGTTTTTTAAGTAACACGTTCAAATACAGCTATTCTAGACATAAAGTAAGTTTTCAGTTCTGGGGAAAGACTGTTTTCATGCAAGACTGGAACAGATCCAGGGGAAGGGTTAATAAAAACAACACATTTTTAAGAGAAAGCAAGAACAATAATTTGATCTAGTCACAAGATGTATCAAACTTTACTCTACTTATCAGAAAAATACAACATCCTTCATTTTGCACAACTTTCCTCTATGTTCCAGATTTACTTACACTCACTGACTAAGTTTTGTATATTTTGCCAAGGACTTTAATTTCCAATTCCTTTTTAAGTATGAGATTGAATATAGAGCACTTGCCTCAAACGTTACACTTTGTTCATGAATTCTTTTCCTCCCACTAATTCAGTCATCTCGAAATAGAGAAACACAACCCCTAGGCATACACAAACACTGAACTGTTTACAATTAGTCAAAAATTCAAATAAACTCTTGAAAGACTTTTTTTCCTTAGTTATTACAATGTTGGTATAGCTACCCAACTACATCCTAAGAGTCCAGCTAGGCTCTCCTTGCTGCCAAAAGGAAAGAACTGTGGCTGAACCTCCTGACAGCAAAACGTTCCAGCTGGAAACACCCACAGGTATCCCATCATGTCAAAATCTGGAGTCAGGCTTTTTAAACAAATAAGGTTTTTTTCTCATTTCAGGTTCAGTATTTTAACTTTTTCAGTCAGACAACCCGACTCCATGCCAGTCCTGATTATTTTGTGGCATGTCTCAACACACAAAGTGACAACGGCACAGAAAGTAATGCAGAACTACAGCGTGTGCAATGACAGCTGCAGAACCGCAGAACCATGCTGCGGCTTACTGCACACCAGTTTACCTCGCAGTAATACATACTGCAAGGCACGCACAAGGCTACAAATGTTTTGCTCATAAAGACACAGCTTATTCTCTTACAGGTAACATGCTAGTCTACTGCTCATCGCCTTTACTTACATGTAACCTAGAGCAGAGTTAGGGATGTACACAGACCTTTAAGATTACCAGCACTTCCATACTCAGGCGATGACCAGTTTCGGTGCAGTATTTTATGGAATCCTTTATTTGCAACTCTGCAAAGAAGTGATTTAAAGCTGACTTCTACTTTTGCCTCTAGCTAAATGCATTGAGAACACTTGTCTGTGCACAGTCGCTAAAGGAGTAGCTTCAAAATAGTGAACTTTGCAAGTGTCCTTCAAACACAGCTATTTAACCTGCAGTCCTGGGGGATTAGTAAATTTTATAAATCCCCCAGAGTTTCCCTAATACGTTTTTTAGGTATAAGGTTCTTTTAAAAATCCTGAACTAAACCAGAGAATTTCTTCACTTGAAGACATCTACACCTCTCCTAAAGCACATTCAAGAATACATTTTTAACCAGTTATCTGAATGCATAAAAGAAGTATTTCTTCAAAGCCTTAGCTGAAGGAGAAACTAAAGACCTTTAGGTATTAAAAGGGATGGTTATAACCCAAGAAAATAAAAGAAGAAAATGGTCATTTCCATCAGCAGGCCCATAAGGTCAGGTAATAAAGAAATTGAAAGTTATGAGAAAGACTTTCAAAAGTACAATACCAGAGTTTAAGTTTAAGGAAGAAATGGCAGATAAAGAAAACACTTTTTCTTTCCTTATTTCATCATCAAAACACAAAAGGGGAGACAAAGAAAGGAACTGGAAAACTAACAAAGAACCAAAAATCAACAGAAATGAGAAGTTACAGTATTTTTACAAAATAGGGAACTCTGCAAACCACACGTGTCAGAGGTGATCATTAAATGCATTTTTTCCTCAACTAGTACAAAGGAGCCCTGATGTATCTTGGGTCCTGAAACCTCAGTGAAGCACAAACAAGTCAGATTTTTAACATTCACAATAGAGAAATATTCAATGTGTTAGAATAGGCAACAGCAGCAATACACAGATGAAAGACAACACATAAGAGTGCAAAAACATCCGGTGACTACAGGACTACCAACTGGAAGAACAGTGGTTATTGCTTCACTGGAGAGCCAGAATGAGGAAAGAAAGAGGCATTAAGGTTAGTGACAGACACAAGGAGAAATAAACCAAAACAGATCGAGCTAATCTTAACATCAAACAGACAAACTAAGGGCACATCCTGGCCGAGAAACAGTTCAGCCACATGGTCAGAGCGCTAACCAGGTTTGGGAATTCTGATTTCTAGCCCTGGCTCGCTCTGAGCAACAGTTTTCCTCATGTAAAACAGAAAAAAAAAGGATGCCTCAAACAAGTAGTAAATCATACTATCATCCCAGAAAACACCCATACACCCAATACACATTGCATATCTCAGTATTCACCAGTCTCAGTGCAGGAAAAACTAAACAGTCTTTCACAGCCAAAGTATTCATTCAGCAGTAAAGCACCCAAACAAAAAATCCATACAGCAAAACAATCTCCTGATGAATCTACAAATCTTTGTGATATGTCACCACAGTAATCTTAGCTTGCTCTATTGATGTTTCGAGGCTCTCTAGAAGCAGGATTTCACCAAAAAATTACTGATAGAAATACAGTAAATGTTCATACCGAGTACAAAGAGAACAATTACAGGTACCTCTTCAAACATCTAACGCCTGTCTATGAAAATCACTTGTAGTAATTTAGTCTTTCACCTAACACAATCCCATATTGGGAGATGGGGAGGAGGGTTTAAAATTAGCCNCATATTGGGAGATGGGGAGGAGGGTTTAAAATTAGCCCATATATGTTGTGAAGTATTTTTTGTAATAAATGCATTTCAAAACACGCAAGAAAATCCCTTTTCAAAACATCACACTGTTTTAAAATAGCAAGTAGAGAGAAAATGAGAGCATATCATCGATATAAAAAACACAAGCATTCTGCTGTAAAATAAGGCAGCCTTCTAAAAGGAAAGGACATTTCTGGTTGGAAGCATCGAAGAGGGTCTTTTTTGTGTGTTTGTTTGGTTTGGTTGCTTTGTTTGTTTGTTTTTAAAGCTAAGTAATTGTGACCAAAATAAGAGACAATTTACTTGGTGATTAATAGTGAATCAGGGCAAAGGTCTTGACAGTTGCAATGAGTGCATCACATTTCAACCTTTGAACTTCAGTAACAGGGGCAGCCTAGTTATCAAGTCATCAGCTTCTCATCAGCTAGTAAGTTTGCTTTGTC
>RSEF01000003.1:29413086-29583967 GCA_003993805.1 Himantopus leucocephalus | reverse complement strand
GTTGGTGGCTCCGGGCTGTCCCCCTCACCCCTCGTGTTGGTGGTTGGTCGGTTCTTCCCCCTGCCCTCGTGTTGGTGGTTCTAGGTTCCCCCTTCCTGTCATGTTGGTGGTTCTCGGCTGACCCCCTTGCACTGTGTGGGGTGAGGGCTGTGGGGCCAGCATCCCTGCGTCTGCTGCAGCGTGGAAGGATCAGCTGCCTTTCGCTGAAGCTAAGGACCAAGAGCAGAGATGCAAAATGTCTAGGTTCAGTTCTTGGTTGATAGGGGTTTGAAAGGTGTTAGAAATGTTTCCACTGCTTCTGCTAGCCAAAAAAAACAAAAAACCCCACTGTAAAGCGGGGTTAGTTATTTTTCACCAGGGTGTTGGGAAGCAGAAATCACCATTGTGTGAAGCTGAGGTAATGTATCAAAAGTGATTGCAGAAGACATAGAAATAAATACATGCCCTTTCTCTCAGCCCACTGAGTAGATAAGAGCATATAGATCCAAATAGACATAGGATGTTTGTGTTCCTTTACCAATGCAGACTAGAACTTGCATTCTTTTTCCCTATAACAATAAACATTTGCACTCTAGTGCTGAAAAAAGTGTCCAGGTGTCAGTCACCCATCTTAAAGCTTCATATAAAGTAATACTTCCCTGCAATCTCTGCATCTATTCCTTTTTCATCTACATCTACTAAAGTAACTTTCAGCAATGATCCTGTGAAGTCCATCTCATACATAAAGTTTAATGGGTGCTGGTTTCTGGAGCCATCGCTAGAACAGTGGAGCAAGTAGGCTGTTACATTAAAGCCGCATTTCAAGCTTCCATTACCCTAAAAGGTCTTCTGCTTTGTATCATAAATATTTGTAACTTGTGGTCATAACTACCAGCCAGCTGTCCTCCAGCCTTGGAACGGCAACATCTTAAATGTAACTAAGGTGTAATAAACTTAACTAATTCATAATTTTTCATCTTGACTTTTTAATAAATGTGTGTTTAACAGTCTGGAATGACTTTAAACACAATAACGTTCAATGCAGTCTCTCTCTTTCCATGAAGTTTACCCGACCTCTATAGCTTTCAGGGGCCCGGAGAGAGACTTAGGCACATACTTGTCTTTATGCATGGGGTTGTATCTCTGGTGCCAAATCTTCAGCTGATATAAACTGTCACAGCTCTGTTGATTTAAATAGGGCCAGTGATTTACAGAAGTTGAGGATCTGACTCACAAACCTCAACAGGACTGTTCACATATTTAAAGGTAATCGAGTGTGTAAGTGTTTGCAGGCTCGGAGCTGATTCACTTGGAATTTTGTCCTGGTAAGAGCTGAGCAAAGGGTAGTTTAGTTTAATACTAAGGAAATATCCATTGCTGAGACAGAGCTGTTGTAATTTAACCAGCTGATGTCATACATACGAAATCATGGTAGAACCTCAGACAGTTTTTCAACTGAAACATGGTCATTTATAATAGGTTAAGGTTCTGATTTTTTGTATTTCAGATCAGATGCTGCTCTTCTGCCAATGTGAAAACAACCTTTAATTATAGGAACTTGGTGCACTATATAACTAAGGACAAAAGATTGTGACTATAAATAGCTTTAAAATAAAAATTTAAATACATGGTCTGATTATATTTTGTAATACTTACAGTGAGACTTTGTGCAGAATATAAAAATACTGCCTGTGTCATCTGACTCCTTTGATGCACTGCATTAAAATTCCTATGTCTAAGTACATATCACGGAGTCAACTTTATTTCTCTTCTATTAATAGTTTGAAATTAGGTCACCGTTCTTGTAAGGATGGGCTAAGCCTGTACAAACGATTTTAAAGAAATTACATATATAAAAATGTTTGGGGTTTTTTCTCATGCTTGCCTACAGTGACACCGTTCCTTATCTATAATCAGTAATTTTACTGTCTGTTCTGGCATATGTATTCTATGCTGGCAGGTTTTTTTAGATTTGTTTATAGTGACCCCTGCTGCAAAAGATTAAGACTGATGTTTCTCTAAACGTTTAAAAAAGTTGTTTATCCAATTATTTCAGAGTTCAGTTCAAAAGAACCAACATTGTAAATTCAAGTTAAGTATATAAAATTTGAATCTCCCTAATTTGGATAAATTTTAATAAAATTAGTCTAATCATACGAGGCTTTTTTTCTTCTCTTACATGTGTAGGATTTACTTCCTAATGCAATGCAATATAGTTACAAAGTAAAATATCTTTTCGTGTCCCACATGTAATGCTTGTTCTTTGTGTTATTGTTCTTTGATAAGGACTAGACTTGACACCAATAAATCATTCTCTGAACTGCTGCATGTTAATGTTTTTAGAGCTCCACTCAGGAAAGCACATGCTTACGTTTATCTCTATTCAGGATAGCAAAATAGTAAAAAAGCAGATTAAAGCATAGGACTAAGTTTAAATACAGATTACCCCTCTGGTTTCAGAAGGACTTAAGTGTCAGTCTATTCCAGTATTGCCCTGAATAGAATGCTTTCTCAAGCTCGGGCTTAAAAACTCTTCAGCAGGGGGTATGGGTATGTGCTCTTTTACAAGGAAAAGATCCACCTATGCTCTGCGCTGGCCAAAAGCTGTGTAGCCGTAGCTAGTGCAGCACTGAACCTGAACTAATGGGCCCTGCTATAGGAGAGTGCATGAGCTGCAGCTTTATGCTCTTATGGCTTCCTAGAAGTCTGCAGGATGGAAAAAACAGGTGTATACTTGCTTGCAGAAGACACTCCAGGTATAACCACAGTAAAACCTCTCATCTACATATTAGTATAAATGTTATCATACAAATATATATGCCTGATATGTTTTTTTTAAAAAAAATCTGTGTTTAAAGATTTTCTGTGTGCAAAGCCAAGCAAAAAGCCACTCTTTTTTGTGTAATCTATATATTGCCCTTTGTGCAAATACTGATGAAGGGAGGCATCCCACGGAAAATTGTGAGACAATCATAGTGAAATAACCACAAGGAGGCAGAATTAAAATTGGAAGAGGAACCTGAATTGCCCCTTTACCCCTCACTGACTCCTTCACTTTGCATTCTCAGTAACGTTCTCATATGGCTGATTGCAATTTCATAAGTCTGATAGAAAGGTAAAAGCTAAATTGGGTGCAGTTGTCCCATATCCTGTATTACCAGTGGAGAGTGAATCTCATATCTTTTCCACAGTAGCTATAGTTTGATATAAAACCAGTGAACCTGTCCATTTTAGTGTAAGGTGGTGGATTATGGGTCCTAACAGAGGTCAGTGGGAAGAAAGACAGAATAGCTGCGTTTCTTTCTCTTTTTCTGGGAGCTGGACAATTGATGTCACCTGAAAGGTCAGGAAGGGAGGTGAGCTAGCGGGGAAATGTGCTGGGTCTTCTTCTGTCCTCCTTGAGAACTGGAGGAAATCCAGCATTCCCTAAAATTTGCCGTTGGGGGCAGATGCTGGATTACTTATGCTATGAGAGTGCAACCTGGTTCTTGGCCACGTTGTGGGAACGTGCTGAGGGTCGTATGGTCTGTACTCAGGCTTCATAAAGAATGTAATCCATACTCCTGTTTGCTACCTCAGTGCTTTGGCAGCTTGTGAGTTAGCGGCTTCTGCAGCCATTACTGCTGCTTTGGTGATGGTGTGAGCTGAACCATGAGATGTTCACGTGTTTTGTTATCATCTTGGCAGACTGACAAAAAGTTCCTTAGGACTGCAACTGGGAGAAGAGAATTGGTGATTTTTAACAGTCTGTTTCTCAACAAAAGGTGACGACATGTAATGACATAAAGGTATGTGTACGTAGAGGAGGCCAGAAAGACAGGAGGACTCTGACGGTGCCCTTAGCCTGTCAGACACCGGAAGGCCCCAGCCCAGAAGTAAGATAACTGCATGAACCTAAGCTAATGAGCACTGCTGAGAGGCAGGGTATGTTAGTTTGGGCATGGTGCCACATTAACATGACTCTACATCTTCCAGACGGAAGCTAGCTTATGTCTGGGCAGCTCAGAGCATGAGCAGAGCTTGCTTGTATCTGTCTGCACCTGTCTGCATGGCCTTGCAGAAGAAAAAAGCAGTAATTTCCCAATTAATTAGCAAAGCCCTTTTGCAAACAGTGCAGGCATAAGAGCATCTGCTAAAAAAAAAAAAAAAGCCCTGCCTCCTCAATTTCTCTTTGTCTGCAAGACCTAGAACATGGCCACTGTTGAGTCTACTGTCCATCTTGCCAATATACTCACAAAGTGCTTTTGTAATCCCCATCTCTTTTCATTTTCTTCTGTTTCTTCCTGCCTTATATTTATATCAAAAGGTCTCTGAGAGAGGGACCGTCTCACTGCCTGTGTTTGTACAAACATGCAGTGTGATGGCATCCTCACCTGTGCCTCGGACTCCTAAACACTGCTGCGTGCCCAGCAGCAATATGGGTGATGTGTATTAAGTAACCGTTTGATTTGGGATTGATAGAAATGTCAGTCAGCAAAAGCAGAGCTCTGTCAGGAAATAGTTTGCACTGCATTCGTATTTTCTACTTGCCAACTGGACAAAGCACCGATATTTTTATTTTGTGTGGTAGTGTTCACTTGTAAATGGAAGCTCCATGTCACTGTTACTTTCGCCACTACTGCAAGCTTGTCGCTTTGGTCAGAAAGTTAGGGCCTACCTTTAGCCCATGCCCTGCCTCCACCTATGCAGACTTTGAATGCCCCACGGTTTTCAATGTATTTATCATGATGTCTTCTCAAATGGGGGTCCTCTGTGCTCAGATCCCAAGTTCCACTTTGAAGAAGACACTGCAACCAACTTTCTTAGTCCAACACCTACTGAATCTATGGGCCACTGCTGTGTAATTGCTCTGTACATATTTACAGCAGCTGTTCTTCATGTGTGGATGACACAGGGTGCATGGTCCATATGAGGTAGAGTCCCTGTGCACGTATGTGCAGAAAGACCTATTGTCAGACTGTGTTTGAAGAGCTGAATTGCTGCAGGCGGCACTGGTATTTATCCTCGCAGCCTTGTTGTTTCCCTGTTGTGAAGGTCGAAAGCACAGACAAATTACACGGCTTGTGCAAAGGTAGAGGATCGTATCCTGCATCTTCAAAATGCAGGATATTTGTATTCCATACATGATCTGTTAACTGTACAGCTGCAGAGAGGATGATAGTGTGGCTCTTCTCCCAATTGATCCAGCAACTGTTTTGCAGAATTACTCCTGAAGCTCCATTACGTGCTAGTATGTCCAGTCTACATATATAAGAGAATAGAAAAAAAACCTAAGTCTTGGAAGGAAGGTAAGGGATACCGAAGGATGTTTAGACTGAAGTGTAGACTTTATTCCTGGGTTACTGCATGCATCTATTTCAAAGAGAAGTTCTCTTTAGAATCAGAAGGAAGTGGTGGCTTAGGCATTGCTAGAGGGCAATTCTACTTCTGTAGAGGTCAGTTCTGATTTCTGTAAGTAAGCATGCTCAAGATTATAGTAAACTCTTTTCTAGGCTGCAACAACTTTTTGGAAAGAGTCACATTTGGAGGAATCAGAAATAAAGTACTTCACTCAAAGTTAGTCCACTGAACTAGCAAAACCCATAATTCCTGTACTATTATCCATATAAAAGCATTTATCTTCTTTATTTTACCCCATATATATATATGTATTTGCTTATCAGTTCTCTGCATGTGGGACTAGGGTGCCTCAGAGGCAAATCAGTCTCCAGTTTCCTCTGCTGACTCTGCAGAAGCACCCAGGTCAGGACCTTCAGCAGCCACGAGGCCACGTGTCTTGTTACAGAGGGACCAAATCCATCACTTCTGAAAGCAGGAGACGGTGTTGCCAAGTGGAGGGGCCTCAAGATGTGTCCATTATTCCCGTCTGTTCGAATAGCAGCTTAAGTGATTACAAATTGATCAGATGCTTTCAGCAAGCTCTGAAAAGGGCTTCGGTCTAGGGAACATTCGTCTGAATCTCAAGTTCCTCCTCAGCTACAGATGTCCCGTGTGACCTTCGATGAGTGACTCTTTCTGTGCCTCAGTTCCTCATCGGTAAAATGGGCTACTAATAACATTTCCTAAAACGGTGTGTGAGGGTAAATAATGACTATGATATGCTTGGATGTTAGCACATAAAGGGGCTGCATAAGAATCTTAGATTTTAGTAACTGTAGATTTTACAGAAAGATTCCTGCCGTAAAAATTTTGACCAGTCCCAGTCAGTGCACAAACAGTACCGGTATCTGATGTTTGCCATGTTCCCTACTTGTCTGTTATGTACTGACACAACAGTTTATGCAAGCATACTTAAAACAGTTCTAACCAAGCAATCTGTGGATAATCTTGAGACAAGAAATTTTGTGCGTAGTCAAAACGTAGTCATAGTACTAGATATCATGATACAAACCATCATTGAGAGAACTTCTTTATTTCTCAGTCATCGCTTCCTCTCTTTTCCCATCTTGGAAAGCAAGCTGGTGCTTTAAAATTCAAAAGATTTTTAAGTAGTTTTCTATGCATGGGGCAAGTCCACACCACTGTGGAGATGAAAATAAGAGTCACGTAAGGCCTTTATCACCTGCCTGAAATTCCGCTGTCTTCAGCAGAGCTGCGGCTGGAGGTGGATTAGCCTGATCCTAGGTGAGGGCTGAGAAAGATGCAGCTCTTGGCTGCAGGGAGAGATGTGTTCTGCCTTCAGATCCAGCCCTTCTGGGACTGATGAGTGCCGCCAACAGCTGGACCGTGGCGTGGCCTTCCCCGAGCGAAGTTAGAGCTTGCTTTCTGGTTGTGGTTGTGAAGTGTGTCTGTCAGCATTCTTACTAGCGTGGCAGCCTGCAGTTCTGTTAAAAATACTTTGAAAATGGCTCATTTAGTAGTCCTAGTCACCGTTCTTTTAAATAATTACAGTCACTCTTGCAGACTCGGTCGCAGTATCTGTTCAGTTGGAAGTGTGCGCAGTATTTTGTAACCAAGCCAACATTTTGGAAGTAACATAAACATATGTAATGCCTCATCTTTGCTAGATTTTAAGCAATGTTCTTAGGTCCAGGAAACAGTGATCCAGCAACCTCGGCTTTAATAGTACTTGCAGGCCTAGAAAATGGCCAGTTTGGTTGCTTGTATCTGCCTCCGTTGTCCTGCGGCATCGCAGGTCATTCATTCTCTGACAAAGAAGTTCCAAAAATTCCAGTGAATGGAGAATGTTGACACATAAAACTTGGTTGCTATTTCTGTAAAATAACTACTACAGTAACTAACTATATATAGCCAGAAGTAATTGCTTCTGTAAATAAAATACCAGTGAACACATTACAAGATTAAAGAGAAACTTTGAGCTTCCATCACAGCTATTTGCCGACTCCCACCCATATACACACGATGACTTTGCAGTCATAGCTCTGCAATGCCACGAGACTTAATTTAGGATATGTGTGGCATATTACACTTCCTCACATTCCCAAATGAAGTGTTCCTCCATTAGCTGCTTAGTTCTCGTTTTAGCTGGCCACTTCACCTTTCGTTGGTGGGGAAAAGTACAGTCATTTCACCAAATATACTGCAGTGCAATTCTTTGTTGTTCTTTCTTTATAGTTAGGATTTATAAATGCATAATACAGGCTCTAGGTGACCATGGGGATTTGGATGTATTATTTAGAGGATATTATTTTGAAACTCCCGCTCTTTTAAAAAAGTCTCTTTAAAATGGCAGTTGTAGGGAGTAAAAGTGAGATAAATTGCTGGAAGATCAGAAGTGATGCGTCTTAATAAAAGGGTGATCAATCTTTGAGAGGGAAGGTGATATTAAATAGCTTGAATACCATGCTGCTATAGGAAGAGACACTGGTTAAATACCTTTGAAAGTAGATTTACAGTGATCTCTACCGCTCAGTGAAGGAAAAGAGTTATTGCCCATAAACTGTGGGGTTTCTGCTGACTGCTGCTGGTAAAACTAGAAAGCCTGCTCATCCTTTATACCTTTTATTGGTAAGGATTCAACAAGTTCACATGTGAGAAGTATAGAGGGCACCTACATAAGGGTTTGAAAGTCCCTTATTTTTTCCTCTCTCTGTGTCATTACTTAGACAAAGCTGGTTTTGCATGTGGACCTTTCGTAAAGAATACAAGTTATTCCTATGAAATACCTTTTGCTGATTCGGTCTTTATTATTGTTTCCATTAATATTATCATAAGGTCTGGGAGCTGCTGTGATGGAGCAGGGTGCTACCAAGCTGTAGGTGGGAGAAAAGGAGGGCAGCATTGTGCGCGTTTGTAGGTGTCACAGTAGAGGGGAGTTTTGAGCCTGAAGCCCTATGGGCAGATGGGCACGTGTCTCCAGGGAACTCCTGGCATAAGGGCAGCATAGGAAAAACACTTCTGTACTTGAATTTAAAACATAAGAAAGGAGTTTTGCCTGCTTCTAAGAGTCAGTGATCAGAGAAAGGTGTTGACATCTTGTTAGGAAGGAGCCCTTGTAGGCAGAGCGGGGATGGGCTGTGTAGGACCCTGAAAGTGAAAATCAACAGCATGAGTTTATGCGAACAGGAATAAATGAGAGCAACCAGTATGTTGTTTTAGGCAAAAGCCTACACAAATCCTTACAACATTCTGAATGAACAGGAGTGGTACAGGAATATATCTGTCATAACCAGGAAAGCAGGCTGATGCTCCATTGTATCTTGGACAGGCTGTGACTGAAGATTTCACTGCTGAAAAAATCAGCAAGACAAACTCTGAAAGTAATTCAGAGTAGAAGATGACGCCTATGTTATTAGACCTGACAGCGGTGTGACAAGAAAGCAGATAACAAGAAAGATTCACTACGGGAAACAAAATCGTATTAACTTGTTTGTTTTGTCTCTTTGTATTTGAATACATTTGCAGCAATTCAACATCAGCTCCCCAAAAAAACACAAATATTTGTGTGCTCAACTTGTTGTCAAACAAAATGACACCAGGTAACAACCCACACTTTGGCAGTGTTGCTTCAGGAACAACGGTAATAAACGCTGCTGATGGTCAGTAACTCAGTGTCACAACAGTATCCCAGTCCTAAATATAGATGATACCAAAGACAACTCCCATAACTCCCCTTTGTCCCCTTCCCCGTGGCCCAGCTCCACTGCTCTGGAGCTTTCCTTTCTTCCTCCCTTTCCTCTCCCAGAGGCACAGTGAGATACCACACAACTGTTCCAGCGCAGAACAGGGAAAAATGGCGATGTGAGGTGCCTGAGTTTCCTGCCCCTATAGCTCTGGAGATCTGGAGGACAAGCGTGTCCCTGTATGAGCCTGGGCTGCCCGCCCATGGATCAGCCCGTACTGCGTGCCGCCAGGCTTTGTCTAACAAGCCCATCAGATGGGCTCAGGAGCGAGCAGTTAATAATCGGAGACGAATATCCCGAGGGCCCGAAAATTTCATAGCCTGCGTCCCGAAGATTTTGTAGTGTGCTGATACTTGGTAGGTTCATGATATATTTTTGTATTAGTACAATGAATATCCAAATGTTGTCATCCACTGTAAGTACCAGTAGTAAATATAGGCTGGGCTCTGCTTCTTATCCTTTCTATGTAGAACCATTATTTTAGCACCACTTTTCACCCGGCCAAGGAAAGTTGTATGGTCGAGCTACGAGTTTATTACAAACTGCTTAAATTGATGCTTACTAGAGGGTAGGCTATTATCAGAAAGAGCTGTGTCAGGGAAATTGTATCTAGCAAAAATTGATTTCATATGTGTGATCACCAGTTTCGCACAGAAAGGCTAACGCAGGGACCTGAGGTTCTAACGTAAGTATATGTAATCTTTCACTTGTAGATCAGCCACAAACTCTTCCGAGCTTGTTGTACTCCCTGTTTGTGTGATGGGAGTGCTGTGTGCAGATTTTGTCATCTGTGGTGAAGATTTGCCATAAGTGACCAGTATGATCAACCTCCTGTGTGTACCTAGACAGATCTCTTGTGCCCAGTTCGAGAAACACTCCTCTAGAACGCGTCTCTGAAAAAAGTTAACTGGAAGGTTGAAAGAGAAACAAAGAGATGCAAGTCCCAGTGCTTGGCCCATTTAGAGGAGGTACTGAGTGAGTTTCCTGTAGAGTTTGGAAAGCCCGCCCCTAAAATTAAATAAATTTTGGTTTGCCCTCCTAAGAGAGCTTCGGGAAGTTCTCTTGTAAAGCAGAAGGGTACGGGCAGGTATGTTGACCAGCTGTTTGAAGGACAAATCTAGAAAACATTCCCATCCAGAACAATTCCCAGGAACATGTTTAACTTTAATCATGCAGTGTAAATCAATCCTGTATTTCCCATCTGTTGAGGATGGAGCATTTGTGCCTTTCCACCGCAGTAATTGCACCCTTCCAGTGCTGCTTAGTCTCCCCTATCTTCAGCTGAAGCTCCCTGAACTTACTTATGTCAAATGGAGAACCAGTTCAGAAAACCGTATATGCACAACATGTCCTTTTTCATTCTGAAGCACTTTGCTGAAATTACAGATGTCTTTTTAACGTGAACATACGCTTCACTACATAGCTTCATGGCTTCAGAACAGCTATGATATGTACAGGTTGTCTCCTGAGGTAAATAAGCACTCACCTGCTAAGCTAGAAAAAAAATCCCAGTAAAGGGTATTTCAGACAACTTGCCATAAATGCGTCATCATCCACTTCATGCAATCCACTAATAGTCAAGAAAGAGAAGAAAACCATCCACTTTTTATATTCCAGGTGGTGATGCACTGTCCTTATGGAAAAAGGCGAGTGGCAACATGTCACAGCTTGCCAACTTCAAATACCTTTCTGAATGCTGTTGCTCATCAGTAGACTTGTATTCCCAAAGTAAGGAGTATTAAGTTTCAGCGCAAGACTTGAACTGTTCCATTAATGACCTACTGGATGAAGTAGGATTCGGTGTTTTTTTACTTAATCAGTCCCAGACTTGAGATATTTAAACTCCCTCTCACTTTTGCTTGTCTTTTTTCCTGATTGATATTCATGGAGATCCAATCATTGGATAAATTTCTGAATCAGCAGAAGACATCTGAACTCTTTCTAAAACTACAAAATAGAGGTTGTTAAAATTAAGTATTTGAATCCGTTATATCTCAGTACAGTGCCATAACTTTAAAAGGTGCTAAGTACAACGGGAGCTTTGTCTCACGGTTGTGTGAACAGCCCTGGAGACCAGAACTTCAATATGTAGATATTTGAAATTGTTAGTTTCTGTCCTTTTAGGGTGAGAAGAGAAAGAAACCTAGACCAAGTTTTCTTGAGCAAAATGTCTTACTTAAAACTTCTACCTTTGAAACAATTATACTCATTTTTCCAGGCTTGGCATTTCTTAGATCACAACAAAATAAAAAAAAACCCACCCCAAAACAAACTAAGTGTGATGCTTCTGTCCTCTGCCATTATTGAAACATTCAGGCATAAAATATGCTGCTGAAACATCTGAAAAAGGTTGTGTTATTAATCCACACATAACTTGGAAGTGTTTGGAATTACTCAAACTTTTATATAAAAAAGATTAGGCAAAACTAGAACAGTTTCAGTTCAAAAGTATTTTGTAAAGTTATGAATATATCAGCACAGTCTTGGAAAAATGTGTTGGAATTATAGATTAAATTCTACATTGACTATCCTGGATATTAGCTGTTTCTGTGATACTAAATACCAATTATAAAACCGTATTACATTTTTTCACCTGATTGCTATCCCCCCTTTCCTTCCTCTCTCCCTTATGACTCCTTAGTGCAGATCGCAGCTTTCTGTATTTTGGAGCAAGTGTAAGCTACCTCCATGTGTTGGAGGAAGAGTTACATAAAGGAACAGTGCTCCTATAATGATAAATATGTGTTTACCCTAATAAATGAAGTGCCAACATTTCTCTCCAGGCTAAATGTAGTGTAAAAAAATCAAATACGAACTGGAGTATAAGCACAAACCAGAAATCTCATTACTTTGAAAGGGATACAAAGATATATTAATGTCAGTATAAACAAACAGATTAAAATAAATAAATGGGGGAAAACAAAAGCGAAGCAATGCTGTACTACATGATCTGAATGAATATATACTTTTAATTCTTTATTTTATTAAGAATGATGTGGTGTAGGGACTGTGGTACCGGCAAGAACATTAGAGTAATTCAAAAGCAGAAACGTTAGTGTTTTCTCTATGCTACTTTTTAAAGCATCACATCTAGACCTCTAGATAAAGTGAATTTCTTCCACTTCCACTAAGGATGGGTGAAGGACACCAGATTCTCCAGACTCAGATAGAATGTTAAAACTGTGGATATTGAGGATCACCCAAGGGACTCCTTCAGTTATATCAATATTAGAGATGAGAAACATTTTTTGTGAATAGTACTTCAGAAAAATGCCATGCCCTTATGATTATGACATACATTTTCATCAAATTATTTTGACAGTTAAGTCCAGAACAAAAAATAAATGCACAATGGTTTTATTAATATTTAATATATTTTTTCAATGAAACACTGTAACTAATCTAATTTAAATATTTTAATTAACATTCAGACTACCTGGAAAAAATCATTCATGTAACTTGTCCTATTTTGGATTTTTTAGGAGTCAGCAGCCCTACATTTGATTCCTTTGGATCAGTTACCGATTTGACTTTACAAGAGCAGCATTAGGGCAAGTATCCCCCATTAGTTTGTTTAAATTCAGATAACAAAAAGTAACTGACATAATTGTATGAGATTTAGATGGAGGCAGTCAGCTCTCACACATTTATTTTGGAGTGTGTGCTTTCCCTAAAAAACCTCTCAAGCTCCCAAACTTTTAGTTTCATAGGAAGACTACAAATTCCACCATGGATTATTTTCAGTTGAGAGCTAGATTGGTTTCAGATACTGAACATTTGTAGTCTATGCTATTGCTTTTTATTTTTTGCCCCCAAATGCTTGATATGTCCAAAAGCAGAATATTTATGGTAGAGGAAGAGCAAAAAGATGTTTCTTAGAAGTTACCTGGTAAACATAGATAAATTTAGACTTATTTTTTAATGTATTTAGACAAAATAAAAAAACAAATCTGCTGTTTTCTTTGATTTTCATCAGGAAGAAAACATGTTTTTATAATTAGATCAAATACAAATTTTCTTTGCCTTTATAGAATAGCTACCAAATCCTAAAATGAAAGTATGAAAGCCAAGAGGGTGCTTTGAGGATAGACGTGTGAAAGTTTTGTAGAAAGGTATGAGGTTACAGGGGTATAATTACTAATTGGGGAGTACTAACTCAGACTTGTAGTGCTCTGCTCGGGCTCAGAAGTTCCCTATACCTGCATGTAATGGGAATGGACCGTGCCCTGTCTTGCCGCAAGTGTTCTGCTTTGCAGGATCGCATCCTTTGCTTTCTGCCCCTCTTGTGCTGTGTTAGAAGAAACTGGGATTACACCGAAGGAAGAAATTCTTTGCATTGTTGAAAGCTTCTACAATCCAGTAGAGAAAAAGACTGAGAAAAACAATTAAGCTTTTAGCTGGACAGATAGTGAGGTGGATATGTTTCAGGCATGTAAATGCAGAAGAAAAATGGAGTATGACAAACTTACAACCACATCCACAAACATAAAAAGGAGAAAGAAAAGTAAAATAAACTGTGGAGGAGTAATTGTGACCTTTGAGTCTTTATTCAGTTTGTGAACTCTAAAGTCATGAGTCACGTTAGTTTAGTGGTCGACTGTTTTCTATTCTGTGTTTGCCAGTAGAGGCCCATTAGGCATCACCACGTGGGAAAAGACATCTCTGTCGTCCACACTTCACAGTTTTCTCCCAGCATTGACTCCCTTCCTTTTCTTCTGAGAAGCACTTTAGAGCAAAAAACATTGCTGATCTGCCCACGTCTTAAAAGAGTTGAAACTGCCAACTATACGAGGAAATGAAGCTTGGCTTTAGCCACTTAAAAGATAAATGCTGCGTACTTGTGTAGCTAGGTGCTACATTTCAGTTCTCCAAAGACGTGTGCAGGAATAAGTCTACTGAAGAGTCCCGAATCCTGACAGTTCAGATCGTATAGTGTTATGCACACACATATAGGCCTTTTTAGGCTTTGGCCGTCATCGTAACTGGCTCATGAAGGCAAGTAGAAAACACAGCTCAGCATGTCCTATATGTCTTGAGTGGCAATACTGCAAATACTGCAAATCATTACATCACTTCTTTATTCTGCCTTAGTTTCTCAATTTTAAAAAGTTTGAGTTCTTGCCTACTACAGTGGGAAAAGGCTGGAGGAGAGCTATGGGAATCATGAGATACAGGTTTTATTAATGACTGTTAATGACTTCATATGTGATTTTAAGCAGGTGATTAGGACTAAATTCTCAAAACTGCCCACTTAACTTGAGATACCTAAAATATCTCCAGTCAGATATTTTACAATTAAGGCACTCAAAATTCAGAGACACTTCTAAAATGTAGCCCTTTAATCATTCTCTTTCTCAGTCCTCCTCTCTGTAAAGTGGTGATAATACCTACTTTTGAAAAGCATGTTCTGTTTATATTTAATTGATACCACTGAACTGATGCATAATTTAAAGTCATCAAAAAAAATTAACAGAAGCTGGTAATGATAGCTACACCTTGGGCACACTTATTACTCTGCTGCAGCTTATCAACTGTGAAATGAGTTTACCTTCAAGTGCCGCGTGTAATAGTGACAGATGCTCCAAACCCTGTACAGGTTTCTGGATAAGACAATATGACAAATCCTAGCTATGCTTCAGTTAAGGGCATATTCTCAGGAGCCTTAGTGCCACCATTCTCAGGAGCCTCAGTACATCCAGCGATAGCTAGGCACGCAAATATCAAGTTGCCCTGACTCAGAGCTTCCCTTATTTTTTAAATTTCTTCTGGTGCACTCACACTAAATAATTCAGCAGAACAGTTGGCCTTTCTAGCCTGTGCTTCTGGTGTGCTGTATCCTGCCATGCGCTGCATGGCTTGCACTCCTGTAAGCGTATGAGGAAGCGGAGAGTCAATTCCGTTTCCTGGAGGCAAGCACACTCAGATCCCCTCAGAGAGTCTCTTTTGGGGAAGTCCACCTCAAATGGGGAACAGTTTGCAGCAGCAACAATACTGTGGTACTCTAGGGAGAGAAATAGAAAGAGCAAAAGCCAGCAGGAGTATGGATAAATGGCAACTGATCCCAAAATGCATCGNGATCGTGACAACCCAAGGACCAGCTTTCCTGTGATGAAAGGAATTGCATTTAACAGTAGACTATGCTTGCTCCTTGCCTGAAATTGCTTAGCTGGTAGAGAAGAAAGTAGTGAAAACGACCTGTTCTTTTCCCTACTTACTCTGCATGGTTGGTTTGGGTTGTTTTTTGTTTGTTTGTTTGTTTTCTGATACAGTACAAAATACTTTATTCAAGCAGCATATATAATGGGTTTTCTTCTGTGTGCTGCTCAAGAAAGCAGCAGCCTGGAAAGGCAAGACTGAAGTTCACATTCCTGTCCTCTTCTGGTCCTGATGCAGTGAGCTGTACCTTTAGAAAAATACTTCTTCCAAGACTCATTCCATGCACGTGAAGAGGCTGATCTAGGGCAGAGGGTTCTCTCGTGCAGCCTGATCCGTTCCAGAATTCTCTCCTTTTCAACTCTGTCCCAAAATTACTCCCAGCAAGGACAATCTAATAATTGAGTCTGAATATCAACAGACTCCTATTACAGTCCTGAGCAGCGCCAGTTAACTGCAAGTTTCCCCTGCCCAAGAAACCTGTTGTAAATTCTGTAGATGGGGGCTGATAAAGCAAGAACAGATCAGATCTGGCTTTTACCCTCCACAAGATTCTCCAGCAACTCCATGTCTAGAATAGCAACAATCCTGCAAATGGCAAACCCACCGTGAATGCTGCCAGCAAAGAAAGCTATATATGTGAAGGCTGAGAGGATATTAGACCAAGTGGATGCCTATTTATACATTTGGAATACATTTCCAGTATAGAAATATCACTGTATTTTTCCAGAGAGATGTACAGTGCTAAAGCTTTTTATATCAGTATAATAAAATCACCACCCACAAGCAAGAAAATAATAATAAAAAAACCCCACAATGGTAAGAGTCCCTGGCACAGCCGTGTTTGTCTGGGATCACACTGCTCTACAGCCCCGCCTGACTGAGCCAGAAGTCTCTAGCCTAGATGTGACCGAAGCATATGTCCTACAACTGGTGGTATGTTTTTGTAGCACATGCAGATATGCTTGAGCCAGCTCTAATCTATCTAGCTCAGATAAGAACTGCTAGGAAGGTATGATATCATGGGTTTCGGTCTTGGCTAGCAAACCAGGTGCATACCTGAAATCAGGCTGACTGGTAGAGGAGGCACTGAAGTCACCATGTCCCTACGTCTGCCAGAATCAGGTACCTTAACGCTGTGAATCCTGCAGTCCCACATCAGTTGCCATGCAGATGTATTCCGAGAGATTTATTCCCAACGAAAGCTAACAAATTGAGGTAGAGTTTAATATGTTCTTTTAAAAGAGGTTGGGAAGAGCACCAAAAGTATAATTAAGCTAGAGAGAGTTGGAGAGCTAATTAATCACACATTGACAAGATCTCTTTTGCTGAGACATTTCACAGAACACATTAGAAGTGCCTTAAGTAACTTTCTCAGGTACATGCTTTGCGAGTGAAGAACAAATTAGTAAGAAATTGGCTGGACACAAGGGAAACCTTGGAATGGAGTTGGAGGTTGGCCCAAACTCAACAAGACTGGGCTTTTTCTCCGTCCTTAGAAAAGATGAATTAGCTATTGGTACACCCTAAAGATCATTTGCAGCGTGACAGGAGGGAACATGTTCTTGAGGATGCTTTTTTCATAGCTGCGTGTCCAAAATTAGATATCTAAATAATAATTTGATTTTCAAAGATAGTCAGCATTCACCAGCAATCTTTGATTTCTTGCCAGGAAGGGACTGACCCCACTAACACTCAACTATTGCACTTGTATAAGCATATCCATTAAGTTCAAAGGAATTCAGTGGATATACTCATACTAGTGAACATCTTCACATACATGATGCTTGGAAGGTGTTCATGTCCGGTGTGGATTCAGAGCTAAAGTTCTTCAAATGTCACAAGGTTTATAACTTGAGTTCTGGCTTTTATTTCATTTTTTGACATAAAGATGTTTCTGGAAATCCCTCCTTGCCTGAAAGCCTGATTTTATTCCTTGTGCATCTGTTTAGTATAACTTAAAGACATGACACTCCTTTAAAGAAAAAAAAAACCCCACAAAATCTCCTCTCGTTCTTTCACGTTGCTGTACTCAGAAAATCCTGAAAATATGCTGACATTTCTCAAAGCAGTTCTTCAGGAAAGCACTAGCAAATGATATGTGTTAGTTTTGTAAAGACTGTGCCAGATATCTTCCCCTGCCACTTGGACTGTTAAAAAAAATAAATCCTCTTGAAAATGCAGTCAAACTATCTATCACCCTTGGGCAAGCACGCCTCAAAAGCCGTTGCAATGGTGTCTCTAATAACTGACTAAAGCCCGTGGCGAGTCCTGGAAAGACTTTGCACACTCCCTCCACCAGATAGTGCTGTTTCTCCACAGAGCTGTAGAGGATTCACAGGCCAGGGAAAGGTCAGGGGCTGACTCAAGGTAACAGACTGCCTGCAGCTTGCTTGTCCCTCCCTGCCACTGCCACTGCCACTGCCACTGCCACTGCCACTCTACGTGAAACAGGGGAGCCGCAGCCTGAGAGGGATTTGCGGGAGTAAACGCATCTCTTGGCAGGCTGTTGTCTGCAGATGACTGCGTGCTGGTGTTGCCATTGTTGCTATCAAACCACCAGTTTGATGTACTCCCTTTCCTAAAGTATAGAATGCAAATAGACGCTGGTGGAAATAGTGTCTCGGGGGTCTTTTTGTTACAGCTCTACAAGGCACCCTAACCATGCACTGGTCTGTCAACTAACGGGTTGGACTGAGGCAACGCTAATGAAAAATCAAAACACCAACGTGCAGACGCTCCCGCAGGTGAGCAGCGTCTCCTTAACCAGTCCTCAGTCTGCGTACCCTGTAGGCCCTCTGTGTCCTTCTGAAAAAAACCCCCACCCACAACTGGGAAGAATATGTAAAGCATCATAAGTACGGGGTATGGTTTACTACTCTGCTGTAGCCTTTCTAACAGAGGACAGAAATGCATCTAGAGTGCTTCTCGCTGCCCTGCTGCAGGAGAAAATATTGCACGTGCTGTATCTTCCTCTCCTGACCCTCCCGTGAGAAATTAAAGGAATAGCTCTTGCTCTTCAACTCTTAAAGAACCAAATCCTTTGCAACCCACAGCAAGAGAACAGAAAAAGAAAATCAAGCAAACAAATATTTAAAAATCTTTCAAGTGGAAAATGGTACTTACAGTTGGCATGTTCCTTCTTGTCTGTTACTCAGAATTTTTGAGACCACTGAGCCAATTTTTCAGCTGAATTTTGCAGGAAGCATTGTAATGTTGCTCAATATACCTGAGTTACTGGATTTTAAGAATATTGTTCCGGGGTCTTTTGGTAAGTTAATAACTGCTTAGTGTTAAAAGTCCATTCTTGACATAAACATGCTTTCCCAAAGTATAATAATAAAAAAAAAATCATGAAAATAAATGAAAACAGTGCAAGGTATGTGTGTTTTCCTGAGCTGTGTAAGGCTTGAGCTGTCTGATCCTAAGGAAGCTTGTAAATCTTTACTCATGCAGGCAGTCTCCTTAGGAAAAACGATTTGTGAAACCAAACCTTAGCTTGCTTCAGCACATGGAAAAGCGCAGATGGCTCAAATTAGATATCAGAGCCTAGCTATGTCTGCAGTAGATTGTGTATGTGATTAGCCAAATATAAGGTTTATTTATATTATTTTGTATGCTGTGTTAATATTGTCTGTATTTATTCAGACTTTTGTAATACGCGTGTGCGATCTCACAGAGATGCCAGGTCATTAAACTCACCATGGAGACTGTGTTTACTTAAATCTTACCTTGGGCATTTGGAATACACGTAGTCGCAGGCCTCTTAAAAATAAACAGAAAAAATTAAACAGTGTATCAGTTCGGGTTTTATGTTTTCCAATATCTAAGGAAATGGAGCATATTGTTTACCTTACTGTTATTGAGAAACAACATAAACACAGCCAGAGGAAAGATTTAATTATAGAGTTCTTTCTGACACACTAATGTAAGACCATATAGCTTAATATACAGCACACTACGTGCTAGGTTGTGAATGGGGGTGGGCGGAAAAAGAGTAAGCGATTCTTGTATTTCTGGTGGGGCCTGCGAGTATGGCCCCTTACAGAAATAATGCGATAGATGTATCACGGCTGCTGCGAGCCCAGAAAAGGCTGAATTGTGAAGGAAGACATTTCCTGTAATTGGCTCCATATCACAGCTTTGTATCAAACGATTCTGCTTGGGGACTGGCAAGATGATAATGAACATGGAGATTTTACTTCTACTTTGACTAGTAGATTAAGTGGCAACAGGCACCAAGAACACTGTCTTCCATTGACGTGAATGCTCTCATGACCCTTAGGCTTCATTAGCACTGTATCTTCTACCTGGAAACTACTCTGGAAGCAGAGATACTGGAGCTATTTCATCAGCTCCAAATATAACACCTGCCTCCTGAGCCGTTACCTGTAGAAATCCATAATTATCTGTTCTTTGCTCTGCAGTCGGGAAAATCAGGTCCAGCCCAAGGACTGGGTGCTCATCTTTTCAACGTCCTTGCTCGACTGGACCCACGCAATCGAGTTTCTTCTTTTTTATGCTGCCTGAACCTTCGGAGCACCCCAGCTGCCCTCCTGGGTGCCAGCGCCGGCCCTCGGTTCCTCCTGTGGTATTACACTGAGTTCAAACCCCATCGAAGGGCAAAGTCCGTCCCTTTTCCAATGACTTCCTCACAAAAGACTGGCAAAGTCAGTGACTAAAAATAAATAAGGCAGCACTAATTTTCACCAAAGGAAACCATCTAAATCCTGAGTACGTTTGTTCTGAGGAGAAAAGCCAGGCTGCACACAGCTTCCCGGTTATTTAATACAGCATTTGGTACCACGGTGATGAAAATGACGGAAACTTACATGACGTGTAGATAACGTTCAGTAACATACTCAGTACACCCTTTTACCTTTTCGGAACATTTTTTTTCCCCCCTTTTTCAGTACCCCTGCAGGACAGCGGTGGCTGCCACCCCGCCGTGTCCCCCTCTCCTCCTCAACGCCCGCTCAAAGCCGGGGGGGGGCGGCGGGGAGGCGCCGGGGGGCTGAGGTGGGGCCGGCTCGGGGCTGGCTCCGCCGGGCCAGGTGATCCGCAGCAAACAAAGGGGCCGGCAGCCACCCACCGCCACGGGCAGACAGCCGTTCCACAGGCGTTTTCTGCCCCCCACCCCACCGGCCGGGCCGGCCCGGGGCGCGTCTCCCAGGCCGGAGGAAAGGCGGCCGCGGGCCGGGCCGGGCCGGGCCGGGCGGGGCGGGCCCCGCGAGGCCGCTTCCCCTGGCGGCGGACGGCACTTCCCGGCGCTCGCACACGGCGGGGAAACTCTTCCTCCGGCCCGGCCCCCGCTGACGTAGCGGTGTCTCTGCCGCCGCCGCGGCGGGGGCCGCGGGCGGGGTGGTGGTGCGGGGGGGGGGGGGGGGGGGGGGGGGGCGGCGGTTGGCGGCGCGGGCCGGGGCTCGGCGCTGTCAGGCGGCGGGGCCGGGGCGGCGGCCTCGTTGCCCGTCGGACGCGGGCCGGGGCGCGGCAGAGGGGTGCCGCTGCTGTCACGGAGAGGAGAGTGAGGGGCGGAAAGCCCTGCGGGAAGGGAAGGGGGCCCTCCCCCGGCGCTGTGGAAGCGGCCGTGGCCGTTAACGGCAGCGCCGCGCGGCGGCGGGGGGCAGGACCTCCGTGATCAAGCACGTTAACACGAGCGGGCGGGGGTGTTTTTTCCACGCTTGGTTCACCACTTTATCCTGGGGGGGGGGCGGGGGGAGGAGGAAGAGGAGGAGGGAGAGAGGGAGGGAGGAAAAGGCCCCCGCGGAAAGCCGCCCGGCGGGTGCGGGGGAGCGGCGGCCCGCGGGAAGTCACGGCCCCAGCGGCGGTTTCCCGGCCGGCCGCGGCCGCGTTGCTCCCCCGAGAGGCAAAACTTTCTACACACACACACACACACACACACAGAGTCACACACCCCCACACCGGCGGGGCTGCCTCCGCACCACACACACTCACACACACACACTCACACACACACACACACACTGACGTCTTTTGCGCATTTCCTGCACTGGAGCGAGCGGCGGAGCGGCACCGGCAAGGCGGGCTGGGGCTGCGCGGCGCGGCGCGGCGGGAGGCGGGCGGGGGGCGGCCGGCGGGAGGCGGGAGGAGGCGGCGGCGGCTCTGCCCATCGCCAGGGCGGCGGCCGCCCAGCCGGAGCCCCGCCGAGACCCGCGCGGCCCGCTCCGCTGCCGTTCGCCGCCGTCGCGCCCCCCCCCCCCCCCCCCCCCCCCCCCCCCCCCCCCCCCCCCTCCCCGCTCCCCCCCTCCAACTCATGCGCGGGGGTCGCTCCGTTGGGTCCTTGGCCTTGGCGGCGGCGGAGGGGGAGGAGGCGGCGCAGGACGGGCGGCTCCGGGCTCCGGCGCGGATGGAAGGTCCCCGGGTGGATGTTTGCTGAGCGGAGGCTGTGCAGTAGGCAGGGCTGGTGGGTCGGCCGGTGGTTCTGATTTGTGTGTGTGTGTGTGTGTGTGTGTGTGCGTGTGTGTATTGTTGTGCGGCGCACGGGCAGGACTGGCGTGTGCGGGAGCCTGGGATCGCGGCTCTGCCTCCTCTGCAAAGGCTGATCCGGGATTATGGTCTAGGTGAAGGGAGAAGGCTCTCGCTCGCCCCAGGGGTTGATTATGCTCGGGTTTTGATTGCATTCGGGGGTTTCTGCAGCCGCGGACGCCTCCCCCTCCCCGGCGGCCCCCCTCCCTTGTTTTCCGTTAGAAACACGGGCAAGAAAATAAATGTATTCACTGGGTGTCGCAAGAGCAAAGGCTAAATAATCAAAGGTAACAGCAGCAGCAGCAGCAAGGCGAAGGGACCCGCACTGTATCCTGCTCCCCCACTCCCAGACCTGCCCTCCTATTTATTGGCGAGACCTTCCTCCCTCCCTCTCGGTGCGAGTGCGTTGTGCGAGTGTTTAATCCCGGGAAAAGTGCAGCCATCCAGCCATGGTGGTTTTCAATGGCTTGCTGAAAATCAAGATCTGCGAGGCGGTGAACCTGAAGCCCACGGCGTGGTCTCTGAGGCATGCGGTGGGTCCCAGGCCACAGACCTTTTTGCTGGACCCTTACATAGCCCTCAATGTGGATGACTCCAGGATCGGGCAGACCTCAACCAAGCAAAAGACCAACAGTCCTGCTTGGAACGATGAATTTGTCACCGACGTTTGTAACGGCAGGAAGATAGAGATGGCTGTTTTCCATGATGCCCCCATCGGGTACGATGATTTTGTAGCTAACTGCACTATACAGTTTGAGGACTTGCTGCAGAACGGGAGCCGCCACTTCGAGGACTGGGTGAGTGTTTGTGCTGTAGATACGTACATGTACATATCATTTTCAGTGGCATGGCTCTGGATGCAACATCTGCCTTGCAGAGCTAGGTTGCCAAGGGCATGTAATGGCTCTGAAGGCTTTTCATTATTTCCATGCTTTGTTATACCGAGATAGTCATGGTTACTGTATATCTAATGCATGTGGTCTACAGGCAAGGGAGGAAAGAAAAATAAGCTGAATCTAAGTAAGAGGTGCATAATTATCACTTCAGTTTCTGAAATTATGTTACATAAATGCAAGCCTAGTTATCTTATTGTGTTTGAAAAACCCTAACCAAATGCATCCAAACAGAACATTACCGCAAAAACCAGATCCAGCACTTAGACCGAGTTCATAATTTCGATGTGAACGCTCTTGGCCAGCCTGGCAATGACAAGCCTCAAAAATCCAGACCTGACCTCTGATATGAGGCACTTCAGGGTCTTCGTGTCACTTGAAAGCTCACTGCATCAACACTGATGCTCCTCCTTCCTTCCCCCAGATGATCTACACCTTTATGCACAGAGCTAATGCAATGCTTCTTTAAATACCTGAAACTGATAAAAGGGTCCTGGTGGGTTTTGGCCCTAACCAGACAAATTCTGTTGTCTGCATACACAACGTATCTAACAGCTTCTACAGCATCTAAAAGACCTGGGGGTTAGCATGCCTTAGTGAGAGTACAAAAAAGCTGGAAAATCCTTGGTCTGACATCCTCAGGTACTGTGATTTAACAGGGAAAAATCAAACAAACAAAAGAAAGAAACACAGGAAACGTGAATATGCACATTTCACGTTTCTGCAGTTAAACAGTTACATGGTATATCCTTTAAATAAGAAGTGCAATAAAACAAAAGTATCTGTCATCTCATTTTAAATGTGCCCTGCCATCTGAAATGTGACCAGCCATCTGAAATGTGTATGCTCGTCTTTTTGTGTATTTATTTGTTATGGTCAAGGATACTAGTCAGGGCAGTATTTATTTGGCAAACAGGCAAAGAACCCAGAACCGAAGTGAAAATAACGAGAGTTAATAGCTCTTGAGTTTCCAGTGTTCTTTGGGGCTTCTTTACTTAATGCAGTGGTATAAAGAGATGTCAGAATGATGGAAAGGCGTGAAAGAATTAGGCTCTATTTATGCTGATTAGGAGCTGAATAACTTTACTGTTAAAACTTTTATGTTTACAACTTTAAAATACTTTTTACTTCTGCTACATCTGTTACATTGTGATAATTAGGATCTAGATGTTTCTGATGCTGTATAAAAGCTACACATTAGTAAGCTCGGGTGGTAAAACTGGGTGATAGGCAGAGGAAAAACAGCCAAATCAGGAAAAGACAAATGCAGCAGTATTGCAGATGTCTTTTACCTGGATTGAATGATAATCAAGTTGTGGCTTTCCTGAAATCAAGGGGGATTTCTTGAGACCAGTGGGACAAGAATGTCATCACAGATTTTTAGTGAAAGAATGATAATTTTATATGTTCTTTTTATGTACGGTGTGTGTTGTGAGTTTGTCGCTGAATCTGGAAGGACCTTGCAGGTTGCAGATGCCAAGTTTGAATTTTGGTGGGGCTGGTGTGCTGGGGTATGTCCTGGCTCTGATTTTTAAGGTGAACTCCAACATCCGAACACATTCCCTAGATAAATAGTGGAATTTAACACATTGAGGCCCATTGTAAACATGATCTGGGAGGACCTACATAGCTGAATCAGATAAGTGCTGTGTTTTATTGCACCAGGATTCATTGCTGTCCAGCATTCATTGGGTGGGAGGAGACGAAGGAGTGACTACGCTTGTTGTCTGTTGATGTGACAGGATTGAGGACATGGCAGTGGATCATAACTGGTCAGCTCAATATAATGCAGCTTCTCAAGCATCACTTACCTTGTTTTTGCGCAGTAAATCCTCATAGTTTGTATTATGTTTGTGTGGTACCTTATAATACACCGTGTACACCACCCTCCCTGTATCACAGTTAGAATTGGTGAGGAGGCAAGTACTTAGAGGATTGTGCTTTACCCTTTCCAAAATCTTCCCATTTACTGAATGTGTCACTATAATTATAATACTGAGTATGTTTATTGGATTGTTAATAGATAGGGACCTTCAGAGAACAGGCTCTTACAAAATCACCCTGGTTGTTTGTCTGATTTCACTGAGTTTAAATAAGGCCTATGGCCATGACATCTCTATAGAGTCCATAGTGAAGTAAATAGATTTATTGGTATCTTCATCAGTGTCTGGAGTCTATATTAAAACCCGAAAAAGAGAAGTCGCCTATGAAATGAATGGGTTTCACAGTACAAGGAAAATGCACGTGGCCTAAACCAACGTTAGGCTAAGATCTGCCGGCACGATGCAGTCAATTTCGTCTGTTTAATAAGAGGACTAATTCCTTCAATTCACTCTTGGCATTAAAGGCAGATATTTTTGTAGTACTCTTTCCCAACTTTATTATAAGCAAATGAAAGGCAGCAATCACATGAACCCATTCCTCCTTACTGCCTGAAATATCAAATAAATGCAACCTAAGAAACACTCTTGGAGACCATAAATCTCGTTATGCCATTCTGAGGGTTTCCCTTTAAGCAGTCCTGAAAGTTTGATCTGGGTACCACATACTTGTTCAGTGTGTTCGGTGCCCCTCTTTACCTTCAGAATGATGCAACAGTTCTTGCAGGACTGGACTGTCACTATTTAAGTAGGTTTGAGAAAATGCTCGTGTGCTGAGAACAGGTCTTGTCAATATATTAATGGCTTTAATGCTTTTGATCTCATATAATACAGTATGTATTTATGTAAGGAAATTTCAATATTTGTTTTATAATATCTGTACTAGGGTCAAGGTTATGTTACTTATCCTGTAATATATTTCTAGGTTCTTGTCAGAAGTCCAAAATGCAAAAAAGACTTACAAAGAAATAATGGTTTGTTTCTTTGCCCCTAAAAAGAAACTGTTTCTCTCTGACCAGCTCACCTACTTTGATTGGGTTTTGCTGTTGTGCAGATCCTTGTATTTTTTTCTAAGAGATGAGTTTTTTAGGAAAATACTGGTTATTTTTCTCACTGTTAAGCCTGTGCTATATACTGATGCCATGGTTACAGTGGAAACACTAATGATAAACAAGTACAAAGCTCAAAATCATGATAGCGTCTATTGTATTAGGAGAAGTCAGATAAATATGCAGAATACTGTTTCCTTTTGTCTACAGAGTATTCAGCAGCTGCAAAAATTATTTTTAATCTTTTAATATTTATTATCCCTGAATATATATATTTTTTTAAAAAATCAAAGTTGTAGCCTAAAACAGTGGTTCAGATTTCATTGGAAGCTTTTAAACAAAATAGGTACTTTTTTTGTTTTGTTTTGAAGAGCAATATTAAAATATTTGTTTGGTTTTCTAAAAAAGGTATAGTGACAATTAAAAAGATGGCTGCTTTTCCAGTGGTGCATCAATACAGACATAGCACAGTAAAAGTGTCAGTTTTGCAGATTTTTTTAGTCATGGATACACTGCAGTTTTAAAGAGAGCTTTGGATTTATGACATTACAGGCTTTTCTGTAAGCACATAAAATGTTAAACAGAATGGCACAGAGTATTCAAGAGGATGTTGATGAACTTACACTTTGAAAAATATGCAATACAGACAAATAAACAACCTGCAAGTTCTGACTGAAAAACAAACTAATAACATGAAAGCTGTGGTTATACTTTTTTTGAGTTAGGTAATTCAGGTAGTAATAAAGTAGGTCCTTAACTTTCTTACACGTGGCACATACAAATGTTGCACTTGAGTTGGTAATGCAGCTACATTTTAATCAGTAGAATTGAGATCGGGAAGGAAAATTCTGTTGATATTTAGCCTTGTTTTCACACTCCTCTGAATTAGCACAGCCAATGTTTATGTGTTTGGATGATTGGTAGTATGGGTTCTGAGTTCAAGTCCACTTTCCAGAGCTGATGATAGATGAAATCAGTGTGATTGGACCTGTGCCAAAGACACCATCTAAGGGTCTTAGCCGTTAGCCCGGCTCTACATGAGAAAACCTATTGAGCTGTCCTAAGAAATCCTTTTGTGGGCTAAGTAGCAGAACTCACTAAATCAGTCAGGACATTACAACGTTTAGCAAGAAAAGCCTCTATTTCCACCGACAATATTTTACAGCTATATTTAGGTTAATGAAGCAAGTTTAATTTTCTGTTGTCTTAAAAAAATCCCTAACACTGTCAGGGAAAAAAGTAAAACATGGATTTGAGTGAGCTTTTCTTTGATAGTCCTAAATATCTTTCATACTGTTTTTTTTCTCTTCAGTGCTGCTTCTTAAGATCTAGATTTAAAGCATTATACTTTTTTAAAAGCATCCTTTCATATTTCCCTTTTATCAATGTGAAGCTAGTCATGCAACTGTGCCACCATTGCATAAAGCAAGGTTGTTATGAATTAATATAATATCTCAATAACAAGTTGATGATGAATTATGGGAGATGGTGTGGAGAAGAGGTACACTATTTTACGTATGTGCTGAACTGTTGAATTATGTATTGTTACATCATGCTTACAGGGTACTATTGAGGACATTTTCCTATTGGAAACACTAGGTCTTTAAGTTGCAGTTCATGAAGTTAGACACCTAGGTTAACGGAGCTGTGAATGTCATGGTGCCCACTGGTCATAAGAGAAATAACAGTAACAAGTATGTCATACATTAGAAAATCTGAAAGCACTTTAGAGAAAGGTCAATATTCCTTCTTCTCTTTGAGGAATTGAGAAGTAGATGCCCACATTCACCCAGAAAGGCATTAGCAGTGAAGGGATTAGAAGTCTTCCGAGTCCTCGGTCCAGTGAGCTGTCCATGGACGTGAGAAGTAGAACTGTCTCCTTCCTGTGCTTGTAACTGGAATTAACTGGAAAGAGTGCTTAGGTGCTTAATCAGAGATTTTCTGTTTGTTTGGTTTTTGTTTTTGTTTTAAATGCCATTTCTGTTGCTGAAATGGGAACTCCTTTCAGTCAGCAGGTGAACTGTTGTAGCTGGCAGACAGAGTGGAATTGTGATAATTTTAGTGCAGATCACCCTGTGGGTTAACCTCTGCTTGTGCCATACGCTGCTGAAGGGTGGCATTGGACTAGCAGATTGTGGTTGTAGCATATTTTAATTTTTATTTTCATCTACTGGCTGAACGTATCTGTGCTGATGGTGTTGAAAGGCCTAGGACTTTGCTTTACATCTCACCTAAACTGTGGTTCATAGGCTGCTGAAAACCATTGTTACCAGAAAAGTATTTATTGAAATAAAAGGGAAGTTGCTGTCCTGTTTGATAGGTTTCTGCATGACAAGGCTGTCACTGAGCAAGGTCTGTCAGGTTTGGGGGGCAAAGGTGAGAGAGCTACAGGGGATCAGCAGACTTTCACAGGGACTTGGCATAATTGTGAGGGTGGGTGGTTGTCAAGAGGAGATGGGAGATTTTGGAGAGCGCTTTGTACAGGTAGGGGTCTTCCTTGCCTTCTCCCCCAGCCTGTCTCCCTCCTGTGCCTCCTCTTTTCCCTCTCTGCTGGGGATGTGGTACAGTCACCACGCAGTTCACCCACTATCTCGTATCAATCCCTTTTTACAGCTGCATAAATCTACTCCTACTCCCTGCTAGAAATGTTCTCTCCTAACAGCTCCTGGTTACCTGCAATGCTTCCCAGCCTGCTGAGAAGCAATAGAGGGGGAAAAAGCTGCCTCTGCAGTTGCTACTTCAGGGAGAGGGAAAGGGCAAAGTGGGTAAAGGAAGAGATGAGGCATAGAGAGAAACCTGGAGGAGGGTAATGAATAGTTGCTGCTGCCCCACGTACTCCAGCTGCCCTTTTGGCAACAGCAGAAAGCTGCCCATGTAGGAGACAGGGATGATCTGGCATAGGCAAATTGACTAGTTGAAGGCCGTATGTTGCTCACTGACCTGTTTTTTCGTGATTTTTTGGTTTGGTTTTTTTTTTTGCGTGCTTTTCTCAGTGTATAGCTTTTGAAGTCTCACTTCAGATGTGAAAAAATTGCTCAGGGCATGAAAAGTGTTTAGTAAAGCATGCATTTCACTTAGCACTGAATTATCATACATGTAGGTCAGAAGTTGATCCCACGACTGATCAGAATCTCATACTGCTGTTGCTAATACCAATACTGATACAAAGTTCCACGAAGAGAAAGTAATTCTACTGAACTCTGTAGAAAGTATTTGTTAGAGCAAAGTTACCAGTAACAGAGTCCAGTTCATAGGTATTAGTTCAAAGCTGGACTTGAGGAATACCCAAGTGGGGTGAAAATGATTCCTACATGTCTTTCTTGGGCCAGTTTTTAGGCAGTGCGTGTCATTATTGCAGCTTAGGCAGTTCCATAGACACTGTGCAAGAACTTCATGGTTGTGAGTAAACCACTGATCTCACTGGGTTCGCTGGGTTCACTGGGTTCAATGGATTTCATGCAGGCATGTGTTTAAATTCTTTCCTCGACTGGGGCCTGTGTTCCAAGGGAAAACCAAGAATAAATAACATTTAACAACATCCTTTCCTTTCATTTTACTCTTACTGATTTAGTAGTATTCTGCAAATCTTGCACATGCAAGCCTGGTTTCTGCTTTCCTCAGCCATCAAAACTAAATCTCTGCCCTCCCTGTCCAGAATTCTTTAAATACTGCCGAAATGAGGATTTGATTTAAGTTGGAATTGTAGGACTTGGCATCTAAGTGCGACTAGTTTCCACTCCCTAACTAAACTTCCATTTAAATGAACTTTTGAGGGATTTTCAAATTTTGAAGGGAGGCTGTGAATACAATTTGGAAAAAAATTAGAGGTGAGAGCCTTTCTGCTTGGAATTGGCTGGCTGAATACAGTTCTGCTTTACCCAGTACTGTCTTAAGCCCCTTTCCCTCACCCCAGTTATTAGACTGTAAGAGAAAGACATGGACAGTTCATGGTAAGAGAGGTTTTGGAAACGATGGGTTATGCAAGTAATGGGAAAGCTGTGCTCAGAGATGACTAAGAGACTTTCTCTCCATCCACCTGGAAAGGTAGGGCTGGAACTATCTGCAAGTGGAATAAGATCAGAATTCCAAAGAGAGTTTGGAAAACTGCCAGTTGGGGAGGGAGGACACACAACGACACCAAACAAACCCTTTTGTCTCTCACAAGAAGCTAGACACAGCAAGATCTGAAGAATGGAGATATTTTGCGTGCCCTTTGGAATCATGCAAATTGTAGCAGTTACAGAGGTTTCTACCCTTTGGAGGCAAAGCGGTCATTACAGAAGGCTGGCAAAAAGTTTTAACCTAGCGTTTGTAAGCGACTGCTTTCCTATTTGGCAGGCAGATTTTAAAAGTGTATTCGGCAATACTAATATGAAACTGCAACTGTAAAGCTAATAAATAATTCTAGAGATTGGGTAACTTTAATGGCAGTTTTGTACTTTGCACTATATTTTAGTAAAGCAAAATGCAAATGAATATGATGTAAGAACATCTGCAGAATTATCTACTCTGATCATTATTCATGGTCAGGAGCTAGTAAAGTTGATTTCTGAGTATCTTCTCACTTACATTCCTCTAAGAGTTAAAAAATATTAAATTATCATTGCTGTGATTTAACAGAAGTTACGGAAGCCAAGATTTCACGTATTTCTGAATATCACAGCTAAAAAATCTAGTGATATTGGCATGTTCCCATTAAATCTAACAGGAATTTTAACGTTTATTTTATTGGAAGCAGTGTTAGAGAAATGCTACACAGTTCTAAGAGTTTTTCCCCTACTGAACCCTGTAGGGCTTGAATTGTTGAAGAACAGAAGTGAAGAAAGACCATTGCTTTTGGAATTAAAAAAGGCAAAGTTTGATTCCATCAGAGGCTTGCAGGCAGCCATTTCTGCTTTATATTGGCTAACTTGAGCTGATTTAATTGGTCTAGACAATAGAATCATTTTGGTTGTTTCTGGTGTCCTGCTGGGCAATTTCATCACAGGCAGGAACAAAAAAGTGTGAATAATGGCTAGATGTTACCAAAAAAGTTTCACGTCTGCATTGTTTGAACAGTGAGCCCCCATTTTATGTCTGTATCTTAAATGAAGAGTAGGCAAACTTAATACTTAGTGTTTCCAATTTAGTATCTTTCAGTACTTTACTGTATAAATACATATGAAGCCTCTTATTATGGGGGACCGGGGTTTCTTAGGTGTTTTAGAACTCTTCGTTCTTCAGTACATTGGCCTTTTTTAATGTCATTAAAAATATATGGCTATGTCAATATTTGTAAGTGTCTTTAGATAGTGACGCGGTAGCAGTGAAGCAGATGTAATGGTGGTGAAGACACGAAGGGAAGAGTGATACATAGTCTGCATAGGTGATGAGGAAATGGTTGGAATTGCTTTGCTTTGTTTAACAGATTAAAAGCCAGCAAGACAGTAGTGTTCTCTCCTTCCTTGTTTTCTTTCAGTTCCCTCTTTATCGTCTGTTCTGTTTCATGCTGCCAATTCTCCATCTTTCTTTATCTGTTCTGGCTTCAAGATGGTCAAGAAATGATAGGGTGACCTTTACAGGATTGCATAAGATTTCGATGTTGGCAATGCTAGCAGGCTACATGAATGAAACGTCCTGCTACAGATCTCTACAGAGACCTATTGCAAGTACAGTTTTCTTGCTGGGACTGTATTTACTCATTGCATAAGTCGTTGCGGCATCTGTGAACTTCTCTTTATTTCAAGGTGAGATTGATCCATGGTCTTGGAAAACTGAGTCTGAGAATGTGTTGGAAAAGGAAAGGCTAAAGGTCACTCATGCTGTGTCCACTTCGTTCTCTTTCTTACATGGTTCTAGTTGGATTTATTGAGGAGTCTTTTTTTTTTCTTTCCCTCTGAGTTTCCTTGCCTTTTCCTTCCTTATAACCCCGTAGTGCCGTGGCATCTCTTGAACATTTGACCTCATGGCCCACTTCTTTTCTCCTTAATCCACTGCTATCACCTTGTCCTCAAGTCCTGGCTGCCTGTTTTAACTTTTTGTTCATTTTTCTTGTTATTACTTCCCGTATATCCATAGTGCTCTTACTCCCACCACTCCAACTCCTTCCTTCTTGTCGTTCTGGTGGACTGGTGAGCTTCGTGTGTCAGTAGGGCTCAGAAGCATCTTCAGTATGTGAACTCCATGGGGTTTACCCAGCTGATCTCATCCAGAGAGTGTTCCCCACTGTGCTCTCAGCAAGCAGCTGGGAACTAACTGATCAGACCAGTGGCTGTTGGAGCAGTTATCATTGATCAGAAGAAGTGATGCACTGAGTTTCCAGTGCATCCAGTGCATACTACAGAAGTGGTTGAAGGAGGAAGCGTAATACGGTAGCTTTGAACTTCAAGCAAAATCCTCTGGTTCTAACAGAGTCAATAGGGTGTTGAAGGAACATGATCTGTCCCTGAAAACTGGACTCTCCCAAGCAAGGGAAACAGTGTTGTAAAATTTTAGTTCATCCTGACTGTTGGGATTTTCAGGGACTCCTAATCACAGAAAATACCTAGTATTGTTTGCTTTGGTTTGTTGTGTTTTTTTGGGTTTTTTTTTTTATATAAAGCAAAATGATGGTTTCTGCCCTCAAAAAATTACAGTTCAAGCACAAGTCAAAAAAGGCAGATTGGGGAAGCCAAAAGAAATAAGAGTAAAATGCTTACCAATGTGAAAAGCTGTAGCGGTAGTGTAGCAGCAGCAGCAGCATATCAGTTCAGCTTTGCTTGGTGTCTCTAACTCAAAATCTCAAGGGGAGAGACAATAGTGGAAATTTTGCTGGAGGTACTTGGAGATTCTGATGCTTTGCATGATGTGTTGTTTCTCCTCAAGGAGTTGACAGGTTGAGAGGGACAGCCCTTGTGATCTAGTCCATGGTTATTTCTGAGTATCCCTTATAGCTTTAAGAATGTTTGAGATCACCCACTTTTAGGGAACTACCGGATTTTTCTGTATAATTCCATGAAAGCTTGTATTAACTGTATTATTACATTTGAGCTTTTTTCTTTATCAATAGCTGGGTTAGAGCACTACCAGTGCAACAATCACATACAGACATGACATATAGGGTTAATCTTTTGTACTAATGTCACAGGGCTGAGGTAAGCTTTGTTAAGTTTTATTCCACACCTTTACTCTTTGTGCCAGCAAGTTCTCAGATCCGTGTCAAGGCTATGAGGGGGCGAAAGAGGAAAGAAGAATTTTATTAACCTCTCTCAATGATTTTGCAGAAATATAAGCCATTGCATCAGAAGCAAGCGACAGTACTTTTCACCTAAAGAGCAAAACCTTGTAGCTCTTTCTGATGACCTTTAAGCAACACTTTATTTTTATATATATATGTGTATAGTAAAGCTCATTACTTTGAAAAGAATATTGGTTTAGTGGTCATATTTAGGAGGCAGCTTTGCATGTGTATTTTTTATAAGGCCATGTAAAAGGTTTTAAAATACAAATTCAGGTAAACTGGTTTCTAACAGTTCCATGGTACATTAGCAGCCGAGACACCACGACCTAGACAAGTTCGTATGATCTCTTTAGGTGCTCTGTCCTTGCCAGTTCATGCTCATTCTCTCTGTCCACTTTGCTCCTTTGTTGCAAGATGTCTTGGGTAGGAGATACAGCACTACTTTCTTATATATATCATTTAGTAGGACTGTAGGGTCCTGTCCTGGTTTGAGCTGGGACAGAGTTAATTTTCTTCCTATTAGCTGCTGTGTTTTGGATTTAGTATGAGAATAATGTTGATAACACATATTGTTTTAGGTCTTGCTGAGTAATTCTTAGATTAAGTCAAGGACTTTTTTAGCTTCCCATAGAACCTGAGAGGGAGCATAGACAGAACAAGCTCGCCGAAAGGATATTCCACACCATAGACATTATGCTTGGTACATAAATGGCGCTTGGCTGGGGGGCAGGAATCCGCAATCACTGCTCAGGATGGGCTGGGCAATTGATCATCAGATGGTGAGAGCAATTGATTGCATAATTTTATTTTGTATATTCTTTTACCATTATTATTATTACTATTATTATTTTTCTCTTCTCTTACTGTTCTATTAAACTGTCTTTATCTCAACCCACAAGGTTTTTTTTTCCTCCTTTTTCTCCCTCTTCTCCCTACCCTACTGTGGGGGCAGGGGAGTGAGTGAATGGCTGTGTGGTCCTAGTTGCTGGCTTGGGTTAAACCACGACAGGTCCCGATCCTTTTTTGAAAGGCGTTCACTGTACAACAATAGTATGATATAGAAAAATAGAACAGGTACAGTTGACCTCTGTTTGTCTTATCCCAGTGCAGTGCAAAGAGCAAAACCTTTTCTGTGTTGGTTTTGTTGGTAAGTAGATATATGAGTAAGCACCAGCCAATATACCTTTAAACAAACACGAAAGAAGTTTGTAGCGTGTGCCATACACTAATGACTGGTGGCATAAGTTGTCTTGCACACCTATTCAAAGCTGATGTTCCTATATTGATTTTAATGGGAATTTCTTTGAGTGGTGTTCCCTATTGCTGAAACTGTTGAGACTACATGTATCATTTAGTTGCATATATAGCGATTCCTCTGTGCTACTGGTGGAGTTAGGGAGACGGGTAGTTACATCCCTATCATTCCTTGTGTGTTTGATATTGCACTTTATGTATTTTTCAGAGTTGAGGTCTAATGTAAATTTTTCAGTTATGTGGAAGTCACATCAAAAATTTAGGCGTCTGATTCAGCAGTCTATTGAAAGTGTTACCCAGCTGTCTTTTCAAGAGTGGTTATTTCTGTGTCTTATCTGTTTCTGAATGAGTTTGTGAATGCATTGTGAACTACATGTGAATGTGTTGGTCAGAACAGGCAGGTCTGACTACCGAGCCTTCTCTTTGGTTTGTTACATACATGTTTGCTTGCAAGGGGAATTGTTCAGAGCATTTTTAAAGTAAAAAATACCCAACACAAAACCTTAACATTTTTTTTCTGACTGATACTTCATTAATAAACCAATAGTAAATCATTGGATATTTGAACAAATAAAACAAAGCTGATCTCTAGCCTTGTTTGAATGTACTCTGGACATCAAACTGACAGGGTCTAACATGTTCCAACTGTTATATTTTGTTTCAAATGTGTGTACTCTCCAGCTAAGCACTGTTTTGCTGTATCTGTGTTATTAATACCATAAAGCTTTCAAAATCCTTCATGTAATCCAAAGTTTACAGTTTTTTAAATCAGATTTAAAATCAGATGTGAAGTGTGAGAATGTCATTTTGTCTTTTATGCTGTTCCTGGAAGACTGAGCAAAAAAAACCCATCTGACTGAAATGGAAGGCAGACAGAATGAGAAAAGGGGACAGCTCTGGTGAAGCCTCTTCTCCCTACAGCAGTCTCCCACTGGACTGTATGGGCTTCTTCTGTTTGGGACCTGGGCATAATTGTGGCAGTGATCAGTAAGACAAATTACAGGCCAAATGTTTTGTAGAGCTGCCAAAAAGTTTGCAGCTCTTTGAGCAACTGTGAGTCAGCCCTGCGCCCTGTTTGCAGACTAGCAAGTAAAAGCTGCTTCCCAGCAGCAGTGTGCCAGTCTGTATATAAGCTTTATGCACGGTTAATCAACTTTACAATGCAAATAATGTGAAGTCTCGGAGATATTTTATGCACCTATGAAAATGTATTTGATGCTAGTGATATCCTCAGTAAGGCAGGAGTGAAGTGCTGAAACCTTCTCGGAGCATGGATGCATACATTCTGGCAGGGTGACAGTTTTGACTGTAGGAGTTATTTTCTCTTTGCTAATGCTAACTGTGTGTTAGGTAGTGCAGAAACAGAAAATTCATAGTTTCTTCCTGGAGGAGCTTACACTGTAAAATCAGAAAACTTATTCCCTCACTTTTGGATAATAGTCATAAACTGCAATACAAGATCTATGAAGGTTTTGTACCTGTGTATCAAGATAGAATTGACGTGCGAAAGCCATAGAAAATGCATAACAAAATATAAATCTATACTTTTCAGAACAGAAGTATGCAAAAGAAATAAATGGTGTGTTATTGCAACTTTAAAAAATGTATTTGGTGGCCCTTGGGAAAGCAGTACTTGTCTAACTGAGTAGTTAAGGGAGAGTGTTTTTATTCACATGAGTAAGCAGAGACAGAGGCTGAAGCTTAAGTTGTGTGCCAAACCAAGGAACATGTAATAAGATGAACGGACAACAAAGTGAATCCACTTTGTCATAGACCAGATTACACAAATAAGGAAGATCATATTTGCAGCAGGCTTTATTTAAATAAAAGTTTCAAAATGTCATAACAGGTCACAACATAAAAATGGCTGTCATCAGTATTGCTTGGTTTTCCTTAGTGTTTGTGGTAACAGGTGAGGTTGGTGAATTAATTTTCGCAGTGCACAAAGTGTTCCTGATCCTGGTTACTTTATGGTCTGAAGTTTTTGTGAGCTATAAGATAATATGTAATAACTTCATCATAATCTTGCATGCTGTGAACTGGTCAGACAAGTTTTTACATACTTAGTTGTCCTGCTACTACTTGTGATATAACACATTATCTCCTCTCTCTCTTCTGTAACTTTTGCCTTTATTTCCGGTCACGTAATTCCTTCAAACAAATGAGGATGTCAGTTATGCGAAATGATGGGATGGGCATTCACTCATAATTCAGGTATAAAATCTTCTTATAAAATGAATAACCCAGCTTTTTATATCAGTGGTTCTAGAAGAGGCCTTTGTCTACTTTAGATTTACACGTAGCGATATGTAGATCTTATCTGTCTCAGGTAGTAATGAAATTCATTAGCAAAATATCTGAGTCTGGAGAATCTTGTGCATAGTCATCTTCACAGCATTCCTACGAGGAAGTGTCATGGATGGAGAAACTGTATTCCTTCACGTTACCCAGAAGTATAGCACAAGCATTATGGTTTTAATCTCAACAGTTTGCAATGGAGGTATCAGTATCCTCATTTTCACAGAGGAGAGACTGGGGCTGAGACCTAGACTCCTGAAATAAGTTTTCTGCCTGATATCTTTTAGATATCTTTCTGTCTTGCAGTTTCTTCCTCATCTGTCAATCACTCGTCTTACTCTCCTTTTCTAAAATGAGGATTCTTACCATCACATTTCTATTTCCTTCTTGTAGCATAGCTTTTGCAGGCTATTGGGTTATGCTGTGGTGGTTGTTTTTTTTTTATTTATGCTGTTTTAATTCCACAACCCCTTTATTGTGGGGATGCTTTCCTTCAATTGCAGCAAACAAACAGAAATGCAGGGCCTCTGTCTTGCTGTGTTCTTTACACTGGAGCTTTCTCTGTCGAGGTATGGATGTATAAAACCAGGCTTCCAAACTGTCAAAGCAGAGTCAGGAGCTTGAAGCTGGGCTGCCTCTGTGGATGAGTAGCGGGGGCAGCACCAGCTTTACTGTTACAGTGCAAAAGTTACCATCGAGAGGCATCCTGCATGCATGTACTTGGGGTGCCTCTGGTATTGAGCCTACCTGTATATAAATATACATAGGCTGTCAAAGGAGCTGAAGAGTTGGCTATGCAGATCCCTTTGAAGTGTAGAACGAATTGTTCTGAGCACCTTTGAAAGTTGTCATCCGAACTCAGAATTCTGTATATCGTTTATAATCCCATAACTGTAGTTAATATAGTAGAAGGTGAGAGCGAACAAAATGTAAAAGTTGAAGTGTTTGTTGTTAGATTGTTCAGGCACTAAATTGAGAGGAAAGAGGACTTCCATTTGGCTCACTCATTTGAAGAAACAGAACATTTAATTTTCCATTTTTAGGGCCTTGTCTTTATTACTAGCAGTAGATGTGATAGATTTTTACTGAAAGGCTTAGCATCCTACAGCTGGAGTTGTGTGAAGAAGGAGTAAGTACAGCTGGTGTGTGCTGTGGAACAGCTGTGCAGAGCAGCAAAGCCTGATAGCCCAACACCTGAGCGTGTTTATAAAACAGATACAGTGAGATTATTTTGGTGTTGCCTGCCTGGCAAACTACTAGCCTCTGTTTTACACAAAGCTGTCACTGGTTTTGAAAAAGCCACAGAGTCATTACACGGGATATGCTAACATGGCTTGGGGTTAACATGTTATGCTTCTAGGATTGATCCTGAGTGGGATAAATTTGGTGCAGATTATAGCAACTGAGGCTTTATGAATTTGAGGAAGAGAGATTCTGGGGAAATTAAAAGGAGGTGTCAGTTTAGCTACTCAGAGTTGCTTTGCAAAATTATTCATTATTTATTGTATTTGGAGCTCAAATGAAGTGGGAGAAAGACACAACATACCTGCTGCCATCCATTCACAGTGAAGAAGTGTCAATTCTGTTGGGTCTTCTGATATTGTGTATGTTATTGAGCTTCCTGATGAGTATAAATTCAACAGCTGGACTTGTAAGTGTAGTAAAGCTTTTCACTTACAGTTCTTTCATCCAAAAGGTATTGTGCAGACACTACAGAAAAAATGTCAAAATGTGGATTGTTAAGGTCAATCATACTAAAAGTAGTCAGTGACAGGAATATCAGTTTTGTGGTATTATGCGAAGCTGAAGGCATTGAAGTGCAAAGGCTTCAGTTACTTAGAGTTTTCATCTGTTCATGAGAATTTACTTTAACCTCACAAGCATTTCTTTTCGGCCATCTAAAATTCAGTACTGACTTTGCAATACACTGGTCAGTGATCTACAGCAAGAAACCAGCACCCTTAGAATATAGTCATATGGATTTGCTTGATTTCAAATGTATGTGGCTCATGAAGTTCAATTAGAATAGCGGCTTAAGGGGGTATGTAAACAGCTTGATTTCTTACCGTAGGCTTTTTGACTGCAGCGAAGCTACGGTTTTCTTGCATTAGGCAAGTATCAGAAGACGTGGTGCCCAGATATAACCAATCTTCCTCTAATTCTCCTGGTGTCACAGGTTTGCTTTCCTGGAACAGTAACACTGATTAAGGATGAGCTTTGTTAAGACAGAATGCTTTGAATGTATACTAGAATTGAATGAATACTAGATGAATACAGATTTGATTATTAATATTGTTGGCAGGTCCACTGTACAATGTGAGACCATATCAGTCATCATTGCTTTAGTGTGAAGTTAACATTTTAAAATATGAATATAGTATGTTAGATGTTCATCTCAAGGCTAATGTATTTCAACAGGAAAAAAGAGTATGGGAGGAGCATCCAGCAGTCTTGAAAGTATCTCTGCTCACAAACCAGGTTCCCAGTAAGAGCTGTAATCAAAGATCCTGGGTAGATAACTCCTTTGTGACTCAAAATGCCACCTGCCCCGAAGCTCAGATCCCACGTCCCAGGACTTAATGTCTTCAAACGCACAGGCTCAATGCTACTTTCCTTCAACCTTACTATCCTAAGGCATACTACTTTTCCAGTATCACTTCTCTCTTNGTTCAATTAGAATAGCGGCTTAAGGGGGTATGTTAACAGCTTGATTTCTTACCGTAGGCTTTTTGACTGCAGCGAAGCTACGGTTTTCTTGCATTAGGCAAGTATCAGAAGACGTGGTGCCCAGATATAACCAATCTTCCTCTAATTCTCCTGGTGTCACAGGTTTGCTTTCCTGGAACAGTAACACTGATTAAGGATGAGCTTTGTTAAGACAGAATGCTTTGAATGTATACTAGAATTGAATGAATACTAGATGAATACAGATTTGATTATTAATATTGTTGGCAGGTCCACTGTACAATGTGAGACCATATCAGTCATCATTGCTTTAGTGTGAAGTTAACATTTTAAAATATGAATATAGTATGTTAGATGTTCATCTCAAGGCTAATGTATTTCAACAGGAAAAAAGAGTATGGGAGGAGCATCCAGCAGTCTTGAAAGTATCTCTGCTCACAAACCAGGTTCCCAGTAAGAGCTGTAATCAAAGATCCTGGGTAGATAACTCCTTTGTGACTCAAAATGCCACCTGCCCCGAAGCTCAGATCCCACGTCCCAGGACTTAACATCTTCAAACGCACAGGCTCAATGCTACTTTCCTTCAACCCTACTATCCTAAGGCATACTACTTTTCCAGTATCACTTCTCTCTTGTACCTTACACTCCCAGTAGTACTTGTAATCACTGTTTTATTGGTTGCTGTTTGCATCTCCTCATTTGAGAAGTACATTACTTCTGCTCCTGGCAGAATTTAAAAATCGTGGTGACAGGATGCGTTTATCAAAACTCCTATGAAGGATCGTGGTTCAGAACCAGAGTATATAGCAACAGAAGACCATGCGTGTGCTAGCCTGATTTAAAAAAAAAAAAGTAATAAAAAAATTGGCTTTGGCTCAGAATAACTGGCATACATGAGGGTGAGGAGGTATGAAATAATTTATCTTCATTTTTTTGTGTATGTATGTCCAGCTTATTCTGGATTTTCTTTCCTGTTAGGAATCTAGGAAAGGAGATGCCATTCTCCACCGCCTCTGTGTTCTTTTCTTCCCTGGAGGAAGAGACTGGTAGCAGCTTTAGTTACAGTTAACATATTTAATCATTAGAAAGCTTAATTTGAAGACCTAATTTGTTACACTGTGTTTCCCAGTGGCTCCACTCAAATGTGAGACAGATATAATGGATAAAATGCATTAAGGCTGAGAATATGTGTCAAAGGAGGAGGTTTTGTTGACTGGAAGGGGATATGTTGGGCAGCCTCCCTTTTAGGGATGTCTGAATGATAAATCTGTGAAAGTAGGTACAGAAGGAAAATATGTTACTGAGAGAGAACAAAAGCAAGTTCGGTCAGGTATTTCAAGGCCAAGGCGACTCATTTGAGTTATTACTGTCTCTTACTAGCATGCCTGAAAAAAGTAATGTTCTTTGCTTCAGCTGGGTGGCCCTCAGAAAGGGGAGAGATTCTTTCCTGCCTTTTGAAATCATCAAAGAATACGAGAGTAATCATTTCCAAAGTTATCTCTGTGTCGGAAAGCCTCGCTGTTCAGGATAAGCCAGGGTAAACAAAGGACAAATAGGAAGTGACTTTTAAAAAGTATGGATTTGAACCTGCGAGGTGCTGAGTGTCTCCAGTGAAATGCTGAGCTTGCTTGATTTCCAGTAAGTTTATGGCTCTTAGTTCCTGACAGGATCAGGTCCTAAGATTAGATCTACTCTCTGAAGTAAAATCAGGTTACTGCTGTCAGCTTTTTTTAACTGCCAATATTGCTTGCAGCGCACATCATCAGTGCTCTGTATGTACACAGACATGTACAGCACTTGAGTAAAGATAGAAGCTGATCTACAGGGACTGTATCTCTTTCATATTTTCATTGTTTGTCTGTTGTACTAATAAGAACTCTGATATGAAAATAAGACATCAAGAGGGTAAAGCAAAAGGACTAGCAAAAGGAAAAATCCTTCTTTAGTTTTGCTCTCGTGTTTAGGAGCATTTGTACATGGTTTTTGCTTATCTAGAGTAAAATAATGCCAAATTTGTGTAGTAGTTTTCATCAGTAGATTCCTAAGTGGGTATCACTTCGATGAATGTATTGAATATGCAATCAAGACCTTTGGGTAGAGGAGCATGTAGTGGTATAGTGCTTCACTTTCAGATGAACTGCAAAGCCCTTCACATTTAGCTTTGTTGACTTCAGTGGAGCCATTCATGGTGTATGGGTATTTCAACTGACACGTATTGAGATTCAGAGTTTGCAAAGGATGTTTGACTTAGACTTCTCATCTTCCACTGATACATACTTTACTATTCTTATGAGGTTAATTTGATACCAATATTCTGAGTGCAGTCATTATTGGTGTTATTTGAACTAAGGGAGGGTATAATGAGACTTCACTGTTATGCTGAAGGGGGAAACTACCTGTTTCTTCACGGTGGTTTCTAGAAGTTACACAAGGAAATCTGTATGCTCTAAGCATGACCCGAAAAATGTACATACAGTAGTCAGGCTGATTCAGTTCTCTCATAATTTATTGCAAGTTGTTAATTTTTTTGCATCTGGTTATTGCAGCATGTTGAAATAAAACTCTGTCTGAAATGGTACTGGAGTTCTTAGTGACATGACAGAAATAAAGCATGGTTCCATTCTTTTTGGCTGAAATATTATATCTATGCTAATGTTATATAGAAGGCCTGGACTATCTTGAGTCAAAGGGATTTTGATTATGTTATACCTTTCCCAGGGTTTGTGTGTTGCTATGTTTTCCATGGCTTGAATAACACTTGTACATTCATTGACCCTTCCAATGTATGGATTGTAAACAAGTTGGAGGCAAAGGGGAGGAAAAATTAGACAGACTTTGAAAAGCAACAGTGCTTAATTCTACCAAAGCTGCTGCCTCAGGTTTCAGTGCTCAGAGTTTCATCAAACAGGTTCTTCTACCTCTGTTTCCTCATTCCTCCTGAGGAGAGTCAAGCTGACCATGCTCAATTAATTGCGAGGTTTCAGAGCCTTCCTTGTGCACCAGAGAAAGAGACGAGCGCCTCCATGCCTGTTGACCAGCAGCACCCAGGAAATATCTAAAGTACAGATCCTGAGCTATAATCATTTGGAGCGGGGGATTGTTTTCTAGGGCAGCTTTTTTTCCACTAGGTGCATGCTGACATCTTCTGGGAGGCCACAGAGAGACTAACCCAAATTTAGCAAGCAAGAAAGGAATTTGCTCCTTTGGGGGGGAGGCAGTCTCCTGTCAAGCCTGGGGAACCTTGTTTCCTATCATGCAATGATGCAAATCATCCAGAAAATAATGCAAAGGACAAGCCTGGGAAATACATCATATTCCTTATTACACAGTAATATTGAGCGGACAATATTGCATAATCATATGACATCATCATGTGGGAGAAGTCAGTATTTCAAAGTCAATGTTTCTCACCTTACCTAAAGGATGATCTTAATAGTGAAAGGCATGATGGTAGAAAGGGAAGCTATTCTGGTAGTTGCCAGTTACCTCCTTTAGGGTATAGACTTCCTGTTACTTCTCCTTGATCCCAAGTGTTTGGTACAGGACTTCCCTGAAAAATACTGATAAGGATAACTTCCTCAGAAACTTTTGCAGACCGTCCTTTGAATCTCTGGGTTCTCAGTGTGACAATAAATTTGCTTCAGACAGTGCCTACTCGGAGAAGAGAAACAGACAAAACCTTAGCTTCACTGTACTGACAGGGTCAAAATTAGTTGGATATTAGCGATTAATTTTGAAACGGAAGGTCTGACTACCTGTCTTGCTGCTAGGCCTGCAGTGATCAAGAGTTGGGAAAGAAATGTTGCAGTTTGTTTACCAATACAACAAATAAGTAACTGTGTGATATTTTTGGCTTGCAAACTGTTGGCTTCAAAAAGGGAGACCAGAAGCCTACAGAGTTTTAAAAATACCTTGTGCTGGTTTTGAACATTAGGGCTAAATGTTCCTGTTGTTTCCACGAGTGTTAAGGAACAAAAAGAGACACAATTGTCCCCTCCTTTTCCATAATATCTGGGGAATAAAGGATGGGTGAAGAGGTATACTCCTCACAACTCTTACTTCTCTTTTGAGCCCATGAAGATGATCAGTAAATAGTGACACCTTGGTTAGTATGAATTGGGTCACTCTATGGGCTATGAAGCCCCTCTCTGTGAGGCAGGGCAATTAGGGGCCTCAAGGAAATTCTCACACAGGAGAAAATCTCCTACAAGGTAACAAGGAGCACAAGGCTTAGCAAGGATGAACTGTTGTTTGTAGAGTTTTTGAAATCGGTGTGCTGATCCAGAGATCGGACTGGGAACTGAGTGCTTCTCCTCTTAAATGAAGAGGGTAAAGCTTGGTTCTCCCTCTTCCCTCACCCACTTGTTTTCTACTGGAGAGCGTGAATCAAAGCTGGCAGGGCTGTTGGTTCTGCTAGGTAGCATTGCCTGAGTGGGAAGAGAAGGGAAGAAGAAAACTGGGATCATAATTGCAACATTAAAAGAACAAATAACGTCTGAAATACCTCAGCATTACCCCAGAGAAATGCACATCCCTGATAAACAAGCCTTAATATTGTTCAAATGCTTGTGAGAAGCTTGCCATCACAGGCCATGTATGGCCTTCTGTGATCTTCGCACAGCCATCTGTGTGTAGTGTGATCCTGTAACCTGGCTAAAACAATATGCTTACAAGACGTACTGCAAGGTTATTGGATTGTACCTAAATTATTCCATACTGGATCATTTATACAACTTGTTTATATATGCAGAACTCTCTGCTCCTATGTATCTTTAACACCAAGGCCTTAGTAAGTTAGCTACAAAATTATGTAGGCTCTTCTGATACGTACAATCCCAATCGATACCTCGTCCTCAGGTGATCATGCGTCCGAATATGGGCCAAATAGAGACTGAGGGGGATTAGGCAACTGTCCTTGCTGATCTGGTTATTCAGTAATTGCCCACTAGGAGGTTTCTTGCACCTTTGCTCAAGTGTGTTTTATGGGGGTTACTGATAGATTTCTTCATTCTGCAGACCTCTGACAAAAGTGTGGTGGTTCCTGTTTTCCATCTGAGGCTGCCAGAGGTAGCGGTTATAAGTACAGTATCAATAGAAAACTTTTTTTTTCCTAGCTAGTTTGATCATCGACTGCTTTGATTAACCAGTTCTAGGGCTTAAAGTGAGACATTGTTTTTTCCATTCTTTGAAGTGTTTTTGGCAAGGGGTGGAGAAAATGTAGTCATTGCTCCCTTTTCTCTCTGAGTTCATTTTGTTTTCTGCTCTTTGGGCTCAAGCACAAAATGAAATGGTTTGCAAATAAACTAAATATTAAAACTAAAAAGTACTTTATATTCCCTCCTCACAGAGCTTGTGTGAAGATAAATAGGAACATATCATATTGGGAAAATATTTCTTTCCCCCCACTCCTGAAAATAAAGCAATCCCTCCGTTATTGAAATTTTCTGCAAGTAAACCACAAGCAGGCAGGCTGAGTGCAGCCAGCTACAGGATGATAGCCTTGTTTTTGTTGTTGTTGGGCTTTGGGGGTTTTTAACTGCAGATTTAGCCATTACGAATTGAACCGCTAAAAACACATCAGTGTTATTTTGAAAATTCATAGCAGATTCAGCTCAGACCAGGAAGTGAGGTGTTGTCCTTTTAAAGCCTGATATACAGAAAAGGGTATTTCTGACGCATGACCTTCAGCGAACAGGAATTCCTCTACTCAAAATCTCATCCTTACTGTGAACTTCACTGCCACAATTCATCCTCTCACAGCTGTGTGAAAAGTGACATATTGTGGAAAAAAAAAAACCTGTGAGAGATTTTGATCATATTTTCTTAAATAAATAACAAGGGCTTGCAAAATATAGAGCATGAGTTTTTGCTGAAATGTTCTGTGTGTAAATAAACACAATTTTAATTTACAAGAGGTTTTTTTAGTTGAGTTCATTAGCTATTAACCGAATAATTGATCAGATTGTTAAAATCTGTTTAACTATGTAATTCTAAGTATCACAATAGAAACTGCTGGGGCTTAGGTTTTTGGAAAATCTGGTTTGAATTTTGAGTGGTGAGTATTTGAAACTCCATGCTGAAAAAATCTGGCTCTGCATGCACTTTTTTGTATATGCTTGCTTTCACTTTTTTTTTTATTTTCTTTTGCTGTCTTTCTCTCTCTCTCTCTGCCTTCAGTTTAAAGGCAGTGAAAGAACACCTAGTAACTGACAGGTTTGAGAACTAGGCAAAAATGTTTTTATGACCACAGCAGGTAACATGCCGTGCTTAGTCTGTGGTGGAGTGAATTAGCAGTAATAATTTTGTGCAGATGCTGAATATGACTGCTGTTAAATGCATGTGAAAATACAGCCTTTTTTCTGGAGATACAGACTCTGGAAGGCATTGAATTGAAACCTCTTTGGAGTGGGAGAGGGAAGTATCTGGCAGGCATCTTTTTTAGGACTCTGCACTTCTAGAATTTGCCAGTTCCTGCTGTTTAACAGCCCAGATTTGCTAACCTCCGGGACATACGGCAAGGCCTACTTTTTTCTTCTGGTTCTGTGTGGAAGTGGGTGTTGGCTAGAGCTAGATAACGATGAAGAGGGGATATGTTGCTGAGATTGCTCTGGTTTTGCTTTTGCTTTTGTTTTGTTTGCCGGATTATTTTATTTAACCTGGGGCAATTTATTTCTAGTGTTTAATTTTAAAAGCTTGCCAGTGACAGAGAGATCACTGAGCAACATTCCATTGTTTGAGCAAGAAAATGAATAAATAATAGTTTTGTAACTCAAATTCTTATAAAAGTATTGCAGCTGCTAATTATTTAGAGCTTGTATTGTTTTAATCTATAGAATGTGGTAAACATACAAGAATTTTTTCCTTGAATTCTCAAAAAAACAAGTGAATGCAGTGGATCCAAATAAATGCAAGAGATAAGCCCTACTGAAGTGAAACTAAAGATCTTGTAGGACTTTCAGGTACATTAGGAGAAGGCAGTATGGCATAGGCCTCATAGTAGATGCTGGCACTTCCATGCAGTAGCAGTGCAGATCAATCACTAGAGATCTTTGATCATAGGCCAGTTTTTACATTAATTCATAGACAGGGGATGAAGTAGAAATCAAAGGGTTTTTACAATCGTATACCTGGAGAGACAGTACTATGCCCTATGTGAGAGAGATGTAAGCATAGTATCAGATAGTACTCACTTTTAGATGCTCAAAATAGTTGCTCATATTTAAGTTCAGTGTTATGCCATTGTAGTTAATGAACTTCTGACAGCTAGTTTTGCCAAAACTGTTTTTAAAAGTAATTAAACATTAATCACCCTTGTTAAGGAACAGGGCTGAATCACATTGTAAAATGTTGGAAAATAAAGTTTATGATGTCTCAATACCAAAATTTATGAACAGATATAAGCCCCACTTTAAAAAGTCTACATAATATGACTTTGCAGAAAATGTTCTAGCTTAATTATAGTAATGTGCCTCGAATTTTCCAGTGGGGTCATTTATTTTGAGTATATGTCTCGTCTCTTATTACTGTAACTACGAATAAGCCTGTTGTTGGGTATGCGTTGTCTAAACGTTGCACGTAACTTTCCTGGAATTTGTAAAGCTATTCTGTTTGACATTAGTTGGCATACCTTGTTTGCAACCCTTGTAATCCAAAAATAAAATATTTATGTGTCTCTAGTAGCAAAGTACAGAGTACCATATTAAGAACAACCATATACGGGCCTAGCTCTGTAAGATGCTGACTGTTGTCGATTCCCCTTAGCTCAGCAATTGTTTTCACGTCTCTCTCTTAAAACCTGCTGGAACTGCTCGGAAGTTACAGCTCTGAAACGAGAATCACCATCTGGCTTGGTTGTATGAGGCAGACAGAGACTGAACTTTCACAGTTTAGGGTGCCAGCGCAGTTGAGGTGCTGCTGTTGCAAGTGGACATGGACAGAGATGTTGGCTACTGTGGTTTGGCTGCTGGGAACAGTAGCTGTCCTTTATCTCCACTCCACTCCATACACCACGAAGTAGCTCACTTTATCACCAAAGTGAGCGGAGCTATTGGAAGGAAGCAGGAGCTTTGAGAGAAATGCATACAAGGGAAAGGTGTTCCTTTTCTCAGAAAGGGGACTGCCTTCTGGCCATCCCCAGGGGCTTGGGAGAATTGCCTGGCAGGCTGGAGGAGGAGGCATTGGTCTGGCACCCAGAGATTTACTCACAGCAGGAGCTGTGTGATCTTCCCAGTTTTTGGCTGTAGGAGAGTTGTGTTGATTGATAGGCACCAAGCTACAAATAGTGCACTTTGTCTGTGCTTTATTTGGAGATCCCATTAAGTATTTGGCTGAGAATGATATTTTTCCTATATGCTTTTTTATGTGAGAAGAAAGGGAAGGAGGCATAAGGAAGGCTGGTGGGCTTTCAACCTATCTAAGGCGTTAGAGGTGTGTTGAGGATTTTCTTTGAGAAGAATACTGTGCCAGTCATATGATCTGCCAAACAGTATTTTACTCTTTACTGCAGTGAGATTTGTTTACATATATCTTTCCCTATCCTGTCTCCTTTTCCCTCTAATTTAAATAATTTCATTGTGGGATAATAGTAATAATGAATTCTCTAAAAATTATGCCAATTTCATGCCTCAGGGTTAGCAAATCAGGTGTGCAGAGGTAGCAGGGGAATCTAAAACACATCGCAGTGTTGCTCATCCATAGCCAAAAGTTTAGGAAGAATAAAGCATAGCTGGATTTGAGTTACTAGTTATGCCCTTTGACTTTCATCTTGCATTGTAATTTTTAGTAGCATGGAAAGGCTGAATGTAGATGCAAAAGGACTGAGATGCACACAGCTTGTATTTGTTTATGTGTCATGGTGAATTCACCACCTGATATTCTATAACGGCATAAGAACATGTAAATTTCTCACTGAACATTGAGCTCTACTGTTACACAATACTTTGCTTACAGACAGGTAACCATTTATCTTTTGTGGTTTTTTTAGTATCTTTATGTGGGAGTTCGTTGCCAGTTGGTGGAAAATAAGGAATCATATTAACCCTATATGAAAATGGGGTTAATAGTTACAGTAACTGGAAACAAAGTTAGTTTAGGCTGTGAAGGTACAACCAGAATGCTGCCAAACAGACTGTTGCTCTGACTGCACCAGGATTTCTGCCTTTATAAGGGTTTGCAGGAACTCTGAGTGGAAGTCTTGCTGTGGTAGGGGCTGCTGAGTCCGCCCCATAGGAAACCAGTGAGAGGAAATACAGGGGTGGCTGCAGCCAGGAGTACGCTTGCTGCAAATCACAAGTGGGAACAAATGCAGTAAGGAAACAGCTGGCATCTCTCGTGGTCGCTGGGAAGACACAGTGAAATTTTCTGGCATTGGGGCATGATAGTGAACCTGAATGATGAAAAGCCTTGGTCCCTTTGTGATTGTGGGGAGCAAAGCAATGAGGGATGATAGGAAAGGGAGAGGCCATTTCAGGACATACAGCCTGCAGAGTTGCCCGAACTTTTCATGGTAACGTTTTTGTATTATGCTGCAGCTTCATGCTAGTTGTTGAATAAGGCCTATACAGCCTCCCCTCCCTCCTTCTTGAATGATTGTCCCTGTGAGAGCATCTGTTTGAGGGTATGTGTGGTTTTTTGAAGATCAACTTATTCCCATTTAGCTTTCTGAATTTGCTTTTGGTGAAGATGCATGAGTTTTAAGTATCATTTGCACTTTTGTTCAAAGCACTCCTGGAACAACTCTTTGCAATGGCCACTTTGATTATTTTATACCTCATGAAGACATTTGAAAAACAAGCATTATAAAATTGTATCAATTGGTTCTTTGGAAAATAAGAACATGCTTCTCATATAAAACTATAGATAGAGTTTGAGCAACATATTAGCAAATATGTTTATGTATATTTTTCATTATAAAGATTACTGCATCAGTGTTAACTTCAGATTTTCAAGAAGTCTCAGGCACCTAGGAGAAGAGTACTGAACAATACATTGACTTTCTGAAAATTAAATGTTTAATCTGTAAATGAGAAAAAATATGTATCTTCTGTATAGCTAATTTCAAAGCCGAATAGCACACTGTATAGAATTATTTGTATTTTGTGGCTTTGACTGATTCATATGAATACTAATGCTCTGCTTCTTTCCACTGCTTCATTTCTGCCATGAACTATTTTAGCATTTCAAACCTTCCAGCAATATAAAACTAGAAGGAGGAGATTCTTTGATTTGCAAGGCCCAAATAGCAGAGTATTGATGTATTTTATGCTTTTCTTAATACATGTATGCATATATTATTAATACATTTTTGTTTGTGCTGAGAAATCATAGTAGTATAGCATTAACGCTGTTCTGGAAGGATAACAATTTTAGTTCATTCCTGTCTTCGTTCCTTTTAATGTAGCCATCCTGAAATTGTGCCTAGAAAACCTTATACCACATTGCAGCATAGTATTATCAATGTAGCCACTGTTTGGTGAGTTTGGTGACCAATGCGACGTAGGGGTGTTCCAAGCTACATGAAGAATCTGTATCTGTCCAGTTGTCTATAAAATATGAAATGATATACAGTGTATGTTATTTTAATTAAAACATACAGGCAGTATCTAAGCAAATTGAATATTTCTTTGTATGATTCTATAATTCTCGTACATTTTTGCTTTAGCTGGAGAGTAGGGAGACATAAAGCTTTTCTGGGTTAGGCGCTTAAGTGGTTGTGGTTATACGCTAGTCTGTAGAATACCTCTGTTGTCAGCTTAGAGAGATGCAGGAATCCTTGTCAGTTTTTACTGACACACTTTGAGTCACATATAAAATGCCATACACGTCTCATCGTGTATAGCTGGTCAAACGCTTGTGGGTGTCAGTGTGTGTGCCAAAGATGAATTTTGCCTGGATGATAGCTTGATAAATCATTAGTGTACTTTCCATTGTCCATGGAACGAAGCTATAAATTCCTTGGCAGTCAGGGTTACCTGGAGACTAATATAAAGGTTGCTAGTATAAAGGTAGCTTGCTTTGTTATTTCAGATGTGTGAGTGTGCCAAAAAGCAAGGCTAATGGTCTGCATTCCCAAGTTCAGGAGAAAGCCAGATCAGCAAACTGGAGACCTCTAGTCTATTCTATTTGTTCCAGCTGGTCAGGACTTTTTTGTTAATCCAATTCTTATTTTGGAAATACTCATCTGTTGCAGTTTTTTCAGTAGAGCATAGCTGTTTTCACGTAAATTACACAGGAGAAATATTTATGAGGTCCTGGGTGGATTTACCACTCCTAGCCAGCAGCTCGTGATGGGAGCGGTTCGATGGCATGCAGGAGAGCGCTTTCAAGGCCGTGTTTCTTTGCCGACTGTGGGTTTCTGCGTCACATCTGAGTAGCCTAACCATGTTCTGTTTGGGGGTAGATCTCTCTTCTCCTCCCTCCATTTCATGTCAAGACCTCCAAAGACAATTGCCTTATTTTTAATACACAGTGGAATAAGTTTGAAATTTTAACGGGATGGGGGAGGGAAGGCGTTTTCTGACCAGCTCTGTGCAGTAGTTAGTACCCTGGGTGTGCCCTAATGCTGTGTGCGCTTTGCCTGTCTTTAAATCTCACCAATGGTGATCTGTATGCTAGGAGAGTGTGAGAATTAGAAATTCCTTGATCTGTGGTGTCCTTGACAACTTTATCTAAGCAGAGTAGAAATCCTGTGCTGTGGCATATTGTCAGCTGGTGTTCATTCACTGCTCCCTTTCTTTACATTGTGAATCCTGTTGTTAGCTAATTTAAACCTCTCCGAAACTGAGGGTGCAACCAGTCCCTTTATTTATGATAGTAGCAAGGATTAAGTTTCTTTATACAACCAGGAAGCTAAAACAATAGCAGCCTCCGCCCTGCTACAGATTCTGGAGGTAGCCGAGGGGGTGGTTGAAAAGGTAATCTAAACTGGTAGGAAGCAGCCAGGTTGATTTCCAGCAGTAATGGGATTCATCGGGGCTAGTTTTCAGATGCTTGGAAAAATGTGTGTTAGTTCAATAACTACTTAGTTTATAAAACAAAGTTTGATGGCGGATTCAAAAAAATGCAAGGCTATGTAAATTTCCAAAGGGAGGCTGAATTACTTTCATTTATTTATGGGTAACAATAAGGTGTTTTCTGAATAAAAAATGAGCAAACAAGCGACAATATGACCTTCAGTATGACAGAAGCTGAATCTCCCTTCCCCTTTGCAGCCTGCTGCCTAATATTTATTTTTTTTTACATTTTATTGGTAATACTAGCATTCTTAATAAGAAAGAACTTATATACCTGATTTGATACAATTTTTCACAGCAGCCTTTAGTTCACAAATCACATTTCAGAATACTAATTAAATGGGGAAGCTAGGAAGTTGTTGCTAGTTAGTTTAGTTAGCATTAGTCACACAGCTCTGCAAGAGCTTTTTGAGGGGATGGTGTTGTTCTAAATAGAGATGTAAATCACATATTATTTCTATTTTTAATTGTAGTTCCTGAGGCTCTAATTTTGGTTCGGCTGTAAGCAAAAACATAAGGTTTGTTTTAATAGGCATTTCATAAAAAGAAAATTGTTGCCTCAAATAGGTATGGCATGTTACCCATTTTTTTCTGGTAGATGATTTAACTTGAAAGGGAGTAGAGAGAGGGATTAATTTATAATAGTTGAGTAGTACCCAGATCTCGCATGTCCTTGATCACTCTTACCTGTTCCAAGCATATATTAGCAAAGAAAAGGATCTGGTCTATTGCATCACATCAGATGGTGTTCATGCATTCTTGGCTTTCTCTATGATGTGTGATAAGCTCAACTTCTCTGAAACTGGGGTATGCAGAAGACAAAAGGTGGAGAATGAAACCACGGAGAGGAGTGGAGTGCCTGTAAAGAAGAGGGAAGATGGGTTGTTTCCCTTCAGAACAAAGTCATTTCAAAGTATCAAAAATTCTTTTCAGGTTGTGGAAGTCACTGACAATCTGCTTTTAGTCTTATGAACTGGAATCTCTAGTTGGCTCCTATCTGCAGTTTACTTATCCCTAGAGATTTAGGGAAGGCAGACACTACTTGAATTTCAAGATGTCTAGTATTGTAATCGTTACTGTTATTTGTATGTGTTATGTTACTATCTGGGGGCCAAAGATCCATAATCTTAGTGTTATACAAACAGTAACAAATAATGATTCCACTGTCTGTGATGGACACAGCAGATGCCTAGGACAGCAGGTTCAGTTGAGTTTTGAGATGGTTTTAGGTGTTTGCACAGAAGTCAGATGTCTACGTAACCTCGTTTCTGAGCCAGAGGTCAGCCATACAGCAGACATCCAAATATTACTGTCATTGGCAAGTTTCTCATCAGGTGCTAGAGGCAAACTTGTGTTCTCCTGGATTGTGTATTGATACAAGCACTTGTACTATTTGATACTGCCTGTTCATTTGCTGTAACCAGTAAGATAATAGAAAGAACACTGATAACATTCTGTGGCTGGTAAGTCTGCAAGACCTACATACATCCACACAATGAAGTTCAATTAATGTTTACACAGCTCCTTTAATTTGGTCTATTTGAATTTAGTCATTGCGAGTATGTGGCTGTAATGACTGAGCATAATCTTACAGGCTATAACATACACAGTCTTTGATTTTAGGCACTTGAAACTCTAGACGTGCTCTTGGAAGGACTCATTTCCAAGTCCTGCACAGCTTTTACTGATCGATTGTAAAACATGCATGAAAGAGGGAAGAGGGTTCACTTCTTGGATGCGTATAGCTGGAGCTGGGTTTCTTGTGCAGCAGTTCAGTGGTTCCTTGGGTAGATACGCTAAAATCAAACTGTGGAGAGTCTTAAGAAATTTCCAACAGCACAGTCAGATATTAAGAGAACGTTTCTTTTTCTTATGAATGTCATAACATATACATTTGTAACCTAATTAGGGCAGTTTCTTAGAGGTTCTAGTTGAGGCTTTGGGTTTTGGGTATTCTTAATGAAAGAAGTTTCTATAGAAAAATAACAGTGGCATAATACCTGCAGAAAAGGGATGCCTTATAAATAATTCTTTGTGTTTATGTTCCAGTAAGCTATTTTCCCTTGAAATAGTACAGAGAGCAGAGATGAGTCCCTATAATGAAATGCAAGAAAAAAGCTATTTGTCCTCTGATTTAAGCTTCTATATGTAACTCTTTACCTAATCTTGAATTTAACCTAAAAGTAATTATTTTTACATTAAAGAGCCTTTTGTTGGTGTCCCGTACTTGCATGTTAAAAGTAGATACTTTTAAAAAATAGCAACCTCTTTAGTAGTTTGTTGAATGCTTAAATTATTTTAAATTCTGAATAATTTTGAGGCTGCCAGTGTAGTACCCTTTATAATCGTGACTCAATTTTTGATACACTTCTTTTTTTCTTTTTTGGAAGCTAATTACCGTCTTTTAAGGTAGTGATGTTCACACTAGAGCTTGGGTTAATTTCTTCTTCAATTTGCATCTTTTCACAATTAAGGGAATCTCCTACTCTGTTGCTGACATGTGAAAGGCTAACACCATCTGTCGACCTTGAGAACCTGAATTGTATTTCTTGATGTCCAGCCTGTGATTGTGACTTTGTTCCTGGTTTCATGTGAAATTCTAGGTGATTACTCTGATGTCCATGCATACTATGGACTTTGTTATTAAGCAGCAGTGTGTAATACAATAACAAGCACAAATGCAGAATAAAAACTTTCAGAAGATATACTGATTCAATAAATTTTACTGATATTAATCAATAATATGCCTAAGCTTCCTTAGGAACACTGCATAAATCATCTGTTATTTCATGTGCTCCTAGTCCAGTCTTCACATTTGTCTCCTGCCCTGCTCCCTTCTATGCTCAGACCAAGTGTACTGCTTGTAAGCTGTTCCTGTTTCTTTTGGTTTCTATTCACCTCTTCTCCCCTGTTTCACCATGTTCCAGCAAAACCTCTATCGCTGTGTTCACAAACCATCCTAAAATATTTTATCTTTCTTCAAGGTCTTTTGTGAAGCTAGCCTGTGAGGAGCAGAGCTTGTGAAAATGTGTACGCTGCAAGAGATAGTCCATAGAACATGTGATGGGGGATGCATGCATACAGAATTATGTTAAACGTTTAGGATGATAAAGCTGTAAACGCACGTTCTAGATTCCTGATGAGGTAGGAATTGAAAAATGCTATTGTTGTGTCCTGAACTATTTTGGTAGAAACTTCCTGTAAAAATACAGCTTCACAGACACCCCATTAATTTGAACTTTATTTACTTTATTTTTTAAAAAGAAAAATGTTGAGTGAAATTCTCTTTTCAATGAAGTGAGTGACAAAGTTTCAAGGGGTTCTTGTGATTAGTGGGAGCTTTGCCTGAACTTCAGTGGAATGAGAATTTCACTCTTGAGTTTTACCACTTTTCATACTGAAGGATTCTACAATGATTTGGTGTTACCAGATATGCTGAGATATTGGTCAGATACGTTTTTGTATTTTGTGCTAGAAGGTAAAACCTAGTAGCTCACATCAATATATAGAATAATGTTTAAAGTACTCTTCATTTCCTGTCTTGAAACTTACGTGAGATTCTGTAAGCACAGTTCTTCAGCTATTTCCCCTTTATATGAAGGAACAGCATCCAAGTCCTGCCAACACAAACAAATGAGAACTTTAATTATGATGAATATCAGGCTTCTTATTCTTCTGAAAAGTAACATCTGCAGTAGCAGAGTAGTCAATGGATTCGGTGTGTAATTTCTACTGAGTTGTTAGGAATTGCAGGTTTTCATAGGAGAAGGTACAAGAGGTGTAAATATGAAATAATGGATCCTGCAGCTGGAAACAGAAACGCTCTGTACTCTTGTTACAAGTTGCTTCAGCTGTCTGTGTGCTTTTACTGCGCAGAACAGAGACAAAAAAATTTTGGGGGTCATGCTTCTGGTGGGGTGTTCCCTGGATTCCCAGTATCAGTCTGAACTGGTGGTTCTTTGGGAAGCAAACACAGCAGCCAGACAGCAGCTGAAAGCTGCTATTATAGCAGTCCTTTGTGTTGCTCTTTCAGGGATGGCTCTGTCGACTTTTCCTACTCTATGCTCAAGTTCAGATTTGGCTGGTGTGGCTTAGCACTCTCACTGTCATTTCACATACCAGTTTTTCTTATTAAAAATGTAGCTGTGTCTAGATGTTCTTGACTTAGAGTTAGGAAAGCTTCACAGCAGTGGGGTTTGCCTGCACACCTGTGGCTGAAAATGGTCTAATTTGCAGATTCATAGGCTCTGTCTTTTGAGCAGATAGGTTGTTGTTTCCATCCCAGATCTCCTCCTCAAAGCAGAAGGACCATGTCCATAATTCATTAAATAAATTCTTGTGAATAAATTCAATTGATTTAATATTTTCCAGGTTGAATTACATTGAGTAGAACGAACTTGTGGAAATACTCCTACTGGCTTCAGTGGAGATACAGGACATACCCTTCAAGAAATTAAGCATGACAGTTAAAATTAATAGCAAGTTTTGCCTTACTTCACTTATTTGAAAAAACACAACTGTATTGCATATTTTAAGAGAAGGGTGTCAAGTAGTGAGGAGGAATCAGAGTAGGAGTACACAGCTCGGTGCCAAAGAATAGCGGAGTGTTTACACTGACTTGCTTGCAGTGGAGACCTTGGGTTTATACCAACACAGCAGATTACAATCAGTTCCAGTTGTAACTTCACTAAAATAGTCCTCTAAAATGAAAGTTCTAATGAATTTGTTTCCCCGACATATTTTCTGGATGTACAGCCTTGTGTTTACTGACTGTGGGAGGTTAAAACCACTAACTGTCTCATGGCGTGGTTAGCACAAAGTGAGTCTGAAGGTGTTCCGGTTTTCTGCTGATAGTGAAAAGAGAGAGCAGGGCGATTAAGTTCATTCGCATGTAATCCTTGTAGCAACTGCAGAGTTGTTTCAGAAGGTACAGGATTTGTACCTTTACTATTACAAGTTTGAGTGTTGCAGCTCCCTTGTCTAAAATTATACTTACCCAAATAAGAATTGCACATTTTTTAAACTGTTTTAAACTAACATATCAAGCAAGGCAATGTGTACAAATTCCAGCTTGAAATTCCTTTTTGAATCTGCGAGATAGGTAGGTAGCAAAAGAGGTATCTCAGTATACTAATTTTTACATCTGTTTTCTGGCAGTTTGGGACACTTTTGCTGTTCTCTGGAAAACTTTGGGTAGATAAGAAAGCAGATTCGTAGAACTATGCAGTGTGTTAACATTTCTTCTGTTTCTTCTTTTTAATACCTTTTTAGAATAAAATGATACAAAAAACAGGGAATTGCGTAACCAAAGTGTTAATAAATATTGGTTAGCTGTATGGAATTGTTGGATTCTTTTGGAGTCCAGGTATGTAGTTAATGTAATTTGGCTTAATAAATTGTAACAGTTACATAACTACTCTCCAAAAAGAAACTCTAGTGTGGAACTTACTCATCCTACAATACAGTTGCTGGAAGCACTTTTCTGGGTTTATCTCAGTGTAATAGATACAATCTGTAACTTGATTAAATTGTTCATTATCTTTGAAAGTTTTCAAGCACTTCTATCCAAAGTGTATGCATGGAGCATGGTATGTCAAACACACATTTGTTGCCACTGACTTGTAGTATAAGAGAAAATATTGGTTAACATTCTTTTCTGAGGAATGCCAGTATAGGTCATAATACCAGTTCATTTGGAGTCCGTCTGTTTTTGTGTTGCTTGTTGACTTATAATGACTTGTTGAATTAAGGTATGAGAATAATATATGTAATATTGTGCAAATGTGTGGGATTCAATTGCTGTCTTATTGCAATAGCGTCTAACTGTAATAGTACATTAACACAACGGGGAAAAAGTACTTAGAATAGAAATTACATGTTTGTTGGTGTGTTATATTGTCACATTTGTACCTTATTATGCAATTATTATATTGTACATATTTGTGTGCAAAATCAAATGTTTGTAAGTCCAGTAACAAAATTCTTATTGGCATCAGTGGTGCAAATTCAGTGCAGTGGTGCAGAATTCAAAAGCAAATATGGACTGGCATGTAAGAAGAGGTAATATTATGGAGTAATAGTAATACAGTAACTATCTCATGGCAAACTTTGCTAATGTGAAATTATTTCACTAAAAGGTTGGGTTTTAATAGAAGACTCATAAAAATAAATAGTTTTGGAAGGCTACACAACAATCTGTAGGATGCTGCTTTGCTCTATAAAAGTAGTTGCTGTTGCAGCTTATGACGTTTTCAATAACAGCTCAATGAATACTATACATGCCATCTTTTAAAGGGTTTTTCATGACAATTATGAGACACTTTCTGAGAGATCTTCAGTCTGGGAAGCCAAGCTGAATAGTACATTTTAAACAAACTGATGGTGCTCACCACCTCGTAGGAGGGTGATTCTGCACACTTTAAAGAATTTGAGGTGGGCATAATATATCTTAACACATTAAAGTAAAGGCTTTCAACCTCTTGGCACATTTGGTACCAGTTAGCTAGACAATGAGCTCTTTTTTGGATATTTTCCATCTCTCACACATCTGTGTGCATGAAACTCCAAACTGTGTCTTCTAGCTGGAGGGAAAATAGTCAAGGCTCTTGAGCTGAGCAGCAGAAGTGCTTTATTGATTAAAGAGAGCATGGATTAAAGACAATTTCAAGCTAGAATAATTATTATTCTGTCTTGATCAGAACATAAGACCCAAACTTCTTTGTATATTTATATATTTTAATATACATAACCTTGAAAATTTAAAAAAAAGGTATTTTTTTCTTGAAATAAAAATTCAGCTTTTAATTTTAGATCAGAGCATTGTTTTAACACAAGTTATTTAAGTACTTAATGCAGAAAACTTTCATAAATGATTTTACACTTTGGAAAATAAAGCTTCAACCAAAACAATATGAATATGATCCATATTCATAAATAGAGTCTGGTACTATGAGTCTGTACCTTTGATGATTAAGCTGCCTGTTTGAAACTTTTTACAGATTCTTCTACTGAAAAACTTAACAGTCCTGAAGAAGTTGCCTTTCGCTTCCACTTCTTAAGGCATTCACTAATCAAGTTTCTTCAAATGAAGAAAGCTAAATGACTGTCGTGAACTGTAGTTTTTGAATGTCAGGCATCTGTCAAATGAAATTCTTCCTCAAGTCTTGATGAATGGAGTACTTAATTAGCTGAAATATCTTTAAGCATGAAAATACAGTAAGAAGCTCTTTATCTATAATTAATCATATAAGATGGTATTAAACACCATTGAAATAAATTAAAGGCCTTGAATAGAACTTCATCTGAAGTCATGCTGGACCAAACATAGAAATGTTTGTGAATTTTAGAACCTCATCATTGTCATCTGAAAAGTTTCTCAGAAGAGGCAAATTTGTGTAACTTGAATAAATATGGGAGTTTGAATACACAAGAAGTAGTTAAGCAGCAAATTCACAAGTAAAACCCTGGCTGAAGTTGGAAGTTTTCTACTGTAAAAAGAGCAGGACTTCGGCCTCATCTGTCTTTAGGGTTTCAAAAAGTGTATTGTTGCAGATCCAGAGTAATGGCTTCAAGTTGTTCATGAATCTGCACCAAAGCCCACTGCCAGTCAAACCAGTTCTGCACTGGCCGCTGGTGCTGATGTGGGGTTAATCACAACACTTTCTTGGATTACTGCATTCACCATGCCTTAAATAATGCTAGTCCTTAAGCCACCTTGGTTGTCAAGGAAACAGTATAATGTTAGCACATGCAAATTTTGTACTAGTTTTATAGTAGTCATGAGTAAAATTAATACTGGAAGTTAGAAGCTTCCAGCCACTTAAGAAGGTCAAGAACAGTGTTCTTGATGTGATAGCGGTGGCAAGATGGAAAGGTTGTTTTGAGGATGGAGCATGACAATTTTGTCCATTACAAGATAGGAAAATTCCTATTGAAAATTGAGTTTATGATAGGAATTTTTGGCTATAGGATGTATCTCTCAGTGGAAGTCAAAGAGTATATACTGTTGTTTGCTTCTGCCTTGCCTTGTTATATGAATCTCAAATTCCTGGGCTTCTGGTGGTCACCTCTGAAAGCTGGAAAAAAATCTTTTTTATCTTTGAAACATATTTTTGCTTCTGTTTTTTTTGTTTGTTTTTTTTTTCTCTCCTAAGATTTGAAATGCCACAGTTAGAAACACAGTGTACCCAGACTATGGTCACACTGTTTAAGTCATTCAGACTGTTTAGGTTTACCATATGTATATGCTAGCTGTTAAACTGATTGATGTTTCTGGGGTTGGGAAGTAGTTTTAGCCATGATTGTACTGACAGGACTACGGTCTAGGACAGGACCATTCAGGATGGGAGAGGGTTGGTTTTTTTTAACCTGTCTAGCCTGTCACAGATACTCAGGCTATCTCTGATTCACTCTATCTCTCTGGTATCTATCTTTGGTACCTTAGATGTGTTGGTTTTGCAAAATTTCAGTCTCTCTTTTTCTTTTTTATCCTAGAAGTTTCTATTTCTGAAAATACTTTATCCTAGAAGTTTCTATTAAATCAAAGAGTGGTTGTTCAAACAAGTAGAGAAAGGACTACCATGTGTTTTTTCTGAAGAGGGTCAGAGTGATCCCAATTTAAGGTATACTGTCTCATCTCTGCTGTTACTCAGGTGTCAGTACATCTCTGCTCAGTTCTTGAATTCAGCTACACTGCAGAGGGAACTGCTGCGATCATGCCCTTCACTAGAAGGCACTCCAAATTCCTTTCTTTTGCATTTTCATCTAATTTCTGGAGAATTGTGACACGGTTTTCAAAGTCGCTTCACATATGCAGCTCCCATGGATGGGCATTAGTCAAGTTATGCATATTGTGGTGTAGCCCGTTAGTGGAAGGGCCCACTGCTTCTCCCAGACATGATTAACCAGCCAGCCAGCAACCTGTGCTGTGAGATGATGGTCCCAGAGGTGGTGAGGTCTGGAAGGGCTCCCTCTTGAGAAGAGGCTTGAGTGCCTCAGGTGAGAGATGCAGCTGTGAGATATGGTAGTGGAGAGATAATGGTGAGGTACAGTCTGGTCTAGTAGGAACGTAGGAAAAAAATTGTCGTCTGCTTACCAGGGTGTCTCTAGACCAAGACCCCAGAGAGAACAGACTGTGGAGAGGGAGAACCAGGCTTGCATTGGTGGGCAGATGGGCTTTTCTGCCAGACCTGGCTGTGGTGGGTGATGAGGTGGTTCCCTTTGACACATAAAAATGTGTGATGATACAAAGTTGATGGAAATATGGTGTATCATTTGTGTTAACAGTAATTTAAATGTTAAATGCTCAAAGCATTAGTTGATGTAGTAGTTGGTGATAAGCGGTATTTTGAATTATGGATGCACAGATACTCTTACAATAGGACTTTGTTTTGTCAAAAAATGAAAAATATCTTTTCGTTGTTATGAACATTTAGTCACAGGTGGGTTTTTCTGGCTTTTGTTTTTAATTTGACGCACATATTGCGTGAAATTCAGTTAGTGCTTTAGTCAGTGCTTTGTGTGTGTGTAGATATGAGTGGATATGAAGTTTGGTTCAAAACTGCATGAGACTGTAGCCAAAAAACTGTTTCATCTGCAGAATGCCATTTAAAAGGAATGATTTCACAGGATGCCACACAGATGCTGTTGTTGCGTGTATCTGACGAGACCTATGAATTTCATGCAAGAGACATGTTTTTCTTCTGTTCACTGTTAAACTTCCTACGTGAAGCGTGTCCTTAATATTTAACAGATTTTACTACTTTTTTTTTCAGTGCGCTACAGAATTCAGACATTGCTATGCCATGATCCTTGTTTCCGATCAGAACTTCCCGTAGTTTCCTTAGCCAGTCTGTACTGTGAACCACCATATGCATTTGCATTTAGTATTTCTCACATCCGTGATTTCAGATTGCTGCTACCTCTAGCTTGGATTGACTAACATACTGGGGAGGCCACGGTCTTCTTTGCATTTTACTTGGTTAAGAATTTCCCATACGCCTAAGTTGAAAATTTGTCTTGAAAAGCAATCCCTCATAAGCATGTGTGTTTTTTCCAGGTACCATGTTTGGTACAAAAGTTATAAGAAGCAATTGCAGACATTAAAGGTCCTATAAAATGCACTTCTTTTGCATACCGGTTCCTTGGAGCTAGTGCTTTGGTGTATGTTCAGAGCTCTGTCAGCTATCTTTTTCTGTGATAGCTAGTGAGCCGTTCATCTCTGCCTTTACATCTTTATGCCCACTTTCAGAGTGAAGGGGACAGTGACTGGTATTTTGTATTGTATGATCTTTTCATTATAGCTGCAGGAACACAGTCTAATTGGCAGCTAGAAACCCCATGAAGTTAGTCTTTTTGGCACCTTTCACTCATTTTTGAAAATTTTTCTCTCTTTTTTAAAGAAGTGGAGTTGAGCTTCTCTAACAACAGTGCTTCCACATAAATGAGAAGGAGAAGGGCCTTTCTGCAATATATATAGTCTCCACAGCATTACCGTGAAAATCATGTATAACTTCTTGGCATCTGTGTCCTGGAGACCAGATTCAGCTGACTTCAAAGTAGGCACCATGCCATCTGAACAGATGGGTGTTAATGTAAGCATTGGATATAGATGTTACGGACATGATTCCCAGTTCCAAATGTAACAAAATGTTGTCTGTCCTGAACTTCTACCTCTGGGTGTAAAGGATTTGTTGAAAATCCAGCTCAGTGAAGAGTTAGCTTTACAATATTAGAAATTTAAGTCTTGGATCAAGTGTGTCATTTGCAATGTTGGATAAGGGTGTGAAGTTGCTTAGAGGAACTTGCTGGTGTTCTTGGAGGAGTTCCCACGAGCAACAGATGAAAAAAGCATCTGTGTTGTTTACCATTTTCATATGAATAAGTTATATTGTGAAGCCACTGTGGAAGAAAAGAATGATTTTATTTTTTTCTGTGCCTGCAAGTAGGGATGGCAGTTCATTGGGAATCCAATGAACTTCGTTCAGCTCACCAGACTTGTCTGTTCCCTTGTGTAACGTGATAGTTATTTAGGGTGAAAGGTTCTTTTCTCTGCTTGCCCTTTTGGTCCTGTATTTTTCTTGTATGTCTGTACGGTAGAGGTGATAGATGCTTTCCTAGTCCTTGCTGACAACAAGGTGGATTTTGCTTGCTGTGGTCTAAGCAGTCTCTTGATTCTTCCAAGGCTTCTTCTAGGTCCCACCAAGCTTAATTTCATCTCTCCTGACAGAGTTTTTATAAGCTCTACTGTGTTGTGAAAGTTTTTTCAGGAGCTATCTGATTCTTCCACTCTCCATCCTAACTTGAGGTGTAACAAGACGTATCCTGAGCGATCTGATTAGAGTTGCCCAGTGATTAGCATTGATCTGAATTCTGAAATGAAGAGGTATCTGTGAGAGAACAAATGGTGGCATCACCAGTCTCACACTGTGAATCAGGGGAAAGTGGTGGAGATATGAAGTGACTATGGGCCCATTTACAGTCACGTGGAGAGAGGCTGTGTTGGAAGTCAGATGCGGGGCCTATCTCTGAATGTTCTCTGCAGTGTGGAGGATATGACCTAAATCCTATTCGTTTTCTCTTTTTATAACACAAAGAGATTCGAATATGTATTTATACTGGAAGTCAGCTCCTTTTCCACATGATCAGATTATTTATCTTTTACATCCTGCCAAAAGTGAACAGAATGCCATTTGTTTGTTTATTTGGCATTTCTAAACTGTCTTTTAAAATAATTTCTTTTGGGAAGAAACATCCCCCAAATTGTTAGTTTTCTTACAGCATGTCTAGTCCAGATAATTTCAACAAAAAGTTGATGTTAGCGGGATCATCCACTGAGGTCTTGGCTCTCATTCAGTCTGTACAGATGTTCTTTTAGACTCTTATCCTGTCTAGATAATAGGAAGCATGCCTAGTAAGCAACTGTGGAGCATGTTAGCATAATTCACGTAATTCACAGTACCTCAGCATTCAGCCTGGGGCTGCGGACTCTAAAAATAGAACAACAGATTCTGCACAGCTTAATCCTACCTGCTTGTTAGTCATTATCTTCTTAATAAGCAACTAGCAGCTAGCTTTTGTTTGTAGAGAAGCTTTCATTCAAATGGTTTTACTTTTCATTTGGGAATGAGACTGGGGTTTTGGCCATCTTCTTTACTAAAGTGTTGTGGATGTGTGTGCTGATACTAAAGAAATCATAGTTAGATGCAGTTTTTAGTATTTCTTTTTCAGTTTATGTAAACTCAGAACAAAGAGGAACAGATGTTGCTTAGTAAGAGAGGAATAAATTAAGTAGGTGCCATGTTGTGATTTTTTTTTGTTTTTAAATTTTCAATTCCATTTTTCCTTGGGCAAATATATTCGATAAGGGTGAGATTATCTTTTCTCTTTAAGGGTATGCAGGTTGTAGGGGAAGATGCAGATAGTTTGCCCTCCTAGCAGACATCCTTTCACCCACACCGTGGCTCTTCGGGGGCAGCATACCATGTCATTATCATGCTGAGGGCTTTTGCCAAGACAAAAGAGATTTACGCATGTTAAAGTGAAAATAGTACATGAGAAAGGCAATAAAAAATATTAATGGCAAGAGGGTGAGAAACCAGCAACTTGAGTTTGATTTCTGCAACTTCCAGAGATAACTTTTATCATTTTAGGAAGTAACTTAAGCCCATATTCTCAAATGCACCTTGCCTATTTAATTTTATAATTTTTTGGTCCTAGTTTCTGTGTGCCTCAGTGTTTAACACAGAGAGGATATGGCTTCCTGTGTCTCTTTCTATGCTCTGTACAAACATATACACAACCTAATGAAGCTCTCAAGCTTGGTTTGAGCCTCTAGGTCAAGCAGTAGTACAAATAGCCTACTAATGAAAGGATAAGAAATGGTGGGGAGAAATTACATAGCATTTATGGAAACAGCAACAAGGCTGAGAGGACAAGAAAAGCTTTTTAGAATAATTGTGGGTAAGATCTGCAAGAGCAGTTCGTCATCTAGAGATATATACGTCCTTGTTCACTCCAGTTGTTTCTTTTTGAAAATAGGACTTCAGAAAGAAGGATTAAGTTGGCCAATGGATGAAAAGTTTAGGTGGTTTCTGAAGGTTATGTGACTTAAATTCTAGATTTGGGAAAATTTATGGTTTAATCTGAGAGATAAATGGGAACTGCACTGAAAAGTATCAGTTGTTGGTGTCATTTCCAGAATGTGATTCCAAACGTAGCTCGTGTTAATTCATCTGCTTTTACAGTTTCACACAGGAATCTTGCTAGGGACTTTTGAGTCCTCTGAAACCACTGAGGGGAAAAAAGAAAAGAAAAATATCTTGTCTGGAGTTGAACACTCTTCTGGATATGCATATATAAGAGACAGGATTTACAAGGCTGAGAGTGGTAGTGATTACCTAACTGCTCCGTTGCTGAGCTGCAGGAATTTGTGACTGGGAGACCAAATTTCGGCTGGCAAATTGGGACATCTTTCAAGACATTGAAAGTATTCATATTCTGAAAATTGAGTCCATTTCAGTTCCTCCTGTAGGCTCCCAATATATGAGCCATCCAAACCCATTAGCTGCTTTTGAAAAGCTTTCCCTACTTGCCTGAGGATAATATGGTTTTAAATGGCACATAAAGCTCTGGACTTGCTGTTACTTGCATCTAATACACTGACTTACAAGTTAGAATCTGACCATTAGGTCCTTGTCTGTTTTTCTCAGTTCATACATACTGCTGTCAGTGCCAGAGCACCATAGCTTTGACGTGCCTCCAGTTGAAGGTTAGGAAATATCTGGTTATTTATAACCAGCAAGCACAAATCTTGTCTTTTCATGTAGCAGTAGTTACACGTAAACATACTTTGATGTAAATTTGTTGGTTTTGAATATAGCTATCTGGTTTTTGCATCAGCAAAATTGTTGATGTCAGGTCTAGTCTAAAGCAATTCAGCAGCAAAGACTTGATATTTTAAGGCAAAACTTCTATGAGATTGATGGATTGCATTTACTTTTGTAGAACTATTACACATAAGTGAAGTTAGGTTGAAATTTTTACAAGGATGTGTGGTTCAATGATAATCAAACATCAAGAGGATTTCATGCACAGACAAGTTATATTTAGTACATATTTTATGATGCATTTAGTGAAAATGATCACCTGATAATCTTTATACACTGGCATCTTCTTGTACTTGGCACATTTTTGTTTTGAAGCCTGGCTCACGTTCCCGTGAAAATTGGAGTTTCTTTTATTCCACTATTTTGCTTTATGGGAAGTTACCAGCTCCTGGAATCCTTTCTTCCTGAAAGTTCTGACACAATTATGTTCTAAAGCTTTTGAACACACCCATAGTTCATAATGAGCTATCCTCACATGCAGAAAGTATCGCTGCTGCTATTCAAAGTCAGAAAAAGAATAACACCCTTGGAAGGTTGGGTTTTAATACCGCACTGTTTTTTGTTGTCTGGATGCATGTTTAAAAATGAGAAGTTGTCACCAAGCAGCACAAGTCCAGAGAACTGCATTCTCCTACATATTTCTTGAGTCCCCAAGTAAAAAAAAAAATAAAAATTTAAGGATCCAAATTGCACAGTATCAATGGCACACTGACCACCGTGGAAGAGCAGCCTCTGGAGCTGAGGCTGCCTCCACTGCAGGTCCTCACCAGACACAGTGGAGTTGCTTGGCTGTCCTGAAAAATGCAAGCCTGATGACAAGCAGCAGGATGTTTCTGTCAGAAACCAATAAAGCATGTGGGAAAAGAGCTGTGAGAGGTCTGGATTCTGGGACATTTAAAGCTTATCTTCTTGTGGACTTGTCTTGAAGGGGGTCTGCACTGAGCCCTGGGCTAGTGAGCAGCGTGGCAAAAGTGCATCTGATCTAGGTCAACTGCTGTCCCTGTGCTGCTGCTTAGTAGCTTTGATGGCATGGATGAAGTTACTGAAAAAGTAGTAGGCTGTTGTCGTTCGATAGTCATTTTGTTCCCTTCTTGGCTCTGATGGGGTTGGTTGGTTGGTCCCTGGAGCGTGCCTCCAAGCAGCCAGTTTCTGTGCTTCATTGAGGGAACTTGGGATTTGGCAGGCATGGACATGCTGTGCTATGCAAAATACAGCGTTTGTGTTTTCTGGGTGCTCTGAATGGTTTGAATACCTGAAGCTATAGCATTAATAACAACTTGAAGGGTGGTGTGTTTTGTTTTTTTTCTTTGGAGCTTTGGAAAGCTTATCTTAGCACAGTTGTCTTGTAAATGCATTAACTTAGGATCTCTGAAAACATGTGGCAGGATCAGTTTTTCTATGCTTTGCTGGAAGGCAGAAGTATTACTGGAGAGCAGGTAGAGGATAAGGCAGGTGGTCATCTTGTTCAAGGGCTGAGTAAGGCCTATTTCTGTATTGGTAGAAGAGGATGTCTTGAAAGTGCTCTGACCTTTGTGAACCTTCAGAAAACAGGTTGCAAATACTATTTAGCAATGGGCTTCAGGAAATGAAAACTATTTAAGGAATCCTGTTGTCTTTACTCAACCTGCATTCCCAGTGGAGTCATAAGTGAGTCTGTCTGAGCTGAAGAAAAACCTCTGGGATTTGACCCATCAAATACTTAGTCATTGTAGTGTTTTTGAAGTATTTATCATGCCACATACAAATTTGAAAAAATCCAAAAAGTTGTTTGAATGATCCTGGAACAAAACCTTCTTTGTCTGGCTTTCTGGAATAATGTACTCCTTCGTATAAGTAATGGTATCATGGGGGACTGTGCTTTTTAGTTCTGTTGTCCAACACTGGAGCCTGAAACAGTCGCCTCCACTGAATAATGGATTTCCCAAGAGATGATGGGCAGCCAGGTCAATTGGTAACAGGACTCCGGTGGCATGATAGCTCTCAAATCCTGATCTAGGCTGTAGTGAATGGTTCTGTCTGATGGCTGTCTGGTCTAGGCCTGAATTTGGCAAGTAAGTGGTCTGGTGTTAAAAAAAGAAGAATTCTTGCAATGGGTTACAACTGATAATCTTTTAATTTTCTTGACAGCAAGGCGTTTAATTGTGCCGAGAGCGACAGCACACTGCAACCATATAAACTACGGGTTCTGTAGAAGCAGTAAAATTGGAGATTTGAACTACTATTCTTTTGTAAGGAACCCTAGTTGGTCAGAGCGGAGGTGTATTGGTGAGGGAACACACGCATCTCAGCTGTTCTGTGTGCGAGTGGAAAACATGAACCTGCTTTGCACAAGCACAAAACTCACATCTGCAGAGTTTTAAAGCAGCAACTGCAATGGAGCTGCCGTTTCTGACAGCCAGCCCAGCCCTGCGCCCTGATCTAACTGGATGCACAACTTCCAGTGCACAGCTCCTCTTTTATCTCTTGCAACAAAATCTTGGTTGCTAGTTGAGCTTTTCTCTCTGTGCTAATATTTTCGATGTGTCTTCAGTCCTATAGTTGTTCTGCTAAGAAAGTTCACATATAGGTAATTAAGTAAAATGTTTTTTTTTAAAAAATCTCTAAGTTCTGCTGCCAAAAGCCAGCAAATCCCTTTTTTTATCTTAGTGCGCAAATAGTTTCTAATATGCAACACATTTTTAATTTAGCCCTCACATCCGCATTATTACTATTTAAATGCCATAGCATATCTGTGGCACCATTTGATGTATTCTGGATAGGAAGGGAGTTCTGCTCGAGCAGTATCAGATGTAACTCCATATGGCATTGTTGTATGAGGCTAAGATGCTTGCCAGTTCCAATTTGGAACATGACATTCAATGCAAATATATCATGATACAACTGCATTGCGAGGATTTGAGTTGATTGCTGTGCTCTGCTGGTTATAGGAATATATGGTTACAGTGTTGAGGTTATGGAGTATGCTCTTGCATTCGATGCTTAATGAGGTAAAGGTGCTCGATATACTCAACTGTAACTGTTTTATTTCTCTGTCTCATGAGGGTGCAATGCACTAACTGTTGTATGAGTAGGCTAAGGGGGGCTTTGTTTGCAGGGTATGATCAAAAGAGAACATTTTGGTATGTGTTCTAATGTTGTGATGTTGTACATACCTCCTCTGGGACAAAGAAACATATGTATTGTTTCTGACATACCTGAGTCCCTGCTACCAGAGTTAGGTCCTAAAGATCTGAACAAAGACAGAGGTAGTTCTGAAATGGTGGGTGAGAGTAAGGAGACAATCTGTCTGTATGTTTGGGGGTTTGAAATTAAGGCTCTTTTACAAATATTGGCACCAGATGCTTTAGAGGGGACAGGTGGTTGGTGGGTTGTTATCTTCCTCTTCCTCCCCTTCGATACCAGCCAGTGGGCCACAGTGACGCAGGGGAGATCATGCTGTACTTTTGAAAGGCTAGCCATGCCTACGGTGATGTGCAATGCAGTACCTTTTCCTGCCCCTTCCTTGATGCAGGCTCTGGTCTGCTGTCTTTTTCTGTACATTTGCATTGATATTTGCTTCCAGCAGACCCTTGTAAATACTATGTAAGGTTTGCCTTTTGTGCATCTGTTGGCATACCATCATCTATGTTCTGTCATAGTGTTTTTCTGAGTTTGTTCCTCCTACAACAGCATCTTCATGGCTTCTTGGAAACATTGTCTGTCTTTTGCTTTCTATCTTCAGCGTGCACAGTTCATCCTGGAAATAAAATCCATATCAAAGATTATCTTAAGCTTTATGGAAAGAAAAACAAATCCGATAAATTTCAAGTAATGTGCCATTAATTTTGACCCAGTATACAGCTGAGCTAGAGATGCGAATATGTCCAGAATTGCTTGTAATAGGATGGGAAAACCGCATGTAGTAGCATGCTATATATGCAGCAGAGCTTCTCCTAAAAAAGGGGGGATAAAAATAAAGAAGTAAAACAAGCACTTATCCTGTTGTTCATAGTGTCAAGTGAAGTATATCAATAATTTAGAAGTCACTGAAACAATTTTAGGATGTTGCTTTTTAAAAAAAATACTACATTTTTGCCTGTTGGGTCAGAACTCCTTAACATTATCTTACATGTGAAAAAAATCATGGTAAAAAGAAATAAATGTCATTGCAGCACATGGGCATAGCAAGAACAGATGCTGATTAGGTCATCTTGTTAGTGACTTAAAAACGTCACTGCAGATGGGTACAGAACTGACAGCCTATGCTGAGGAATGTATCACTGGTAAGTTACACAAGCTGCTAGGGAACAAGAAGTGTGGAGATGGAGAGATAAATCTGGGATCCTGGAAACTCTTATAGCAGGCTGAAAAACTGTTCTGTTGTCAATAACAGTCCAGAATGCCTGAAATAAAATCCATTTTTCATAGCTTGTTGGCAAGGGATTTTGAAAGAAGTGTCTGACATGTTTTCAAGCTGTGTGCAAATCAAAAGGACTATTACTCTGAAATCCACATGATAAAATGTTCAATTCATGTGATAAAATATTTTAAATCCTTCTTAAGGGGACTAAACTTGTTAGCAGATGCTGCTTGACACAGTTACGATTGCAGAAACAGAGGTACAAACGTAGTGGTTTGTGTGCTGACAGCTGCATAGCTAAGTTCGGAGTAAACCAATATTGGACATGACTTGCAATATATTTAAGTTCCTAATCATTTGCCACCTACAGGGTATGAGATGGCTGAGTTCTTTTGTGTGTGGTGCTATTTACAGAGATCCTGAGCTGGTAGGCAAAACATCATGTGAGAGACTGTTAGAGGGTGGCAATGACACTGGATTTGAATGATTTGAAAAAGAAAGTTTTCCATACAAAGGAGGATAATGGTACCAGAGGCTCCGGCAGCTCGGAGCTTTCAGTAATTTGCAGTGACGATTCTTTTTCCTCGTGGCTTGTTTGTCTAACCTTACTTACTCCAGCTGCCCATTTGCTCAGGTGATATGTAAAGAATGAGGTTTGGCTTTGTATCTGTTGAAAGCCATATCTGTGGTTGCTGGTTGAATGTTCTGTCATGAAGAATGACACTCAATTTTGCTTGCACTGTTTTGCATTGTGTTTAATTACTGCTAATATTACTACTAATGTTAATGTTACTTTTAGTCTCCTCTCAAATTTTAAGTCAAGACTGCAAAGAACATGCAATGAGCCTTTAAGATTGTAAGTTTTAAATAATTATGAGAGTTTTTATGTGTCTTCTAGCTTTTAAGACTTCCGTTTTTTGTATTTTCAAGCTTTGGTCTTCCTGGCAGGGGCTTGAAGGGTAGAAACTTAAAAAAAGAATTTACAACTGAAAGCTGAAATTTCCATGTAACTGTTTGGAGCCCAAGCATTTTAAGCATCCCATGAATGAAGCAATGCTGAATTGATCTTCAAACTTTCCCCCAAGTAACTGCCCTTGATTTGTCTGCATGGTGCTTCTTGTGCTTGTGTTATAGCTGTGTCACATAAAAGGCAGCTGTTCGAGGAATTGCATGTTGCTTGCTTTGCGAGTCCTATAACATGCTCATGAAAGTTACCAATAGCCCTGACCTCCAGCAGTTCTGGAGGAAGAAATGATTGACTGAATACAATCCATGATGGTTCTGCAAACATAATTTTCTGAACACTTCGTATGTCTGTTTTGTTATTCATTTGTATAGATTAATATGACCTGATCCCAGTTTATTTTATTTTTACATATAATTTTCTTTTTTTCTACTGCCTCTTTCTTTCTTTATTTCGACTTTGCATCTGCGTGGACAAAGCTCAGCTTTACATTACGTTAACTGTTCATTCACAAAACTCACCTTTGGGAAGATGTGCGTCTATGCAGTTGTTCTGACTGAAATTTCCTGTGCGAAACAAGGAATTTGCATTTCAGTTGAAGAGAACAGAATCTGTCTGTTTCAATGTTTTCTGTTTTTCCCATCACCATGGTATCTTAGCACTTGGTAATTTTGCAGGCTGAAAAAGAGCAAGCCGAGTTTATTAAGGAAATGGAGACAGATCAAGCATTTATTTGATGATACAGTACAGTTTAAGAATCCCCACATGGTAGACCTCTTGGTAAAACGTGTGTAAATGCATTAACCCTGAGCATGGAGCTAATGTAGGTGTGAGTAAGAGAGACAGCTACAGCATTCTTCTCTGAACGATGTTCTCCTGGCAGAGGTTGTGTGTGGCACCCTGCACACCCAGCGAGCAGTGGGAAATCAGCATACTTGGAGTTGTGCTGTTCCATGGTATCATCTAGAAAATAACTGTGTATAAGCCACCTGCAAGTATTCCCCATTGAAACTCCTCTCCCACATTTTCGTTGAAGAGCAGCCCTGGGTTTGGCAGGAAGGAGGTATGCCATTGCAGTTGCCATTGTATGAGCTGCACCACTTGCATCAGGGTATCCTGACGCTGGTACCCATCTCTCCCACCCCCTTCTTTCCAGGAAGAGACAGTGGCTGTGAAAAGCAGGTATTATAAAAAGATGACAAAATCTTTCTGATCTGTCAGAGTATTTTGAGAAGTATGCATGCTGAATGCAAAATACAAGGAGTTGAATTTCTTGGTTAAAAAGAAAATTCGCAGGTTGGAAAGGACATGCCTTAAACCCAAACCTCTACATGACTGTTGGTCTACTCTTTTTCTTTTTCTCTTGTCTAAATAAGTGTGATTAGTCCTTTTACTGCACTGCCTCCATGGGTCATTCATAGAGACTTTTAGTATTTTCTAAGTGTTACTTACAAATAAAATTATGTAAACACCAAGATGCACAAAACTTAACAAAAATTTTCTGCTCTGAATTTGGCTGTGACTAATTTTCTTTTTCTATTGCTTTGTCACTGCTTTAGCTGCTTCTTTGAATTGGGAAAGTTATAGCATTGTGACAAGTGGATTAGCCAGTTGTATAATAACTTTACTGTAATGGTTTATGAAAAAGTGAGACAGGGTAGGAATGACAGAAAACAACATAGAGATTGAAGAAGATGGGTTGAAAAAGATGCATTTCTAGCAGTTAATCTGACTTTTGAAGGATCAGGTAGGGGAAACAGGAACTGGTGATCATAAAATGAGGAAAAGTATCAGCTAACTTGAAGAGTTAAAGTTAAACAAAACTTCTAACGTCTAGATAAATTATATGATACGGTGCTTGGAAACATACAGAAGTTCAGCTACATTGAATGGAAAAACCAAATCTTCATTTACTAGTGGATCAATTTCAGGGCTGGTTGGCAGACTGCTTTCGTTAATTTATGTCTTTGTATTTCAGACTGATAAAAATCCTTGCTTCAGGACTTTTTTCAGTATTTGTAACCATCATCCTTCCACAGATTCCCAAATCTTTTAAGTAATCCAGATTGTTATGTAAACAGGGACTGTCTTCAGAGGTGACTGTTCAATTTATTTCATTGTTGATATGCTATGACTATAGAAAAAGTGTAGTTTTGACTGCCTTCATTATGGTAGGTAAATTTAGATGATACTCTGAACAGATCAGATGGAAAAATTTTCTTTAAAACAAATTCTGGAAAGTGGGTCTTAGTTTCCTCTAGGGACATTTGCAAATTCGTGTGACATCTGTAATACCCTTTATGCAAGTCTCATCCCTAGAGCAAAGAGGATTTGTATTGTAGTTATGACTTGTTACGAGATTTGTAATATCAACAGTCTCAGTGAAACTGGATCAGATTGGATGGCTTACAGAGGAAGCTCACTTTCTGCATGATGACTTCCTTCTGTGGTGAGTCTTTGACTATTCTGAGAAAAACTGGTGTTGGCAAGTGGAAAAATGGTGACTTTTCCTTTGGTATTATCTAGGCTTTGGCACTGCAGTAGGAGACAGAAGGGAAGGGAAGTTGGGAAGCTGACACTCTGTAGATGGTGAAAGTAGAGAGGTAGGTGTGATCGCCTGTCTGGCTTGTGCAATGCTCCTAATCCCCATTTTGTGCAGGAGTCCCACTTGATAAGAGATACCCAGACTGGGATGCGGGATGTTGGTAGCATCATGCTGCAAACTTCAACATGAAAATGAGAACTTCATGAAGTGAGGTGAAACTTACAAGTTGACATGCAATGTGAGGTTGTATGACACTAAACAAGTCTGCTTAGGCGTTGCTGTAATACAGGCAGTAAAATAATAAACATAGCTGAGCAAAATAGCTCATAGAAATAAGCAGAATATAGCTTTAATTCAGTGGCTTTTCTCACTAACTCAAGCATGGGTTAGCTACGCCACAGGAAGCTGCACTATTTATATCTCTGATTTAATACAATGTTCAGGTACCATGCTGATGAGCACACATAAAAGCATATATAGATTAACAAGGGGCATTAAACTTTGTGAGAGGGAAACAGAAGAGGATTGTCTAAGCATTGAGCGTTCTTTTAAAAATGTACAAGCTTCGTTCTGCATGACCTTTTTTATTGCTAGCCTCAAATAAAAGAATGGAGCTTATACTTTATCCTTTGGGCTGATGGAGCTGAAGTGCAGATAACCAAAAAATATTCTATTATCCTATCAAAGGAACTTGGGCCTTGACTAAATGAAAAGATAAGGCCTTTCATGTGAGCCTTATCTGTAGATTTCCATATCTTCTTCATCAGTTGCAATAGCTTCCAAATAAAATGAATGGAAAACATTTTTCCTGACACTAGGCAAGTAATGCATCTCTTGGCTCTTACAGAAGTGGCAGTATTCTAGTTAAATGTGAATGACGAAAGAGGTTTGTCAAGTGTGTTCACTGTCTATAGCCCAAGTCTCTCTTTGTTGCCAAGGAGAAAGATTTAAACTAAGATTTTAGGACTGCAGGAGGAGGTATGTTCAGCAAGTATTATTTTCTTCCAGTTTCATTTGTTAAAAAAAGGTTCAGTCCCTTGTAAACTGCACTGACTTCAAGAGGACCAGCTTCAGTATTAGAGGTGGGAATGCAGGTATTCCCTGCCCTTGTTAAGCTGCTGACAAAAGGGGGTAGCAGCAGTAGTTGGGATAAAAAAGCTTCTTTCTTATTAATGGCTGCTCTCAGCTTCGCTTTGTCTTGATGGTGGCTAAAGGCAAGCTGGGGAAGGGTGTGAGAAATAGCATCACCTGCATGCCAGGGGCACTCTTGTAATGCTTGACGTCAGAGTGTGCTGGGGATTGGTGGTGGATGGAGGTGTTCCAGTTCTCAGAAAAATCACTCTAGTGATCCTATTCCATCTTAAAAGTCAGTTCATAGTTATGCATTTGAGGCTTCTTATGCTAGGCTTCTGACAAAGAAGATAGTAAAAAACCCCAGGGTTATTAGCAAAGAGAAAAGGGGTAACCACCATTAACAGTCTCTGTAGCAGCAGCATGTCTACAGCAATTCTGCTTGCTGCAGAATTTATTTCAAGTGGGTGGTTGGGGCACTCAACATGTTGGCTGGGCTGTTAAAGTGAGGAGAAATGAACTGATGTGTACGATATCATTAATTTAGATAAAAATGTTGAAATTACCAGAGTGGATTTTCCAAAACTTTAAAGGCTTGTGTTTCTGCTATGTATGTCTCAATAATCAGTTACAGGCTGTAAAGTAAGTACAGTAGTTCTTTCAAACCGGAATGCCAGGCAAGGCAAAACTCAGACAGGAAGAAATATTCAGACTTTCTTCTTATGGAGGTGAATTTAGGAGCAAAACTGGGAGGATAAGTTTCTGTGGAGCCAGTAAGTTAAAGGGTGCTTTTGCAGAAGAACTCAGAGCAGAGGTCTGTATCTCTAAGCCAGTTTCATAGAGCAAGTGTGTGCATAGCATAGGCACCCAAATATAGATGCTTAAAGACTGTGTGAATACTATCCTAGAGCATATGTTGCCATAGTCACAAGAAAGACAAATCTGCGTACTGTGAAGTATTTCTGCCTCATAATGATTTCAATGAATAACTGTTGTCGTGTTTTGTCTTCTGTAAAAACAAGATTATCAGTCCAGTTGGGGCATTATTTTATATTTAAGAATATGATTGGATTTTTCTGTAACAGGGCCAATGAACCAGTATATGTACTAAAGCCACTCTGTGCTTCCAACGAACTGCTGTCTAATTTCGTCCACCTTGATACTCAAAACCAGGATTCAAAGAGTACACAAGGAAAACGTGTACTTCTAATGCGCCCTTCTCGTGAAATTTCTTTTACACTGACTTCGTTTTACTGCAGTCAGGTTGCATTTCTTTTCCTGCACTGTCCCAGGTGTTTGATGTTCTGCCTCTCTCTGCATATTTTTTATTTAATGGGAAAGGGAAAACTTCCCCCTACCCCATTCCTTTGCACAGAACAAATGTGAAATAGGACTGCTAATTGATATAAATCCATTACAAAGAGCCTAATGTTAAGAGGAAATTAGCCCTCTTCCAGTAAGGTTATATTGTGGTTGCTTCTAACAAAAATGTCTTACTTCTTTAGAAAAGCAGTTGTTACTGGCAACAGATTGGGTATATTACGAAATAGACCACGGGTCTGTTTAATGCATGATGTTAAGTAACCGCTATGTGAATTTTACAGCCACATCTTTTGTATTACGTGGAAGCATTAGAGTACAGGCTCCAGAGTTTATGCAGAAATCCTTGGGAAATAGGACATAAACATCACTGACTGACAGTTGTGTTACAGTAACAACGCAACTCACATCTTCGTAGCAGGTCTGACTGAATTCCTTGTCAGCAGGATTTTTGGTTTCCAGACCAGTAAGATGGTTTAGATAGAGATGCTACTAACATTTTTTTTAATGTACTGAGTGGTCCCTCGTGGCTCTGTTCAAACATGTATTGTGCTTGGTTGTGGGCAGGTAAACGGCTTTCATTCTGCAGAAAGGCTGCATACTTAGCTTTTCACAGTGTGCAAATAGTGAGCAGGTATGGGAGAAGAGGGGGCAGAGAAGCAGGTAACTGAGGATGCAGGTACAATTTATCTGTCCGACTTTTCTGAATTAGGGATTAGAAGAGGGCTTATTAAATTCTTTCTCTGGTGCTGCTCCATGCTGCTGAGTACGGACAAGAAAACTTAATATGAGTCTTTTTCCTCATATCAAATCAGACCAAGTATATATTACAGCTGGGCTTGCTGGAGGCAGAAGGCACAACACTCTGCTTTTGTAATTTAATTTTGTATGAACCTCATAGTATCAGCATTGTGTATAGAGCAGCCAGTTGCACAAGATAAATAAAGAAATGTTGCATTTTTGAAGTTTCACAAGCTTTATAATAAAATATTTTAAAAAATACAACATGATGCAAGTCTTACAGCTTGACTGTTACTTCAGTTTAATGGCAGACTTTTTTTAAAGAACCTAAACTCTCATGTGGTTGCTACCAAGCACCAGTAATTTCATGCGCAGCCCCCATGTGAAAACTCTTGTCATTGGCTGTATTTTGCTTTTGACCACTAGAAACCTCAGCCACTGTTGTGTTTGCTGTGGCTACACGTGCAGCAACCACAGAAAGTTGTTTCAAACCACTGATCAAAGTTCTGTCTCTACTGGTCATAGCTTTAACATTATTTTTGTTTGCAGTCTCATGTTCGCTTTGGCTTTCAGAATACAGTAGGATGAAAGTTATATTTTTAAGAAAAGATTTTTTAATTTTCAAACATTAATAAGAATGGCTGACTGACTGTCTCCTTAGCTCTGAGTTTGGACATTGGGGCTAGAGCAACAGGTATCATTAATAATTGCAGGGCTTGCTATTCTGTAGGACTCTAGTTACTGCAGTAGCCTGAAAATGTGAATAATTTGGCTGGTGGTTCATAGTAAGAACTGGGAAAGCCTCCAAACTGAAATTTGCAATGGAAGATATTAACACAGTAAAAGTGACTAAAGAAAATTTCTTTTGGAGGCCAAGTATTACACTCTTAAGCTAGATATGTCTCAGCCTGTCTGTATGTCCCTTGAAATCTTGCTTTACTTTAACAGTAGGACTTTCTGTTGTACTAACATTGGGAAGTAGTAGTAGTTTACCTAACCTGTATCCTCTCTGCTACCATTTTCAGTCTCTCTCCCTTTCGCCTATCAAATTTTTAAAGAAACTGTCAGATAATGAATTCTCTTGAAAACCAACTATTAACGAATAAAAGATTATACTGCAAGGTGGAGCAGACCAATAAACATGAAGACACTTCATAATACTCTCTCTGGTTATGTTATGAGGCTGGGACTGAAGTCTTACTCAGCATAATGAAGAAGCACCTTTGCAGCCTGAGTCACGACTACAGTAATCTCTGCCTGTTTCTGCCCGAACCATGACTACTCTGAAAGGCTGCACTTGTAAATCTGCCCTCTCAAAAACACTTCCTTGTGTACGGGTCTTTATGGGGGATGTGAATCAGCACTGCAAAAGGCGGTGTCCACTGCCGAGAGATAATGCTGCATTGGGCTTCAGCATTTTTTTTGGCATTTTCCTAACCTTTTTGGGTCCAGAGGAAATATCTCTTAATGGCTGTGGTCTTCTCTTCACTGTATCTTTGCTTTCTTAACCTTGAACTGCGTTTTATAGTCTCTCTGATGGGACACATGCAGGGTTTAGTTGCCATAGCAGGAATCCCAGGCCAGAGACTTCAAGTGTAACCTCTCTAGGTTTAACAGAGGTTTTTTTATTCACTGTTAGAAGATGATAATGGTAAAAAAATCACCACTGTTTTTTAATACCCATGAGCTCTGGTTGCCTGGACCCTGTATGTAAAAATTACCTGTCTTCAATGACTAAATATTTGGTAGCTGTTAACACCTGCCAGTTAATGAGGTGGTTAATACTGTATGGTGTCAGACTATCATTATACCCTGACTCCATACGATAGGTAGCTTGCTCCTCATCCACTCCAGGGATAGCCCCGCCAGGCCACTGATGGCTTCCTCTGGGATCTCTCAACCATGCTCGCTGTGTCTCACCCATGGAGCAGGTGCAATGCAGTCACCTGTGGGTGTGGGATATTCCTGGAGCAAATCCTTGATTCATCTTGGTCTGAGAGCATGGGCGCAGTCCATCCTGGCTCACCAAGGTGAACCAAGTAGCAAGCTTGGCCAAAAAGGCTGAGCAACACAGGTGCAATTTGACCACTGGATGGCAAGTTAAGGACATATCCTCACAATGTTGTTAGGATTTTGAGAAAATCATGGGTCTCTAGGTGGGAAGAGGGCTGGAGAATTGGCAAAGTTGTTTTTTATTTCCTAGGGATGGGAACTTGATTTGGAAAAGAAATTGCTTGACTGTGAAGTTGTTTGGCATGGGAGCAGCAGAAGCGAGGGCTCATTTTTGCTTTAAGAAGACGCATGCAACATGGAGGTGTTCACAGAGACGTGCACTCTCAATTTATTCATTATTAAATGGGCACTATCATTCTCCTTTCTTTCTTTCTTTGTGGGAGTAGAGAAGCGGTGACCTGATGGGGACTGTTTCACACAGACCCAAAATGAGGCAGACTAGGCCCAAACGCTGGGCCAGCAAGCAGAGGATTGCTGATAGCCACAATGTCATTTTGCTCCACAATTGAACAGCAAATGCCTTGGCCCCTTTTCTCTTAAAGGTGCTTTCTGATTTTTTTCCCATTTCTTTCTCACTTCTGTGTCCTTTTCTTTCTAACTCCTTCTCCGATTAAAGAAAAATAGCCTCCATTTATTTAATGGTCCATATTTCTGTCTGAGAATGTTACATCTGTTTTTGTACAAACTGTTCCAGTTCAAAGGGGAACAGTTCTGAAAGTGGTTGGTCTCCACTTCTGGATGCTGATGTTTTGTCTGCTGAAAAATTGACTTTTCTGGTCACTGGTAAAATGCATTTGGAAAGATATGGAGCATCTGTTCATAACTTGTCAAAAAGATGGAGCCAACTAAGTGAAAAAGCGTTTTTATGCCCATAGCCCCTTTAAAGCATTGCCTTCCAGCTGCTTATTTCTTTAGAAAGGGTATCTTGCAGAAGACATACTGCGTATCTGGAGTTCTTAATGGTAAGTCCGAATGCCTGCACTTAGACGCGACTTAATTACAATACTAAGTCAGTCTTGATGGAGTCATCTGAATAATTTTCTATAATGCCTAAGCAAACATAACTGTAAGCAGTTACTGTAACTGCTAACTTACAGTTAACTGTAAGCAGTCATAATGTTTCATGCAGAGGAAAACTGAACTCTCCAGTTTAATTAAATTCTTTGGATATGTCCCTAAAATAATGAGTGAACAGGATGATACAGTTTAGGCATTTAGAAATTTTTTGACAGTTCCTCACAAAAGGCTTTCGAATAATAGGATAAGTACTTATAGGGCAAAAGGCAGTGTTGCATCATTATTTGGAAATTGGCCGAAAGATGCAAGTAGGAATTTCTGTAGTGAATTTCATAGTGGTTCAAGTGTTGCAGCATATCTGTCCCTGAAGATTCGTTTGAACTCATTGCCTATGTTGCTGAAATGAAGGTTAACTCTAACCATAAAGGTAAAAGCCATGGATGTTATTGTCAGTGAATACTATTGTTTATGTGGTAAATTAGTTATTTAGAATACAGAAATATTTCTTCTCCTGAAGTTGAAGATAGACAGCTAGACTGAAAGGCTATGCATTTTGAAAAATAAATAACAGATAGCCCTCTACATAAAATGTAACTACCTGCAATTAGCAGACCCCATAAAAGAAGATGAAGTTTCAGTATAAAGCCATACTTGCCTTTACTTACTTTGGTAAAGGGGCTCCTTTAATTCTGTTAAGCTGTTGCCAGTGGTGATCCTGCAGCCTTCAGAGCAGACCTGCCTGCTGCCTCTCTGAGTGCACTGCAAGGGATGGAGGGGAAGTTGATGTGGTCTGACAGCTACTCTACCTTCAGTGACGGGTTCTCCTCTCTGCAGATATCTTTCCAGGTGTTACTCTTCTGCAGCTGGGCAGTGTACCTTACAGCACTTCTAGCCTGGAGGAGGATCAAAGATACAGAGTTTTAAATAGAAGATTTGATAGAAATTTTGTGGTTGCATCAATTCTGTGCTAATGCTCACTTGCCTGGTTTTGTGAGAGAACGCACCCAAGAGCAGTCTGTTTAAAAGCAGAGGAGCTGCCCAAACGAAGCTGGGAGAAACATATTTGTTGTTTTATATTCTTGTAATAAACTGAACCTGTGTACTGACAAAAGCAGAAGTCTCTTCTTTCTTATTTTTTCTACCACTGCTGCATACAGCAAACGCTCTTTCAGCCTTGCTAACTTTGTGGTTGCACACTTCCTCCCTCTGCCCCCCCGCCAGCAACCTCAGCCTTACACCCCATCTCCAGAGTCTGCATGTACGAAGGAGAATTTTGTTTTTCATTTTGTAAAAATCTCTCTTCTCTCTTTACCTACCTTTGAAAATAAAAGCAATGTATATGAAATGATTGCGGGTGGGCAGCTAGCTCTTCTTCTGAAGCAGGAAAACAAGGGAATTGAAAGCCTCTTATATAAAATTTGGGCTATGTCTCAAAAATTTCTTTCACTACCATTCTTCTTTTCCTTCCGAAGTCCTCAGTTTTGCCATCTGCACTCTCACTAGGGGCTGGGTTTTGGCTATGTGGGAAGTAGGGTAAGACAGCTGAAAAATTGCTTGAGGAGAAATTGCTGCTAAAGGTGTTCTGCATTCGAATGGTAAATGCTGAAAAAGAAGCACTTCCCTGCTTCCATTAGTGACTTTATCATGATTGCTGCTGCTATTTTCCTGTGCTTTAAGTTTACTTTCAGGTAGATTCTGCTAGTGTTAGAGCAATATTCCCACTTTTAACATGTACATTTATAAATCAAATGTCTTTCCTTTTCACAAGTTCAGAAACTCCTTAATAAACACTGCTGAGTAAACTGGTCTCAGCCTTTTAAACATTCTCTGTCCTGCCTTTTTAGCCTGGGTTTGAAGAAGAGTGTACATGGACTTTTTCTTTCTCATGAGGACAGCGTGAGCCAAACCATTCTGTAGCCCAATTGCTCTCTCTCCTTTTTGGCAACTGCACAGAGTGGCTTACGGTATGTGGAGTTTGGTGCAATTCCATTGGAATTCGCTAGAGTTGCACTGATTTATACCTGGTGTGAATCTCATCTTTCCAGACTATTACTGATGCAACAGAAATGCGGAGCTGAAAAGTCATTACCTAAGAAGCAATAGTGGTCTTTCATTTTGCAGTAAGTTAATGGATCATTGTTATCACTGAATCATTGTTATCACTAACTTCAGTTTTCTTTATCAACTGGAAAAAGTTGAACACTTTCAACAGTATCAAAAGAAAAACACCAGTAAAAATACCTTAATTCGGTAGTTTCTGGTAGAGTGATATCCTTGAAACCTTGCTATGACTACTTTAGAAGCCGCCAGAACAGCTATCTCAAATTGATAGCCTGCAAACCTAAACTTCCCTGTTACTGAACTAGATGTGAGTATTCCTGTGGGCAGCACTTCCCCGTGTTACTTCATGTGCCAGTTTTTCAGCAGTGGCTTAGCTGGAAAAACTCTCTTGTGATTGGAACATAAATGGGAAGAGCTTCAGTTATAGTAGTGACACCTATGTCTTTTTTCTAGTCATGGCATCCAGGCCTTGTTTTACGTGATAGAAACGTGAATTTTATGTTGTTTTTAGAGTACAACTCTCCCCATTTTGAGATGGTGCATCTCTTTGTCCTGCAAATGTCTAGGCAGTCCATAGCGTTGAACTAGAAGGATAGTCATGCCTAAGAAGGAAGTCAGTCACCGAGTAACAAACTTTTCATTTCAGCTGTATGTGATGTGATTCACTTCCTCCTTCAAACCTTAGTTCTGTGTTCTTAGGCAGCTGAAGTTTCACGCCCAAAGTCTGTTTTTCTACAGCAGTTGAACTGATTCCTGTACGTGTAAAGCCCTGCAGTCAAAGGACTGCAACAGAGCATGTACCATGTGTGGGTAGGTAACGTTTGCAATTGCCTACAGAATGAACGTCACTACATCGTTATAAGGGTGCTGTTTGCCTTTACGAGATGCTCTGTCTCATAAACAGCCTGCATTTTTTGGTATATGATGGGGAGAGTAAGCAAAGTGAGGGACTGTGAAGGTAGTGGGGGACTCTGTTGGAGAGAGGCATCTGTAAAAGAGCAAATACTGTGTATGGTAACAGCTTCGGGTCCCGAAGGCTAACGGAATACCTTCCTCGGAGTTTTACAACCAGTCTGTTGTTAGAGTATGTGCTATGTAGTTCGAAAAGCAAGGATCTGCTTTAATGTCATGCAACTCTTACTATCAGCAGCTAAATAAATTAGATCTAATTGTGTGGCTTCTAGGATTCTGTGTGTTGTGAGTTAAATTTGCTGCTACAGCCAGTGTAGTTCATTGTAAGTTCAGTATGTTACTGAATATTTATGAATGAATATCTTTTGCGTTTTACAATGACATTTAGCAATACGTTACAGCTAGAGCCAAATAAAATAAAACCTTCTTACAGAAAGAGCAGACTTGGAGGAAAATATCTCATTGGACTCTTGCTTTTCCTTGACAGATAGTTTGGGGACCTGTTCTGGAATTTTATAAATTACTTGTTTGTGAATCTGGCATAAAATTCTGGCCTCGCTGAAGTTGATGAACGTTTTACCGCTGAGTCCAGCAGCGGTAACACTGGAGTTCTTACTTCTACCACTCTGTCCACTTTTCAGTTCCTGAAGCGTGGTGAGGTGCAGGGATGCAGACAGGTCTTCTCCTTTCAGCTCAAGAAGTGACTGCATGGAAGGATTTTTGGAGCTGGGCTATCTGTAGAGAATAAACTTATTTCCCTACCCTCTACTCTCCCCTCTGCTTCCTTAACTCTTCCTCCCACGCACTCTGTCTCTGGGATTTTCTGTAGAGAGCAAGGAAGCAAAACCTGGGAGGAAAGATTGCTGGCTATTAGCTGGAGCAAGTTCTGCCTTCAATGTTTACTTTTGCTGAAGGAAGGAAGGAAGACTGTTTGGATTTGCCTGATCTTTTAAGGGTCTGGACAATATTTGCATTTACTTTTCTATATCAATACAATAAAGCCCAGCACAGAGGTGTTTTAAACTTGACCCTCATGTGCAGCGTTCCATCCCAGCGCTGACCAATCTGTCTTAGCTCTGTATGATAAGATTGTTTTCTTTGCAACCAAGTTGATCCAAGTGACTTACTCACCTACATTCCTTCTGATGTGCTTGGAAGCTCTTTTCTTGTTTTGGGTCTGGAATACTTTTGATAACTTTTTTTCTGATGAATTCTCTGAAGTCAAGCTTACTGACTTTCATTGACCTCACAGGTTCTGTCCTGCCCCTCTCTGTTGGTGCAATAAATTGTTTTAATTTTCTGCAAAATGTTTTTACTGAGATTTTGATATTTATAATGGCTGTTTCCAGGCTAAGGTACAAATGAATAGCATATGGCTATTGTGAGAATAAAATATTAATTTTGGCAAATTCAGTCAATTCACAGTGGGTGTTCTTAGCCTTTAAAACAAAATTATCACATATTTGGCACAACTATCAAGTGCCTGGGTTTTGACTCTAAGCCTTAATCACCAAACGAAGAGAGCAATGTATTATTAACATGTTACGAAGACACGGTAGCGATGACTGTGGGAGCCGAGGGTGGGTGTTCTACGTGGCTGCCACACGGTAGGAAAGAGGACAGGTTGCAAAGCTAGGGCAGTAGGCAACAATTAATATACTCGAAATGGAGTGGTCCGAGTGATGTGTTTGGATCAAGCATGCCAGAACAATGAGTTTGGATTCAAAACTTAAAAATTTTGCAAGTGTCTGGCTGTGTCTGATGTTTGATATAATCTAGAATATTCAAGCATGTCTTGGTCTGTTGATACCATTGAAGCTCAAGGAAGAAGAGAATAGATTTATGCATTGAAAAGCAGCAGAAGAGTATCGATTGGTTAATTGGAGACACACTGATTATAAATACCTGCATAGCACAACATCTGATGGGCAATGCTGTGTGGCAGCAGCAAAAGCAGTATCACTTACGACTTCATTGTGCAGAGTGCTGACAGCTCCTGCAGAATCCTCTCCTTGGAAAATGAGGAAAGTCAGTATTACATAGAAGGGCATTTGAGCTTTTTTAATCTACATGGATACATTCAAGTCACCTTCATTCATTTCTGAATACCTCACCCCTTGTCTGACTGCAGTCCAGAATGACATTCACATTTCAGATTACATATTGTGGCTCAGTGGTGTTACTGATGATGATTCTCATTTTCACGAGCATTAACAAAGCATGGTTTCATAAAGTATGTCATTGCTGCTTTGCTTCACTGGAGCATGATCTTCTGTAGCACCACCAGCTCATGGAAAGTACAGGACCAGAGACAAGGCCATTTTCCTATTGTTGTTGCATATAATATGGTCTTTAAGTTATGTCTGTTGTAGGATACTACATGTCCTTATAAAAGGACTGATGTTGTTTCTCTTGAAGGAGATCCCAAAACTGGGACAGATCTCTGTGACACTGACACTGTTAGGGAGCTGACTGGTGTTGTCAGTTATGGATTCAATGAACTGTCTTTGGCATTAATATTTAAAAGCTGTGGAGCCAGCCTTGTAGGATTTTGAGGTCCTCTTTTGAGGACAATGGGGAATTTGGGGAGGAGCGGTAAATGAAGGCTTCCTAAGATACGAACATTTTTCATTCATGTAAAACCTAGTTTCAGGAAAATTTTCATATTTTCTAAGAATACTTGGGAACATGCTGATAGATGTACAATATTCTTAAATTCTGTTTTTAACACAGTAAAATACATGTGTGTACGTACATGTAGTGTTTATGTGGACAGACATGGGGTTGGAGGCAGATTGCCCAAAGGGAGAGTAAGTTTCAGCAATCCTGCATGTAATTGCTGCTCCCTGTCTGGATTGCTGTTTGGGAGTAATGTGACAGTATTACTGGCTCCTAGAGGAGAACATTTTTTCTGTGTATCTCATATGCTAAGCAATTATAAACCAGAGAAGAGAAGAGGAGAGGAAAAATGATGGGAAGGCAAGGGGAAAAGTCCATTTATTAAACAAGATTTTGATGATAGATTACTTTTTCTGGAAGCCAGCTTACCACCACCACAACATATGTTAAGCTGTAACTCGAAGATATTTTGACAATATGCAAAATGCCTTCCAAAACCTTTAAGTAAGCTGTTATCAGATTGAATCAGTTAACCGTTACTAAACATTTCCCATTGTTGTCCAGCATTGTTTAAAGGATCTGTGAGGTTTTCACTTTTTTCAAGGCCTTGTTCAAGACTGGATATACTGGGAAGTATATGCATAATATTTGATATTGGAGGAGTGGTTTTGTATTGTGCTTCATTTGTGTCAAAGTTGTTTAATGAGATTACTGGCAAAGCAGAATAATAAATTATAAACATGACTTAAAAGACTGACTGTCTCATGTTCTAAAATAGCTTGAGTTCAGGAGTCCAGACTGATCTGAGATTGCAAGCTGGTGTTTTTATTTCTAACAGGAGTGTAACCTTTCTGCAGGTGATTAAACTGTATAATGTGTCAGCATCAGAGCATACCAGAAATGGGTCTTTTGAACAAAATGCTGTGTAACTGGGATCAGTATTTTTGTCTGTCCCCTGTTGTAGTGTCTGATCACCTCACAGAGCATTTATCTTCCAAACTTAGAATGGGGACTTCCAGTTTGTAAGTAAGGGCCATTGATTAGCAAAGGAATTCAAGTCAATGTAACCTTGAACTTGATTCTTCCAAGTCCTGAGTTTGTCTGATCACCTCACAGAGCATTTATCTTCCAAACTTAGAATGGGGACTTCCAGTTTGTAAGTAAGGGCCATTGATTAGCAAAGGAATTCAAGTCAATGTAACCTTGAACTTGATTCTTCCAAGTCCTGAGTTCGTAATCCCTAGACGTCATCCTTCATCCGGTGTGCTACGTGTGTCTGGATCACTGGGCCTTTCTGTCATCCTTTGCGCATTTCTGTCTTGTTCTGGACGTGCCTATACCCTGGTCCTTCAGTGAATTTTAGAGGGCAAAGTTAAACATAGGAATTAATGTGATGACTGGCATCTGGCTATTTCTTTTTAACTGTTCACAATGGAAAATCAATTTTCTTTTTTAAGCTGTAGGAGTTTTTGAAAGAACTTGGTTTCTTTTTGTTTGAGTGATGATTTCAATGGGTTTCTATGTTAGCTCTATTCTTACTTGGATATTTTTAAGGCTACAATAAAAGCTTCCTAAAATTTTGTTTGTAGAATGATTTGAAGAATTCAGAAACATGTGTTAATGCGTTTGTTTCATATGTATGCATACAGACGTTTTGTCTCTTTCAAAAAATGGAAGGATTTACTTTTTATCTTTTTTTTCTTTCCTTTTTTTTTTTTTTTAAGTAATCAGGATACTCTTTCTAGGCCTACTGTCATAGTGACCCTTCCTCTGACCATGAGAGCTAGAATTGGAGCCCTCTTTAATTTGGAGCGTCTTTAATACTGTTCTAAGCTCCTGCTTAATGTCACAGGAGGTTGTTTGAGAGTAAATTGAGATGCTCTTTCCCGCAGGATTTAAATGTGCTGTTTCCATTGCCATATCCTGCTGATACAGTGGTAAAGGATTAAACTGAAGATCTAGTTTGATGTGGGCCTAATTATAAGCCTAACAGCCTTAAAAGCGTATATTGCATTTATTATTAATTTAGTGTATTTTTGAGGTACTGTAGTCTCTATTTATGGTTTATCGTATGTGTTGGCTAACTTACATGTATTATAAGCTCTTGTTTTCCCCGCTGCTGTGATCAATACAGCCTGGTTTGGATTTTATTTTTTTTTAAACAGAAAATGCAACTTTTGGAAATCATGAAAAATACTGCAGTTTCCATTCGATGACAGCATGCTCTGCACTTGCAAAAAAACCAATATTGCCATCTAGTGGGAGTGAGGATTTTGACCTGTCATGCTCCTCCCTCTAAATTATTGTTATCTAGCTGTTCTCTTGGAGTCTAACACATTTCTATTGAATGTACAGCAGTTCTTCTCTTTCCCAAACTATGGGGAAAATCTCATCATTTTGTTGCTGAAGTTACTCTTGCATGCATTGCTGGATAATCAGAAATATTTTGCAGGTGTAGAGAGCCAAATGTGGCTTTTTACAAGCTGCTTTCTGAAGTACACCATCAAAGGGCAGGGTAGTGTTTCTGTGCTACAGTCTGTTTGGGTAATGTTACTGTGTCAGTGCCTCTGCAACACGCAGATGAATTTAAGCCTTTGAACATGCTGGTTTTCTGATACCTGTAAAGAATATTACAAAAATACATCTTTTTCAAGCCTTTGGGCAAAAATATATTGGAAGTGTTCTTGGATATATGTGTAAAAATATACCGAAAATGTTTAATGAAACAGAGGAGGATTTAGGATTTAGCGGAAGCTTTGGGATAAAGTGATTTCCAGAACATTTTTCCTCACACTTTTTTCCCCCTTTATTTCAGATCAGGGTTCACTGGGGCTTCATAGAAATGGAGACAGGATGACACCTGATTAAATTAATTTTTCTGTTGCCTTGTAACACTTTATTCCACTTTTGTTGCCTTGTTACACTTTTTCTTCTGAAAGTGCAGCTGGCTAGAATCAGCTCAGTAGCAATTTTTTTCTTGGATTTAATCATAGCATTTAATTAATCTCCCCGCTTTAGTCATCAGTCTACAGCTTAGCAATGCAAGGTCCTAAGAACCTAAGCATTACTTCTAAATACATTAGTAATGGTTCTAGTTAATTCTCATGCCCAGTCATTGCGGTTTTGAATCAAAGTGCTAAAAGAGACATCACTAACGCATGCTCTACCTCACTCTGCTTTTAAAGCACAGAACAACAGCAGAGTGATATTTATGGCAGTGTCGCTGTTATCGCTCTTTCTTCTCTTTCCTTTTTTTACCCAGTCCTCCATCAAGGAACTGAATTGGATCTAGAGTGCTTTACATATCTCTTGGCAAGCAAATTGCTACCTGTCTTTCTGAAAACCTGTATGATCCATAAAAGAGACAGATCTATGCGTTTTCATCATATTCAGTACTCTGTTGCCTCATAATCATCTTTCTTTGCTTGAGGATGTTTATCTGTTTTTCATCAATTACAATTGGTACTGCTAAGCTTTTTTTTTTTTTGCACTCAGTGCTGCTGGTGCCTTGTCTTACTGTTTGTATTTGGGTGAGGTATGTATGGCATAATTTGGGAAGGTCAGGGTTGTGGCTGGAGAAAGTTTTTAAGTTCAAAGTACTGAGTTGGCTTGGGATGAATATCTGGAATCTGATGTCCTCATAAGAAGCACTGTGTGATGTTTGCTTCCTTTATTTGGAACAGGACTTCAAAGCAATCAGAAGATATTTATTATAGGTCTATGTTTGTTATAGTGATAGCACTGCTCACATTTTAGTCATAGCAAGCAAAAGATAAAGGTAAGAGAAAAACTTGGACTAGGACCTGTTATCCATAATAGCTGTAAGAGAGGAGGAATAAGAGGACGGCTGGCATACAGGTGCTGAAGCATACAGAGGGTGTAAATGATGGTGTCAGTATTGGATACTGGTGGAGACTAACTGTGTACTTATCACCGTTCAGCTTAATCTGTTTAGGTGGCATTCAGGGTTCAGGTGTCTGCCATTTTCCACTTGTTTTTCTAGACTTGCAGAATCAAAATTGAAATTTGCTGTCCTCTAGTTGGGAATGAAACTCCTGGTTCATCCAAGCTCTCCCCTGCCCCACATAAAGTCACTCTTGCACCTTCAAAATCTCGGGTAAAACTCTAACCTCAAGCCTTCTCGTAGGCTGCGGCCCTTTTCATAATAACCCTAGAACCTTCGTATTATTATTTAGATAACTTTCCCAATGTTTCCTGTCATTTTATTTATTGCAGACTGTAACTTCTGCCGGACAAAAAGTGTGAAGGCTGTATCTTGTTTACTGTCATTTGTCGTCCAGGCTTGATTGATGAGGATGTGCTCTAGTTTGGGTGATCACAGCGGTTTATATTTCCGAAGCAATACCACTGCTCTTGTTTTAACTGATCAGGACTTCTGAAGATGGTTATACAGTATGTTCAGTGCTTCTCAATGATAGTTATCATTACCTTTCTTGAGTTTCAGTTACACGGGGGTATTTTAGTTTTTTGAGAGGAAAGTATATCCCATCTGTGGCCAAGTAGCAACTGAAAAAATATAATAATACACCTGTAAATGTAATAGATGAAAACTGTACTGAAGCACTGAACTTGTGCTGTTTATCAGGTTAGAAAATCTGTTTATGCAGCTGATCAGTATTTGATCTGCTGCTTTTTGTGGGTCTTCAGGTATTAGTCATTCAGATGTGAAAAGTAGTTTTCTAAGCAAAAATTGACATTAAAATTCCTACTTTAGACAAGATTTGTGAAAAATGGATTTTTCTTCTCAGAACAACATTTCTGAAATAGTCATGGATTCTAAACAATCTTCTCTTCATCTTTCTGTGTCTCTCCTTTTACAAATTTTTTGCATGCTAAAATAGGGTATTTAATAGTAATTCTCTGACAATTCTCTCTCTATGCACCCAAGAGAAAAAGGACAAAACTGATAAGGAGTGTGTAAATAAATGAGCCAGCAGCCAATGGTCTCTATTAAGGTAAACAGTTTTTTTTAAGGAGATAAAAGGCAATTAGAATTAATCAGCAACTGCTGTCACACTATTATGGTGGAGAAGAGAACTGACAGAAATACTTGCAATTTTCAGATTTTACATAATTTGGAAAAAAAGGGTGAAGGTGTTTTGAATTTTTCAAAGTTTCTTTTATTAATATTATCTGATTTCCCTCTGCTAGGATATGTGAAAAATATTTTGTGTGAAGAATAGTATGATTGCATTTCCATAAGTGTTTTTATTTGCTTTGCCATATTTTTCTTTGTCAACATCTTTTAAAAAGACCTTTTTTTTTTAATATTAGAACTGTATGAAAGAGAAGAACTGGCTTGATAAAAGGAGTGGTTCTTCAATACCTGTTTCGAACCCCTCTGGATTTCCAAGGAGTTATTCCCCAAAAATGTGGCAAACATTTATGGATATGTTGCAGCAAGAACAATTTCTGTCTGCCTTCTTTGCTCTTCTTTGTCAAAGAGGACATGTGTATCCTGAAGTTACTGCCTTGCTTATTCTGTAGCCTGGAAAAAGAATTATTTAGAGACAACAAAGTTTAGGTCAGGCCAGCTGCCCAACTTTTCCTTCTAATTTTCCTGCTGGTTTTCCAGTCCATCCTACACCCTGTGCTTTTAGAGCTACATTGCCAACCTTACTTGAGCTTGATTCTTTTCAAGAGAGTTTGCATATGCAAAGAAATATGGTTGAAGTTATTATAAGGGGTGTATAATAGCTCTTTTTATTGCTATTCTTAATAAGCCTGAGAACAGCAGTTTGGTAGGGTATTTTTCCTATTCATAACCTCCTTTCCAGGGTGAGTGTTGTGTCACCAAGAATGTGGTAACATCTGCAACTCAAATACCACATTTTCTCTTACCTGCTACTAGAAATTGAGATGAGGGGCATTTTTTCTGGTTGTTGGTTGTTGGTTTTTTTACCTGAAGCGCCATTTTTTGATTCTGGGGGAAAATATAATTGCGTATGTAATTTTAATTACCTTATTTTATGGCCTGAGAAACCAAGACCTTGATTTCTTGAGCATGTATTTTCCAGGTATACTGAGGATTCAAAGGCCTTCTCTCCCTCTCTCCTTCCCTCCCTCCTTCTTTCTTTTTGAAATTTGTCTTCCCCGATCGTTGCTCCATAGCTCATTACTATTCATATAGAGTTATCCTCTTGCTGCTTGTTGTATGTCTGCAAGGACACACATTAGATAGTTAAGACAGCAACTGAATGATCTGAATAATAATGTGTAATACACGATCTAGAAATAAACCATATCAACAGAAGAAATTGCTGAAGCTTTGGAATGGCTAATTATATTGCACCTCATGTATTTTATGATACATCCTATTTGATATCTAATTATAAGTACATTTCCTATGCAATCTTTTTAATTTCTCAAGACCTTATTCTGTCACCTGTACTCTCACTGAGCAGTTCCTTTAAATTGTACCTATACGCTATTGTCTGGTGCAGAAGAGAGCACTAATCAATCGCGTTGGAAATTATCAACTATGTTAGATATGAGAGAATTTGGCCTTGATGATATGCACAGCCTTTAAAAAAATCTTTCACCTTTCTTGATTTTGTGTGCTGACACTGGTATATTTGATTTCAGAAGGAAATATGGAAAGCCCTGAATTAATTTTCACTGAACTCCAGCTTTCACTGTAATATCTATACAAGTTCAATCAGACGTTGGTACTCCTGTTTCTTCAGGTGTTACATTGCCCGTGTATTTTCTTTGACAAGGTCCATCAGTTGAACGCTTAAAGCTATCACTGGGGCTACCTTCCACTTGCCATGTAAGTGGTTTTTCACTGATAGACCTGAAAGTGAGAGATAAAAATCTAAATTAAAACATGTCCTGGTCTGTTGTGATCATCTTGGTAAAGGAGCTAGAGAGAGCTACAACAAGAGAACGTTTCTCTTTGATTACAGGAGAGGAACTTTTAAGCGGGGCTGAATTTTATGCCTTGGAAATAATTTGAAAACCACAGAGGAGGCTGTTCTTAGATTCCTGCCTGGAGGTGGAATTGTAATACAACTACAAGGAAAATCTGCTATATTGGCTTTTGATCCAGCCAGTTTTGTAGGCTGGAGGTTTGATGTTGAAACTGGGAGAACAGAATGAAAAATTATCTCAGGTCAATGCTGAATTGATTTGAAAAAACAGGAAGCTTGTTATGTCTCTTTAAGTCTGTTACCTTATTTACTGTGCATTTGTGTGTTTCAATTTTTGTGCTGTTTAGTAGAATATGATGTGTTTGAAACTTCATCCATGTCTCGTCAAATGTACGTTGCTGAGTTAGCCTGCTGTCTACAAAATTTTTGTTTGACTGAAATACAGTGAAAGGAAATTCAATAACAGGAAACATTCAGTGTATTAAGGGTTTCACTGTGAGTAGATTCCACTGTGACATTAAATTCTGGAAATACAAAGATCTATATACGGTAGCTAAGCATATTATATATAAATACACTATTAAGAATTAATTTCAGACAGGATATATTTTATATATCTTTTGTACATCATTGTCTTCTGAAATAATAATGGCAATCCCTTTCCTCTTCCATTTTCTTTTCGTGAAGATTCACGAGCTCGCACTCTTCTTGCATTTGTGAGCCATACTGAGGCAAAAGGGCCTCTATGCTTTTCCCCTGCCCCAATTTCTCTGTTAAGGACTACCCACTTTTAGTTTGTAATTTCCAGAAACTTTCAATCTTTGTCTTGTTGCTAAAACTTAATTCACTCCGAGCAAAAAACTGTCTCCACCACTTCATATGTGTTCTGTAATCAGTTACAATTTCCACTCCAGTCTCAGCAACTTCCCTCGGTGGGAAGTCAGGGAACGTATTTTCCAAGATATAAGAGTAATGATTACTGAGTATGCAAATTGAAGACTGGATGCATGTCCATCAGAGGAGAGAACTTCCAAAAGACAGAGCTAACAGGAACCTCAAGACCAAAGCGCTGGGATCAGGGAAGTTTGGGGAGAGTCAGCCTGAAGCTTTTCTCACTTCTGTTAAGTCCAAAATCTCTACTGATCCCAGGGTCTTAAGGAGTATATGTTGTTCACAATATGTAGTATTGTGAATGGCATTCATTTTCATAGGTGCTTTAAAGTGTCGTTTGCAAGCCAGGACTGTCTTTCTTGATATTGTTTGTGTGTGTGTGTTTATTGGTTTCCTTGTTATTTTGGACCAGGCTTCTGAAGTTTGTTATACTGCAATATCTGTCAGTAAGTATTCTGAAACAATCTGCCTTTATGTAGTTAAATTGAATTAATTTTAATTCAATGCAAAATAAGGAGAGTGGTCTTCATTTCCCCCTTGTTCTGGGTTTTATGTTGTGTTTTGAAAGTTACAAAGTTGTTCTAGAGCTTTGAAGGTGGTCCTGAATTATAACAGCATTACCAAAGGCAACTAAGTTTATCCGTTTTCAGGGTATCATGCTAGGTGAGTTAACAGGCTGTCCTTTCCATGCTGATCTCTTCTGTTATTTGCAGTTGAATTAAGACACTTGAACTACAATACTAGTGGTAAACTGCATTTTCTAAAATTTGCTGATTTTGTTCTTTGGAAGTGGAATTTAAGTCTTGCTTATGAATGTTTGATAAAAAGAACTGAAACTCCTGAGATGTGTTTGGTTGGTATTTCTCACTGTGTGGAATTGCTGTCCATATAAAGCTAAAAAATGAACACTGGTGAAACTTTATTTATGAAAAATTATTTTTCAAGTACTTTCAAGATTACTTTCAAGTGCATGCAATAATTCTGTGTCGATAATTATGTGCAGGTTTTAATGAAGCTTGTTCTTATTCTTGTGCTGAAAGTGCTAGCTGATAGAATGCTGTGTACTGTGGCATTTCATCTCAGATGGGATGCGGTTCAGAATCAGACCCACAGAATCCCCACGGATACCCACCAGGCTTTATATAGTGCTGCTTATATGCCTATAGTGCATCCTCCAAATGCTCCCTGTCAGGACTTTGTTCTTCTGTTCCTCATTGAAAAAGCTGGAAACGCCTGCCAGCTGTTTACCTCTTCCACCCACTCTGACACATTGTGAACATTGTTTCTGGAAGTATTTCAGGGGTTTTGTACGTATGGCTTTCTATTAGATGGGATCAATAATTCCTATAGCAATAGCTGAATCCTTTTACCATCTTAGATGATTCTGGGAAATAGTTACATTAGCAAAAAGTCTGATTCTGCAGAATTTGAAAATGTAATTTTCCTTGGGATTATTGGTATGTTTATCATGGTGTCATGAATATAGCATATCCACAGTGTCTGATTTACAGAAAACATTTATAATGTTTCTGGTTACAGGGAGCATAATATAGTTTGTAAACGTATCTAGACAAAATGAAAAATAGGTAGAAACTAGGGAAGTCTCAACCCCAGTGAATTGCTCATTTCAGTAAGGTTTTAAAATATAAGTATTTAAAGCGAGAGCTGAATTTATCAAAAAGAAAGTGTTAGGATCCCGCAGGTTACAAGCTTGCAAAGTACCTTTTCAAAAGATTTTGCTAGGAAATTTCAGCTGCACGGTACAGGTAGACTTTGGCCACTGAGCAAACAAAATTGAGACATTGGCTGTGAGTCTCTGCTGCTGCCCGCCCCGCTCGCTGCCCCCCAGGCCCCACCACTGCTCTCTGCGCATGGTGCAGACCTGCGCCAGCACCCGTCTGCAAACCCGCCCGGACGGTGCAGCTGCTGCGGCTCCGCTGCGGCAAATGTGATTACCTCAGTGTAGAACGCCTTTTAGGGAGCAGCGTTATTGATTTCGGAATAATGGCCCTTTTATCTTTCACTTATTTTTCAGCTTTCAGCGATTGGCTTTTTCTTATTATTGCTCCCATGGACCTATTTCAAAACCAGCACAATATTTGTAGTTCAGCAGAAATAAATGGCAAGCAGCGTCCTCGATCTCTTCTATGAATAATGAAGCAGCAAGGGAAAGATTTGGTCTTTAAAATCAGTAAATGTATTGATGGGAAGGACAGGAAGGCATTAAACGCTTGTAACTTTGCATAAACCTTCTTAATTCTAACAAAGAAACAGTTAGATTTTTTAAAATAATCAAAGGCAGATTTTTGAGTAGCCACTGGAAAAAAGTGTAGGGATTGTAAATTAAGCGTTGCTTCAATTTGAAGGAGTTAACTAACAGAGGAAAAACTTACATATATCTACTTGTCTTTTCATGGCTTTTCTACACCTCCCAGAACTACTCTGGGAGAGCTGTTTCTGCTGCTGGCCCCAGAAGTTCTTGTGCCCAGAAGCTCTGTGCTTTTAGGTGTACGGTCCCTTCCCGCTGACGACTAGCTTAAATAATTTGCCCTAAGTAGACGGACTTCTCCCTGCCCACAAGCAGACAGCTTTATTCCTCATCTCACCAGCCCTAATTTGTTTCTTTCCTCAACTGATTGTAGACCAAAAGCCCTTGAACTTTTCTATCACAAAACAACCTTCTGAGCTGAAGACCTTCTATTCTTATTCTCGGTAGTCTGCTCTTCACTGGTATTGTTTATACTAGTGCTGTTAGGTTCAGTGAAGCTATGCTGTATGGACCCAAATAACCAAAAGGTTTATCTTCACAACCTGTAGTATCTTATCTTTCCTGTGAGATTTCCATTAGAAGTGACAGGTATTCTGTTGTAAGGGTGACTGACATAATACAGGCATTTGCTAAGTAGGATCTGAACTAGGACTGTCAGTATTCCCCATGGGTACTCACCACCAAGGTAGCGAGAACCATGTTTTCTTAACAGTGGGTATGTTTGATGGTTTTGAGTGGAATTCTGTCCCCCTGCCAAACATCTGTCAGCTGTAAACTTGAGTTGGACATACCGTGAAAGAAACCTAGCAGAGTAAGAAGCTTAATGTAAGATGCCACTCCTCTGTATAGAAGTACTAGTCCGAATAGTTTTTTCCTTCCAGCTAAAGAAAAGTACAGTACTGGCATTTAGAGGGATAGTGCTGTGGGTGGAAGATGGAAAAGGAATCTCTGTTCTCTGCTAGTGCTAAAAGCAGAGATAAGAACCTCATGAAAGCTGGTTATCAAGGTGGGGTTAACCCTGCCTGATAGCCTGCCTGGCGGTTTGCAAAGTTCATGTTCTGTTTCTGAGAGACCTGGAGAACAGTCTGTGAACCAAGCTGGGGTAGGTGCTGCTGCAAAAATTCTCATGAGCTTTTGTTTATGTTCAACAGCAGCTGAAATCACATGAATATCACTGACATTTTGTGGGGTTAAAGATAGGTCAGAATTTAACCTTATAAACTAAATACTAGTAATGCTTTCTCCACATTAGATCATTAGAACATATGTATTTGATGGAGATACAAGATGGACTTGAACAGGGTGGATGGGATTAGGAGTGATTTCTCTTCTGATCCCATTAAGAAGCCCTGTCACCCTAAGAATGCCCAACTGGGACATTTTTTCCTTTTGGTGAATTGCAAGAAATAGTATCTTATCATGTGATTTTTAAGAGTGGCAATTATTGCTTGGGAAAGGTGATACACTGGATTTTTTGAAATCTGACCTTCCTGTGCCGTGTTGCTGGATCACGGCGCAGTGCTGGAGCTCTGGAGACAGTACAGATGCATAGCAAAAATCTTTTATTAAAGATTTAGAGATGAATACAGCACAAAAATAGGAAATAATCAGGGATTTTATTATCACAGGGTACTTCGATCTTTTAAAACAATTTTCCAAACATACTTCTATGGTGTTCTGTGGGCCATAGCAATCCATCCTGTTTTTAAATAATGTAAATTTCAGTAAATAATGTAGTTTTCATGTCCTCTGAGAAGTATTTATTGACATGAACTAGAAGAACTTTCTAAACTTGGAGGTTTACAGTTCTTCTGCAGAGTCAAAATGCTTAAGCAACTTCTAACTCATTCTCACGCAATGGGGGTGGCAGTTTAAAAAAGGCAATAAAGAATTTCTGTATCAAGAATGAGATGACTGCAATTTCAAGTCCTGAACAAAATGCAAAGCAGTTGAAAAGTGCATGATAATTCTGAGCTGGTTCCTTCCCACTGCAGCAGGTTTTATTTACATTTTCATATTGGTATTTCTGTATTTTTTATTAAATTTAATTCAAGTAATCTGAGAGTTATCCATTTAGTCTTAGTCTGAATATTCAGTTTGATATCACAAGCAGAAAAGCATCGTGTCATCTTTCTTGTCCTTTGGGAAGTTCCCCAATCGAGTCAGTTGTTAATATAAAAATAAAAGTGCATAGTAAAGAGGGGATTGAAGAATACCTTAGTTCCATGTATAAAAAAACCCAGGATATCTTCATTCCTGAGATGAATTAGCACTATAGTGAAGAAGGATGAGATAACTGACGGAGGCACACACTGCTGCTAACAGACACATGGGTATGATGTCCGCTCCTTTTGTACTTTGGATTGGGTTCAGTGATACATTTTTAGGGGTTTATGTGGCCTCGCATGAGTTTTGGCAGAGTAGGAATGAGTGGGCATTGTTGAAATAACCAGGCTTGTAGGAGTTAAGATGCAGTTTTAAAAGCTGTTTGTCCTTCTCTAGGCAGATCTTCAGTGAAATGAAAATCGGCTTGAAAAATGTTATTGCTACATAATAAGCCAGAGAATGCTTTATTGGCACAGCAAAACTCAGAAATATTGCAGTGACTGTAAAGCATCAAATATATATAAATACGTCAGTTGCTGTGGATAAAAGAAAATACAGATATTTGTGTTTGTCATGATTGATTTTCCCCGTGAAATGTTGAGAGAACACAGAAAAGAGTACAGAGCATCAGATAATATTATAGAAGTGTTAGCCAGTTTTAATTAGGGAGCATTCTTTATCTGTTCCAGCCTTGCTTGTGTGACTGCTCAGGCTTTCAAGAAGATTTTCCAGGCTTTTTTGTGGGGATTCTAATTTTGTTTTTTTTGTTTGAGTTTCCTACGTTACCATTTCTTACTGATGGTAGGGTGGGTCAGCCCCATACAGTGCCTAGGGGGTGAGGAGTTAAGTCCTGTCCCCAGCTGCCAGACACCCCACAGCTGCTGCCAGCAATCCAACAATATGGCTTAATAGAGCAGCAGGAGCTTCTTGGGGGGGTGTTAACAAGGCTAATTGGCAACATGTACTTCATTCCTGGTGGCTGGAGGACATAAACCATGAGCAGGCAGAGGCTTGGTGTGGACTTGGTGGTGGGGAGTACAGGCAGAGAGGGTTATACAAGCTAGATTGAAGTAGTTAGAGTCCCATGTGCAGCACTGTCTCTGTGCAGTGTGGCAATGACCTTTGTTGGCCAAAGAAAGGTTTTTGAAGGAAGAAGCATTAACCGTGCGGTGCAGGTCCCTGCCTGCCAACTGCCTCGCCTGCCTGAAGGGCAGGCTGTCCCAAAGGGAATGCTTGTGGGAGCTCTTGGGCACTTGATGGGACCCATCAATGAAATCCTGTGCTTTGGTCCTTCATCATGTAAGAGCAGCTCCTTGGTGTCCCATACAGCCCTTGACCTAGTCCCTTGTAGTAGGCTTAGGCTGTGCAACTCTGCATTTGCCCCTTGTAGCCATTGTTCCCTGGACAGCTGCGGGCTACCAGCCTCTCGCAAAGTACCAGCCATGGTTGCACTGAGTTACTGCTGGGACTCCTGCTAGGTAGGCGAGGGGGTGGAGTGATGGTGGTGGGTGAGGAGAGGTGCCCGTGCTCTGCCCATCATGTGGGTCTCACACCTCGGTGGCAAGTGCTGAATGTCACAGCGCTCCCATGCCTCAGCTGGGTTTCTGTGGTAAGGCAGTGCAGCTACCCAAAGCCACCCGCTGCTGCTGCAAAAGTTGGAGGCCGTTACCAGCAGCGCTTGCCTTGCAAAATAGCACCCGCAGATGCTGTGGGAAGTTGAAGCCTCAAGGCTTGGGGCGCCACATTAGTCCTGAAGAGTATCCTCTCCTGAGGCAGAAGGTGAGAAAGCAAAGCTGTTGGGCAATATCATGCAGAGGAAGAGGGTTCACTGATGACTTTAACCTCTTCTGTGGCTTTTGTGTCTGAAGTTTTCTGTCCTTCATCAGCCTACTAAAAAACAGCGCTGTGCAGCAGTTAGGTGCGCTGGGAGTTTCAAGGTCTAATTTGCTAGGATGAAAATGAAATGTTTGTCATTTTTCAGTGGCACATGAAAGTAGTTGTGTATTCAGACCAGTGGCTTTGGAGCTTTCTGTTCTGTGTGTTTTGTTCTTAAATCTGATTTCTGCTGTAGATGTTTGTAATGGGAAGGATTAAACAAAATCATGGAAGAAAATTAAGGTTTTTAAAATAAAACTGATTTTATTAAAGAAGTTAAGCAGTTAGTAATCCATTTATAAATTTTATACTATTTTGTGCTTGTAGATTAGTGTTGTTCATATAAGCCTGTATTTTTTGTTGTCATTTTTCTGTCTGCTTTGTGTGGGACAAAGCGTATGAAATTAAAACTAAGGCCACTTTTGGTTGGTATTTTGTTTCTCAGAAGGGTAGGCCTTGGATGTGTTAGTTGCATGTTGACCTTTGACAGGGCCAATGGGTTTTTGAATGGTAGCTGTAGTTTAAGTTGTTCTGGTTAGGGTACTAGCACAAACATTTCATAGTTTCTAAGCTGCAGTGGTAACATACTTGAATTTATTTTCAAACATACATCTGCTGTAAATTCCAACTTTTAAATCAGGTATTGAGTCTTGTTGAGTTATTGAGAAGTTATCAGTTTATAAGCTTTTAGAAAACAACAGGCATACAACTTTAAACTTAACCAGAAATGTTGTAAATAATTCATTTTCATAGCAAGTGGCAGTGGATAGCAATTTGAACTCTCCTAGTTACCAAGGTGATTTAGAAGCACCAGTTACTGGTGATCAAGTCCCAATGAGCTGCTTACATTTTTTTTAGAACCATCTGCTGATTTCTGTTCCATTTCGTCTTTCTGTAACTTCGCTTGTTTGTTGGGGAAGAAGGGAAATTAAATTCTAACTCTTTTTCATTGAAAATGAATATAGTTGCAAATAAATCTGACTTTGGCTTGGAGAAAACTACCTTGTATGTATGGACTATTCATTGCAAATGTGATAATTTTTGACAACAAAATTACAAATATTCTTTAAAGTGGCTGAATTGCCTTCTTTTCTGTTAGCTTTGTTTGTATTTATTGATTTTATTTATTGAAAATTTGGGGAGAGAATTTTCTTCTTAATCCTCAGAACTGGTTTGTTAAGGATATTTAAGGAAACAAGATATATACAGACATGTAAATCATAAAGATTTTTGCTTCCCTTTCAAGAGTACTGGTGTTAATGGAACAGAAGGTGCTTGCATGAAAGGCAAGACAATTATCAGTGGCCATCAATAACCCTTCCAGAAAGTGCGCTACCCTAGAAAGAGGGCAGTTAGAATAGAGGTAACACTCATGGCACCAGTCTGTAGAACTATGATTTTTGTTTGATGCTAGTACTCCTTTATCCAAAGAAATCATATTGTATTAACGACTGCTTTTTTCTGTCAGGGTGTTTTGGTAGGGTTTTGGTGGGTTTTTGTTTTGTTTTAAACCTTGTGTGGTTTAAAAAACTAACGAAATAATTGTAAGTCTGTCTGTATTCCTGACCTTAACAATGCAGAAAGCCTTTCCACTAAGTTTAATGGCAGGGAAGGTCCACGCCTTTCCAGCTTGGACCCGAAAATCCTTTCCTTCTCTCTTAATTGCCTTACAAAATGGCCTACTCCTGCAAAACCGCTTCCTCGCTGTGTAGGATGAATGGCCATACAAATTCTGCCAAGAAGAGAAGTACAGACAGTCACGTTTGGAAAGAACTGTGGGTGGAAACTTCAGAAACACCAGGTTGACTTAAAACCATACGTTTCTCTGAGCAGCAAGGGGATGTGAGTGCCTGTGTGGCTTTGGGAGGGTGTTGGAGCATGCCGGCATTGCAGGTTGTGCTTGCTTTTGGAAGGGGTCATGCTTCCAGATCCACTGGGTATTTCTGAATGTCTCATTGTATAAATTAAGAAAATAGATGGGGAAAGCAGGTGGAAATCTCTCTGGGGGATTTTGTTTTTAACTTGCTATAATGGTTTAATAGTTAGCAGTTAGAGCTAAGCAGGTGTTTTAAGAGCTCTTATTTAACAATTATCACTCATTTCCGGGCTTCCTGTTTGTTCAGGCTGCTGGAGAACATCACGAAATCAGCCAACTGCTCTCAAAACCTCTTTTAACCCTTTGTCATCCAGAGAAGCTGGGAAAACCCTCCATCAAAGATCCACATGTCTGAAAGGATGAAGGACATAGCAGAAGGCCCTTGTGGTGCAAAGATTGTCTGGCAAATGAAAACAAGGCTCATGAAATTTATGTTGGGCATAGGAGCATTGCATCCTTGGGAAAAGATTGTATCGTCATTTCATCTCTTTGATTAATATTTTGGATCAGTTGTAGCGAAGAAACTCAGGGAAGCTCATGGAGCTCATACAAGTTGGAGGTTTTTTTGGTTTGTTTGTTTTTCTATCTCATCCCTTAACACTTTCCATCAATTATTGGCCTGGGACATGACAGACATGTAAAGATTTATAATCATGATGGTGTTCTAATTCAATATAATTTAACCATCCTTCAAAAGCTCATATATGCTCTGAATGGCCTTTGTCATGAATCATCATGATAGATTAGGATTTATAAAAAAATATTAGAGAACCGTGAAAGATTTCCTTTTGTACTTAGCAAGTACTGTTCTGTTGATAATATGCAAATGAGTTTTTGATCTACTCATAACTGTTGTTCCATAGATTAGTAGTAAACTATAGTGAAAGTGTAATTTTAATCAAGATTTTAAAACTAAACCGCTGACAGCACTCTGGAGTTTGATATTTGGTCACAGAGTAAACTAAGTCTTTGAGCGCTTTTTTTGTTAGCACTATAACAAGGCTTATTGTCAAATGGCTCACGTTAATATTTAATCTTAAAATTAAATAAATGTAGGCAGTTATTTTCTGGGGCGCGTGTATAGTTTGCATAGTGCATATATCTGGTTTTTCAAGTAGGGAGTCTTTAAGAAACTCTCTCAGTAGGTTCAGAAATACTGCTGTACTTACTTGAGAGATAAAAATGGAAAAAATGCTTTTAAATTCTGCTACAAGTTGGAGTGCCTCTGGAGGTTGTGGAGATGGATAAGCAAGGACAGCCTGCTTACTAGTAATGGCCCCTGAGCGACGAGTCCTGGCGAGAGTAAGGAATCTGGGATATATGTCTGTTCCTACATTCGTGTGCTGCTAATGGTATTCAACTTCAGCTCAGTTCATACTGGTTTAAATATGTACTTTTCCTAGTTTGCCTGAAATTACACCTCAGTCCTCCCAGCGTAACAGAGGCTAGAATCAGGCCAGATGTAGCTCTGCTCTGGCAGAGAGGCTCTTGGTGAAGAAACTGTTCCAACCATCAGAAAAGCAATTGTTCTGAATGGGAGAGTGGGGAGGAGAGACGACGCTCGGCGTGCTCTGTGTGTGTGCTCGTGTGTATGTGCATGCACACGCACAGCACAGATGGTACGCAGGGTCTGTGAAGGCACAGGGAAATGCTTTCTTTAAGTACCCTCACGTGCACATATGTCTATTCTCAGTGTTTCTGCTGTCGTCTGTGCAGGTACCGGCTATCATTCAGTTCAGGAACTTCTGACAGAGAGTTTAAAAGTGTTACGGAATGTAATGTTATAAGCTTTCTTCTGCTGAAATGACAGAACATTTTAGTTTTACAGTTTTAACAGGCTTGGGCTAGTTTGCATGATGATGAAGCAGTACCAGTGGATAAAACCAATTTATGTTAAGCATGTAAGTAGTAAAATCGATTTGCATTTTAATATGCTACAAATTCGGTACTCAGAATAGGGAAAAAACCCTGTATTTTGTATGCTGGTTCAGGTACCTTTAAGTTTCCTGGTTAACAGTGTATCATAATTTCTCCTGTTTCCTTTTAAGATAAAGTACATATTCTACAGATTTTCTCCCTCCCAGATTTCCTGTTTGTTTTCTCATACTGTGTCTAAAATCAAATTTCCCTAATTCATTACTGAGAATTAATAAATCCTTATACTGAAAACCTAAGCAGACAAAACAACAGAAACCTGTGAATGGTATCCAAGGAAAGGAACAAAAGTGTTCACTTGAAATGCCAAACCGGACTGTTACTTCTTGAAGTTCCCCAGAATAGGAGGTGGGTGTTTTATCCTGGAGCTGCTACATGAGCTAAAAGTTCTCACAGGCACCTTTCAACATTACCGCTACAGAAATAATAATTCATTACTCCTGTTGAGAGCCTACATTGTCTTGTAATGTTTTGCCAGAGCCACTGTACTGACCTGAAATTACTGTTGGCGGAAGAGTTGGACTTGATACTGCAAAAATCTGATTCAGCTTAGGGTGAGGTCAATATTCCTGGCCCCGGTACTTGGTGCTATTTTGGGTTGATTTTTTTTTTTAAAAGGTGTGTTGAGGATTTGGAGGCACAATGCAGGAGATTTTGAGCACTTGAATCCTCGAGGTACGTTTTCAAAACCTAGCCTCAGTTAATTTCAAGTGAAAGGTGTCCAAATGTAGATAAATCAGCTGGTAGGTAGATGCTTATGAATGACAACATTTTACTTCTCGTTGTCCAAGCATGCTAGTAGTTGAAGGGTTGCGTGAGTAGCGTGTTAGATGATGTTTTCTGGTATTGTGGTCTTAAATGAAGTTTAGGTGTTTTCCGGTGGGTGATATATCATATGTGTCTTGCAGCTTTTGTCACTTGAACAATTTCCCTCAAATGCTCTGTATTACTGACTCTTCGGCTAGTGTGAAATCTCACATGAGGATCTGTGTCTTAGGGGGTGAGGTTGGTAGGAGGGAGGGTTTTTTGCTTGTTTGAACTGTGTAATGTGTCTTTTCAATCCTACTTTGCTTTTCTTTCTACTGTAAACAACAATTTGGGATTTTTTAGAATTACTATATTGTATAGGTAGTAAAGACACATAATTTACTGTTCTGTACTATGGGTAAAAAAAAAAAAATCACAGTTCACTCACCTGTTTCCATCTTAAATAACATTGAGAGGGTTTAGTCAGTGAGTCTGTGATAAAGGAGCATGTCAAATGTTTAAAAAAACTTGGTTGACTAGATGAGTTGATTTCTTTATAAAGTAATCTTTTCTTTATAAAGTCTACCTCTTGTGCCTTTTTTCTTTTTCTTCTTTTTTTTTTTTTTTAANCCATAAGATTGAAACATAGAATTAATCTGTTGGTGTGGAAGCAGCAGGAACTAATTTAGCAGTTGAATTTGCACTCAAGTTCAGATCAATTAATATGTGATGTAAGACCCTGTGAGGTCACTGTATGCCCAAATTAGTGTTGTTTCTCTTTTGTATATGTATCTCTTTCAGATTATTTTTATTCCCCATGATAGTTTCAGAAGTAATTTTGTTCTTTCTCTCTGTAGACAGCTTATAACAGTATCAAAGACAAAGCATGATTATAAAATTTGGAAGATTTCCTTTTCTTTTTTCTTCCAAACACATGCTCTGAACAGAGAAGTTTCAAAACTTTTCACGTACGTGGCAACTAGAAATGGATGTGTGTGTGTGATTCTGAGAGATGGAACAATAACAGATGTTCTCCAAAGGAATAGGTAATTCCTTCGCAATTCATCAAGAAAGAACATGCAACCTAGGGGAAACCAGGCTTCTTGTAAAGGGAGCATTCTCAGCTCCAGGTGTATAAATCAAAGACTTTGTGTATACCAGGATCTATTTTGGTGGGCCAGGAAATGTAACCAGTTTTGTCTAGAAAGGATCAAATCATGTAGTTCCTATAAAAGCTTGCGGAGTGTTCTTTTCATGTAATAGGAGACTCCTCGACAGCTTTCTCCTGAGGGAAGGCAAGCATTTCTTCATATTATTTATTTTGTTTCTTTTTTAGGTGCCTTAGTCTCATGTCTCTTCAATAGTAACATAAAAAAATCCTTGAAATCTTCTTTGTGTCTTCTGGCTTGTAACACAGCACTGCAAAATTCTTCACTTATCTGAAACTTGAGAAACAAAGGAATGCATTGGGCACAGAGGCTGCAGTGCCAACTTATTAATCCTACTTCTGCCAAATGAGGATCGAGCAGATTTGCATCTTAATTCTTTTCTAATATGTTTTTAGTAGGTACATAAAGACTGAACTCTTTTAAGAGGGGCTTAATGGATGTAATGTTTTAATTTACTTAGAGTCCAAAATTTAGAATGACTCTTACAGTAGTACTTGGAGATTGCAACCGTTTATAGATATCAGGTAGATTGCATAGAAATTACATGAATGCAAAACAGCAAAATGTGGCACAGCTGAAGTTGCAAAGAAGAAAATAAGAAAATCTCTGTAGGCTTCTCATATTCAGCAATATTGCATGTTGGGAATGGGAGCTCGGCTTGTGCATGGTGTTCCATATTCCTCTGTCCTTTGAAGTTGTAGGGATTAGTATTGTTTTCCATCTGTGTTACTTATTTTCATTCGCTCATTGGCTGTTCTCCATAAATTTGCACTTGTGTTATGAGAATAATACAACTTCATGAGAAGTTCTGTTCTGCATGCAAGCTGGAAAGACGTAATATAACAGCACTGAATGCCCGTTTATTCAGTAGGAGTTACGGTGTCAGATGCTCCCAGTGGTCTCTGAATGTCTTGGGGCGCGCTCAGGGCCCAAAACTGATTTAGTAACATTCTGCTACAGTTTATGTGATTCAGTGTGCAAAACTGTTTCTTGTGCGTATAAAATTTAAGGATTATTTTTTTACCCTGTGCACCAGCATTTCCAAGAAGAATGAAGGGGGCAAACCTAAAAATAACAGGGAAGGGGAATAATACTGCTCACACGCTTTTGAATGGTTGTTTTCTCCTTTTTCAGTCCTTAGCCTCCCATAGAGTATAGTGTTTTCCACACTGGAAATGATTTCTGAAGATTATTCTGTGTGGGAGTTTTATTTTTATTTGTCTAACTCCTCAGAGTTAAAAAAAAAATCATGTTTGTGTACACTGTTTTTAAAGTATGAAATATAAGCTAAATCTGGATTAATCTCCATAAGCTGAAACTGGATTAATTTTTCAGATAGAGATTTGTGGACCAGAGCGGGTTTTTTTTATACAGTTTGTAGAAACCACAGCTTATATCTCTGCTCAGTATATTGCTTTCTTCAAGTAGAAAGTATGTATCCCCACTTTTAATCTGCTCTACAAAATTTGTCTTAGTATATCATTTCATTTTTCGTTTCAAAGTATTTTATTGTTAGCATTTGTATGATGCATACAGCTATAGAATAAGTAAGAGAATTAATTAAACCTTAGGTTTGGAATACCGCACTTAAATACAGGTCTGTTGAGACCTTCCTTTTTTGAATTTGATGAAATTAATAAAAATTAAAAGGAAAAGGCTTTTTTTTTTTTTTCCCTGACAGCTCTGAGCCTAGTAGCATTGGAATGGTATTAAAGATTCTGTGGTAAAGCTTAAAACAGGACTTCATTTAGCATTCTTGTTGAAGTTCCCCTCTTTTGGAACCTACTCTATATTCTTCTGATGCTACTTTCCAGAGATGGCTACATATGGTTTGTAATACACTTGAGGGATAAACCCTTACTGTCATTGCATGTGTATCTTTATTTTTGTGTCATCCATTTAGTGACATGTAGTAAAATCAATGCACCACAAATAATAGAATAAGACAGAAGAAAAGCGTGGACATGCTTGTACCCATTACTGCAGTACCAGATACTTTGAAGGAGAGTAACTTTGAGATAGATAACTAAATGGCTTTGCTGTTGTGTGTGTCCAGTTTCTCAGAGACCAAATGTCCTTTTCTGGAGTATGTCAGTCTTTTATTCTGTTTCCATTGACTGCATCTGTTTTTCTGGAGCTGTTCTCTACCGGTAGAGGTGGTCATGAGAAGGAGGTGATTTAGGGAAGAGGAACAAAATAAAACTTCTTTCTGTCTCTCCCCAAATATGTTTCCAGTGAAGATGGAGCCTTGAGGTCTGGAAGTTTGGGTTTTTTTTTCCTGTTAGAAAACCTTTGGATGACCAAGCCCAAACATTGTTGGGATGCTCTTTGAACATTGGTTTGCTAGAGCCATCTGCGCAAAAGACCCAGTCACTGACACCAGTACAATCCAAACTACATTAAGCAGGTTGTTTGGCAGTTAGGTAGGTTTTGGGCAGCTCATTATCTTTGGTATATCTTTGGAGTTCAGCTGTTTTTATTTCTAAAGATTGATTCAGTCTTCACTTCCAGACTGCAGCCGAGTAAGCCCGCTGCTGCCGCCGCCATGTTCTCCAAAAGCTTCTTTCAATTTTGCCCTCAGATACTGTGTCTCAAAGCTCTTGGGAGGACCTGCTGTCTGCAGAGGGAATGTTTCAGTAGCTTTCAGTTTCTCTTTGTTGATGGTGGTTCACAGTCATCTACATTTGGTGGGGAGGGCAAAGCTGTCATAAGCTAGCAGTGTTTCAATGCATGTTCCTTCCCAACAGCTCTTACGCTGCCGCTAAACTCGATTCTTTATAGAAATTTTTGCAGTGTGAACTCAATAATTATCCTGATCTATGTACAAAGTAAGGGGAGGTGAAAGGAGGATAACTAGTTGAGAGTAAAGCCTACAGTTTCGTTTGACACGTGCTCTGCTTGCTTAGCCACGTGAGAAGGAAGCCATATTTTTAGATATATTGTATTACCTTTTTTAATGACTTTATAAACAAAGCACTACTAAATATTGAGATGGTGCAGAAATAACAGTGACTTACAGCTCTAAGAAAGCTTGATATTCAGTAGTTTTACAGAAAATGACGAATACGTAGTACTAATTAAATGCAAGTAATAGATTTTATCCTTAGCTACTGAAATCTTTTGGTATAAAAATATCTTTTTGAATAACTGCTTAAATTCCTAGAAAAAGCTACAATAAAGTAGGAATTCAAGAGTCAGAGTAGGAGGTATTTGAAGTCATTGTTGCTCTAATATAAATTAATTGGGCTGTGGTTCCCAAAATGGGCTGCTGTTTCTTGAACACTCAGAATTAACTACAATTTCTAGCATGTAAGAGATCTCTTCACGTTTTAAAAATATGCCTTGGTTCATGGTTATAAAATCAAAGCCATGTATCATGAAAATAATTCTGAATGGAATATTGATTCATCAATTTTTAGTTGATTTGGTACCTGAAAAAGTCCTTGAGAAGCATTGCTTGTGCAGATAAAATGTCAGGTCTCAAAATGACGTTAACTTGGCTTTTGTGTGTATGGTCTTTTAACCCAGTATTGCCTTTTCTTGTAAAAATGTCTGTTGGAGCTTGTGAGACCTGTGCAATGTGCCTAGGCAGTAGGAGAGCTAGTCTCTCTCCGTTGTTTTTAATATTAGCATATTTGCTGCTGCTTGTATTTTTCACGTGCATTTTTTTATAAGAAAAATTGAAGAGGGGTGGGAATCTCGTCTCATTTAAATGATAATAAAATAAATTCAAGTGAACTAGTCAGGTCTTAAATTCCTAATTTGCTAAGTCAGACAGGTCCAGTTCTTTCCTTTGAAGGAACTGACGGCTCAATGGGTGAGAGCAAAGGGAAGTAAAAAGTTCCCTTACTTTGTAGAAAATCTATGGCAGCAGTCAGAAAAGCTGTCATTATCTGCATTAAATAAAAGGCTTTAATTTGTAGAGTGAAGGGTGCAGAGGGTGAGGAGTATGTGTGGCTGCCAGGTTGTGCCTTCTGCTTGCTTGGAGGGTGTTTCAGGGTGTGCTTATTTTATAGATGTCACTTGGGTGCCTGTAGGATCTTGACTGTCCCGTGGTAAGAGCTCTCCTCATTGCTGGATTAGGTGGAGAGTGTTCAGCTTTGTCATGAAGTGGACGAAACTTCACTAAAGTACTTCTAAAATACCTGGTAATGTTTCAAGTTTATTGTCAGGACTGTTTGTGATGTTATAACCAATTGATTTTCTTTTAAAATGATCCAAGATGAAAATGAGAACAAATTGCAGGTCAAGGTTCTGACTTAACCTGGTTTTCTTTAGGTTTGGGGCGGGGAGGGAGGGAAATATTAGGTTAACCAATGATCTTAAAGAAATTTTAACAGTAAAATAGCAATTGCATGTTTTTTCCAGCATTTCCTCAGGTGTACAGAAGATGCTGCTAAATTGCATTACTTCAATTCTGAACACACAATTCCAAAGCTGCATGATACCTTTTTTTTTTTTGAGGACAGTATAAGAAAAATGACCAAATTACCCAGAATTAGTCACATCTCCGTGGCTGAATACCAACTACCATTTGAGCCAGATCCTGAGAATGCAAACATTTTTGTCCTTTTATCTTTACTGGATCTCACTGCATCTTTATCTTCAAGAGTTAGCAACTTTAGTGGCATGCATACGTGTATATGTGTTGAATTTTTTGAGAGGGAACCTTTTTCCTTGATGGTGTGGGGGAGGAGATTTTGTGATGGGATAACCTGAAAGCACTTTTTAAAGGTAGAGGATGAAATCTGAAACAATCCAAAAGAGAAACTGTGTAGACTCCTGGGGAAAGCTAAAATGCAGCATATTTGACTGAGCCACAAGCAACAGATTGGATACGGTCACAGAATCAGAAATGGAAACAGTCCAAAGCTCTCACTCTGCAATATTACACAGACATCATGGAGATCTATGGGATTCCCCAGAGAGCCTTACTTAAAGGGGGATTGCCTGGATGGTTAACAAGGTCATACTTGTGCATGAATCGTTTTCATCTTTATTACTAGTAAGGATAAAGCACTGCATTAAAAAAAAAAAGGGCAAACAAAAAAAAATCCCAAACAAACAAAACCACCCCCAAACCCACACACTCAAAACCTTTCTTCCCCAATGCAAAGGTGACTTTCCTTCCACTTCTGTCCTTGAAGTCTCTGGAGTAAAAGGACTATTGCTGTTAGTGGGGTCAGGCAGATTTTTGGGAACTGTTTCTACCATTCTAGCGAAAAAATTAAATATGTAGTTCCCATTTCAGATCACCTTTTAAGATAAGTTTTTTCAGGTAAGACTGGAGAGAGAGTTTTGAAACAAACTTTGATAAGACTAAATTTTGACTATAGGGCTGTCCAAGGCAGAGATTTCTGCAAGCTGTGTGGGATAGCGCTTATGGAAGTTGTAGGCCAACCAGAGATGGAGAATGAGGAACAAGGGTATCAAAAACTTAGATGCGTTCCTGAAGAAGCCTATCCTGCCTGCCTCCACGCTCCTTGCAGATGACAGATTTTTCATGACACTTCCCCCAGGTGTGAAATTATTCCTCCTTCTTCTGTAGGCTGCACATAGGAGGATTATGGGTGGTCAACTTTTTAAAAACTGTTTGGAAATTGAAACAAAAAGTTTACTGAAGGCCAGATAGACTTGCTGCAAGGCATACCTCAGCCTTCTCTCTGTGTAATTAGAATCACAAGGCCTCATGCTGTAAACCCCAAATGGAGATTTTTCTGTAAATCAAGTGGTAGGGTTCCTTGCTTTTGGGAAGTAATAGGTGCACCACAGCAGAAGTTATGTACAGGTTTATCAATAGGCTACATTAATGACTGATTACTCCTAGTCAATTTAGCAGTTCAAATAAAACTATTAATGTGGCAGCATGCCTCGAACCCATAAACTCCAACGCAGATAGTGGTAAAGAGATCAGGGTTTAATTGCATAAATGTGTAAAGGAGTGCCTGAGCTTTTTAGAATTTGAACTCTAAACAAGACTAGTTATAGAAGGTGAAATAGGCACATGGAGGGTGAATTAAGTTTATTGCCCAGGGTAACCCAGCAGGTCAATAGCAGAGCTCACAGTAGGATTTCTGAAAGCATTCGAATTTTGGAGAAAATTCTTTGTGCGGAGAAACTCTGAGCTCACTGGTTTGCTTTAAATAAAAGGAACAATGGGAGGTTACTTAATTTGGGTATGTAAAGTACCATTTAAAAAACCAGACTACCATTTAATAAGTAAAGGGCTTTTTAATCTGAGATGGGTAAAACAAGAACTGAAGGCTAGCCAGATAGATAGATTAGAATGAACAGCAGAGCACATATTTCTTTTCCCATTAAAAGTGGTGAACTAATGAAACCAGTTAACAAGGGATGTAGCAGATCCTTCGTCCCTAGACATTTTCAGAAAAGAATGAAACCATTTCGTGGAATACAGGCGTTAGCTTTGCTCTACTTACTTGGCTCGATAGAAGATTAAGTAGGCAGCATGCTATGGCCTCCATTACCAGAACTGGATGGTTCTTATACATTTGGAAATAAATTTTAAGATCTAAACGAACAAAAATTCTTCGGTTATCCTGAGTCCAGGTCCAGGAGCCCTGACTATTTGGCTGTACAAAATCTCGCCTAAGCTCATATAAAGAAATTACCCAAACCTGTACTCTTGTATTTAAAAAAAAAACAACCCAAGTTTGAATTTTAATCATTCTTCTCAAAGAACAAAATCTGAATGCACATGTAAATGACTCTTCACTTTCTGTTTCATCGTGGGCTAAGAGAGGAACAACCAAATCACTACAATACAAGGCAGGCTAAGTGTCGGGGGTGGGGGTGGGGAATTTTTGTTGAATTTTTTTTTCTTAATTCCAGGAAATACTGGAAAGCTTGCATGGATGTCTGAAAGAGTGAGTTTTTAAAAAGGCTTACCTGACGTTTTTCAGGTCAAACTCATATCTAACATGTGAGAACTCCACAGGTGACTCAGTTTAAAAGACTACAGTAAATGAAAATAAATGCTGAAGAAAAATCTCAGTTAATGCAGCATACACTAGAACACGTTTGTTCGCAGGGAGTTTTGAATATGTATCTATTCCTGGTGTACCACTTCAGGCTGGTGGACTCGACTCTGCCGTCTAACTTTTCAGGAACAGTAATAATAGTAGTGGCTATTTTTGCCATTTCCTTTTCTGTAATTGCTGTATTCTAGATGTTACATTTGGGTCTGTCCATTTCATGGAATATAGGTTGCCTGGCAGCATGTGTCAAGCTACTAAATTTTATGTTACTTGGTTTTCCTTTTCGCATTTAAAGATGCGTAGCGTGGACTATAGCAGTTTTTTGTTTTGTTTTTCTTCTAGCAAACTGTTTTGTAGCTGGCATCAGAGGAGTCTCGGAGTTGCTCTGGGTTTGTTATGGCTAAAGCTGCAGAGGAAGTCCAAGTGAATCACAGATAATTGTAGTCCTCAGGATAGCCATTTTGTTAAAAGAATTAGCTTCATTAATCTTTCTAATCTGATAATTAAACAGAGGATAAAACATCATCAGAGCAAGACAAAAACTGTATTAAAAAAAATACCCAACACTATTGAATGGTATCTAAAGATCTTATTGTAGTGCTTTCTAAAGGGAAAAAAAATAGAACCAAAGAGAGAATGTTCCAATGATGTTTTCTTCTGGAAATAAAAATGCTGGTTCCTCTGGAAATTTTTTAGAAAGGCACATAAGATAGCATTGGGGGCCTACATTTTCTGTCAAATATTTGAGGTAATTTTTGGCAATTCCGGGCATTTCTTTAAGAAAGTAAAAAAAAAAAAGTTTTGGTGCTATTTTTAAATTTACTGTTTTCAGAGTTTGAACATATCTAATATTTTATGTAATTGAATCTGCCACATTTACCGGCAAAATGTTTATCTAATACGAGATTTTAGAAATTACCTTTTCCATTAGGAGACAATCATGATCTTGCTGTTTAGCTATCAGACTGAGACTTGAAAAGTGCATCCAGTTCCCAGTCTGTTATAGACATCCTTACTTAAAACCCCAGTGTGGAAAAGGGTGATGGACAGGGAAGTCGGGGGGCTCAGAGGGGTCGATGCAGATGTGGCATCATTCTGCGTGTGCTCTGTGTATGCGCTCAGTATGGAAAAGGACAAAAGTATCTGCGCAGCAGCCACTTTCAGTAAATACTGCTTGCAGTCGTGTGTGTCACGTAGTGTGAAGGCAGAATGAAGTCTTTCATTCTTAAATAAACAAACATTTAAAAGGATATTTTGTTTAAAAAAGCGAAGATGCTGTTGCAAGTAACTATTTTATTTTCTTAATTCTGTTTTCTTCTTTCAAATTTCTTTAAAAATTAACTTTTAGTACAACTTGAAAAAAGTCTTTGAATTGATGCAATTCTTGGCAGCCTGTAAGTAGGAGAGCTATTTCCAGGAAGGATACTTTTGTTTAAATACTTGATGCCAATTCTGTTTTACTATTGTGATTTGTATATCATGCAATGTTTGTTTATTGTAAGGTCAGTGTTTGTTGTAAAGCAGCTCAGGTTACAGATACATATGTGAAAGGACATAGAGAATATTTGTGTAGAACATACTTTTTCCTTCCATCTTCATAACCCAGGAGAAGAATGTTTATTTGTAATTCCTGAAGCTTGTGTATTCATGCTTTCATCTTGGCGCTTGCTGAAGAAATTATTATTATTATTATTTTTAACTGGGAAATAAAGCTGCTGGACAATTTTCAGGCAAGTCTTGATAGCTTCTAGAGATGTTTCCAAAAATAAGATATTGTTCATTTTCTAGAAATTTGGGGGAAAGAGGTTAGTAATTCATAGCCAGTTGCTGAGATCAAAGACACTTCTTGGCACACCTCCAGGGCTATCTTAATTGCATATTCTGTAGTTTCAGCCACTTTGGGGGGGGGGGGGGGGGGNGGAGGAGGACATTTCTTTCATATCTAAATCAGATCGGCAAAATAGAAGAATAAGAATTTACCAATTAGAGGTTTTCTTCCTTCTGCTGATGAGCTCTGGCTTGCAGCTGATGTCAGTGTCAGACATCAACAAACTACTTATAAGTTCCAGAGAGTGTCATCGAAGTACAGTTTGTCCATTTGCAGCATATTGAATCAAGCTGTTTCCCTCCTAATGAAGGATTAATTTCTATCGTGAATACAAATGGAGAGAACGTTTAATGTGGTTGCCTTTCAGATAAGAAAAGCCTTTCGCCTTTCTTCCCAGGGAGCTGAACTGAACTCAAACTCATAAACAGTAGTTGTTGTTTTAATTTATTTTTTTTTCTTTTATTTGGAACAAAACCTAGGCTAAATGTGAGTTTTGTTGCTAACTGGAACAAAGCCAGCACAGTTTTACTTACAGCTGAAACAAAGTGGATTCAGCTCCCTGCTGCTTTCTTCGCAGTGGCTAATTGATGATTGTAGTAGGACCTCTTTTGAAAGTTACTGAAAGGTGTTGCACAGTAATGTTTAAGAGACTGAAAATGTGAACCTCGTGCAGGAAGGATCTGAGATCAATGCTGAAGTGTTTGTGTGAGGTTTTGTGTGAGATATAATTATTTTCTAATAGTTGGTCTGGGAAGATCTTCCGTCTGAGGCAGTTGAGAGCTTTACTCAAACCAGGGTGTCATCAGTGTTTTTAACTTTTGTTTTAAAATACAGCTGGTTAATAGACAAGTTCCAGAATCTTTCTTTTTGACAGAGGACTAGAATAGGATTAACAGATGAGAAACTAAAGGGCAACTTCACATCATCTAAATATCACAATTTCCTAGCACTTATTTATATCCTGCCTTCGGAGATTATTTTACCTCGTTTAGGAAGGATTTGAGTTTATGCCACCTCAGTCTTAGATCTTCCAGCTGTTAATGTCCCTGATTTTTGAGGTCTCAGAATCAGCACAGCTATTTCCTTTATTCTTGGTACGGTAATGCTATGTGGGTATTTCCTACTCTGCACTGACTTGAGTTTCCCAGAGTACACCTGGCAGGAGGAGAGTGCAAGAAAGGAGTGTTTTGACCATAAAGAGAAGAAAAATACCATATGCTTTACAGGAAACAGGTAGTGTTGCTTTGATATTTTAATCTCTAAGACTTTGCATAGTAAGTCTTACTTAAGGCAAGTAAGAAAATATGGAAATTACTTAAGGAAATAAGGAAAAATGTATGCAGTGCACCAAAACTGTTGTATATGACCAGGAAAAGTACCAGTCAATCCTCAGGTCCTCTACTTATCCATGTACTTACTGTTATGCAGATACCTATTTCATGGTGATTGCCCAAAGTTTTGCAAAGATGTCTACTCAGAGGAAATATTATTGCAATTTAGGAGAAACTCCAAATATCTTTTCAGTTAAATCATTACATTTGGGTGATTCCTGAGACTGAACAAATGTGCAAACTGTGAGTTCAGCTTATGCGCATCAGCAAGTGGTCATCTGAAATTGTACTGCAGTAAAATAATTTGGCAACATCAGTCAGTTTTTAATGTGTATTAACTGGCTAACCACGATGTGCTCGCAGTCCTGATTCTCTCTCTGTTCAATGTTTTATTCCTAGGTGTGTAGGTAACCCCCTCCCTTCTGGTTGCGGTTCTGTAGCATGACACTAAAAAATTTCCGTAAGCCAAGACGATAAATGTGTTTTAAATTTTTTGTTATAGCAAGTTTTTCCCTATGGTGTGGAGAGTGCCACTGCACTAGTGAATTAAAGAATAGAATTTGAAAAGCTTTGTGATGAAATTACAGGTCAGTTCTTACCACATGATGCAATTTCTTTATTCTTAAATCAAATAACCATCTGCTTGGGAAAGTGATTGTGCTCTGAAGAGTTCCTTTTCTTTCTTGAAATACGTTTAGCAGATGTTTCAAGTGAGTGGCTTTATGCAGACTTCTGTTTTGTAGTTGGTTTTACTGTCCTTTCACTCAAAGAGTTGTTGAGCGTTGTTCAGCCAAACCCAGCTCTTATGTGTTGTACTTCATGTTATCTCTGGGCTTGTGTAGGTTCTTTGTACTTTATCTTTGTTACTATTACTCAAATAATGCAACCTCCATTTCTACTGTGGACACAGTTATAGTACAGTGAAAATGTGCTTTGTAACTTTGGCTTATTCCCCTGCCTTCGTAAGACAGTAATAGAAGACATTTACATCATCAGAATAACTGTACTGGGATAAATAAACCAATAAAACAGCACACACGTGTGCCTGAGACACTCATACTGGTACGAGTCTCCATTGACCTGTTCAAGCTCGGAATGCCCTGAACAGTTAGTCTAAGCAGCCTCATCCCTCAAAGTTATTGACTTCTTTTTCTGCTCATGAAGAAATTTCTCTCTCATTGTTTTATTTCCCTCTCTCATGAATTCTGATTGTAGGTATTTAGAAACCATAACCAGTTTGGGTGTATAACTGTTAAACACCTTAATAATAGTTAATACCTTGTGCCATATGTACTCTCGCCACCTGAAGCTTTCAAGAAAATGAAGATAATCTCTTCCTTCCTTCAGATCAGGGAGTCACAAACTTGGTTTCATGCAGTGACCCTTCTGTGGTCATGCTGGTTGGTGCCTTTGTGGCTGTTTGTACTGCTCTACTGTCTTGTTGTATGTAAATATAGCCATCTGTCCAAGTTTATTTTCTGGCCTCTACCAGAAAATCAACCATAAACACCCTAGTTCCAGGACCATGGACCATAAAAGTTGTTCTTCTTGTAAAACACAAAATGAGTATGTGACTTCTGAGTGTGTAGAGGTGCATGCTTGCGCGTAAACACACATGCATTTGTGTGTCATTATGCATTCAAAAATGTTCCTCCATTGGTGCCTGGGACACCTTAGGTACAGTAGATTGTGGAACATCAAAATCGTATCACATGTGATCCAGGACACTGCAATTGAATATTGGTATATGCTATATTAAGTAATGGAAGGATTCTTGTTTTAGAATTGATTTCTGAATACTGTGGTTATTTCAGCTGAATCTTGTTTTTCCCTGCTGCTTCTGTTCTGTATTATGTCTGTGCATGTGTCTGGCACTGGAAAGTGTTTGATCTTTTCTGTAGGTCATGCAAGATGTTTGATGTCTTTTTGTTGACTTTTGAGTATGAGTAAATAAATGATGGAATCCCCTGTGGCCAAAATTTCTTAACTTTTATGTATATCATTGTGGTCAATTACAATGCGGCAAGCTGTGTTACGTTTTTCTGTAATTATAATAATCAAATATGTAACATTCATAATGAAAGGCAGATTTGTGAACTTTGTGGCAGTGCACTGGCTCTGAAAGGGACCTGCTTTCTTTGGCCACAAGAGCAAAAGGCTGGGGGGGGTGGAAATCATGGAGGCAAACGGATTCTAGGGAAGTTTTCTCAACGTGTTTTCTGGGTGATTACTTTAAAAGTCAAGTTTACGTCATGTAATTAATGATGTAATATATGACATCTGTTAATTTTCAGATAATATTATTAAATAAAATTTTCTCAGCTATTTTGCTGACCTTACGGAGCCAATTGCAAAGCTGTCCATTTTAGGTAAGCTTGCTAGGGATTCAGGTGTGAATCCTGGGGGAAGTTTGCAAATGTAATCTTACCTCTAGTTGTTATTTACATCAAGTGTTTGCTTCTCTTCCAATAATGATGCTGGTTTTGAAAGTTTTTAAAATACTTGGGGTGCAGTCAATTTGACTATATTGAAAAGTGTCACTGTTAATGTTTCATTTTCTATTAAATAAGTTAAAGTAGGTACTATATTAGCTATTTAAATTGAAGCAGAAAAATCTTTCAGTTAAAGAACAAAAGACCAACACAGACTCTATCTCCAGTCATTCTCTATTAGATTACAACTGTTCTCATTTTCTTATGCATTTTCATGGAAATAATATTTTATCAAAATTGGAGAAGTAAATACCCCCCAAAACAGCAGACGTAACCCCCCCAGCCTTTGCAGATATCAGTTCTTTAGACGCACAATCCCTTCCCTCCTCCTTTCAGAGAAGTTGTGTGTTCAAAGAGAAACTTTGTTATGCTGTGCTCCATAAGTGTTAATACATACTGATTTCTCAAGTCCTACGTGACTCAAATAACCATCTGCAGTGACAGATCATGTGCTTGGAGGTTTATGCTTTAAGCTACCCAAATATCAGATAATCCTAGAACATCACAACAAGAGGTGCAAATCAGGTTTTATGGTTTAATTCTTTCTGTATCTGTAGCTTATACAGTCCATTTAGGTTTATACTGTGGCCAAAATCCTAAACAGCTTTGTGGTCAAAGGAAGTTTGCTGTATTTCACATACTGTCTCGCTAAGGAACATCAGAGTAAAACTTACTCAACCTTTGTATGGTGAGGAAGTTCAGTTATGGAAAATGCATGTCTAGTCATTGTTTATTTCAGATCTGAGATTTATGTCAATGACTATGCTTAAATTTCTCTCAAGAGACAAGTTGGCATTTAAATGAGTACAGTGCACCTAATCTTAGGTGACATTCTTGTGTTGGAACATAGTTGTGTGATGGACTCTGTTGTTAAGATCAGATGAAAACCTACGGTAATGGGGCACTGAGCCACTGAAGATAGCAGTTTATCACCTGTTTACAACAGGTCTCAGTTTGCTCCATAGGGCACTCAAAATCTCTGTGCTGGTGCTATCAGCTAGAATGAAAAAAGTACCCCCAAATATTGATGGAATAATTCAGGCTGCACAGTGGTCAAGAACATAAAATCTTCTTCGTGTTCAAACATGAAGCATTGGTGCAACCCAAATAATTGCATAGCATATTCTGATCTTCCTTATCCCTGTAAGAGAGTGTGTGGTTTCCTTTGCAAAATCAGTCCAAGAAAATTCTGTCCAAGTTTCATATTTTTGAGGTTGGTAATTATGTCTTGCACCTGAGAGGAGGAAAATGGTGAGCTTAGGACTCAATTTTTCAGAAGAATGCTTGGGAGTTAAAAGCTTGCAAAAAGCAAACCTTGAGGAAAAGCTGAAGTATTTGCACAATGTTCTGCATAGTTTGATTAAATTTTGCATTACTCAGCGTTGCACAAGAATTGTGATGCTTTAGAAATGCTGCAGAGAAATATTTAAGCATTTTTTTGTTTGATATTGTTTTTACTGATGAGTATTAACTGAATGGAAAAGAAAGGAAATTGCCTCCTAGATATGTGCCTATTAAAGTTGTTTTAAAACAAACAAACAAACCCAAAACTTGGATGTCTCTGGCATTGCAGGAAGACAGGATGTGTGTAGCTTGACAAAGTGAAGCTTAACTAAGGAATAGGAGAAATGGTCCAGTGGGCAGTCTGGGCCTCCAGAGACCAGAGTTCAGTTCTTGTTTAACTGTACTTCTTATATGACTTTCTGGCAAGTCATTTAGTCTAGCTTGTACCTTTGGGAGTATCTCATTTTACAGATGGGGAACTGTCTCAGAAGGGTGTTGAAAATAAAATCCATTAATGACTGTGAAACTATATAAATGTCTTCAATATGCTGAAACTTGGCCATAATTTCAACATGGGTTTTTTCCTCTGAAAGTATGTCTGGTTTTATGGATGGTTGCCTTTTGTTCCCTGAAACGGGCTACTAATATGCTTTATTCATGCCTGGAGTTTTTCAAGATCTGTGCTGCTTTCCAGCAATCGTTGTACTCGTCTCAATATGCTGCCACATACGGATTATTTTAGCAATATAGAAGTTGTTTAAAGTGCCTTTACAATTAATGTTACTTGCACCTACTAAAACTCTGTATTGTAACAAAAGTCACAGCAATAGCATGGGCCAGTAACAGGATGAAATGCTTTGGTGATCAAACATTTTGCTGAATGATAGTTGTTACGTATTTTGTTGCATGTGGAGAATGCATCATGTGTATGTGAGGCATATATTTTGCAATGTGTCTTACAGCAAAGCTGCTCTTGTATCAACTCCCCTGTCTCATCCTTGGTTTGCGTCTTGCCTTGTTCCCTGTTGTCCTTTTGAACGGTCTTGTCTTTTTAGATATCTTCTCATAGTGTCTTTCTGCATGTATAAATGCTTGGCTGCATCCAGAGAGAAGTATTTTTAGTCAAAGGGAAGGGTCAGAATTGGAACTGCCATGATCAGACTGTTTCTATTGCATTCAAGGATGTGTGTTATATTCAGCTGAATTCGGCCAGTCATTCTGTTTCTGGTTGCATATGTCTGAGGGCTTTTCACATGTGATAACTTTCAGGGCATTTGGTGAAAAATTATGCTGTATGCGTCTTTTGTTACTTATAAAATGACATTGCATAGTTTCCACCTTTTTCTAAGTGTAGTTTAACCTGCAGATCGAAAGAAAAGGCATGTAGTTTATATTCTAGTAATCTGACTGTTTTGGGGGTATTTATACCATTATATGTCTAGGTATTAAATTAGAAATGTTTTATGCAAAATTAGAATTGAATCAGTCCTTGTTGTTCCATACTTGCTTTGATACATGAAAGACCTGAGATCAAAAGGATTGCTACCAGTTTAGGAGATTCTGCTTTTTTTGGGGTGTTCTTTTTACGTGTAAGGTCAGCTGAGGCAGCTGGCTTCTGGCAAAAGTACTAATTCATGTCAGCGATGAGACTGTCAGCATAGGTACTCACTGAAATGAAATGTGGGTATTTTATAAATCTGAACATAAGAATATGTCCATTTTGTTCTCATTGGTGTTAGAACATTCTAAGACTGAAACATAGTTTCTTTTTAAAAGAAACTGCCTTTTATAAATACCTCATTCTGCTTAGAGCATCAGCAAAAATTCTGAATCAAAATCAGTAAGCAGCACTTCTAATAAATTGCATATGAAAACAGTCCACTTGATGGGTAATGGAAACTTGGGTTCAACGCCCCAGTGTTTTTGCTGCCTCACTTCCAATGCTGTTTGTACTTAAATGGGCAGAACAGAGATTTTGTGATGGTGGTTACCAGCTCCTGCAGATGCCTGATTCTTCTGCAGGGATGGTGTTGGGGTTTTGTATTTGTGTGTGTGTAGTGGGATTTGAACTGCATAAAGTATTTTACTGAAAGCTTAACCAAACAGAATACAGTGCTGATACAAACAGAACATTAAACATGCCTGTCTTTAATACAGCCATCTGTTGAGTGCTATAGCAGTTTTTCAAAAGCCTCCCTCAGCATAGACATCAAAGTCTATTCATGCACCTGTGCCTCTGATCTTCTAATATTTTTTTTATTTAAAAACTGCAAAGGGAGAGGAGCAATATTTCAAGATCTGTAGCTTTATTTAAAAAAATAAAAGCAAACCCTGAAAAACCCAAAACTCCCCCACAAAACTCATGCTGCCAGTTCAGAAATTGTTAAAAATGTCTTTACTTAATATTCAACACTTTATTTATGGAAAAACACTCAACCACGCTTTCATTTTCCTCTCCTCTGAGTAACCCCTGGCCTTGCTAACACCTATTTCCTGCCTTGGCTATTTACAACGCAGCTGCTGAGATCATTTTCTTGATCTGTTGGTCCGATGACATCAGCCGGACCTGTGAACTCCTCCACCGGCTTGCTCCCCAACGGCACAGAAGCGTTTCTGTGCGAAGCTGGTTGGTGGAGGGAGGAGCTTGTGTCACCCTGATGCGTTCAGCAGCTGTGGCCCAAAAGAGGGAAACAGCAGAGGTGCCCCTCTCATAAAGGTCCTCTCAGGTGATGAGAGAAACCCGGAGACAGAAAAGGTGGCCCCGTGGAGCTGCCGGCTGAATGCAGACAGGCAAAGCCTGGCGTAGCCCAGACATTTTAGTGTCTCCTTCCTTTCCTCATTTACTTGCTAATTTGCAAAGACCAACTTGATTGGTCTCCCAAGTTATTAGTGTGAAATGGTGATCTCCTGATTATCATCTTAATGGCCTAGTACCATACCCTGATGCCTGCCGCTCGTGAACTAGGAGGCAGCTGAGTGTCGTTTGCTGACATTGGCGAAGCAAGGCCCACCTTCCCCTCTTGCGGCAGAGCAGCCTGGCATGGAAGGAGGAGGACCGTGGCCAGGTGGGAGGGGAGGTGATCTGTTCCTGGCCACAAGCCCCGTGTGTGGTTGCCTCGGCTTAGCAGCGGTGTCAGGAAAAGTTCTGGGGTTGCTGCCTGTGGAGAGCAGGGCTTGGCTGGACTCTGGCGATGTGCCACGCTCCCTTCTCACCCTGTGTCCAGTCAGACTGGCACCGAGAAGGGCCCACAATCCTGCTGCTTTTTCACTTGGGGGCTTTTTGGGGCACAGAGAATCATAGAACGGTTTAGATTGGAAGGGACCTTAAAGATCATCTAGTTCCAAACCTGCTGCCATAGGCAGGGACACCTCCCACTAGACCAGGTTGCTCAAAGCCTTGTCCAACCTGGTCTTGAGCACCTCCAGGGATGGGACATCCACAACATCTCCTTTTCCCTTTTACTCTCCCGCCCTGTGTACCCTGGTTTGGTACTTGGCAGGCCTGATCTCATCAAGTTCTGTGTGGGTGTCAGGACCCATGGGGCACCAACAGGCCCCAGTGTCCCGGCCCAACCCCCGGGGCTCCCCCACCCTGCCCACAGCCCAGGACCCCATGTCAGCCCCCGGGGCCGTCAGACCCTGCCCCGGTGAGCCTGCAGCAGGGACAGTCTCCAGCTTCCCATGTCCCTGCCCTGCCCGGCCATGGGCCCAGCTTCCCTTCCCTGGGGAGGTGCCTAATGCCCGGGGCTGGGGCTGCCCCGGTGCCTCCCCGACTGCCCGCTCCTGGCTGGGGCCGTGGGATACAGGACAGGCCTTGGCAGACAAAGCTGCGTGAGGCACCCTGGCTGCGGGCATGCGATTTTATCTGTGTGCTTTACTTACTAAAATAGAATGAAAGTATACTATTAATGTACACCATGTCGCTTCACTCAATCTCTGAAATCGTGTGACAAGTAAGAGCTGCTGATTACATAGTGTTCCAGTTACAGTTTAATTTTTGAGAGATAGGCGGCTGCAAAAATTGTCTGTAATGTGTGGGACACCATTAAGATACTCAAATGCAGCAGTATTTAGAGTTACCGGTGAAATGTGTGGTAAAATACAGGAGGATGTGTAATGAGCTCTTCATTGTGGTGCCTAAACGTACAGGAGCTTATTCCCACAGTCTGTGAAATCTTGAAGTACAGCAGCTTGATACTAAGAACCTGTATTTCATGCTGAGTGAAAGTGATCTCCACAAGAGCAAAGACTCCTTAAAATCTACCAGAATGGTGTGGAAATAAACAAATTTTGTATTTCAGAAAAAGAGGATAAAGCATCTATTTCTTTCTCCCAGTGGGGATACAAAGGGCATATTATAAACACGTGTTAACCGGCCATATGAGCTGTGTGTGTTCACTTCCCCCATTCTGTGACCAGAGCTGATCTGTCGCGCTGGGATCTGAATAGGCCACAGTGTTGTTTTTCACATTTGCATAGCTGGGCTCAGTATAAATTACAGTAAAAAAGTTACTCGATACTACCACTTTTTAACTGTCTTCCTTGTCGCCTTGGAAATAGTGGTGTAAATGTATGGCAGAACAGTGCTTTAAATATTTGATTTGTAAAATTCACTGGGTTCAAGCTCTCCAAGTGCTAAGGGCACACACTTCTCTTCACTGAAGGTACAGGGTCCTCAACACCTCTTTGCAAAAGGAGGCTCTGGTACTGAACTGTAGACCTGCCAATGTGACTGCCTACACCTTGGCTTCACAAGTTTTGGAAACTTTTTGTTTCCTGCATGTGCAGTCACTTGCTTTGAGAACCATTGTAAGTTTTCTTCTAATTCTCTTCTTGATTGCAGATTGACTTGGAGCCAGAAGGCAGAGTGTATGTCATCATAGACCTTTCAGGATCATCAGGTGAAGGTAGGGGCTTTCAATATTTTATCTTATTCTTTCATGAATGGAATCTCCCAAGGGCCTCTGAAATGGAAGTATTAGAGGAGGTGCTGAGCCAATATCCTCTTAAATCTGTATGAGCTGAAGTTAAAGTGAGTACATTTTGATGTATCTGCCTGTGAGTCAATGAGCAGTTGCAGTTCATCTTACCCTGTTAATCACCAATGATAGCAACATCAGCTAAAAGGACAGTAATGACATGAGAATCATTTAGTAGTATGAAGTTCCAGAAGAAACTTCCAAATTCTTATTTTTGGAAGAAGGTTAACCGTTATGTAGGTAGAAATCACAAGATTTCAAAGGTGGGGGGAAGAGTTTATTTCTTTTTAAATTATTCTAGTATTTGGTATTTTTCCACTAAATGTTTTCTTTTTCAAGTAAAGTAATGACCAAAACATTGTAATGGTAAGAGGTGTTTTCATTTTTATGATACAGCAGTTATAAGTTGTGACAAAAAAAAAAAGACGGAAGAGAAGTATTTATTAAACTCTTAAGATATTTTTCTGCTGTTAAGTGGCAACAGAGTCAGGTGGTATATGGTGGGAATAAGAGAATTTATGGAGAAGCAAATCTGTATCTTAGTCATGCTCTCAATGACAGTCTGACCTGCTGAAATGGCCTGGATGGCTGGTTTGGGTTTGACTATTTTAAATGATGTCCACTGATCAGCTTTCCCCAGTAGTTCGTAGAACTCAACTAAATGATGTTATCGTTGGTTCACAGTACGTAAAGAAGATTCAGATAAACCCTGACAGGAGCTGAAACAGAAAATGCTATGAAATGAAATTATTTTGCCTGGCACAGTTTAGAAACAGGAGAAGAATGTGTTTATATTTCTGTTCTACATAATGAATTGCTGTGCTCTGACCAATTACTAACAGTAGCTTGCAAAAACACATATTGCTCTAAATCCTGAATTTTAAAAACAAAGCAAACAATAATTTAAACTTCATCTTATAGCCAAGTTTTGTACCCACATAAGATATGCTCTTTCTTTTTTGTCTTCCTGCATATTGAAGAAAATATCAGTTTAATAGTAGTTTCTACTTATCTTGCTAATTGGCATGCCAGTGATGGAACTAAAATGTGGTTAAAGGCATTAGTGTGGTTCTGTCATAAGGCATGTAGATGTTCTGCCAACCTTTCACTGATAGTTAGTTTATACCCAGATGAGGATAGTGTTACTGTTCCATCACAAGGTGCATTCAGGTGTGTCAGACTGTCAAAGAGCAGGAAGAATGGTGTTATGTGGTTCTTCAAAAGCTCTTTAAAACTCTATAACCTTTTATACAGGAAAAGAAGAAAAGGCTATGGTAATGTCTCTTATATTATGTGGTGCATTAACCTGTGACACTTGAAAGGTTCTTGGAAAGAAATTTGCAGAACTGGAATTTGTGTCGCTACATCAGTGGTGAAGGGGATCACTCAAATGGAAACAGGCCACTGAGGGAAAACAGTTTGCGAAATGCTTCTTACAGGAAGCCCTTGGGAAGACCAGGAGGCTTTAGTTAGGGTGAATTTGGTGGAACCCTGGAGAAGTTGGTGTGGTTACATAATGCAATTGAACTTGTATAGTTTTAGAGCTTTCCCATGCAATTAAATAACCATGGAAAAGCGTTGTGTAGAAGTATTGCAAAATTCTCTAAGAAAGTTACGGTTTTCCTCACAAGGGAAACTGGACCAGGTTTGTACAACAGTTCGTAAACAGTTTTTGTAGTGTTTTGTTAGTGATGTTTTGAAATCCTATTTTTAGACTGCTTTATTGGGGCTGAGGCCTGGCTAGTTCTGGATGAGTCTACTTTCGCTTCAGCTGTCTTAGTGAAGCACCTAGTTTAACATAACAACTGTATGCATCCTTCTGTAGTGAACAGAAACACTTAACCCACACAGAAACTAACTTAGACGTTTTTGAAACATGTATTTCATTTGGTTGATGTATATATACATATATAAATATGGATGTAAATAGAAATACATGATATGTATTTTATGCATTTCCACGGGACAGTTCACTGTGGTTGATCTGTATTGGTTGACTATGAAAAGAACATAAGATTAAGGTTAGACTAAATGCATGACTTTGGAGTGGTTAGGGCTGGTTGAGGTGATTGCTACTCTTGACCTAATTTGTTAACCAGGATCTTATTTTTGAACTCCAGTCTTCATTGTGAGTAGCAACAGAGTACACACCCATTAGTGCAGTGTGAAAAGAATGCTATCACTAGTTCACCTCAGATTCTGGAGGGGAAAAAGTTGGAAATTTATGAAAATAAAAATACCTGTAGCAACAATTTTAACTGGAGGGAGTAATCGTGTTGCATGTTTCTAAGTTAGCAGTATTTAAAACAAGATGGGCAATAAAAATAAATTTCAGCCATTGAGATGTAGTATATACTTGCCAAGCAGTATTGTCTTGTAATTCTGTGTATTGAAAATTGGACCTGTTTATTCTATGTGATATATGCAGGTTTCTAATTATCAGTAATCGATAATGTGACTTCAGTTAGCTGGCACTTTTCTAGAAGATTTTTTTAAGATAGATATCCAAATTTTATTTTGGTATAATTGACTTAAGATTAGTTGAATCCATTAATATGGGCAGACGGCTTTGTCCTCTACTAAATTGCCTCTAAGATGCAAAAGTCCTAATTTTGCAAGTGAGCCCTTATGTGAATAAATTGCTATATAAATTGAAAGTTTACATATAAAACCCTAAATGGTGGATAAAGAAGAAACATTCTCATTAGTAGTATATTCTCAATACTTTTAGTAAGCTTTTACATAATACTGACTTAAGATGTTGTTGCCATATACCTCTTAAAATTCAATTGTCCCTTAGTCCCAGCTGCTGGATTGCTTATCCTTCTGCACTATTTGCGCTTGCATGGCAAAACAATGAAGACAGTTCATTGTTATAAGCTGACTTCCTCAACAAAAGTAGACATTTTCTCTTCCTCCTTCCCCCTCCTCTAAACTGAATGTTTCATGGACTTCCATCACTTGTGTGGCTTAGGTGTACAGAACGGATGGAAATATGGCAGATTACAAAGGGAGGTAAAGAGTACTTCAGCCTCTCCCTGTCCCGTTGGGACAGACTTGTTAAGAGCCACCCTTAGATATCAATATCAGCATCTGGCAGGTCTTTTTGTGTGGAACTGTAGAAAGAAGGGCTGAGTTGCTGGCTTTGCTACTTGAAATTTTTTTCCCATTCTAAAGACAAGCTACAAATCCACGGGAAGTTACAGAGCTATGCTATCTTCTCTGCCACTTCCTATATTCTGAAATTTCCTTCAGAAGCCACTTGAAGGAGAAGCTCTACTTCTCCAGCACTAACAGGGCACTTGTGAGGGGGTAGCCTGGAAAGCCTGAGGCTTTAGACTGCTCTCCACTGGATATCTTGCAGCACTGCCAGCTCTCACAGTGGGTCATTCAAATCTCAAGGTATTTGGATTTGTTCTGAAAACATCACTTTCTAGAACTTGCTCCTATTCAATTCTAGTCTTTGAAGCAGAAAAAGGTTGGAAAACACAAACACTGAAGTCTGAGAAGTGGAAAGCAAGCTATATAAAAAAAAAGCCCTTACAAGAACAACAACAAACATTTTTGTCATCACCTTTTTTACACTAATCCTGTTTTGGAGCCTGCTTATAGCTTCTGAATATTTGTTCTGCACTGAGAGGGAGGGGGAGTAACTATTTATTTTAGCAATCTTTTGTAAATTCTGTAGTAGGAACTGTCTGGCCCACATAGTGAAAAGAAAATGCTAAATGAACTGTTTATCATGCAGAAGGTGATGTCCTCAAAATTTAGGATTTAATTTTTTTCTGCTGAAATTTGAACATTGCCATATTGTGCTTTCAAAACCAGGTCTGCAAAATACTTTAGCATGCTTTGTTGATGTGGACATAGAAGAGGGGGAGAAAAGAGCTCTTAATACATTTTTAAAATTCTCTGTTTTAAACTCTGTTACCAGTATTTCTGTAACACCTGTGATCCAGGTCTTTACACTCTATGCTGAAATTGATCTGCAAGGTTATTTACCTTCTGTAGATTTACTTTATTTAAAATGGCTCTGTGCGTTCAGTGTAAATATGTATTTGTGTCTGCCATGAATGGAAACAGCTGTGTCAGTGGAAACTTCCCAAATGTAGATACACAGTAAGGTATCCATTCACAGGCTAAAATAACTGCAACAGTTAATCAGTAAAGTTTGATTTATAGAAATATTTGTTTATAATTTTATTGGATTTTTAAAGTGTTGACAAATAATAACTGCCCACTCAGAACTTTAAGGGATATTTTAAAAACAAATCACTTTGGTCAAACAAACAAATGGAGCTTCTGTGCACCTGACACAGCATCTGGTAGTATTAGTTGGAATTTTTTGCTTAACTTTATTGAACCATGTACTGTGCCATGTTCAAGCACATAGGATCTTTAAGAATAAGTGTTTCTGATAACTTGCTTTTGGGAGACCAGATCAAAATATGGGTGATTGTTGTTGTTACTGTGCCAGAATTTGTCAGACTTGCAATGCATGTAATCAGTCAATTCTGGTATTAACCAAACATCTGGTGACTCCACTTTACATATGCAGGTATAAGAAAAACAAAGTTTATAGTAGACCCATGTTTGTAAGAAGTAAGTAGCCTGGGAAAGATGTATCATATTTATTCTCTGTTACTTTGCAAACTGGATGTAATGATTGCACGGGTTTTTAGTCTTGGATCTTCAGCTTCTGCCAGGGCTATGGAGGAGGGCATGTCTGTTTACCAGTCTTTCAATGAACAGGGGACTCTCTAAGACATGCTGTCTTATTTCTTCAGTGCTGCTTGTTGTCCGAGGTCATATTGATTTTCTATATTAATTCCGTGTGGCCGTAGCATATGCGTTATTTCTAGGCTGAAGTGCACTCATAGACTGTTTTATTGACATGCTTTGGCAATGTTTTTTCATCTATTTTAGTGCTTATAGAGTTTTGTGAGGGAAGTTTTCTGAATTATTTCAGAAACGCTTAAGAGCTCTGGTGTAGCTGATCAAGATCCAAATGCAGGTTGAAAGTTTAAAACATAACTAATATGATGACACAGTGATTCAATTTATGAACTGGAATAACAGATGGCCATCAAGTAGGTAAGAGAGGTAAATTGCCTGAGGAATGATTAAAAACATTTTCAACGAAGTCAGTTTTATATAGACTGAAAGACAGTGCTGCTATATTTAAAAGCTTGTGACCTCCCTGCTGCATTTGTCATTGTAGATTTCTTGTTTCTTCAGAATTATTGGTTTATGTGTGACACAAATGTATACAGTTACTCATGGTAGCTTTCTACCAAATTACAAATTAAGTTACCATTTGCAACATGTCAGTATTGAATCAACGGTAGAATGACTTCAGAATGACCTTGGCATGTTAGTTTTTTTCTTAACTGTATTTATTATAGGTAGCGTGTAATAAAAAATTTAAGAACTACTCAAAACTTTTTTCTATGTACTATGTCTAATCAATTGTAAAGATTATTTATCATTGTTAAATGTCCCAATTTGCATTAGGCAATTTTCTTTCTATGCAATTACAGATTCCCCATTTTAGAGCAGGCAGTTGAATTGCAGTAAAACACCACAGCTCATGCTGCAGAAAGCAGCCTGTTGGAAGTTCTTGGTTATGTCTACAAGTTATGTAGTAACAAAAGATTACATCTTCTAATACATTCATCTTCAGATTCATCTGCTTGTAAGATACTTAAGTTTCACGGGATGAAGAACTTAAGTTGATATTTAACAGTAAAGCCTGTTAGCTGAAGTCATGGCAGTATTTTGTGAATGTAAAGCATTTTGTTAAGGTTGATTATTTGACCTTTTGCACTGAAATATCTAACAAAGAAGTCCTTAGGCTTCTGCCTATATCAGGTTTTGTATTTAAGTCAAAGTGCATGCGTTTCAAAGAGGGTTCCCAGTTCTCCCTAGCTCATTTACTTGAAGGCTCTCAGTTTTGCAAATAAGATTATTGCTGATTGGCAGAAGTTATGCAGGAAAAAGGAAAATAATATCAGTAGAAGTAGGATATGCTTCTTAATGCTATTTTTGTGTCTCATGCTTGATAAATCTATAGCAGATACAGTTTGTTAATCAGAATATCCACAGGATTTGTTCCAGGCATCCAACTTCGGTAGAATCAATACAGCAATAAAAATTGTATTTCTGTTCCATGTCGTAGCATCCTTTTGTAAATGTCTGTTAGTAGAAAATACCCCATGGGTTGGAAACTGTCTCTACAATTCCTAATGTAACCATTTGTCAGAGCTTTTGTTCCTTAGACTATTTTGTAGTCGTTGTTGCCATCATCATTAATTATTGTTCTTATGCTGTAAGGGCCCAGAAAATGAGATGTGGTTGCGCTAGTCACTGTCTGAACAGCGAACAGCAGAAGGTGCTTACCTAGAAGTCTCAAAGTCTAAATGACATGCAGCCAGGACCTAGTCTTCTTGCTTGGTGGTTTCAGGAATTTGTGTTAGTGAAGAGTGGTGTTTTCTTTTGCTGATGTCTTCTATTGCAAATAGAATACAGTGGGTTTTTTGTTATCTCTGTTTGTTGCCATTTTGGGACATTCCTGGTGCTGTTGAAAGATTCATCAGGCAGGCCATGAAATAGTACCTGGTAGCCATCAGCTGCTGATCTTGGGGTGTTGAACAGGCAGTGAAAGAATGTTTGTGTTTGTTCAGAATTTCTAGTATATGACTAGGTAGAGAGACCTCAGCTGAATATTCTTCCAGTGGGTGGAGAGCAGCTCACCTCTTTCTAGAAACATTTCTCAGTTTTTTAGAAGGTACAAATTGTTCTCTATTCCCACTGATACATCTCTTCCATCAGGATGTATCTAGCACACCTTATGCTACTGGCAGGAGGAATAGCGCACTCTCTAAAAGAAAGTTTCAAGTTGATCACCATCTCTTCATTGTGAATAACTGCATTTTAAGATTTTAACACAAAAGCTAACCTTCTTTATTGTATTAGTTTTGTCTGTGCTGGTTTAACCACTGGTTTACAAAGGCTTCCTCTTTTCTTTTGTATGTTTGTTTTTTAAATGAGAGTGGATTGAGAACCTGTTTATAATAGCTCATGCGCTTATGGTAAACACATGGAAAAGAGGAATCACAAGACTCCCTTAATAGCTTCACTGCACAGACTTTCTTATCTTTTATTTTGCAACCCAAAATTTGATTGAGCATTCAACACATGCACGCACATCCTTACCTTCCTCTGTATTTTAATATCTGAGAGGAAGCTGATGTGTTGGGAGTGGCTTAGGAAGAGCCATATAGAGTCTGGGGAGAGGCAAAGGTGGAGTCAGAGTCTGCTGCCCTTAGTGGGGGCCCCAACAAGCCTCTGCAGTGTCTCCAGAGCTGTAGGTGGAGTTGAAAGGATTAGCATGAATGGATCTGTTGTGGCATTGGGGCAGGAAGTCTTCCAGGGATAAAATATAAATTATCTGTGAAGTAAGGATGCTGCTTGATGCCTGGGAAGCTGTTTACCAAGACTCGGCAAACCACATGAACATTATATGTTTAGACTCAAGGCTGGGGCTTTTTCTGAGAGTTAAAATAATCTGAAACTATCTGAACAGGACATTTCTGAACCAGCAGTACTAACTGGATGGTTTCTGTCTGCAGTCACTTGACTCGGGTAGGTTTATGAGTTAGAGCTCTTTCACAATTGCAGTTCCCCCTGAAAGTTCTCAAGAATATTGTGTGCTCAGGGAGATAGGGTTTGAAGTATCCATCTTGTATAGCTTTTCTCCCTTCCCAACATAAAGCAAAATACCCAGTCAGAGAAACCAGGCACACATCTGTTGCTCTGCTCTGTTCAGTCTCAGGAGGGAGGACTCTGCTTTTTCTAAAGGCCTAATTTCACCTTTTTACTCATAGCTTGGGTAAAGATAGGATACTAGACTAGCTTTTCAGTTTTTGTTCTGTAGGCTTCCTTGCTTTCACAGAACAAGAGCAAGCAGTAGTGTGTGAGCCAACTTCAAATGTAACCAGAATCTTTGTTTTCAAAACTCATTATGCAGGGTATCAACTGAGAACCTATTTCCTTTGAAGCTTTGGGTGTATGTCAGTAGGGTTTGGGGGGGTTATTTTTTCCCCATTTCGCTTTTCACTTCTTCAGTACCAAAATATCAGCAGTCATTCAAACCACAAGTGAGGAAAAAGGGTAAAATCGAAGAAATAAAGAAGCTTAAACTGATTTGCAAAGTTTTCTCCTTCTGCTATGCCTTCATTTTCTCCTCTCAGGAGGGATAATTCAAAACTATTACTAATATGTCTTCTCTCTTGGGTCTTATTTCGTTTAATCTTAAAATACCTCTGTGCTGAAGTGTGGATGCTTATTACAAAAATGAATTATTTTTTTCTGGGCTTCTTTCTTTCTCTTCTTAGAACTAGTAATTTATTTTATGACTGCGTTTATAACTGGAAGAAATCTTTGCCCATCCAGATCTTGAGTTTCTAGTTTGTTTATTCCAAAAAAATGCAAAAACCAACCGAAAACCGAAACCCCAAGCACTGCATTTATACTAATATGGAAACCTGAAGGTTATGATGATCAGGCAGACAACTTTTTCATCTCTCAAATCAACAATTTTAAGTAAATAACTTGTTTTCCCAGAATAAGTTAATGTCAGTATATATCTGTAATTCATCTGACTCTGGTGCATGTTTACTTGTTGGTCTGGTAGGTGATGTGTTTCTTCTGAGACAAAATTTCACCTGTTGGTAGCAAGCTGTCTGAGAGCAGATTTCTGTGTGTTGTTACCTGAATGACAATAACTGGAAAGCCTGAGAGGAGGAGCTGTGAAAAAATATGTGACAGTCCACATTAAGTTCTCTGCTCTTGCACGTTAATACTGACTTCAGTAATGACACAGGCACTTGGTTGGGAAAGCGAACCTTGCAGACTAACTGTTCGAACCCCAAATTCGATTTAAAGTTATCAGTGCAAACGCAAATCAGCACTTGATGACAATTCAGTCTGTCGGTGCATGATCCTTTTAAACTGCAGTGCTCAATGAAGAGGTTCTCCAAAGGGAGCTTATGTAATTTCAACTTTGTGTGGCAAATGCCTTCGTAACGAACATCTCTCCGTGGATTTATAGCCATCCCTTGGATTGTATCCAGTTAGCTGATGGAACATCTGGTAAGCATTGTGTGTTTGTAATAAGCTCTTACTGTATAAAGCTGGCTCAAGCTTTTCAGGCAAAGATCGATGACCTTTTCTTGGCAGGCTTCTAGCTGTTTGCCAAAACAAGTGCTTTGCAGGGAGCAAGATGCTGGTAGAAGATTTGGCTTAAAGACGCCTTTGTATTGTACTGTAAGAGTTTGTAATTGTTTAAGGAAAATTGCATTAGACTGAAATAGAAAAGTAATGAAACTCATATACATACCATGTTCCAAACTGCTGTCCCTCTCTTCTCCGTTTATGTAGTAAAAGCTCTGATTTCCATATGTTGAGTTTTTTCCTAACAAAATTGTGCAAGGCCTTTGGAATAGGCATATCTAACTTTACCACTGTGTGTGCCTAGTGTGTCTTTTGAAGAAAACTTGATAAAAGTATCAAATTAAAAGCTATAGTGGTGTTTTCGTACACAAGTGAAACTAGTAATAAGATTTGAAATAGAATGCATTTTTGGAACTCTGTATATGGCTAGTTATTCCATAATACAAGACACAACATAGATTAATCCAATGCTCATTGTATAGCATTATATGATGTAAAAAATACATATAATAATATTTTTTATATATGTTTGTTTTGTTGTACTTCATAAAATACATAACCTATACTCTATTATGATTTGTTGGTGTTTTGCTCTATGCTTTTGTTGTTGCAGTAGTGTGCTCCGAATCGATCTGTTACCTCTTGACCCTTATGCTCCCCAACAACAGTCAAGTCTGTTTGTTGTTGGTATCATTGAGGAAAAAAGTCTTGGTATAGTCTATTTTAATTTATTAGGGTATGAATAGATGAGGTAATACATACATTAAAGATAGGTCTAGCCATGTTCTTGGCCATTCCATGTACCAGTGTGGTTGTGAAAACTTTGGGACCGTTAATGTCATTTCTAAATGTTATTAACCAAATGTTTACTGCCTTCAACATAGCCTAAAAATCTACTTCTGTTTATAAAATATGAGTCTACATTAGTCTCAAAGACTATGTATTTTTGGAGTATAGTCTTGATAGGTTAAAATAAATATTTGAGTATAGCTGGAAAGAGAAGTCAGTTTAGCAAAGTTCGTTCTTAGTAGAGGCTCAAAATCTGCAGAGTTGCATATTTATTCCATGAATCCATTGAAAATAAGCATAAAAGCGTTGTAATATATTAGGTAGAGGTAAATAATCTTTCATGTTTTAAAAGCTATTTAAACGAATCAATCGTTTAACTGAAAAGTACCATTGTATTTTCTTAGGTAAAACCCTGAATGTCAAACTCTTAGACTTTTTTAAAATAATAAACGGATGTTCTAAAAAGACAGTGCCATTACCTGTGCTCATTTGCCCCAGGTTCTTAAATCATTTCAGTCTTTTGCACTTCCCGTTTAGAAAGAGTGAATAGTATTAAAAACCTGTGATGCATAATACGGAGTTTCGGTAAAGATAAAGCATTTGAGAAAAGTTAATACATTATATATTTTGTAAATCAGCAAAATTTATACTTGCTGTTGCTGTTGTTTTGAGGTAATGCTTATGCAGCACAGTGAGTGTCCTAAAAATTAGAGATTAAAGTTAGAGCAATAAAGAACACTAGTCATGGGAAGCCCTTGTCTCTGGTGAACGTGGCCATCATTAGGAGGGGCTCTTGTATTCTGTTTTACTATTGGACCTTTGGTACCGTTAAATATGCATGTTCCTTTATGCTTGTTAGTGATAAGCCATTCTTTATACCGTTGGAGAATAAAGCAAACTATAATCTCAGTATTTCAAAAGTGAGTATTACTACCTGAAGTAAATACCTACTTCTGTGGTAAAATACTTTTAGTTATGTAAAAAGAGCCGCATACAAAAGGGCAGTAGTTTCGTTGGTCAGAAGCTTTGTTGGCACGTTTTACAGGTTACACTTGCATAGTCAGAAACCTTTTTTTATTTTTATAACCGCAACCGTGCTCGTAATTTGGTAGACCTTCAGTCTGTGATAGATCTTGAAGGCATATTGTTAACTAAATCTGTGGATTTTGCATTGCCAAAGTAGAATGAATGCATTGGAACTTCATTATCCCAGACTATAATAACATTTTGCTAATAACAAGTTTGCTAATCCTAACATGTTCTTGGAAATACCTCTGCAAAGGCATCTGCAGTGTCCATACTGTATTAATTCTTATGGTACTCTCAGAATACTGTATGGTTTGTGAGACTTGCTAATGTTGCTTCTCTTTCCACCAGCCCTCTCACCCCTGCCTCGCTTTCGTGCAGATACAATTTGGCTGAAAGAATAGAAGTAGTCTAGTAAACTGTTGTTGTGTGTAACAGGAGTTACCACTAAAATAATGAGGTAGAGCAGTTCGTTTTCCATAGGTATCTTTACCTGTCGTTCGGAATTTACTTTTTCCTTTTCTCCGCTAGAGCCTTTTCATGGATGCTTTGTACTTGGTGGGGGGGAGAGGGGAAATTGTTTTGCCACTGTAAAAGACAGTCTCTGGACATAAAAATGACTGAGTAGAGCATGCGTGTATTACTTGCAAGTTAGAGTTTTTAAAAGAAGACTTCAAAGAAAGTCCAAAAAGGAAGATCAAGCTCTTTCATCATTTACCTGGATTTTCAGAAAGTCTATACAAAGGAAAGTATCTCAAGCTGAGATAGATACTGATTTACACTGCCTAGTCCTTTGTCTTTTTTTCATGCTATGACTTTTAGTTTGCTTTCATTATTCCTGCCATATTTCTTTAATGTATTCTTCAAAAAAAGTCTATTATATGTGATATCAGGAATAATGTAAAATATAGTTTTTAATCTGCACTAGCAGCTTTAACAAACAAACTGCCTGATATGTTGGAATTTCAGCTATTGCATGCAGCGTATATCCTTGATTTCTCTTATACTAAGGCTGAGGTATATTTCTCAGAAATTATATTTCTGTAGCATACACTAAATTAGCCATTAATAAATAGTGAAGCAATATCAGAATCCAGGGCAAAATACTCAACCTGAATAAATCTGAGGAGTTTTAATAAGGCAAGTTTGCGCCAGCGGGGCTCCTTCCTCCAAGACAGAACAGATAGAAAATCTCCTTTATATCACAGCGTTGTAAAGGAACACTGAGAAATACTCCCTTTCTACTTTTTTCTCTGTTTATAATTCCCAGATCAGTACCAGGAAACTGGATCTTTCCAGTTAATTTCTAAGCATGTGCTTTTCTTCTTTATTAGACTCTGTTTTCAAAAAATCTTTAATACAGCATTTTTAACTTCATCCCATCATCTTGGAAGTCTGCTCCGCTGTGAATGGTGCTATTTAAAGGAAACATCTTCCATTGCAATTCATGAATTTTCCATAGTAGATAAAAGTGACCCTGGGTATCAGTTCACCTCTGTCTAAAATACTGGAAGCAGCTGTACTGCTCTCTTTTCAGAGCAATTTAATTGTTTACATTTGCACAGCAATATCATAAGGCAAGAAAGAACTAGAAAGGAAGAAGGAACTTCTTTTCCCATTTAGACTTCAGAAAATTGAAACTGTATGAATATATAATCGCTTTCAGACTTTGGTCAGGGTGCTTGAAAATCTAGTCCGGCCTTTATTGAAAATATGATGCAGTATTTAACTGTTGTACGACAAAGAACTGAAGCCATCCTGTTTCCTTTTTTGAGAGTGCCCATTTAACGGTACAGTTTTCCCGGTAATCGTGTGCAAGGACGTTATTTGGGGCTTGGTAGAAGTTGGATGACTAGGGTGGGATTGCCTTCACATCTGAAGAAAGTTTCAGATGGAGAGGTCAGAATATTAAGATGAGGTTTGAGGCTTTTCCTTAGTGGGCGAGTTCTTAGTTTTATAAAAACAGTCCTGTGCATTTCAGTTGATTAAGTAAACAAGCAATGCACCCCCATGTATTCAATTTACATTATATTTAATAGTATGTTCAGAAGCAGAGTTCATAAATGTTTCAATGTTTTGTAAATATCGGTATGAGAATCACATAGAATACATGCTGAACAGAGGAAAAAAGGAAGAACAAGGTCTCATTAGCTGCAAACGCAGTAAGTAAAATTTGGATAGTGGCGCGTTTGTTTTGTTTTTTAAACTACATCAATATGAGTTTCAGTGTCTGATTTACTTGGGTGTTAGAACAGCTTGTGGATTAAATACGTTTTCATTTAATTTCAAATGCTTTAAAGTGTTTCTGAAGAAAAATAGAGTTACAATTTATAAAGAATTCTAAGGGGTTTTTTTTATAATTCATCTGTATGCATTCCATAAGTACAGCAGATTTTGATAATAGTTGTGATGGCAGATGTTTGTTTTAGAGCATGCAGTTTTCAGTTGCTCGTAGGTTTTGGAGTGAATAGAATTATATAGTTGTTATACTGAATGCACGTCAAGACTGGTACAAATTTACTACTCCAGGCAATATAATATAGCTCTTGATGTATGCAATGGAATCACTGATGAACCCATTTTATAATAATATTTTTGAGGATAGGGTTGTCTGGTTAAAACTCTTAATTGGAGCATCTGCCATCTTGACTTTGGGCAAGATTCTTCTGTGTGTCAACAGACTTCTGTGGAAAATAGCAGTATGTCTGCCTATTGTGCTGCAAGGCTAATATTAATAAGTGGAAGTTCTCCTTGAGAGAAAGAGCTTGATAAAGACTGGAAAATAACTTGAGATTTAGATTTTTATCTTATTTTCAGTTAACTATGTACTCTTCATTGAAAGAGTAGAAAGTACACTCAGTGTGATGTAATGAACTTGCAGTTATTAAAATACAATTTATCCCTATTTCAGAATCTTAAATGAACTTTTAGTTTTGGGGGTTTTCGCTCTTTTTAAAGGATTCATTATTATTAATTATTTTTGCTGGCTATAGTTACTAAATTGTAATCAGGGGTCCCACTTCAAAATCCTTTCTCGGGACATTTTACTGAATATAGTACCTTTGTGTACAAATGCAGAAGTTATTAGTTCTTAGTTATGCTTTTAAATTTGAGATTGGGAAATCGACCATAATGAATAGATTTTTCTCCCAGTGTGCCATGATGTAGTGGAATTCAGAATTTGTCTTAAACCAGCAAAATCAAACCAAACCCAAAGCTGAAGACTCAATGACTTTCAGGATTTGAAAATTAAAAATCTTTAGTTATAGTTTGTTTGGGTTTTGTTGTGTTTTTTTGTTGTTGTGTTGTTTGTTTTTTTCTTTTTAAGGGCTGTCAACCCTGGTCTTTATTATTGGAGAGCTTAAATTATGCATGCATTATGCAAAGTTAGACATCTAACATGTATAAGATGTTTTATATTTACTTTATATTTACTTCTTCATGTAGTCTCTGTGGGATATAATCAGTATCAGAAACGACATTTATTGTTTTGTTAAGATACTGCTTTGGAGGGTTTAATTTCAGAAGAATGTACGCATCGCTAAAAGTTATTTAGCTTCTGTTAGGTAGATTAAGCATTTCCCTTATCTGTGCTTGAGTGTTTGACTAAGTTATGTAAGGAAATCATGTCTTGTTCTTCAGGTATTTTTCCTAATTTTTTGAGTAGGAGAAGGGGCGGGAGACTTCACGTACTCGGTAGTATCTTGTTTGATGTCTTCTCTGAAGAGTGCTCACAGACTTTCCATCTAGGGTAGCCAAGCCATTTGGCATATTAGGATTTGATCCAGCTTTTCATGTTTCTGTTTCTTTGCAGCACCCCAGTCCTCATTATTTACAGATTTCTAACTATTGCTTCAGAAAGGCTGACTTGGGATCTGAGCTATCAAATAGCATGGGCCTATGTTTCTGTATTTTTCTCAGGCTTATCACCCATTTCCTGGGCCTCAGCAGGAGTCAGTGGAACTCTTGCTACCAACTGGATGAATCACTTAGGTTGTTAGGCACAATGTTTCCTTACAAACTAAGAATGGTGACTCAGTGCAAGATTTGGAGTAGGAAATGCAAACATCTTTCTTCTGTGCCAGTTTAGCTACACATAACAAACTACGGAAAGTATTGGAAAGTATTTCATTTCATTGCTACTGCCTTTGGAGGAGAAAGCCTTTAAGAATCCTGACGTCATTTGCAAATAAACTTGTGAAAAGCTGATGGAACTAATACTGTCCAATACATTCTACACCAGTTTCTCTGCAGTGTTAATATTTTTTTCTAGGGAATAAGACTTCTGATTCCTAATTTAACATATAGTAAGAGTAGTGGAAGCAGTTTCCCTTTACTGTGTACATGGCAGATGTACAGGCTATAAAAAGTTGTATTTGAGAGCTTGCATCTTTTTCATTTCTTTGCCCAAACTCTTAATCATATAAAAATATCAAAATGGAATTATTTTGTTACCAAATTCTTTTTTTGAGTTACAAATACCATATGCTGCTGAAGTCACAGCTATCATTTCTCGGGGTTGTATTTACATAATAGTTTAAGCGTGATTCCTTCTAGCAATACTGCTAACATTACCAATATTGAAGGACTGTGTAAAAACTTTAAAAGTGGATTAGACTTGCTATAGCACAGGTGAAACTGAAATTCTTGCAGCATTTGTGGTCTGAGAAACTTTGGATAACATGGGACACGCAGTAATTCTTTTGTGATTGTAATGAGGCCAACCCAGCTCTACTGGAACAATTTTACATCAATAAGAGATTTGGAAGACAACATGGAAAGAATCCAACCTTCCAGTTTCATACCTACACTAGAAAGACTAAGAAAAGAATCTGTCTTTAAGCATCTGGAATCTATTTCTTCAGTTTGCTGGTATTGATGTTGAGTTTTCTTTTTATTCATTCTCCTCTGTATTCCTGGTAGACATATGGTTGGGGTTTTTAATTAGTTAGAAAATGGGAGTTTCTGTTAAGGATTACTCAGAATAAAGTTAAATAATGGCACTGTTAAATTCAGTAGGATCTAAATTTTAGTACTAGTTTCCTATTTTTATAGCACGCAACTAAATCTTTTCCTTCCTTTCCCTTTTCATCCTTCTTCCTCAAATAACAGTTGAGGACTGACTTCGTAGGTTGGTATGCATTAATCACAGATGAGCTGAACGTGAAGTGTGCTGTTAAAGTTTAGGTAATTCCAGGTTGAAATTATTCTCTGTGTTCTCAATACTGATATCCTTTTTGGAAATTTACTGCTACCTTTGTGTAGCAAGGACGATGCATTTCAGAAGGTCGTTTTCTAAGAAACATTCACAAAACCTCATTAACTGTGAAGAAAGAGATTCTTTTTAAAAAGACATAATCTTTCTTTTTTCACTTGGTTAGTGCCTATTCTTGGTAGCTCCTTCTAGAGAACCCAGTGGAAAACTTTTAGCAATTAGGCAAAGGGTCTCTCGAGGCAAATATCTCTCCACAGAAAGCAATGTGGAACCAAGGCTTTTTCTCCTTTTATTCCTTAACTTCACTGGGACGTAGACACCTATCCCATTTAGGCTCTTACGAAAATTCCACTTGGTGTCTGTCTCTGTAGGCACTAAAGCCTTAATCTGTCCCGTGGTTCTTTGCACAGGGTTTGGTTATGCACAGCTCTCGGCACTAGTGCATACGAGTAGTGTCTTCTCTTGCTCTGAATGCTAAACCAAACAAAGCTTGTTTCATGCCTTGTTACAATGGGAGGAAGAGAGCAGACCACCATTAATCGCATTGTTTGAATTTGGAGCTAAAAATCAAAGTCAAACTTCTTTTTCGCCTCGTTACTGTGAAGTTGGATTGAATTCATTATCTTGCTGACTAGCCTGGAACTGCCTTCCCTCGCTTCCTGCTGAGCTGCTTATCCCGGCCCAGAGTGCGTTGCTTCCCCTTCCACTTCCTGCCAGCTTCATCTCCAGAAGCGCAGGCAGGCCAAAGTCTGAAGTTGCTGCCCTGGCAAAACTGATTCTTACTTGGATATCTGTGTTTGGAGCTGTAATTTCCTGTAAATCCTTCCTTGCCGAGATCTTTAAAGCTTGCTATAGTTAGGATAAGTAAAAGCAGTTACATAGATGACAGAATCAGTTGAACAGCAGAGTGGATTTTCCTCTTTGATTTGTCTTGGAAAGGCTACTGAAATATGTAATTGCTGTGGGGCGAAGTTGCTATTTTGGTGTGGCAGAGAAATTGTGTCATTTATTTAGAGTGCATTCTTAGGAAAAAATCATTGCAAATTGTAATATTTGTATTTTATTCAAAGGTTTAGGGATAAATTAGCCTGCCTTCACATGGCAATAATGAGGCATGGAGCTGCCAGTCCAAAACACCACTTCTTGTACATTTTGCATTTGCGAAGATAAACAGAATCTGTAGAAAAAACATAATAAATAGGAGATACTCTCCTGTTGTTAAAGGACCGTTCAGATTATCAAAGCAAAATTAATCTTACCATCAAAAAGATAGAAAAAGATGAAAAAAAATTTAGACTAAACTGGTTCCATCAGTCAAAAAGGTCATGTGTGTGTATACACATAAATATTTTGTAGTTTAAAGAAATAATTTGTAACTGGAAAACATTTTGTCAGTGCCTGGAAAATGTTAGCATGTTTGATATGTTGCATCAGAAAAACAAATAGTTCCATTATAGCTTTATCAAACACATTAATGACCAATAATGTTTGTAATAGCATTGGGATATTTATTTATATTGATTTAGCATGCATCCTTTTTATGTTCAAATGACTAAGTTACAGTTTTAATTCTAGATTATCATTGTGCCTGTCTGAAGTCTTCCTAGGGACAATAAATTGTATCACTTAACTGGAAGATGCTAGAGTAAACAAAACAGCCTCTTACTCATTTGGTTGACTTTAAGTTGTCTTGTCTCATCAGTGCTACCTGTTCCCGTTGCCCTGTGTTGTGGTCTTAGCTAAATAGCACTGCCCGTCTCGTTAATTTTGCATCTAGTTGCCCCCACCACATTCATATTCAATTAAATGAAGAAAACATAAACAACTTGATGTCTGTGGTGTTTCCATTGCAGTTGGTGACAAACCTCCAAAATGAGCGCTACCTTTGTCTGATACTGTTAATTTTGAGGTGGCTACATCTCAATATTTAAATCCCTTGCTGAAGATCAGCACTGTTTTGTAAGACTGGGTGATTTGCTTTTACTTCCTGTTTCTGCTTATGGCCTAGAGGTAATTTTTGTATTGCTTGTGGCAAAAGCACAGAAATAGCTATTTGAAAATTAAATATAAAGCCAGAAGGGAAAACTGAGGATGGCTAAGAGTTCCTGCAAGTAGGAAGTATGAAAAGCTCACTAAAATTTAAGCAATTGACTATGCAGCAAAACATAATGTAAAGCATTTTCAGTGTTTTATCAACAACTGGTATCTGAGGTATGAAAAGAATGGTTTTGCAAACAAGTTGCAGGACAGTAGGTAGTGCAGTTTAGAATTAAGATATTATATAAGCCATAATCTTGACACATTGTCTTATTCCTGCTGGTATCGTTGATATCCTTTATATGGAAAACAGCCAAGATTTCCTGTGTATGGTAATAATTGCATTTGTATGGTATTTCTTATCATCATAGAAGACTTTATATGTTACATAAGCTTTACAACATCTTTAGAAGATGTGTTTTTACATGGAGAAACTGAGGCAGAGGTGCTGCAATTCCTCCATCCTGGGAGGATTGTAGGCTAGTAGATTGGTCAGTGAATTCAGGAAGCTGCCTCAGCAAAAAAGTATTTGTGGCTTTGGACAAGTCATCAATTCACCCCACATCTCAATTTTTTTTGTGTGTGGACACTGTTATTAAATAGGACTGCCAGGGATAAAATACATGGAAAACTGAATCAAGCAGATAGGGCTGCAAAGAGACTGGAGCATGCTGGAGCTAAGATGAATTCTCGTGATGCCCACGCTACCCGAACTCAGACAGTCAGGCATTGTGAAGAAAAAAGCTATATAAAACTGATGGATACTTCTCTGTTAGATGCTACATGACGGTACCTTTTAGATCCTTTCTGTTAACAAGAAAGCGCTTTTCTGATTCTGGTGGAAAAGATTGTTAGAAATGTTGATATTTGTGTTTTTATTTCTTTTTGTTCAATGTGGTACTGTAGAGCCCTCCAGCTAGCAGCAAGTGCTTTTTTTTTTTTTTTTTTTTTTTNTTTTTTTTTTTTGCCTTAGGCCATCTAACTACGGGAGATTTATGAGGCGGAGTTGCTTTCTGGGAGCTAGGCACTGGAGGTTGGGTTCAGTTCTCTAAAGGAGGGCTGTCAGCTACATGCTTCCTATTCTCAAATCAAAAATTCTGAATAATCTGTAACGAAAGTGCAATAACTTTTAAATATGGATTTCTGAATGCATACATAGATGAAGTAAATGCATCAAATTGTTCTGTCAGTTTAGAGGAAAAGCGATTGGTGCGGATTCTGGTTTGTTGTACTTCCTTTTCCTGTCAGCGGCTGACGAAGGCTGAGACAAAGATCTGGCACGCAGGTTTTTTCCCATAGGATCAGTGCTAGTCAGTCTCTTCAGTGTTTGCATTAACACTTTGTCACTTCAGAGATGCATTAGAACCCACAGTATGCTTCACCTGTGACCTCCTTGAGAAGAAAATCAAGTTTGGGATATAAAGTCGTGCAATAATATTGACATGAAAGTAATTCATTATAAAGCTATTGAATTATGACTGAATCTCTTTTCAGGATCCAGCACTGTGATCCTTATTCACGCAGGGCAAGCGGGTATTGCTGACGTACAGGTTGCAAGCCAGGTCTTTTATCCTATGTCTCACCTGTGTGACACAAACAGGGAAAAAGCAGCAGCTTAATGAAAGGGTGCTAATTAGTTATTTTTAATAAAATGTTCGACATTACAGATTCAGTGTAGAGTATCAAACCAGCTCACTCTTGCAGAGTCTTTTATCCTTATGCTAGTCACTGTAATGTAAGATACGGACAGTGCAATTTCCACACTGCATTACTTGAAAACTCTCAGAAAAATAGAGCAGTTGATTATGAAAACAGCTAAAACATCCTTTCAAGCTGCAGAAGGTCATGTTTGAAATAGGCAGCATGTATGCTATTAAGGAGGTAGAATGGTGATTCTGCAGGTCCTTACTTTATGACTGCTTAGCTCCTTTTGTGAAAGAACCTAAAACAATTAGGATTCATCCATGACACATTAGGTTATGTTTACAAAAGAAAACAAGAAGTTGCTTTAGATGATGGAAGAATTACTTTTAAAAGGGAAAAACCGTTGGAGGAGTTTGTTTTGCTCTTGTTATTCAGAATTCATACACCGTTAATGTTTAGTTCAAAGTATTTCAACGCAATGCTTTTACCTAAACAAAGTTGCATTCATTAATAGTACAGAGAATGGATTTTCATTTGTAATTGATTAACTGTCTTAATGTGTTTGCATCAATTGAAAAATGCGCTAGCACAAGCAAAAGCGCAATATTGCTCCAAGTCATTTTCCAGCCCTCTGTGTTTCAGTGGCTGGATGGCATTTAAGGTAACTGTGCAATGTAATGGATGCTGATTTCATCCTATATTGCTGTCATGATAATGACTAATAGTGCTGATAAAAGGCAGTTGAGCATTTGCCTAGGGCATGGAAAACTGACTCTCCAGGGTGAACTGTACCATGATGTCAACGTTGTTTGCAACGCATGGATTCCATCATGGCTCTGCCTTTGTCCCATCTTTAAATAGTCCTTGCTTTTAAGCAGAACTCCTCTGTTCTGATTTACAGTAACAATCTTGTATCTGTGGTGGTGTTTTGCTGTGTTAAATTATAATTGGTACTATAGATTAAAGCAAAATCTTAACATTTTGGAAAGGACTCTCTTTCTGCTTTTGATATTGAGAGAATACTTGGGTGGCCGATGTGAAGTCAGTTGGTGGTCTAGCTCTAATTCTTCACGCATACATCAAAAACAAACAAACAGAAAAAAACCCCTCATTATAAATGGCACCCTTGCTGATACATTCAGTATGGAACAAGAACTGAGCTGTGGAGGAATGGAATCTTCTGTGACCTTTAGATACAGCTTCTCCTGGAACGCTGTCTGTATTGGTAGAGAAAATTGCATGCTGCTCACTGTGTTATTTTGTTACTGGATTTCAGTTTCCTTAAATCAGCCTGCAGATATAGTTTAAGAAGGGACCTCCATCCACTGTTTGCTCATTTCTGGGCAAGTAGGGGAAGTTAGCCATAGAAAGTTGTATTTGGATACTTACTAAGCTAACAATTGGTAAACCTTATATGACTTTTGATTCTGCATATGGGGTTGTATTTTTGCAGTTTAGAGTGCTCTTTGCTGTCAGTCAAAAGAAGAAAAAGGAGCAATTGTAGCACTGAACTCCACTCACTAACACTGTCTCCTGTTGGGTGTGGCTGAGGAAATCCACACACTCATTGATGGCAGCCAAATAACTAAATTAGCTTCTTGGTGAGATACTTGAAAACTCTCATCTGCAGCTCCATTACATTTTAGCCAACTACATATAAATTTAAATGGAGAAGGTAGATTATTTGTGATTGTTTGTTGCAGGTAGCTGGAGATAAGCCTGTCACTTTCTTCCAGTATGAAATAGGTTCTTTAAGGAACAGCAACGATGTCATATGCAACTGTGATAATTTTTATTTTGCTTATATCTCTCTGTAATGACTTTTTAATAAATTATGTAAGAGAAGTACACCCTATATTAAAAAAATACTTTTATTATTACTGTTACCTTATTGCTTAAATTAACCTGGATGTGAATATGAATAGGACAGCAAAGGATTTATAAATCTTGAGCCCCTAGATGCTATGTGAAACTTATTAATTTGCCAGGTACTCAGAAGGGGTATATTAGGCTTGCACCAATGTTGTTATGCAAGCTATTTCATGTTTTGTTAAACAAATTTAATATGCATAGGAAGCTGTTAATAAAGTCTACAAATGCCTGTCTTATACCAATGTTTCTTAAAAGGATTCCATGGGGATGAGGGTCTTTAGAAGTTACAACTCATTTTTCTAATTCCAAATGGTAATATTAATAATTTTAACTGCCTGTGGAATTTTAAAGTAGTTTCTGTTATTTGGTTTACATGTGAATCTCTGCCTAGGTAACCTTATTTTTACCTTTTTTCAGTATGATCCTGTTTATTGAGAAATGGTATTGCATTAATAAACACTACACGGAATAAGTGTACTTAGTTGTTGGTATACTTTTCCAGAAAAAGCAGAAATGATAGATAGTAGAGTTGGTAGATTGTATAAAATAGACTGAAGACAGAAAAGTAACAAAGAAAGTATGACTTTTCTGATATGAAATAGGCTGGTTCTTTTATGTTTGAAGTTTCAGAAACTGCAGAATAACGTGACTAATATTGTTTTGCACCTACATCCAGAGGCTCTGTTTCTCTGTGGTCCCTATCTAAACTTGTTGAGGTGACTAGGTATGCAGCAGATGGTTCAATTTCAGTGTCTACAACATTTCACATTATTGGTGCTCCTGCTTTTAGAGGCACCTCTCTGGACAACTGTAAGCAAAACAGCTGTGCAGCTAGAGGAGAACACAAAGTATTCACCCAAACCTTTGTATCTGTCACCATTGTAAGAATGTTTCACAGTTTGTGTTTGTGGAAGATTAGGGTTCTCTGTACTGCAGTACTTTCCCAGTGTTGTACACCCCTCTCGTGTTTGACTGAGAGCCTTTCTGTCTCATCCTTTCATATGCGATAACACTGTAGTGCTCAGCTACTTGCTGAGCCTAAGAACCCAATGCAGTTTCTTGTTGGAGGATGTTTTACTTTAAACAAACCATTCATGTTTCTGCTTCCGTTGTTTCCCAGTATTCTGCAAATCAGGAATCAGGAATGGGAGGTGCCCTGGCTGAGCAGTCATGCAGCCGAAAGGCTGCACGCTTCCTCTTTGCGCTCTCCAAAACCACTTTTATAAGCCCAGTGCAAGAAATTCTAGTGTAGTTTGACTGACACCTTCCCCTGTGCATCTTCAGCAAGGATCACTGTAATGAAACTTAATAAAATTAATTATCAGCATGTTGCAATATTTCCTGTGTTAACCAAAGACATTTTTAGTGTTGGCTGAAGAAATTCTTAATAATAGTGGAAAAACAGTAGTAAAAGTGGAAACATAACAATGTATTTCTATTGCACACTTAACAGCAAATGCAGATCCTTTAAATGTTTAGTCTAAGTTGGCTTTCTCATTTGTATCTCTGTTTTCATTTCAGTTTCAGAAATGTGTAATTTTGTTAGGCTTACCTTGAATGTCATCCACAAGCTGTGGATGAACCAATACTTTCTTGTCTTCAATTATTTCCATTCGGAACACTCTTCCTTGGGGAATAACCTATAGAAGGGAATAGAAATGCTGAGAAAATCAGATCCAATTGATGGTACTAAATGTTTTTCTTTCAAATTATCATCCTCCAAAGATGAGATTCAGGAGAGACAGTACTCTTTCTTATACGAGGCAAAGGGACATCTGCAGGTGCATCTGGAGGAAACACTTGGATCCTGTGTGTTGCGCTCTGTTTTTACTGAGCTATTATTATTGGTCACTGAAAGGCAAGATGCCAGAACTGGACAGGAAATATTTTTTTTCTTTCTATGAGAGTTTTTTGACAAGAATATATCTTGCATAGAAGCTTCTGAAAATAATGCAGAGTTTTGTCAAAAATCTTATTTCCCATCCTCTCCCAGCCATTTTTCCAAAAGGGTTTTTGTCAATCAAAATAAAATAAATAAAGAAATCCATGATCTTAACTAAACCTCCTTAAGTAGTGTTGGGAGCTTTAAACTTAATTTCTTGTAAATAGTGTTTCCACTCAGCTTTGCATTTTGAAAAAATAACTTTAGGACAGAAACTTCCTGTTTTTTTAAGAGGTGCTGTTCTATATATTGGAACTCATAAAGGAGATCTAAAGCACTCCATGCTCAGGTATTCAAAAACACTACGATGATAATTTGTTAAAACTTGAAGGATGGATTGAAAAAGCAATATTTTATGGAAAGTCCATGTTGTTCGGGCCTGTTGCCTCTCATGATTTTTAGTGTGTTTTTCCTCCATGCCCCGGCGTACACTCCCCCTGGAAAGAGCTTCAGAGCTATTCAATCTTTCTGTGCCTGTGTCCCTTCCTTCCTAATGAAGAAGATGCTGTTCCTTCTGGGAACCTATTGGCTTATTTCAAATGTGACAGAGCAGGAGAAGTGTCAAATATAATTATGCTCCTACAAGCCCAGTGAAAAATAAATGGCTTGATGGAAAAGGAAGAACCTTTGTGGAGGGTTCAGAAGTGCTTAGAGAGAGTTCATCTCAAACTGGTAGGAAAGCAGACTTTGGTAATTCCAGGGTTTATGGAAGCACTTTCTCTGTCATAGGTATCTCCATTTATTTCACCTGCTGGTTTTCTAGCTTTTTTTTTTTTTCTTTTTCCTTAGAGGAGCTGTTGAAAAAATTCTCATTACTTTGACCACAAGTTTGTCAAAACAAATGTAATTTAAATGCCCAGGCTATTCATAACAGTCCCCTTCTGTGCATGTGGTAGCTGTTGATTCATCACTTTGCTGTCAGGGTGGATCTAGTGGTTAGACAGTTTGCCCTCTTGCCTGTGGCCTGAAGGTAAGCTTGTGCCCCTTTTGAGCACTCTTGTGATCTGAGGGGCTTAACAGTCTGAGAGTTTCCCATAGTTCACTCAACTGAGAACACATTATTTCAGTGCCATAGTCCAGTCTTTGACACTGAGTGATCCACCACCCCCATCTTGAAGAGCTCACGTAAACTCTGTAAATTATCCTGTCCTATGAGATACAAATATCTGATCTGGGCTTGTGATTCCTAGCAGAAGATGATTGAGAGCTTTAGGACAGGGGTCTGTTGCTAGGGCTTTGATTGGTCCATCTCATGGGGGAAAAAAAAAAAACAAACATCTGCAAGGAGCAAAACCAGTCTGTTCTTCTATGCATTCATCCAGCAAGAGCATTAAATCTCTCCTCTAAACTTTCAGCCTTGAGGGGTTCTTGGATCATTCCCTATTGAAGTTTAGCTGATTTCTGATTCTTTCTTTGTAACAGTATTTGTTACTTTGGTGCATGCATATTGTGATAACAAGAAAAATAATCTTTGAAATAGGATGAAGTTTCTTTGGTGCCCTTACAGATTAGGATTAATAGAATTACCACAGTATAAATTTAATCAATTGGTTGATATGTCTACTGAAAAGCATCCACGTAAAATTAATTTCTTTCAATCACATTCATTGTGCTGGTGTCACAGTTGTGCTGATTGCCCGATCCAACCTCATCTGAATTTACATGACTCAGTATTTGATTAGATTTAACTTTTTCTTCCGAACAACAACTTTATTGAAAGGACCAAATGATCCTGACGTATAGAAGCTGTTATACCGAAGGTAACAGGATAAATTTATATAATGTCACACAGATATAAGTTCAATTTTTTTTAGTATTATATTCAGACTGTAGATGATACTTTGCAATAACAGTATTTGGGTTTAGGTGGATGAAACATGTTGGCCATGTAGGTAACTTTTCAAAGTCCGTTGTTGCCATTGGAGAAGTTTCCATAGATTCTGTTTGGTTTTACGCTGACTCTGAGAGCTTGGGTTTGACCTTGGCTGCTGATTGCTGTGGTGCTTTTGTACGCAGAGTTTTAGAACTGAACTTGTGTAACTTGATCTTACAGGTGTTCAGCACCTCTGCAAGGGACTAAACGCAGAACTAATGTTTCAGGCTTCTTCAGCTTTTGTGAAACAGGGCTTCAATTTGTCATTTGTTGCCTTTGTTACTTATGTCTGACACATAGCTTTGCAGAGGGTGGGGAAAAAAAAAAAAAAAGAGTTACAGGTTAATCAGTGATTACCTAGTTGTTAAACAGAGCTACCACAACAGCAGTCGTCATAGACAAGAGCAAAATGGAGTAACAGTTTTGACTGTAACTTGAAGTATACTGTAATTTCTCTTGATTCCTATTAGTACCATTCGTAGAATATTTATGTCTTGGTTTTATTCTGCTGGTATTCATGGAGCACCTGAAAGTGATGTCAGAGAGGCTGATAGCCTTTTAGCAGGTGCAAAGTCAAGTCAGGCAACTTTATTCATACAGGTACTGTTTTTTGCAGCATTTAACATTGCAGCTTCCCAAACATTTGGAGCCTTTCTGCCCAAGGGTATGGTAGCGTCAGAAGCATACGCAGGGTAGGTTTATATTTAGAATTAAACATGGTAGCTATTTAGAGTTTTAGCACACATTTATGACGTAAATGAAGTGCCTTGAATAGAAATGTTAGAAGGTATTGGTAGGAAGGATAATCAATAAATAAGTCTGCCTAACTACTTGGGGAAAAAATGACTAATAATTAGGACTTAGAAAAAATACAGTAAGGAAACTAATTTTAAAATAAATGAATAAACTGTACTTGCCTGTTGGTGTGTGGTGAAGTTTAATTTTTGAGGGTAAGATCTGAGTCCTTTAAGAGTGAGTAGCACCTTACCCTCGACTGACCACAGTCTTCCAAAGCTGCCCTATTTAGGAGGCAGCACATAGCTATGCTAAATAGTCATGGTCTGCTGTTTCCTCCCTTGGACTGGCTTCAACACCAAGGTCCCACCCTCTGCCTGTCTGTAGCTGCTAATTTCTTCAGTCCCCTGTGATCCCAGCCCAAGCATGTGCTGAAGGTTTACCTACGAACCTTCTGCCTACTCTCAGCAGATTCTTTATAACTGTTTCTGATATCAGGGACTAAGCTGTGATAAGTATATTGGAATTCAATCATTTATATACGTTAGTGTTCTTGTATATAAGTATGAATAGTGACTATAATGTGATAAATAGCAAACACATCTATATTAGTTACATTTGGGAAATGAATTTTTGCAGTTCTGTAAATCAAATGTGCCAGTTCGTACGCCTAAATGCTCTCACTTCAAACATGCATCTAAATACTTACTGAAAGCTTAGAGTTTTGAAGTCATATCATTTGGGTTCATTAGGCTTGCTTCCTAATTAGTTCTACCTTTGAAATTTTTGCAGTGTTAAGTTTTTGCTGACAGAGTTGCTAATTGGCAGATATTTCAGCTGTGAAACAGAAAGACTATGTGCTTCAAATTTTTAATTTTGATTCCCCGCCTGGAGAAAAATGTCCTTTTAGATCATATTGCTCCAAAAATATAAATTTCTGAATGAAGATAAAATTTGGGCTTTCATGCCATGTCCAAATGTGAATGGTGTACCTATGAATTACTCTAATTAGGCAGTCACTTTTTTGGAGCCATGTTTTAAGGTTATCCTGCAGCATGAATGAAAATAATAGATTTTATGGCCAGGTATATTTTTGGTTGTACCATTTTTAGGTGCATTTCAGCTAATCTGGAAGCAACTAGCTATAGTACTGCATTAAAATAGGCCAAATATGGCTCTAATCTTGCTCCCTCTTTACTTAGGAAGAGTCTCAGGTGTAGTAAAAGCCAAGCCTGAATAAAAGATGCCTACATTCTGATGCATTTTCCTTGCAAAGATGAGAATGCTACATGAGTCATGTTTTAAACCAAGGAGATTAGCTATAGATGCACTTGCTAAGTGTGCTCAGGTAGAATAATCTATTGCTTCTACTTTCTGACTATGGCTGACAACTTTTCTTCATTCTTATCATTTGAATTGACTTCAGATTGATAAAAATGTGTCACCTTTTCAAGATACTCAAATTTGCAGTTACACACGTGTGTAGGGAAAATGTATCTCTAAATTATTTGGCACACATGGAGCTTATATTTAGGTTAGATTAATTTTCAGTAAAGAAGATTAAAGCAATGTAATCAAAAGCTTTTCTGCTTTAACACACTCATAGTGGACAAGTCCAAAACCAGCGTGCGGTTATTTTCTAAAAATCTTTAACCATATGTTCGCATTAAAGAACAGAATGATGTGCTAATCTTGTGTATAAATATATATATATGTATGTAATATTTATAATATATTTAGGTTATTTTGGGAGCCTTCAAATTATATTTCAACATTAAATCCGAATTCAAATGAAAACTTTACTTTTGACAGAGAAACATTATTCCAGAGTGCAGAAGAGAACCAGCCTGACAATCATTGAAACTTTGATATGTATAGTAATTGATCCACAAAAAATTATTTGAAGGGGGGCGGGGGGGGAGACAGACATGACCCTGAAAAAGTGTGTGTACTAATTTTTTTCCATGTTGATTTAATCAGGTGTAGTTCACAGAAAACATCCCAACAATAATTTTGTAGTTAACTATAATGAAACAGCTGTAGTTGTTCCAATAATATTTTACTAAATTATTCTTGAATCCAGAGGATAGTTTCTGAGTTAAAGATTTATTTTTTTTTTTTAGAGAATCCAAGTGATGATGTACTCGCCTTCCTTCTAGGTCATTCATTCTTGTGGGTTATCTCTTTAGTTAAGCACTACTTTCTACTCTAGAATTTGTCAAACTTTTGTTTTCACTCTTTCAATTTCTTAACATATGAAAAGGAGAGAGAGTTGTTGTTTTGTGTTGTGCTGTGTTTGTTTTTAAAGCGAGTTCTTATTGAATATCATTCTTCCAGAAAAAGTTAGAGTTTGAGAATAGAAGATGAATTCACATTGTAGTTGTACTGCTTTGTTTTTATGTGTCCAAGGAAGAATGCTTGTCACTATTAATGTTGGACATATGAAGCAGTAAAAGATTTGTCGTTAGAAACTGTTTGCAAAATGCGTTTATTTTGTACCTTGGTGCTGATAAACGAAATAGATTTTGTTTGCAGAATTACCGTGGCATTGAAAGATGTTATATAACTGCCACAATTTTGGTTAGCAGGACTCAATATTATGTAAATATCAGAATAACCTAGCTGACTGCAGCAGGAGGTTATAGCACAATCAGATTGATTTTCCGTAATGAATGTTAATAATGATCAGTTAATATTAACTACCTCTTTCTGCTGTGTGATAACAAGGGCTCCTGTTAAGTTGGGGATAATGTGACAGAGCTTTTAGTGTTGCATGTCATCTCATACAGGCGTGGAAAAAGTCCATCCTATCAGAATATCGTCAGTTGAAGATGATGTGGTGGGTTTTGTCCTGCTCTGCTTGCTCCTGCCTCAGTACTAATGTCTCAAAACATTTGGAGCAAGCATCTAGATAAGTCACAAAAGTAGAATTGCTTCAGAGGTCACGATGACTTTGCATAATGAGTCCATTAGATGCGGTAATCAATATCAAGCTCTTGGATCTTATGAATATTGATGAAGCCATTGTAGCAGGGAGGTAGATGGGGAATTGAGATGCATTTTGATATACTCAGAGAAACAGTTAATGGCCTAGCTAGAATATGGGTCCAGTAACCACCACCTTACAACATTTTGGAACATTCTAATTTATCATTAATAATGGAAAAGCCATTATGGCGTTTGCAGGGGAAAAAAATTGTACAAGGCTTGTGTTGCATTCTGCCCACATAAAGACACTAGTGACACTGCATCGTTTGAAATATTGTAAAATCAGTGGATCACAAGGTGAGGAATTGCGTCACCTTTTCAATGGAAAGTAATATCAAACGTTGAACAACAAAATGAGAAGCTAGGTAATAGGTCACTTCTCACCTACTGCAGCAGCACTCTGAACCTAGCTGGGGTAGCTGTCTGGCATCCTGCATACTCAGTCATTTTTAACTGCTGATCTCTGAATTATTTTTCTGGGGGTTTTGTCCTTACAATTCCCACTTTTCTGTAGAGCAAAAAGAACCAGGAAGGGTTTGTGAGGAGTCCCGAGCATTGAGCCTGTGCCTCATCAGGCCTGTGTTCAATGCCGTGGCTGCATCCCTCTGAGCCCTTTAAGCAGCACAGAAACTTCTGAAAACCGCTGCTGATAGCTGAAATGTAAGAGCTGGCTGAAGTATGTTACACTGGTATTACAGAGTTTACAAGCACAAGCGCTTGTGGTTGTATTGTATAATCTAATCTCTGGCTCAGTTATCAGTCTGCAGGATGGGGTAAACAAAAATTTCTTACCTTGCAGAGGTTGACCTGAACATATGTCAATAAATAACTGGCAAACATATGGAGACTGAGGTCAGGTCAGGCCTTGTCCTGAGCGTGAGACAAATCAGTCAGACGAAAGAGGGCATGGGGAAAGATGCAGAAAATGTAAAGAGAAAAAGTTTGTGCTTTATAAAGTACGAGAAAGAATCCCTGACAGAAGCATGACATTTTAAGTATGAATTCCGTAGAAAAGCTCTGGCTTGTGAAAAGAGAGTGCACAATTTTAATTGCATGCTGTTTTGCCTGTGTAAGCAACAAACACGGTGTTGAAGCCACAGCCTCATTCGGCAGTGGAAATGAATGGCTCTGAATTGAAAGTCTAGGTCAAGGTTACTGTGCAGAGGGTTTGTAAGAAACTTGGTTCTACTGCAACAAGCAGCTCACTCAAGTAATAGTACGAAATCCTGAGACTGGGTTCTTATTCTGTTATTTACTTAAGAAAACCGGTCTGCAGAGCAATTAGGCTTTTTTACATAAAACCCAAGGAGAGACTTCAGGATTGCATCTTTTACTTAGGAAAATCACACAGCTTCCAGATGCAGTGGAAATGTATGTGATTAATACAAGCAGCATGCATATAAAGGGCAAAATACAGTTAGAGCGACAAAAAATTTACATTGACAGAGGATATTTCAAAAAATAGATTTCCAGATAGTAATAAGTACATTTAGCTGCAATTGTTCTCCAGTGACTAAAATAAATACCTAAAAATAAACATCGTCTATAAATAAATATTTGGCCTAATGCCAAATTTCTCTGCTGTTTATGGAAAAGCAGAGGAAAAAAAAGCAGTAGCTGTGACTAGTTTTCCAGTATATGACCTATTTTGACCCTTACTCTAACACTGCTGAAGTGAGACCAGTGTGGCTGAAAATTTTTGTCTGCAAGTCCTATGCCAGCAGAGAACTGCGCTAGGGACATTCAGAGGAAATTAGGCATATCAGTTTTTGAGACACGAGTTTAAAATTACAAATGAATAATGTTACATAAGTGGTTTTTGTTAAATGTCGTCGCTAGAATGTGTGACCTTGGCTAGATTTGCTTAAGTCTTTAGTAAATACTCTTTTGTTTTGTATTTAGTTTAGAGATATTAGAAAACATCATTAGTAGTAGTAGTATGGCTCTCTTCTATTCTAGAAGAATTTTGGAGGGCCCTTCTGCTTCTTCCAATTAGTGCTGAGATGCTACAGTTGTCACCAAATATGCAAGCTTACAGCACTGATAACTTTCTCCATCTTGTAGTGTGCTCCTGCTGAAGTTGTGTCCAGCTGGACACTATCTGTCTTCCTTGGAGTATTTTTTGCTTCTGCTCGGTGTCAATCAGAAATCCCTACATGAAATTTCAATACCACTTCTGACAGTTTCATTAATGATGCCAAAATTTGAAGACATGGGACATTTGCCATTGTATTTACTCTTAAAAGATAGTATACACCTCTCTATCTGGAATTACTCTGCTTCTCTCTAACACTGGTAACACCACTGGGATATTTTGCTGTCTGACATTGCCTTTATAATTTGATTTATAAACATATTTGTATAGTTCAAGGCTAGACCTTGTAAGTTCATTCATGACTTGGATTTTCTTGTTTTGATTACCAGAATTATGGGGATATAAATATACAGATTCTGGAATATTTTTTCACCCATTTTTGCACACTCTGCGGACGATGGACCACTAGATTGAGATCACTGCACTGCCACACTTAGTATCCCTGAGTTCTTACATGGATGTCTATTTTTCAGCTTCTGCTTAATAGTCAGGTAGAAATTGCTTTTATAGCTCGCATGTAGTTTAATGAAGTATGTCATTTATTTTGCTGTATTTCTATGAATTCCTGCATCTAAATTTTAGAAAATCACTTTTCCATCTGACAAACTGCTTCCATTCTGCCTTTGTTTTTATAAAGTACTTTTTCATACACAGCTGGGAATGCAAACTGAGTTAAAAATGCCTTCAGGAGCAAGTCATTGTGCCTTCTCACAATCTTACTATGGTTTTATTAACAGTTGTTTTAAATCGTACAGGATCCATTTAATGTTGAATTGTAGCCCTCATTAGTCCCAAACAGTGAACTATCAACGTGTGGCTCTAGAGATATTAATTCCTCAGCTTTTTTTTTTTGCTGTTAGTACTAACTTGCTCCAGAATGTTAAACCATTCCGTGCTCTCCAACAAGCTGCATGGTCACTGGTAGGCATATAATTTCCATGCTGCGTCTCTGATGGCTATGTCTATGTGTTAAATGGAAGTGAGAGACAGGAAATTAGTAAAGTTGCTACTGTAGGCTCAACCCCCTTTATCTCAGTTGTTGTTTGAATTGTTTTAGCTGAAAGTGCTCCAGAGATAATCTACCATTCCTCCTGCAGCACCCTACCTGCAGTTCAGAGAGTGCAGCTTTGTCACACAAAGTCTTTGAAAAGTGCCGTCTTTCCTGTCATGTGTTGTGAATGGATTGGTTTCTCTCAGTTCGGGACATTCAGACCTTTCACATGGATTTCTATCTTTACAGTCATCATACCAACTGACTTCAGTTCATAAACTGGAATAGAATTAATTGTATCTACTTTAATGCCATTTCTAAGTGTGCAGGTGGGATTTCACTGCTTTGCTCTGACTTGTACTGGTTTTGGCTTTTACTTTTTTTTTTTAACCTTGTTCCATGGAAAGGCACAGTTCTTTCTGCAAATGAGAGTACTGGTTCTCAGAAGATAAATATTAGACCCTTATTGTCCTTTGCACTGTTGGGGTGCCTTGGTTGTGTTCTGGTGGGGTTTTGTTCTTTGTGTTTTTTTTCCAAACTTTTTTAAGAAATAATTTCTAGGCATTCCCTAGAAAAACAGTGTGCCAGGGGACATAGTCAGTAATTAGGCTTTTAATTTCACTGAAATGCCTACAGGTTGCACACACTTAGCTTCTGACCCATTTTGTTTAGTGCTACATGTATGAACATGGGTGTTAAAGCAGTCTTCAAAATCTGGGTTTTTTTGACTTTTCTCAAATAATCTTTGCTGCCACCAAGTATTTTATTATGAACATTGTAGTGGTCTGTTATTTTCCATCTTTCAATTTTGCTTTTTAAACTTCTAAAGCAAAATTTGTAATGTTAATTTTTTGTTAATCTCAAAATTTTTTTAACCTGAATGGAAAAAATATGGGAGCCCTCTGGTGGCTGCTACATCATCTGCAGATGTCCCTGTAAATAACGGTATAAAAGATGAAGTTGGTTACCAATCTGCTGCCAAAGCGAGAAAAACCCAAAGTGCACGCTTATTCTCACATGCAGTTGGTTTAAATGCTCGTATTTGCAGTTCTGGTAATAATTCCCATTACTCCTTGAATTACTCCCGTATCTAATGTAAATGCAATTAAAATAAAAATTCTGAAACCCTTCCACCCATATGCATCACTTGCTTACAACATTATTTGCATGAATCGCTGGTTTGTATGTGCCTATGGCAAGCTTTTGGGGAAGAGGTACCCATTCATGTGCCTCCATCTGAGGTCATTCCAGCTTATTAGGGGGACATAACCACAACTGCAGCCCAAGCCCTGACTTTTGCTGGCAGACAGCAGTACCTAATACAGCCCTCCATAGTTTCATTTATTATTTTGTTTTCTATAAGACCCCACGCCATGCTCTGAGGGCTCTTCTGTTTGAGGATTTCAGAAAAATCAAGGCAAAGGAAGAACACTTGTGTATAACAAAAATAAAGGGATTCAGCTTGATTGTTGTTTCAGATGCTTGGAAAAGCTAACAATTTTGAGAAATTAGAAAACTATTTAAGGTATAGACAGGAATACTATGCTTTCTTTTTTCCTTGGGTACTCTTGGATTCTTTCCTCTTTATCCTCTTTTTCAGTCTACTTCAGTGGCAAATAGAGGGGAGAAAACAGGAAAGAGACAAAATGGCAATATAAACATTTAACAAAATAAGATGAAATATCAGTGTCATTTTTGTTTTTAGATTGCAGAACAAAAATTAACCTACTTCTATACCATTTTTAAAAAAAGTTATCTTTATTTTTTACTTTATTTTGGCCTTGTTTAGTATGAGCACTTAAATTCTTTTTCAACACACAGTTAGTTTTATTTTTACTGTCTTTAAAAAAAATCAAATTTTGTTCATGTTTAAAATAGAAACCTTTTTGGCCTTCCTACACAGTACCTTAAAACCTCCCGATTTCCCCTCATTAGATAGATTCCCTGTATAGTTGGTGAACTACATCACTACAGCAATGTTGTATGGCCTGTCTGAAACCATGCTGGAAAAGTCTCCTGGATTAGAAGGCTGAATCCTCTTCTGGTCAAGTCCTGGTGCCCTCTCTTGTCTACAACATTGTTCAACCTGATGAAACCCTGTAAATCACTTAGGAATTGTCTACAGGCTGAAAGGAAGGGGAGGAGAAATTGAAACCCTATGAAATACTTGTACATATTGAAAAACAGTAACTCTTTTCACATTGACTCTTTATGAGGGTTGTATTACTCCACACAGCCAAAGCCTCAGGGTGCCTTGGCTTATACTCTTTCTTAATGTGTAAAAAAAGCACTCTTCCTGAAATAAGAGCATCTGCTGTGGGAGCTGCTGTGGAACAGCCATTCCAGCTTGCTTTTCCATGTAGACAAGCACTTACATTGTACTTGCCATCCTTTTTGGACCACTACAAAGCTCTCTTTCTTATAAACTTGGCAACTAAACATTTGGAAAAAATTAGACTAATTTTGCCAATTCAAAATATTTCTGATGACTGTACTATTCATAACAGTAGCATAAAGGGATGGGATGTTTTTTTAGTGCTGTAGTAAGGTAGAGTGCCTCACAAAATATAGGAATTTGATTGTATACCAATACAATAGAAATAGACTATTCCGTCCCTCCTTAGTGTTTGATGCTGCTGTCCCAGCTCCAACTAAATATAACAATAGAGTATTTAGACAAAAAGATATTTGCAATTGAATAATATGACTATTATTCAAATTGCAAATGCAGTGAGCAGACAAATCCAATCATACTGCTTATGACTTATGCATGGTGGCTGGCAGTGTTATTACATTAGTCTAATAGAGCTGACTGTTGAAAAATGTCATGACTTTCTGGGAATGTAAAATGTGGACTTCCTATGCATGATTTAAATTGGCATAGTAATGATATATAATTCCATGCAAAAAATCCTAAATGATTCTTCAGATCATTTAAACGGCACTTGATTGTACTGCTGGAAATTAGTTTCTTCTCTCCTCTGCTCCTCCTGAGTGTGATGTGGCGGCAAATAACGTGTTGGGAAATACCAGAAAGTGAGGAGCACGGGTCATTGGCTAGAAAGCCTCATGGTAAAACTAGAAACATGAAGTGAAATTCAGTTCTGTGGTTAGCAATAATAGAAGTTAGAGAAAATGAAGGGGGGAAAGCAGTTAAAGAAACTGACAGGGGGAAAAAAAGTAGGCGATGGAAAATTAGTGTAGTTGGGTTTGGTTTTGTTTTGTCTTTTGATTTACACAGAAGTAATATAGGAGGCGTTTGTCTTTAGAATGGTCAGGAATTTGAGGTTCTTGAGTGAAAAATAGGATTATGTGAGAAGTTTGCAGAAATATAGTCTTTATTTGTATAATAATCAAGTTTTCGGAGATCAAATATGCAGAATACTTGAATAAGTAGATAGAGCACAATTCACGTTGCCATTTGTGGCATAGGTTTTTGAGGCCTTTCAAATAGCTGCAAAGAAAACATTCCAAACATGAAAAAAGCTTCAGAAGTGTTGAAATTATTTCCTGAGTTTACAAGAGAGCCTGAAACAATAGCTATGAGGTGTGAATTGCTTCCTTCATTTCAGTTAAATGTAATTTGAATTAACTTGCTTGTATGTGCCTACTTTACTAAATCATACTTCAGGTAACTAGGATTTAGGAAAGATGACTTATGGACTATATCAGCTTAGTCACGTTTGCGAATCCACGGGACTTTCATTTCCTCCTTTAAATTTCTATATGACCTTGAATTCCTAAAACTTCATCATCTAATTTTACTGTAAGTGAAAGTTTTTTTCATGGGGGTCTGGAGTTTGGATTTTCTCTTTAGGAAGTCCTTATGTATTTTAAGCACGATGAATGTTTTTACTAATCTTTCTACAGAAGATGAAGTGATCGGGGAAAGATCTTCCCTTATCTTTTCCTTAGTCATCTGCCATGTATCTGGGCAGGGAAAGTAGGAAAATAGCCTGCTGGTATTTGATAGCCAGAATGGGGCTGTCGGCGTGGGTTAGCACAGCAGGCTTTCAGCTATGCAAGGCGGTTATCTGGTGCTCCAAGACCAACTCCATTGCGGTGCGTAATGACCAAATACAAAGTGATGTTAAGAAAGGATGAAGCAACAATGCTGGAAGTATTAAAAATATTGCTAAACAAGTAAGTTCATAATATTTTTTCTTTCTGTTGATATTTTTATTACTCTAACTGGCTCTTGCACATGCAGAATAGTCCTGAAAAAGGATAGCAAAGTCTTTGATGGACTGCTATACGTTGGGAGATTATTACTAGTTATCGTAGTAAAATAATGATTGAAGAGCACAGCTGGGGCATATGTAATGGAACACATTTCTGTAAGCATTTCCTGAGAAAAGTTTGAGAGTGCTTCAGTGAACCACGAAGCAACCACTTTTAAAACTGGTCACAGGAGATCATAGCCAACATGCCTGATGCTTAGCAGAATATTTGGTCACAGGGAAGATATTGTCACATCCATAAATTGCATACAAATCTGCAGATTTTAATGCATAAAATGCATTGGAAGTTAGTTACACTGTGTCTATAACCTGCTGCAGTAATTTTTGCCTGGACCGCTTTGCAGACTGGATGAGCATGTCTGTTATGGGACCAGGTGCACCTGCAATTCCTTGTATTTCTTGTAAAACCTTATCCAAAGACACATGAAAGAGTAAGAAGACTCCCATTGCTTCAAAAAGGCATCGAATTATGCTCTTGACATACAGTTTGGTTTTCAGAAGATGATTTTCAGATGTGCTGAAATGCCAAATTCTCTGCTTTCAGGAGCACTTAATAACCTCAACCATTTTTGTCAGTCCAAGCCTGAGGGCTTGGAGGAGTAATATAAAATGCATATGAGGCTTACCCTCTTAATGTGTTCTCTAGTACTTAATGCATGAGGAAAACAAAAAGTAGATGCAAAAAGGATCAGGGAGTTTTCTTCTTCCATGCCTGTAGGAATTATTGTGTTCCTGCTGATTAGAAGTCCTCTAGGCACTGGATTGCCTTTCCTGAAGTTATCACTAAAGCTATGATGGTTCTGAAGAGCTGGTAATTTCTGTTGTTCAGTTGCAAATACATTTTGTGGAGACAATCCAGGAAAGAGCTAATTACTTGCCTTAGTAAACAATGCTACTTGCATTAAATTACATATTCAGTATTTATATTCACAGCTAATAGATCTTTTCAAAGCTGTTTTACTACAGGCAACTTTTGGAGAAAACTTCTTCCGTGCCCTCTTTATCATTTTTAAATGAGTACTGGGAGGAATGAGAATTGGTTGGAGCTTCACTTGAACCCATGACCAAAATTTTTATTGAAGATGAATGAGGTTCTTTTTATTATTTGTTACAGTTCTCAAAATCAGTGTAACCATTTTTTATATGGTTGCTCTGGAGCAACAATTAAAAATACCTTATTTTTAACTTCATGGGGTTTTAATTCCAGATTCATTAAAATTATGGGAAACTATATTTATGCATACCAACTTGTTTGCATATATATTTAGGTTAAATTCTCCAAAAAGCATATTTTTTGCTTTTGTTGTAACCTCACCAAACCAGCATTAATTTGTGCACTCTGTTAAGGAACCCATAAGAGAAGACTTGGCTTCAGAATCACTGAAGGGTATGAATTTATTTTTTTTTTCTGCGCTGTCAGATATAGAGTAATAAATCTCTTCTGAGAATCAAACAACTCTGTACTGGACCAGAAAATCTGTTAGTTTAAACAAAGGTCCTATACTCTCTTTTTTTCTAATTTGTAGAATGTAGGGATTTTAAAAAATGGTATTAAAATTAAACAGTGCTTTTTCAGACAGTGAGGTTATGCTACTCTTATTCTTGCTCTTCCTGCTGGTAAAATCTCTGAAGTTGCAACTGACTTCATCAACAGTCTCACTGGATTTGAATTAATTTTAACCATTGATATTTGGATTGCTGTTCAAAGTCTTATAAGTAATTCATTGCCTGTTAATGCTCTCCTGCATAGGGCTTTAATTTCTTGCCGTAAAATTTATTATCTGGCAGTACCTTTTCTATTGGCATTTAATATTTTCTAGCTTGCTGATGTGTAACTTTCAAGATGAATGCAGTATTAATATTACCTTTTCTACAGCTTCCTTGGTAGACTTAATCATCTTTAGTGTAGCAGCACAGGAAGCTACTAGAAAGATGATTCTTAGCAAATGACATTAATATTGATAGCACATAATTAAGTCCAAAAATGTGTAAAGGTTGTAGCAGCACTGGGTGTCTTTACTGCACTTATGAAAAAGCAGGTTAAGTTTAAGTATTAATACTTTCTATATTCAATAAAACTTTAAAATAAAACATCCATCTCTTCCAACAGCAATTTCTGGGTCTTAACAAAGAAGAGAGGTAGAGAAGGTCAGTGCCACTCATAGTACAACACACAGTTTATTAATAAAGTTTATTTTTCTTTTCAGTGCAATTATGGATGCTTCAGGCAAGTGGAAATTGTGGAATCTTTTCTAAGATGAAAGTTATTAGGAACAGAAAGTCAAGTTATTAACCTCTAGAGATTTAGTTTCAGTTGCACAGTAGAAGAGCACCACTGGTAATTTTGGCGGAGGACGGGATGATGGGACTTAAAAACTTCATGTGCTTTGGCCTTTTTATTTTTTTATTTTTATTTTGTGGGTTGTTTTTTATAATTAGTTTAGGTACTGCTTTTTCCTCAAAGGTTCCAAAGGACTAAAGTAAAGTGACCTTAATTAAGTAGTGACACTGTTTCTTTTTGTTTGAAAACTCCATACAAAAATCAAAACTTCAGCTTAATTATCTGTAATTCTTTTAAGATCTTGAAAACTTATCAAGCAACTTTTTGTTCAATAAGCAAGTGATCTATTTTTTGAAATCCTGCAGGAGGAATGGTAACAGTGCAGTTATTTACAGATCTTGACTTTACTTGAGTTGCCAGCAGTTTATCCAAGAATGTGCTTGCTGATTGTATCTGTTACAGTGATCTGTAGATTAGAAGGTATTTGAAATTATTATGAAGTTGACACTACTGGGCTTGAAACTTAAAGCAGTAAGAAGAGGGGGGGGGAATAGTGGGGGGTTTTGTGTGGTTTTTTTTTTTGTTTTGGTTTGTTGGGTTTTTTGGGTTTTTTTACAACAATCCGTTGTTTTTTCTTTCTGTCTGAAGACAGCTTTGGGCCTCATCTGATCAGTTGGAGAGGCTTATCTGTTTTACAAGGGCTAGAAGTGCTTTTTTGCAGTGGAAGTTTATATTATTGAAGAATCAAGGAGGCGATCACATGCATATATGGTTCTCTACTGAATAACAGCCACTCTTTCTCCTGTCTTATTCACTAGACTGAAGGAATAATTTGTTGTAAAATTAGTAAGATTATATCAAAAGTAGCATCGCTTAGGTGCTTTTTGTCTGTATTTTGTCCTTACAAACATCTGACATTTTTTTGAAGTTGTTTTCTTCACCATTAACTACTGTAATGGTTTAAAGGAGATATAAAAGGTTCTTCAAATGTAATGGATTAGGAACTGATTATTTTGTCACATTTTTCTACTGCAGTGTTACCCGCTATGTCTGTTGATTGCTGTATGCACACTCTTGACCTAAAGCAAACCTGAAGTTCTTAATCCTTTCGTTTTGGAGTATTGATGAATTGTTAATTTAAGTTCATATTTTATGTCATAGCAATTTGTTTGTGTCTACAACCTCTTAGTTGACTGTAGTGAAACCATGCTGACCTGGCCTCATAAATGGGATAGGAGTTCTCTGCATTGCTTCTGTCCTACCCAGCTTGACTGGTCCAAGTACCGAAGTGACAGGAGTATACCAGTGGCAATGACATGCTCTGTTCTAGGCAGAAGGCTGTTTTGACCACAAGCACTCTTAGTTTTCTGATATCCTGCTGATGAATATTTCTCCTTCTATGTCTGTTTTGTCGTCCAGAGGATACCTTACTGTCTTTGGTTTCAAAAGGCTGAAATCTGCATTTGGGTTATTGACGTTAGTAGCTAACCCTGCTCAGTATTTAGTATTTAAAGAAAAGATTCCTTTTTTGGGACGTGCTCATAATCCACACTCGCATCCAGATATGGGTGATTGGCAATATTTCCTAATAATATGGAAATCAATTCAAATTCAAGCGCAGGAAGTCCACTGTCCTTCATGTGCGCTGACTAGTTGTCCTGGTTTCATCATGGAATGAGTTATCCCTGAGGATGGCTTTCAGTCTAAAAGAAAAACACTTTTGTTATGCTCTGTACCTACATGTGAGCTGTTCTACTGAAACCTTTCGGTATGGGTAAACTGGTAAAAGGCTATTTAGTGTGAATGCATACTGTATACTTCTACTTTATATTGTGATCACTCTTCCTACAAGGACTGGGGAAGAAATTATACCTTTGTGGTCATCACAACAGGCTCAGAGCAGGGATTGTTTCTGCATATTGGTTCTTGCAAGTTATCAGATCCTTCACTGAAGGACCTGTATTTCAATTTATATGCTCACAATTACGTTTTGTAGACCAGGCCTCTGTTTTTATGAATGGTACCAGGGTGGTAGGATTATTTTCAATTAGCACAAATATTTGATGAATGAGTCCTTTTGAAGTTCAGGAGCAACACATAATAAGATGATGGAAACTTTACAATGGAATTTAGTTCTTGCAAGAAAACCATAACAAAGCATATTTTTAAGAAGTAAAATACGTATTTGAAATCTAGCTTATGTTCCTAAACTGATGGATCATTATGCTTTGAAGAACAGTTTTTCAGCAGGGTGTAGATGAAGACATGATTGCTATGACAATTCAATTTCCCACAAAGAAAGATGTCTGGCATATGTTGTAATACGTTTGTGCAGCTCTATATCATCTGGTTTGAAGTGGGAATAATGTTGTGACAGAAGCATGAACAGTCTGCCCTTTTTGCCTTCTTGTTCATTCAAATCAGAGAAGAAAGCAGGTGCTGAAACGGTTTGTCTCTGTATAGTAACGAGGAGGATTAATCTGCTTTGATATGCAACCTGACCAGCACAAGAGACTCTGCCTGGCACAGAAAAGGGCTTGCGTAATACAAACCAAAACATGGCTACTGCGGCTAATTTTAGACTTTTTGGCCTTGGCAATGTCCTTTATTTCAGTTATTTTTATTTATTTATTTATTTATGCTTTTGTTAGGTCCTCAGGCCATGCGAGTTATGGCAGGATGCCTGGTTTTCAGTACTTGAATTTGGCCAGTTATGTGTCCCCTGCAGACAAATATTCTGAGTCCTGGTTTCTCCCCAGGATATCCATTTACTCCTCTACTGCATTCTGACTGTTTATTATGGCTATATAAAAGAGCATTATGAATGACAGATAAAAATCTTTTGGAAAGAGTTTGCCCACAAAAATCTTACTATCTAGCTTAAACTTCAGACAGTTTTTTCTCTAGGTAACCAGCTTACGTCCTTCAGATGTTGAAAATTTGGTGTCTAGGTGTCTGAAACAAGCAGTCCATTGGACTAAGACAGAATCAAAAAGTTTTCAATGTTCTCTTTTTTTGCCCTCCTCACATACTAGTGGCCTGTAGGTATGTAATGCAGGATGTTGCTTGCTGCATGAAAATGTGCTTTGTACCAGAAGCAGGTCAGCAGTTCGGAAGAATTATGCTTTTTATTGAGATTTAGGCACCTCTATCATTCTTTTCTCCATTTGTCTGAGTCAAAGGAATTCTTGGCATTGGAAGTTGAAGGATGGGGGAGGAGAAAGAGGGGAAAAAAGTAGCATGATCTGGGGTCATTACCGTCTTATGAGTTTGTAGCAATATTATATTAAATTCCATTAAAATTGTTAGGTGTGCTTCTGTCTGTCATCATTGAACAGATACAAAAAAAAAGGCTGTAGTGAGGAAAGGCAGCTCTTTCCGTAACTTCTAGTTTGGAACAGACTTTACACCTGGCTGTATTGTATGTGTGGCAATGGTGTTACAGGTTAAAATTACTTGAATTAGAGCAGCAACAGAGCTTAGCACTGGAGTTCAGTAGGTGCTGTGCTAAGACCAAGTTCTTTTGAGAGGAGGTCAGTCATGGGCTCATTTCACTTCTTTTGTTTTACAAAATTAAAGCAGTGTCCAAGAGAAATTAATTATATATAGTCTTCAGCTATAGACAATTATAAAAGTTTAAAGTCTTCAATTGTGTGTATTATCTGAAACATAAAGGGAGGACTGCAGGAGTCCTTAAGAGTTAGGAAGAAATTTTCCAACTGACAAGCTATTGTCTGACAATCCGCCCCATGGAGCGGTTAGTCTTTTTTTCTGAAGCATCTGCTATTTGGGAAAGTCTCAGATAAAACACTGAGTTAAATGTGTCCATTCCTATAGCAGTTCTTATGCCTCTATGTCAAACAGTGATTTTTCTTACCTAGTGGGTATGGGCTAAGGCAGTTTTTCCTTGATTCCCTTCATGTGATATTAACCTCTTGTACCACTATTATTAGGTACCCACGTTGCCAGCTTTGCAGATTTGGTTTCTCATTCACTGTATGAGTCTCTAAGAGACACATTAGTAGGCTGTAACTTAATTTTCTCAGAATCTTATTGGGATCTAATTTCATGTACTGCTATTTGTTGCTATGGAAACAGTATAATGAGTTCAGTTGTATAAGGGTGGAAATATCACATACAGTTTCTGTTCAGGGTAAAAATGACAAAATGGCATTTCTATAAATGGTGTTCCAGAATAAACTGCTTCAGTGGGACTCATGAAGTTTTCCTTCCAGCTAATTCTTCATCATTCTACAGTTTTTAAAGTAAGTGGCAGAAGAAGCATTTTAAAAATAAAAATAATAGAAGACTTTTTATAAAAATAGCAAGAAGCTTACTTTTCTCATTGAAAGTGTAAGAAATAATCAGAAAACCCAAGGTATTGTGGTAAAAAATGTCCTCTATAATACCTTTATTATATTAGAGTATGAATGTAATGCATCTTTCTTTGCAACATGATTTTAACTGCTGACTATTTTAACTAAACAGTGTTTAGCATTGAGAGAGTTTAGCACTTAGCACGCAGAACAGTGCTTTTACAGTGTCACATAATTATTTGTCTCATAAGAATAAAATTATGTCCCAGTAACTTTGATATGATGGACGCTGTCATGCTTGAGGTCTTGGTTGCATTCTGGGAGTCTATACAGAAATTTGGCAAACATGTTATAGGTGTCATTTAAGTGGGTAAGAGCTCTAGCTCTGTGGATAAGATAGGTGCAGTAATTGCATTATTTATAATTATCTCTAAAATATAGAATAAATCTTAATTCTTTCTTTCTGGAAAGTTGACAGATAAACTCACTGGAAGTCCTGTGTTCAAGTCATCTAATACTCAAGCAGATTTACCATTGATTTTTTGCTCCATAGTGCTCATATGTGGTGTAGCACTAAATTTACACCAGTTGTTACTCGGCCTTGTTTCATAAATTGGGGAGCGTTTCTAAGAAGTGTGGACTTCACTGCATCAGAATAATGAAAAGAGAAAATCAGAAAGCCAAAAAGATAATATTTGCACTAAAGAGGTTATAAAGCAGAGAAATACTATTACTTCCTGAGCACGAAAAATGTATTTCAGCATTAACATCCTTAAATAACACTTGCAAAGGTGTTAGATCAGATAATTGTTTAGCTGCTTAATTAAGGGATGTGAGATGCAGAACAGAACTTCACGTCCCTAGAGCTGGGGTTGAACAGTAGGTCTGCAGCTGTGGTTTGAGCTTGACTTTTGCAGAAGAGCTGGTAAAGTTTTTCTGTATCCCACGGGATATTTGCTTTGTCATCATCTGCCGTTTCCAATCTGTCCACGTGGCAAAGCTCTCTATCTTTTTCACTCATCTGAAACATTCAGTGTTTTATTAACAACAGTTTAAAAACCAAGTGACATTTTTAAAGCAATAATATTAGTTAAAACCAGGCAAAGCTATGTCTCTTCATCGTTTTCCATCAACCTTTACTTAAAGCTTGCATTTCAAGAGAGACATTAGTAAGTGTGCCAAACTATGAAAGAAATTGAAACACCTGGTTAGTAAGAAGCTGACACAGTGCATCCACTGTGTCATCTCAATGTGTTCTGGGCAACGTTTGCAGCTGGTTTTGTCTGTATAGCATCAAGGAGCACACAGGTATCTGTGGTGGGGCCATTACTGCCAATAAGGTTCTTATGAAGCCAGGGTGATGATTGCACTGGTGTGTGTGCTCAGTGGTTGTTTTCTTCTTTGGATTATAGTCTGTGCAGGTTTTAAGATTCACAATACAATAAGCAAAAAGACCAGGTTAAATACATTCAGCCACTGACAGAAACATTTGAAATTCTTTATTCTTTCTAGGAGTATTCTAGAAATTTAAATGTGGGTTTATGACAAATTTAAGTAGGCTAGGTAAGTCGTTTTGGGAGGAAAAAAAGCTTTGTCCAGCTTTTTTTCTCACTTTAATAAACGCTCTTTTCTCCACAATGCTGCCTTTAACCTTCTCTAGCCGTGATCTGCTTATTAATATACAAATAGAGAAAACAATTTATCACATAGTCATAAACTAGGTTTTGCAAAAGACTATTCAAGCTTAATGAAATCAGCCCCTGGCAGTCTGGCCAAATCCCAGAGTCTAAGGCTAAAATACCATGATGGAAAAAGGCTGCAAGTTTGGCTCAGTTTTCATGTCTACCTGAAAATGTTAAAAGAATACTATCATGCATTATAAAATACTTTTGTAGCATATGAGGTCCTGGTGCTGATAAAAAGCTGACTGTTATCTCAGAGGAAATGGAGATAGCTGAAGGCTGGATGGGCTAAATATCTGCCCTCGCACAGGGACTGGATCACTTTCTATATGTTTCTGGCTGGAATGGAGAGAAGGGGAAAACTTATCTAAAACTATGGGAAAAGCCTGTGCAGATAGTTCTGATTATTTGCTACTGCTACTAGTAGTAAAACTTCCCTCTCTATAATTTGCAAGGGTGAGAAATACAGTTTACCTGTTTTAATGATGCATCTTTTCTCAATGTGTGATCTTAAGCTGTTTTTTCCTAGATTTGGTCAAATAGACCAGATGGTCAGGACACAAATAACTGGAATTAAGCCCAAATATGTGTGGAGATACCTATCTCCAAAAGTTGCCTGCTCTTTTGAGGGGTGAAATAAAAATTAAAAGAAAGTTTTAGACTGGTAACACTTTTGTTAACTTCTGCTTGTTTGTTTAATTTACCTCTCTTCTTTCTCTAAAGAGATGTATTTAGTTGCGTCAAGAACTGGCTGGGATTGTTCAACTGCTCAGGCCACAATTATTTCAATACATTAGTTTAAAATCACTCTTAGGCACTGTTTGGAACATAGTAGCTGCTGAACACTTCCAGATTATCTAGAGCTACCCTTATCCAATCCAGTCTGCTTTTCAAATTCTTCTCATACTTGTACAAACAATAGTCTGATTCTTCCTTTTTGTTAATACGAACTTTTACTTGCTAGTGTTCTGCTGAAAAAGAAGAAAAGGGTAGAATTAAAAAAATGTCAAATAGGATAACTGTTTCTCTGTGGGAGATCTTATTTTGTGGTTTTTTTTTCTTATTCTCTTAGCTCTTGAAATGTCATTAATTTGCAGCATAATTATAAAACATAGAGGAATTAATGCACTAGGTGTGTGATCCTTATAGACAGTGGAGAAAACTTTCTACCCTGAAAAACAATCAGTATCAAGAATGTCTTGTTGTTTTGTGAGCACCTTGATGGTCATTACATGAGATAATTTTTGCATGGCATATGCTAAATATAATCATTATGCAATAAGTATGCAGTTATTGGCTTAGGGTTATGTAGTTTCGTTTGGTTTTTTTTTTGCATTTGCAGACTTGGGATGGGGGAGGAAAGACAAAGATAAAGATAGACGGGAAAAAAAAAGTAAGATGCATTTCTGGCCTACTGGTGCTGTGCATGTGAGCATATATATATGTACACACCCACACCACCCTTATTGCCCATGACACATCCAAATGTTAGTCCTAGATCTATATCTAATTTTATTGTGTTTGTGCACTGCGTAGTTGAGTAAATACTTAACCCTGAAAATTCTCCTACATTTTTCCTCTGGAAGAGGTAAACCTTTTTGGTTTCCAGAAGGACTGAGTAGTTTCCCAGAGCTCTTTGTTTAAGGTAATGGTGAAATTTTAATTTTCCTGCTTTTGCTAAAAATGGATGTCTTCTCTTTTTTTTTTTATGAAAGGTATTTTGTTATACCTTTTGTCATACCTTTACAATAACTTCTTAAATACCTTTAAAATTTGGTGAAAATAAAATTACTATTTATGTCAAATTGTGTATCTAAGAGAATATTTACCTAAAGGTTTTTTAATAAAGTATTGACATGTATATTTTTCACATAGAGGAACCAGAGTCTCTTTTGCATCACTACGGTTCCAAAAGTGCAACATCTGAAGACTGGTAGTAGAGATTGTAAAACCTCAAGAGGACATGGTAATGTATAAATGTACTGGTCTTGTTGGAAATAATAACTAATCTCACATCATGGCATATGGCATCTTTGACCAAAATGTAGGTATTGCTGATATTCTCAAATGTACTTGACAGAGTTGTCTGATCCTCTGAGTTTGAAAGAAGGGGAAGGGAAGGGAAAGATGGATGTCCATGCCATTCAGGACAACCCAGGGCACAGCAGAAAGTTGCCTTGCCTGGCCTGCCTGACTGGGCTGTACCCTGCAGGCACCATGCTTTATTTGAGGGGTTCTGGGAAGAAGCAGCCTCAGCAGCTCACCCCACCAGCATCCTTTGATGTGGGGCAGTGCAGGCAGGGGGGAAGAGAAGCCAGGTTTTTCAGTTTCCTGTCTCTGCTGGCCCATATCTGCCAGAGAAATCACAAGCAAAGGATTCGGCAATTTCCTTTCCCACCCAAGGAAGCAGGAGAGAGCGGAGGATCTCCCTCGCCCCTCCTCTGCGTTTGTAGTGAACTGTGGATCTCCCTTTTCTCACCGGCAAGGTTGTGTATCACTGAGTGGTAAGAAAAAGCTTAGAGTCATCTGTTACAGGGATGAGTTGTCAGAGAGTGGGATGTGAGGAAATTTTAAAAAGGTGACTCCCTAGGGGAAGTTCCCATTACGTTTTTGTGTTGGTACCTCGTATTCTGTTTAAAAAACAGCCCTCCATGAAAGATTACAGCTGAGCAAATGAACAGTTAGTTACAAATTAATAATGAAAGCTAGACTGAGGATGGTTTGACAATATTTTAAAATCAATGGCCCGCCATAGAGCGTTTCACTTCTTTTTTTTTTTTTTTTTTTTTT
>RSEF01000003.1:29391976-29413075 GCA_003993805.1 Himantopus leucocephalus | reverse complement strand
TTTTTTTTTTTTTTTTTTTCCCTGGACTTCTGGCAGCTTTGGCAATATAAATGAGTTTAGTAAATCAAGCTTATGTGAACTAGTTTTGGGTGCTTTTAGTAGAATTGTTAATGGATGCTGTAATGCTGCAGATCCTACTGATTAAACCCAAGATATTGGTAAACTGAATTGGCAAGCTTGGAAGTGGAATATCAAATGATTATCATAACAAAAAATATACTTCTGGCAGTTAAGCAAATAATATCTTTTTTTTAAAAAAAAAAATGGTTTTGCTTGCAGTTGTACAAACTAATTTGGTCAAAGAAATGCACATCTATTTTTCTTGAGATGAGTGTCTGGTTTTAGGAGAAATGTGCAGTGGTTTACGTGGGAGGCTGTTCAAAGAGAGCAGCCCACACATGAGGAACTTGTCTTTTTGTATGCATAATACAATTTAAGGTATTTATTTTTTTTAAAGATGAGGCTTAATTTCTGTACGAAACTCCAAACTGGTAGAAGCATCACATAAACATGTGCCTCAGTGCAGACATTTTCACAGCTACATTCTTTAGAAGCATTTGTCCAAAGCTGTAGAGACAACAGCTTTGCGGCAACAAGGATTTGCTTGGTAGTATAATTACATGCAGGATCTGGCAAGAGAGCTGATGGATAATTAAAACTTTTACATTAACTTGTTTTAAAGTGATCTTGCTTTGATTGCAGATTTCAGTATTTGGGCAGTTTCAAGGCATGATGAATTCATTATTACCCCATCCCCGTGCTACGCATAGAAAAGGTGTCCTGCACAGGCCGAGTGTCAACAGCTGCCGCCTCTGCCGTCAGGAGCAAGCTCTGCAAGAGCTTTCCTTCTCATAGGTCCTCTCTGACTTGGATTTTAAAGAGAAAATAAATGCAAAGGTTGGGGTTTTTTTTCCAGTATTGGCCTAATCTGTGGCCACTGTACGTGGTAGTGAGAGGTTAGTTTGTAGCAAATTAAATAGCCAGTGACAGCATAGCTTTAAAACAGATGAAAAGCAGCCGTTGTAGGCAAGCTTAATAAGTATATGTTTATATATAAGATCCTGTAGGCTAGCAAATATTCTTCTTTGTGGAAAATCAAGAACAAAGAAACTAAATATCGCTTAGTGGCAAGCCCTGTTGCCTATTAGTAGTCTGAAGTCTACTTTAAAGACTAGTACCTGAGAGTCTGATTCTCTTACTGTCTGGCCATGTTTCCAGCTGAGGTTAGCCTTAGTTTACGCACTAGCAAAAAGAGCCTAATACTTACTACTTTCATAGAAAGTAAATGCTACACAAGTGCAAATTATTATTACAAGTAATTTAATTGGAAGATAGTGATAGTGACAAGTATAGACGCTTATACATTGTTAAGAAAATCCTTGTTTCTACTATGTCCTCCTTTTCCAGTTATGTTGGTAACTATTGAGCCACCCTTCCTTTTTTTCTTCTTTAATTCTGCCCCTGCATTATAGAAAGCATCTCAAAACAATTCCTTTCATACCTACAGGAAGAAATGGACTTTGTTTTGTTTGAATAGAAGATACTAGTTTGCCTGTCTGCTTTTGTGGTACTATTGTGGGAGGTCTGGGTGGCAGCAGTAGGTTGTGTGTGTCACTGTGGGAGCACTGTCATTCGTCATGACTCTTTGGCACGAGCAGTGTGGCACAGCCCCTGTGATTGCCTTCAGTCACACGCAGAGCAGCTGCTCACCTGAACCACTTCAATTTAGGCTCAGAGAGCATCCTGGAGCCCGAAGACCGTTGAAAACAAAAGGATTTAAGCATGTAAAAGCTTTGGTGAATCTTGGGTGGTCTTCAAATTGTGTGCCTGGTACACGGGTGTGCAGAGGGCCATAAGGTCCTCCTGGAGGTGCTGCAGGTGTGTCCCACAGCTGCATCTGAATCTGCCTGAAGTGAGCACAATTTTCTTGCCAGGCAGGAGCAGGGAAAGTTTGTTTGAGAGCTCTTCTGAGAGTCCTCATGAAACCTAAGCCACTAAGCTCTCTGAAAATACAGATAAGTAAGGAATACTCATGCTGATTAAAAAGAGGTTTTGATAGCAATACCTCTGCGTGAGCATAATGTGGCTCAACTGTAGGGCATAGAACAGACTGAGAAACAGTGGAAGAGGAGGCTGGGCATCTGTGAGCGTGAGCTTTGGGAAAAGGAGGAGTGGTACTTGTACAGGATATTTGCTTCTTGGAATAAATAATTCATCTCACCATACTAGTCCCAACCCTCCTCATATCTTCGAAAGATTTCTGAATGAGTTTTCAATGAACTCTTACAGACCAAGATGGTGTAGTTATGATAGTACAGAGCTCTGTGCATGTTAATCAGTCTCTCAGAGACAGAAGATGTGAAAGATCCAGTAATACCTCACAGAATCAATACATCTTTTTTGAAATTCATTGCAATTCCTATCTTTTACTGGTAAAAATAAGAGGGAGCATGTGCAGACATTTAGCCTATGTGTTGCTTTGCAGAACTATTCCATTAGATCAGCAGCTGGATGAATAATTAAAATGTATAATGTAGGCTGTTCTGTATTTGTGTTTGCTGAATGGGGTTCACCGCTATTCTTTGTCGTGATACAAAGCAAGTTCATAAAGCTGTATTTAGTGAATTGATAGTGATTTGAAAGCTATTTCAAGGTATTATGTGAGCATTTACAAATAACAGAGTGCCTCATCCAACTCATAGACAACACAAGGAGTAGCTGCAGTGCTGTAACTGCCGCTGGAACCTAGGCAAACTCATTTTGGAAAAATTGTGTAATTTCCAGTATCTCTGTTTTCAGTTAGTCTGGACATAAGCAATCAAACAAAAAAGATCCCTGGCAGAGCACTCAGGCACAAAAAGTTTTGGGGCCACCCATTCTGGTTAGTTTTCCTGTGTTTTTATCACTTTTTTTCCATTATAGGCTTCCTTGGGCCAAAGAGACAGGTGTCATAGTGCACAACTGTTTAGCATTTTGATTATTCAGGAGATGCCCTCACCCCTCACAAAGTACCTATGAAAATAATAGTCACTTCCTTAAAATAGGTAAGAGGAAAAAAATGTATACTTCTGTTGAAGGCCCTGTGGCACTGTTTTCACTAACCTATTCTGAGAGCTCTGCTGGTGTTAGCAGTAATTCTGATATAACGAGAGATGCTTTCTCATCATTGGGGTGATTTAAGTTGAAGTTGTGTTAGGACAGTCATAAATGTCAATTTAATGGCAATCACTAAAATATCAAGCAGAAAAGGACAACCTGAGATCAAAAGTGGGAGTGGAACTGCCACATTCAAACAGGTGAACATAGACCAATGAAAGGGAAGACATTGACAAATTTGGATAATGCTTCTTTAAGGATTTAATGCAGAAATTAATATATTCCTTTTGGTAAGTGTATGATTTATTATATTTTTTTTTCTCCTTCCTGCATAGCAAGCAATTTAAGATCATCTTGCTACCCAGTTTCAAAAGGTTTATCTGACAGCACCTGTCCTGTCTGCTTTGATCCAAAACCTGAATTTGGGAGTGTTGAGAAAGCAAAGGCACAATTCCTGCTCTGACAGTACAGTAGGCCTTAGCTTCTCCACAAACTAGTTCAGGTATAGAATATCAAAAATACAAGCTAACCTTTTGTGACAGAGTGCGACAGTGTTCACAGCTTACTCTTCCTATCTAGGTGATCCCTTGTATTCAGAAAGAAGGCTTTAAAGAATCATTGGGGGGGGGGGGGGGGGNNNNGAGGTGATAGTTTTTGGTTCCTGAAAACTCTGCCTCTGTGCTTGTGAGCGAGGGGGGTGGAATAACCTGGTTCCAGCCATGCTGCTCCCTTTGGAGTCTCCAGTTGTACTTAGTATTTATGCCTTGGCATAGGGTATGTCATATGGCAGAAAGGGTGGAAATTGCCAAATGAAATGTCTCTTTGTTTTAAAACAAAGAAAATTACTGTCCTTCAGTAGCAGTCTGCAATAGCAAATGTGGCAAGTAAACAATAATAATGTTAGCGGAGATGTTCTGCGAGATGTCTGCAGGATATTGTAATAAACTTTTCCATTATTGGTTTCCCCAAACAATTTGCAGTCTAACAGCACTAGGGGAGTGCAGTAAACAGAGCGGTTCAGTTCTGCATCGTAAATGTTTCCTGGAATAAATAGAAAATACAACGTTTTTTGAACAGGAGAAGGGGAGAACATTCAAGTCAAGGAGCCTCATTTCATCAGTGTCCCTTTGCCTGGTCTTTCCTATTCCTGCTTTCTACCTTCAGAGGTGCCCCGGCTCTAGGAGCCAAGTAGCCTAGGGATTTAAATAGCATTTAGGTCCTCGGAATCTGGGCCATGTTTAGGATTCTGTTCTGTGCACCAGAAGTGGTGCGAAAAAACGATACAAAATTGGGAGTGAATGAAGGAACAAAAAGCCGTGACTGCTCAGTGTATCAAAGGGGAAGAATCCAGGCATGAATGATCGGAGAGGCAGAAGCCCCATTTGTAGAGAAGCTAGTGGAGCACAGCAGTTTTATCTAAGCTTTCAGAGTGTTGGCACTCTCTCCTCTGTTTTTGGCTGGTGTCTTGGGATAGACATGTGGAATGTGATGCAGCAGGGGGGTGGGAACTTTAAAACGGGATGGAAGATGGAAAGCAGAAGGAGCCTGGCCCAAACGAACAAGCTGTGCTAGTTCTCTAGTACAGGGTGCAGAAGTTGTTTCTAACACTTGGATAAGGAGGCTTAAGCTCCTGAATAGCAACTACCAGTGTAGTCTATAGGTAGAAATTGTTCCTCACACCATACAATTTTTCCTCCTCTCTGTCCCTTTAATCAAGCATTGATTGTTCATAATGCATGGCAAATCCAGCTTTCCTTTTGTTTTGAGTTGTTTGAATCCACTGAAATAATAAAGGATTTCTGGGAACTGCTGCTTTGCATCATTTTTTTTCCAACTTGGTGCCAAGATTTGGATCTGTCCCTAAGAGTCAGAATGCCATAAGGAAATAAATTTGAGCAAAATTATTTTCTATGACTGTTGTTTCTTTGTCTGTTAAAATAAATTGATTGTAAGTTTACAGGATAGATTGTCTCTTAATTTCATCAGTGAGTTTCAGAAATTACCTGCGGCGGGAAGGCTACGTTGCAGCTTTCAGGACTGCTGAAAGAACACTTTTAGAAGCATCATCAAAAGCAGATTGAAGCAGTTCTCCCATACTGCTATTAAACAGCAGTTTAACAGCCTGGGCACTGATGCCAGGAAAGGGCTGTTCCATAAAGCTGACTATTATATGAAGTTTCTAGTTTAAGACTGCTCTCCTTTTATTTGTATAAGTAAATTTAAAATCTGTGCTCTGATGGTAGTCCAACCGCATCTCACCCGATATAAATAATGTGGTCCCGTATAGCAATGGTCCTGGTTTTGTTTAGGATTTAGGTTGCAGTGCTTCAGCTGTCACTGGATGCCTCGAGGGCAACATCAGGTTTTCTTGGCTTCCGAGCTGAGTGCTGGCAGATAGGGCTTCATAAGATTTAGCTTTGACTTTAGCTCAAATCTTCTCAGAAGCATGAGCGAAAATACATTTTGCCATTCTGAGGGTGACACGCCAGGGTTTTCCTGCTTTAGGAAAGGAGAATGAAAGCAAAAATACATGGAGCTGATCTGGAAAATCAGCATTCCTGCTCTCTCTGCAGGGTAGGAAAAGCAAAGCTGGAAACTGCTGCTTTCTAGCAAGGGCCACCCCAACCATTAGCTCAAACATCACAACCTTTTAGTCTTCAATAGGAATCTTGCTTTTCCAGGGCTCTGTTGGAGGAAAGGGGAACACTGGGGCATCAGAGTTACAGATGTTAAATCAGCTGGTGATAGTCCAATATGAAAGAGGCTATGCAAATGTAAAAGCGTTTCATTGTGTAAAACTGATGTACCTGTAATTGTATCTCTAATTAATAGACTGATATTGCTGTCCTTGATGTTTGGCCTGTAAGCCCCGTGACAGTGTGCCTTTTTGTAAGGGCATATTTATTGGCAGTGTCTTTTGGAGAGTCTTGAGAACGTACAGCCTCATGTTTCCTGTTTGAAGGCATAAATTTAACAAAATAGCATGCAGTCTAATGTTGAATTGTTCTGGGAAATTAAAATGAGGCTGTGTTTAAACACGGACTGTAATCTGGCATAAGTTTGTGCTCTCTTTTGACATTCTTGTGCTGATTTTCAGCATGTCGGTACCCTGACCGAACCCGTTGCACAGCAACGCGAGAGCTAGAGGTGACAATCTAGGAGAGTTGACAAGGGAGAGGATCACTTCTTCCACTGTCAGTGTGGATTTATGACAGTCTAAAATGACTTTGTAACAAGAACCTCAGTGATTATTTTTTTTTGCTCATAGTTGGAATAGGAAATGGCTCTCTGTGACCAGTATTAGCGTTGCTTGGATCGCTGCTGTTCAGCAGCCAGCTTTCTAGCCATGTGATTTTATGGAATTTAGATCTAAGATAACTTTTCTTTTTCCCTAACTTTTTCAGTTGGATAATACACCTGAATGTCTAAATGCTTCTTCAAGTACATTTTTCAAATTAAATTCTTATGTTTTCCTCTGTTCATATACTTTATGCTTTTATATTAGTTTTGAGGTTTCAAAGGGGCGCATAAACATTAGTAAAATATTTCACAAGTTACAAATTATGTACTACTGTTATTCTAGTACTGTGGCTAGAGAAATCTGAGACCTTGTGAATTATTCAAATATATGTCATAAGGCCGCAAGCAAGAAACAGAGAGTCTACGCAGATGGGTACTATCAGCTCTGGCCAACATTGAGGTTAGTCCTGCCTTGAATGGGCTTCCAGCCAGATGACCTTGTAAGGTCTTTTCCAGGCTAAATTATGAATGCACGTGCATGGTTGAGGTGCAATGCCACCTCAGTCCTAGATGCAAGGTAGATGTATAAGCAAATAGCAATGTGAGAGTTAATAAAGCCGAAGAGCAGTTGAAGTGTTATGTTTCTTTGTATAATCTAGTAAGGGAAGAAATTTTCCATAAGGGTGGTTATAATTCAAACTTTTGCTGCAAATGCAACAAAAATCAATTTTTAAAAAATAAACTTCTGTACAGTCAAACTTTTGCCCTTCTTATCAGGGACACCAATCAAACAAATTAACCGTGTACAGTGGGAAGTTGGTGAAGAATACATTCTAATATGGCTATGTCTGCCGAGCAGAGCTGAAAAACTATTTAATATAAATGTTTTCCTTTTACTTTATTTCAGTCATGTTCAATTTATGTTTTAGATGTTACATATTTCTTTTTTTCAAATTTTATTTCTCTTGAAAGAAAATCACGAGAAGAAAAAACATTAACATTCTGTTTAACTGCATGTCTCAGAACCTAGCTTAAGTGCCATTTGCCAATATGAACATTTTGTCACTCAGACACTGATGATGCAAACATCCTCTCCAAAAGTATTTACTACAGATTCCCATTGTAGTTTCTTGCTCCCTGAGTATTGTGTAGTAGTTGTGATTTGGGGAAAGAAAGGAAAATTATATTGTCCAAATTATTTTCAGTGATTTTTTTCTGTGGTTTTATGCTTACTTTTTTCATTAATCTTGCCAAAATCAGTAACCTGGTATGGATATTCCAATAACTAAATCTGGTATTATTTTAAAAAGCATTTAGTAATATTTTGCACATTTTTTTTTCTGTTTTAATACACTTGTACTTTAAGGTACTACAAATAATGAGATGTGCCATAACAGACACATTGAAATATACAAAGGAGAGAAGGCATTAAAATAATTTTAGGTAGAAACAAAGCTGCTTGTATTGCAGATTCCTGAAAGGTGTTCCAAAACCTGCTGTGTGTGCATTAGCACACTGTCCAGCACCACGGGGTTGGACTTGTAAGGCAAAGCCTCAGTACTGAGGATCTAGTGTCCACACTATGTGCATTTTCAAGGTTTTACTTTGGGCTAACTCGTCTGGCTTAGTTTTGCTGAAGAAAAAAAAAAAAAAAAAANTGTCTGAGAGCACTGGGTGATGTGAAGCAAAGCATGCATGCTAGATAGGGACGATCACGAGACTTGCTTCAAAAAGGCACACTTAATCTGAGCTAAAATGCTGGTTTAAACACACTTTTCATTCACTGTCAGAGAGGAGCCTCATGCTATCTTTTTCTCCTCTCTGCACAAACACTAAAACAAACTGAAAAATCTTTCAGTGATTATCATTTTGCTAAAGACTTGACTAATATCTATGAATATGACAAGAGATCGTCAACATCATTCACTTTGGGATCTACATCTGTTGCCATTCATTCTTTTATTTTGCTGTGATCTAGCTGAGGGCATTTTCAGTTTTGTCAGTAAACGCTGAGGAGGAGAAGAAAAGAGAAATCACTGTTGAGGTAAAAGCATTATGTGTAATTATTTGAAGTTATAAATAGTAGCAGCTACATTTAGTGAGCTGTATAAAAAGGTTGCAAGGTCCCTTTAGTTGCCTCCTTGGTTTTGGTTGCAAAACAGAATAATTTGTTTTAATTCATTAAATTATATATATTTTAGAAATTTTGCAGTACTTATTCACTGGAGCTTTGCTTCAGTACATTTTCTGCCTGGTTTCACTTGAGCTCGGTGAGCTGGTAAAGCTTTCAGGCTCATTCAGGGATCATCCTTTTGGGTTAGCAGGTTAATTGTTTTTCAGCTTTTGTGTCAGGATTGTGGACAAGTCGAGGAGAGGGAATAGTTTCGTTCGCTGCGCAGGTGCAAGTGTCAGTTAGCTGGCGTGATGCTGACCTCTGCTTGAGCAGCCATGCGGGGACCGCTGCTGCAGGCTGGGGCTGGGGAGGGGCTGGCCATGTCTCCTTCAGCCCCTGCTCTGCTCTGGCTGGTGACTGTGAGGAGCCCAAGCTCTTCCGGGCTTGTGCATGGCAAAATATGTTCAGTTCTGGGAGGGTCTCGCTATAGTATGCAATAGAGGAGAGAAAAGTAAAATAGACTGGTAGTAGGAGCCTTTATTTATTAATCTAACCAGTGATCTGTTTTGAAAGTCATAAAGAAACTCTTATAAATTATGGATGGGTATATAAAACTTCCAGTAAATGCTGTTACATGTGCTGTGTTTTCAAACAGGAGTTATTCCAAATTTTTAAGATGGATGTGGCATTACAATGATAGTTTGGGTTTTTTCCTGAAAATTTATTAACAATTAGATATAAAATAATTTGGTCTTATTTTAAATTGAAGTTTCCAATGGTACAAACTCTCAATCTACAAAGTAACAATTCAATTTGCAGTAGCTAGAATGCTCTGGGAAAACGTGTACCTTTATCATCCCTGAGGGTTGATTTACACTGAACCAATGCGTTTTTCATCACAGTTATTAGCAGAAATCATTTACTGTGCAGTACAAACCCATGGGGTTGCATGTTTTCCTGAGAGCAATGCAATTTCTGAACAAGACATTGATTCTTCTGCCACCATGTGGTTATCTCGTTTAGAATCAACAACCATTTTAAGAAAGATGTAGTACTTTGGTTTATATAAAAGCTGACTATAAACTATCATCACAGTTGTTTTATTTTTGATGGTGAGACTTTGTTAACTTATGTTGTCTTGTTTGAAATGATTAAACCTCAAAATACATATTGAGAAGAAACCATTTCATTCAGTAAACTTGTGTCTTTTCATCTTCTGGGATTTACTGTAAATTACGTATTCTTGCTTTTACTTTTTTTTTTCCTGTTGAAAAGAAGTGATAAAGCTTTCTTTGGTATTTTAGAACAGGATTGGTCCCTACATTTTGAAATCAAAAGTGAAATTAGAGTTTCCAACACCACAGTTGAACTGTACTGATTAAACCTTTTTTCTCTTTTCCCCATTTGCTACAATATATAAGAAAAATCAGATTTTGTTTAAAAAATAAGAAAATGCCCACTCTATATTTAACAATTTCCATTTCAGTGGGGAGGGACTTCTAGAAACATGTTTGCAGATGGATTCCTTAAGACTTTTTGCTGCAAATTCCTTTTTTTTTTAATCTATTCATAGGATTCAAAATTGGACCTTCTATATGAAAACCAGGAAAAGTAACAAAGCACAGATTTGGCATGCTCTGTAAAAGGGTATCTGACATGTCAGACCTATTACTTTTTTTTTTCCTTCTTTCCGTGCTATTTTCATACAGCTCCTTCAGTTTTCTTGTCAAAATAACCAGCTGCCATAAACCCCATGATTATTACGTAAGCCGTGCTGCTACTGAAATACTCATTAACATGGGAAGGTACATGTCATTTCACACCATGCATTGTCTGAAATTATAATTTTTGTTCTGAATAAGCTTTTTGCTTTTACTCCTCTGTAATAAAAGATATTTTTAGTAGAAGGGATGAAACTAAGTTTGAATGTTGAAGTATGGAGTATATGTGTACAGGCAGATTTGAAAGGTGTAATTAAATCGCTTAGCTCTTTTTTTATTAACTCTACTGAGTGTTAACTCTGAGGCTCAGTCATTTGCCTTATACTGTTAATGTAGTTAGAATATGTTCAATAATAAAACTTGATTCTTTTAATTGATTTTGCAGATTTTGAAACCTTTGGTAAGTCAGCCGCTCTAGACAAACAGCCTTAGCAGTTGGGTCTCAGTGCTCATTCCTTTGTGCTTGAAGCACTAGGTCTTATGTTCACGTATTAATCAACAGAGCTCTGTCGTGTGGTGTTTTTTAGGTCGTGTTTTGATAGACCCACGCACCTCTCCAGAGGTTTTCTTGGATGCATTTGAGTACATTTCTGCTGTGCTGATGGACGTTGTGTGGATGTAGTGAAAAGGCTTCAAAATTGTTTTGTAAAATACAATGAAAGATGTTTCACTAAAGCAATAATGGGTTTTGCAAAGCGCTAGCACTTTCAGTGTGCACTGGAAGCAAATTCCATACTGCTGAGTATTGCTTGGGCAGATAAGGAAAGGCACCACAGCCAAAACGATTCAGCAAAGTTTGTAAATGCCAAAGAACCTTAATTTAAAGAGCCAAAAATATAATCCTTATACATTTTCTTTAAACTAGGTCATAGAGCTCTTCAGGAGCAAGACTTTAGAGAATTTTTAAGTGAGTTTTGCTAAACAAAAAAGGTACTGCAGTCACCTGAAACAAATATGCTCATTAATGCTCTGTGGGTGTGAGGTTTTTCGGCAGGGTAATGTCATTTTTCATTCTGGAGTTCCTGTGTGGAGCAAACTCCACATTCAATTCACTCTGCAAAGGAAACCCATTAAAGCAAGTGACAGCACAACACTGCAACTAATAACAGTTTATATTGTCATGTGTCTATGTCACAGTGTCTTAAACATAAACTAAGCTGCTTCTATTAATTTAAAATTTATTTAATATTTTTACATATAATTGTTCTCTGTTTAATTTTTGTCAGGTGGTCTCTCCATGTAAATTATAGCATTCTTTGAAGGCAGTTCGGCAACTTATTTATGGCTAGGTGAAAAAAACAAGACTTGAAATCTCATTGTTGTGCCTATTAAATAATTAAGAAAAAACAGTGGTAATTGATACTTAGATAATTGAAAGGTAGTTTGAATGGTTCTTCTGGAAAAACACTCCTGTTAGCTTTCCATACCAAGCGTAACTGAGTTTACATGAGTGTCTGAGGGCAAAGTTTTTGAGGTACTTAAAACAAGGAGCATGAATTAAAAAAACAACACATTGTACAACTTACGGGTATGATAAAGTAAGTCTTGGTTGCTGCTTACTGTCATAAGGCAAAGTTAGGTCCTGAAATTTCTAATTGTATGTTGGATCATAGCTTAAAGCCTTCAGGGATCTTTTGTAATTTATGGGGTATATACAGGTTTACACTTACAACTGAAAGGTTTGTCCAGCTTGGAGCCTGGAAGGGTGGGATTTTGAACTGCTGTGTTCAAAGGTTTGTTTGCCTTATGAATCTTGTTTTCAAATGCCCAGGATTTTTATAGCTCCTCTAGTCTTCCTACTTTCATAATTGACTTGTTTCTTTATGTTTTATGATTTTAAATATTAACATATTGTTTTAGTTTTTAGAGAGGCTAAGTTTCTAGGAATCCCCCTTTCTCAGAAGTTCCTTACTTAAAATTTCTAAATGTTACCTCCAATTCTTAGCAACTCAGCAACAATTGGAAGCAGCGTACTAGTTTGTGGACCATCACTAAACTGAAGTTGTCTTGAAAAACTTCAAGCAGAAGAAGGATAGGTTTTCCACAGCAGGGAAAACAAAATGCTTCTACTTGTTGCTAACTCTTAAGATATTTGGTAATGGTTTTGTACAAGAGGCCTGAAAGTTATGCCAGTGTTTGACAAAATAGGTAAAATGTGGTAATGAAAGGGATATCACATTAGCAAAATAGAGTTTACATCAGTAAAGTTTATGAGAGAGCCTCTATGCTGGTAAATTTGCTTTCTTTTGCAATCCTCCATATTCCACAAATCAGATGTGATTATAAATTTCACAGGGAGAGGAGGGCACAGCAGATTTGTCTACATCTCTTCTGACAACAAATTTGACTGCGTGCATACCTATATGTGCCCATAAAAACATGCTACATAATGTGTATGTTAAATAAGAATATCTAGCCTGTCTTTCTAAAATTTTCCTTCAGTGTCTGAAACATTCACAACCTGTGCTGAAGACTCCATTAAGAAACGTAAATTCGGTCCGGTCTGGAGAAGTCCCCATACCATGTGCTGTTTTGCAGCTTGGTTTCTGTAGAACTCGAGTCCGGCTTGAGCTGTAGGGCTCTCCACAGCTCTTCGTACATATTACATGGGGAGAAATGCTGAGACTTCATTAGAGATCTAATCTTACTGCAGCAAATGGCTGTTAAACTGTGCAGGCACTGTGCTTAAAAATATTCATATGCACTGATATTCCTCGAAGACTAGTGAATGAATCATGATCTGTTAGAAAGATGTGATAACCAAAAATAAACCAGAAAATCCTGAACTCCTGTCTCTCATGAAATATATCTCTTTTCACAGTAAACCATACATGCTAAATTTAAAAAGTTGATTGATCTATCTGCCTGCCTGCCTACCTACTACATTGTAAATTATATAAAAAAATCTTGCCAGCTTTTATATGCACTATTTTCTTAGCCTTAGATAAGAAATAGGGGAAAAAAAAAAGGGAAGGGGGCAGTCATGGCCAAGTCAGTGTTCATGAAATCATAACTTTTATAAATAGGTTTTACAAATACGTTTTTATAAATAGGTTTCTACTTTTTATTTAGAGTCCATAGTAACGTAGTCCTTAAAAGACGTTGTATAATATTTTACTGAATGTGGCTCAATTTTTAGGATGCTGCCATGGTAAGAAAACAGGTAGTTAGAAGATCATAGCAGTCATCCTCAAGTGATATCAAAAGATTTTGGGTATCAGTCCTAGCTTTAAGCAGAAGTAAGTTTTTTTTCTGTTTCCTGCATTAACTCATTTTGTGTGTTAAGCACTTTAATTATTAAGTAATATCCCCTGCTTCTTTTACTGGTCTTGCTTTAGCTTCTGCTTTTTTATTTGTATTTTTCTAAACAACCTTTCCATGATATAAAAAGAAGATGCTACCTAAGAAACTTCATCTTGCACATAGGCATTTGTACTACAGATTGTGTGACAGTAAATGAATTCTTATAGTTTAAGTTGGGGAGGAAATGTAGTCTGATCATTGGATCAAGTGCTCTAAACTCAGATTTTTTCAGGGTATAGTCCTAGCTTTGTCACTGCTAGTCTGTGTGGCTAAAATTAAGTAAGCCAACAGGAGCTACTTGGAGGATAATTGTTGGAGAATGGATGCGAACCTTGGATATACTTGGATTTTGACTGGACAAAGCCCAGAGCAGCCTGCCTTAGCTGGGGCTGCTTGGGGCAGGGTTTGGACCAGAGACCTCCAGAGGCGCCTTCCAGCCAGAATTACCCTGAGGTTCATGAAAATGGTGTGTAAGAGAGAGACAGTAATTTTCAGTTGACATTTAGTTATGTTTTGGGTTGATGATGATCTTCAAATAAAGTAACATTTTATAGAAAAAAAAAAAAGTTGTTATGCCTCCTAAATACATAGGTCAGGTCTTTTTTTTTATAAATTTTATAGCATTTTGCATCCAAGCACAAAGGATAGCTGATTGTCATGAGTGTTCAATCAGAATCACAAAAGACAGGCAAAGAGGATACAGGATTAAGTTAGGTAACCAGAGACATGGTGATTACAAACTTGTTAAGATGCCTAATCTTATAGTATATTTACTACACGTATTCTTTTCTTATGAAAAAAAAAAACAGTGACATATGTGATCCCATTGTGTTTTTATTTGGCTAAACACATCGTGATACTAGTTTCCATTTGAAAAACACAGCTATGCTATATATATAGTATAGCTAAAAGCACTTGGTGTAGGTATTGTTAGCTCTGTTCTAGGTGTCACAGATGTTTCTAAGATTTCCATTGGCTTTTATCTGGAACTGATTTTGATTAGCAGTTTCTGCCCAACTGGGAGGTGGTTGAATCTGTAAAAATAGTTGTAACATGGTACAGAGTTAAAATATAGTTCAGAAACAGGGATATAAAATTAAAGCTACTGAGCATGGGCTAATGCCCTTTGTATTTTTCGTGCTGTGGGGAAAACAAAATCACAGGAAAACAAAATGTCCTTATTTAGTGATCAAGCAAGAGGATTCAAGGAAGCAATTATTTGATATTAGTCGTAAGCACCATATCAGTCTCTAGGTGCTTAGAAATGATGGGAAGAAAATCCTGGGTGAAGAATGTGAAGGCACCACGGACAGGTCATCTGCCACAGGTTTTCTGGGTGGCCTCAGGCATGTCATTCAGTGTCTCTGTGACTCTTGGATAAAGCCCTTTGAAATGTAGCGGTAAAAAAAATGCCATATCAGAGATACTGTGACCAATACGGACAGTCACACATACTCACTGCTGTTGTTGTACTAACCAAATTAGGCTGGTTATGAAGGCAAGTAGGATGTGAGGGCAAGGCTGTATACTCTAAATATGTTTTTTTCATGTATTTATGATATACGAGTAATAATATATGCATGGGATAACTTCTGGATGAGTTGATGGCTTTTACATGTGGATTTATTAAGAGAAATCACTGGCTTATTCTTCCTTAGTAGTTGTTTGCTTTGATGTTATCAGCCTTAGGCTGATATCTGAAGGCTATCAGCCTTCAGATATTATTCTGAAATCAGAAATAGCATTACTCCAGTATGAAACATTTTATTTTATTTATGTAGTTTTTTCATAATTTTACCTATCACAGCTTCATTTCATTACTGGACTATATTCCCAAAGTTAGAGCTGGCAGAGTCACTGTGATCAGTGCATAGATGATGAATACAAAAATCTTTGAAAGATGTCATAAAGTAGACAAAACCAGCAATGTCAGTTCCAGCTGTTGTTCCTCTGAAACCCAGGGGTGGAGAGAGAGGGAGAGTCGGTGTTTGACAGTGTTAGAAGAAAAAATGGATCGTAGGAGAAATGCTGTTCTTCAAGAGGTAAAGTTAAATGAAAGAAATAACACCGTTGCATGTAAATAAATAGATAAATAAATTTTAGAAATTAGCAAGTGAGTAATTATTAATGTAGTCCGATATAACCTGTCATTTCATTTTATGTAGGAGGAAAATTCCTATTTTAATTTCTTAAAGAAGTCTCACACTTGCTGAGAGACTTTTGCTTTAATTTTGTTATGAGTAAGCTATAAAGCACCTTAAAAACCTGTTCCAAGGAACTGTTATTCTGAGAATCATTACTTTGTTTTATGTGTGCAGAGACAGATTCTTTTTGAGTGAGTTTACAGCAATATATTTCAAAACTCCTGGCAGTTTATTAGAGTCGGTCATGGACCAAGACCAGTATATTTTAGCATGTACCAATTTCTGAGGAGGGCACAGTTGTTGTAGAGGTAGCACTCCTTAAAGTGAGTGGTAGGCTGAAATAGTTCCTATCTTGGGACCAGTGGTATAACACCATGTTAAAAAGGATAACTTACTAGTAGTATTTCAGTAGCTATTAGTAGGAATTCACCCTCATGTTGCATGTATGACCAGACAGGAGATGTTCTGAAATGTCAGGATGAAGTTACGTGTTTTGGGAATGAAAGGAAGGAAAAAATGTGATATAAATAAAACTAGAGATTTTCACTGGCTGAAGCCACGTGTTTCTTGCATCTCATGATTACCCCATTAGTTTAAAAATTTGCAAATGCCCAGGTCAGTTTAGTATGACAGTTCCATTTTCTGGAAAGCGTGATTCAAAAAGTGCTCCTGGTTCAGTGTGGGCCACACATCTCTTTCATTGGTGATAGCAGGCAGCGATGATTTGATCTCTGTGTATTCAATGGGACAAATGTCCAACTGAGTCAGATCTTACTACTTTTAATTTGTGATGCAGTTTTCTACGTCTTTCTAAATCCCCTACAATCCATTTTCATCAAACCCACACCTCTGACACAATAATCATAATGTTTAAAAAGTCCTCTCTTAAACTAAGATTTATTTTTGCCTTAGTTTCCAGGAATGCTTTCTATCCTGTTTTCCTTGCTTCTGGTAAAGATAAATACAATGCAGAGGGAGGATCATATTCATGATTTTGTGCCTGTCTTTCTATCTAAGGGACTAGTGTAATTTGTATTGCTTGCTGGAATAGATACTGGAATAATTATTTTAAATAAGTTTAGATGCTGCTAATAATAGTGCTTATGCTTGCTCAGAGGAATGCTTTCTTCCCCCTAATGTTCTGTGTGGGCTGACTGAAAATTGCTTAGCTACATCTAATTTTCTTGGCTCATTTCTGTGACTTTTTTCCTCATCACGAAACGAGGGATATTGTGTGTACTAAGATGATGTTCTTGCATATAGGAGAATAAGCAAACTGATTCTGCAATGAGGACATGGTAGTCCAAGTTCCTAAATATGGGTGGCTATTCTGAATACCTCTGCTTTTGGATATAGGGTTTAAAACATGTTTAATGTAGCTGGGTTCAGACAGTTTCACTGTAACTTATAAAATCTGTACTTTCTAATGTAAGTTTGTTATGGTGGTCTCAACAATGGAGGATCACAAAATCACTACTAGCAATTGACTGTTGGATTCACTGCGGATCATGGTTTCACTGTGTCATATTAGATTTTCAAATTCAATGAGTTTTCCAGGTACACCAAAAAGAAAGATTTGGTTTTGTGTATTAGATGGGGTGTTTCTGGGGGCTTTGTAACAACTGCAGGACAAGTAGTGAAGAGTCAGTTTTACTTAAGAGATTTTTGGAGTACTTGAATCTTGAAGTGCTGTGTTTCTGTTTCCTTGCCTTTCTTTTATACTTGTTAAAAAACAATCTTTAAGCTTTTTTCTTTGTTATTAAAATGTTTTGTTTACTGGTTTTTGGGTGTGAAATAAAGAAAAAAAGCAGACTATAAATTCAGCTTTATTTAGTCTAAATTACCTTAAAAAATTGATTATTTTTTTTTTCCATCTTTGTTTCTCTTTGTTTCTATTTCTCAAAATGCATTGCATATTTTTATTTGGCTTTTGGTATGCTACTGGCAAAGGTAATGTTTTATTAAAGAAAAGTTCAGAGAAATCTTTTCAACATGTAAGAATGTATTTGATTTTTGATAGATATTTACTGAAGGAAGGAGACATTAGCTCTTACCTATGCAATTTCTGATGGTAAAGTTTCTTTCTTGTCTGAGGGATGATCTCCTTCTTAGAGCATTTTTTGTCTCACTATTAACAAGGAAGCTTCACTTTTTCTTGAATTGAAATGACTGTAAAAAACTAATTCATGAGTGCTGTGATGTGTCATATGGGTAGTCAAGTCAGAGGCTCCAGCTATAGAGCTGTCAAAATCGTTTTGTTTTTTTTTAAAAAAAAAAGAAAACAAACCAAAGTGGGAGCTTTTCTCTAGAAGTCCTTTTTCTAAAGACAACCAGTGTTAAAAGGATTTTTTTGAGGAACTTCTGACACCTTCTTAGGTAATTCACACTTAGAGAGAGTAAGTGGGAAATCAAATCTCTTTGAAACCAACTTGGAAATGCTGCCATATGTCTTAGTTTTCGTGAGATTATACAAGTTAAAAAAAAAAAAAAAAAGGGGGGGNAAAAAGGGGTGGTGTGGGAGAAAGAAATCCAGCCTCCAGCTTTCAACTGCCACATCCTTCAACCAGACAGTTCTGGGATCTGTTAAATCAAATCTCCATACACCACACTTCCCAACTTGTGAATTGATAGGTGATACAGCTTCCTGTGGTGTTATTTAAGTTTACCATGGGAACAGCTAAATCAGTGACAGCAGCAATAAGGAGGCACTGAATATATATATTTTTTTTTAACTTACAGCCAGCTGACTTTCACATCCTTATTCAGCAACCTGATAAGGCTAAGTTAACATGAATTATGTAGTGTTTGAATATGAGCAGAGGTGCTTGGTAAGCCAAAGAGGACAGAAAGGGTTTGAGATCATGGGCTGTGACTTGAATTTTTTTAAGGAAAGCTTTTTTTTAAAGTGTCTGCTGTCTCTTCATGTGTTTAAAAAACCAAAACAATAAATGGAATGAAGTTTCAGAGGTTAGTATTTTACAATTGCTAGAACATTTTATATCCTTACAATTTGGACACAGGCAATCAAGGTGGGGGGGGTTTATCCCTACTGTAAGTAAACTGAGCCAAATTCAGCTTGATTTTTATATATATATATATATATATCTGTTCTCTGGCGTAACTCTAGGCCTGTAACCGAGGATAGATCTTATCCTCATGTGACTATGCATATAGCGCATTAAAATGTACGAATAGTCATCCTCTGTGCTGCAGGCAGTCTCCTTGTCATTTCCTTGGCTCTCCACAAATTTTGCTTGGACCCCATCCTCCTGGTGCTGTGCATAGGTTTCCAGATGAGTTTTGTGCTGTCAGTGGCAGGAGAACTTACCTGACACCTTAGAATATCCAAAGGTAGTATTCCTGGTGTGAAGGCAGAGTCAGTGCTGAATGAAAAACAGTTAGAACACTGGAATAACAAGAGAAAAATTAAATCAACCATCAGTCCAAGATTTGTTTTGCCTCTGTTTTCATTGTCTGATTTAGTTTCTGGACTAAATAAGGAGAAAGTTGTTTGGACCTTGAAATAGCATTTGATTTGATCTTTGTGCTGAAGAAGAGAAGAAAAAAAATTCAGCTTTTTTTTTAGTTCCAATTTCTCTTTCACCTACAGTATACAGATGCACAGCCCAGAGCTTAACAAATATTTTTCTTGGATGATTTACAGTTTTAAGAAGTGTTAAAAGCAGGTTTTCCCCAACACACCTTCATTAATTCTTCTACAGAGCCTTCACGTATATTTTAAAGTCAGCTTTCAGCGAGTGTGTGGATTTGTTAGTACTGAACTGCTTTTACTCTTAGGAAGTAACAAAAGGTGACTTGCTGAGGGAGAAAAAAAAAATCCGTTAGTTGAGAGTAATGTACTAGAATACAATATGTAACTGTCTTAACTTGCTCAGTTGGCTTTTTGGACCTGTTCTTCTGCATAAACATAGTTTGAATTAGCTGCAACTATCACTTATCTGAAGAAAACAGTAGTGTCTCTAAAGCAGCCTCTCTTATTTGGAAGTTAGTTGTTTCAGTGAACTTCCTTGGCCCAGTATCTTTGGGAAAACCTTAGCAAGTCTAACATATTTTCTTTAGACATGAGAATATCCAGTCTCTTAGAGCACTGCAAGACAGGTATCTAGATCCCTGTAGAAAAAATACAGATCTTGAGTGCTTTTCTGTAGCTAACTCTTTGTACATATGTATCTACTACTTCTTATGTATGAGTTTTCTGTAATGGGGAGAGTTAACTTCTCTTTACAGCAAATGGGTAAAAAGGACATTAATTTACTGACTGACAATAATTCTAAATTCAGATTGGTCTTGGAGTTTAGGCCATTGACTGATGTGAGCCGCATTGCTCACGGTTTGTCCTACAGGGAGGAAAAGGAGTGTTTCTCTGATGTGTTCTTTCATCAGCCCTAGGTTCATGTTCGTTCCTCCCTCCCTTTTCTTTCACGTCCTATTTTTCTCTGAGTTTCTTTCTCCAAAGTGAGAGAATTAAAACTCTGATTCCATTTTGGTCTCCTCGTCTTTTTTCTCCCCTCCATTCCTACAGTAAGGCACCTCACCATCCAACATCCCACCCTTCCCACATGCCAGCTGCTTCCATCAGTAAGTTCTTAAGCATTCCTGAATATTACTTCAATTTTAGAGAACAATGAAAAACAAAATACATCTCAATCAACACATCTGTTGCCTCTTCAAAGGCTGTTTGCCAGTTCGTTTCCTCTGTGAGTATACTTTTTATTAAAGACTTAATCTGCCATGGGTCAGGAAAAGTGGCTCAGATCCCATTAGATTACTTCAAGCAGTTGATGCTTAAAAACTTTCCTGAAATTCTGACTCAGCTGGAAATCAGGTGTTCAGTTAAGTATCTTTTCATAAGCTAGAAGTACTTTTATTTTATGTGAAAGCTTGAGCCACATGCTTACCAAATCACTGAAAGTGTGAAAGACACTGATACGCCTGTCTTACCAAAGGTTGGAGAATTGGGACTAAATAAATATGTGAACACTGGAGGTAGGACTTTTGGAATATCAAGAAAGTAGCAAAAGTTGAGAACAAGTTAAGTTTTTGTAGCTTGTTTCAAACACAGAGTCTTGTCTTCTTCTCATGTGTGTGTCTTATACAGCAAGACACAAAGTTTGACCAGCTGTGGTGGGTTGACCCTGGCTGGATGCCAGGTGCCCACCAAGCTGCTTTATCACTCCCCCTCCTCAACTGGACAGGGAGAAAAAAATATTACAAAAGGCTTGTGGGTTGAGATAAGGACACGGAGATCACACACCAGTTACTGTCATGGGCAAAACAGACTTGACTTGGGGAAATTAATTTAATTTATTGCCACTCAAATCAGAGTAGGGATAGGGAATGCGGGTTGCAGGCAGTTCATCGCACGTTGTTTCTGCTGCTCCTTCCTCCACAGGGAGAGGACACCTCACAGTCTTCCCCTGCTCCAACACAGGGTGCCTCCCATGGGAGGCAGTTCTCCACA
>RSEF01000003.1:29378773-29391876 GCA_003993805.1 Himantopus leucocephalus | reverse complement strand
TACTGAACAAAATTGGTCCTATTTTACCTCAAACCAGGACAGGTCAGTACCCCTGTCATCTGTGGGAGCCCGCAGGGCTCTATAAAATGGACATAGCACCCTATATTTATATCCATCCCCTATCGGTTTTCCAATCAGCTGTTCCTATAATACAGAAATATGTCCGTTAAATATTAGATTTATTAAAACATGTAGCATGATCATCTGCAGATAAGCATGTGTAATTCCATGTTGTTAATACCTTAAATTTGTGTAAGTCCTCACTAATTCTGTTGGCACTGTGCAGATGGAGAGCAGAAACGTGTGAGGGCTCATCTTGAAGGCTTTCTTAAGGAAAGTCTCAAAGTCATTTGAAGGAGAATTTTGCGTGAGCACATATGGGAACTAATCCTCCCTCACCCCCAGCCCCTGCTGCAGCAGAGCGGATGGGCCACAGCTAGGGCAGCAGTGTCCCTTCAGATACCAGGCTTTGTGCTCCTGGTTTTTAAACACTTGGTCGAAATTATTGCCATCCAGCAAGGGTGGGACATTTCTGAAAACTAAATGGGACTTCTCGATGTGCTGAAATTTCAATCAGACCTTCAGTATCTATGAGATCTTTAGTACTTCTGGGCTTTGTGTTCTCCTTTATTAAGTGAATCAAATGTGAAAGTATTTCCATTTGAAGGAATGTGGGGTGTTACTGTTGTCCCTTCAGCTTTGAGTGAGCTAATGAATGTGTTCATGATAATAAATAAGTATGTAGAGAAGATTTGAACCATGGTTAAATAATCATTTGGATAGCTTTGTAGTTTGGGGTTTTTTTGAAAATAATAAAAAAAAGGCAAGCCCAGAAACGAAAATGTGTGTCTGTCACAAGACAAATAACTTTTATCTGTTTGCATGTCAAAGGAAGACTTTAAATACATATAGGCAGAATCTCTCTTTTAGACAAGAAGTTAAGCATTTGAAGATAAGCATGTGTTTGAAGGCAAATAAATTTGAGCCTAAGCCCATGCTACAAAGCCACCCACCATATTTGGGCTTGATATACTTTAAAATGCAATTTATTCTTCAATGCATTCAGTAAATAGCTCATGTTAACAGACATTACTTGTCAAGACAACTCTCTCTTCTAAAATGAACCCATTCTGTGAGCATTTTTTCATTTCTTTAGTAACACTCATCATCTTTGTTTTCTTTAACAATATATCATTATCTAAGGATCTGATTCTTCTCCTATTAAACAAGAAATTTCCTGTCAGCTGTCCTAAAGAAAGCAGATTCAAGATATAGAAAGCAAAACCTGTGTGTTTATTCCTTGTTAAAGAAATGGACTGGAAATATTACCCTCTTAGAAAAAGACTTAGAATAATTGCATGCTCTTTCTATGACTGTGATAAACTAACTAGTTAATTTCTGTATTCATCAGTAACACCTTTATGAAATTAAATTATAGCATTTACCTTGCTATTTTTTATCTCAAAGTTACAAAATTAGTTTATTGCATGGCTTTTTAAAGCAAGGCTTTTAAAGGCAAGGAGAAATAGAAATGTAGATATATGGGATTTTTTTTTAGCTTTTTTCTTTAAAGATTAACACCTTAAAGGCAAAATTATGTAACAGTTTTTGCCTGGAGAAATCTTGATGATAGTATGTATGCTTCTACTGTAGAGGCCTAAAATAGAGTTTGAGAATAATCCTTTGAGACCTAATTTTGATGCATAACGATCTGGTTACACTCCATCCTGAAACCTGAGGAGTCCTGGACATTGTTCCTACCCCTTCTCACTTTCTGACATAACTTTAGGCAAATTACCTTTCCTGCCTCATTATCCTTCCTTTATTTAGATTTTATATATTGCTAAAACAAAAACTCAATTTCAGTACATGCATACTGGTTAAACTAGTCAGGTTTAAATATTGTACAAGAGCTCTTAAATGAATCTTCAGCACTAAATATTGGTATGATCATTGTTCCTTTGCATCCATTGTTCAGATAGGCTCTGTTGTAATTACTAAGGGTGATGTTAAACCAGCTGTTTTTTCTGGATGCTCGTTGTAGTTACAGATGACAGCAATGTGAAGAAACCCAAAAGGTGCCCAGGATGAAAATCACTTTGTGCCAGAAGTGCCATGGTGGTGTCAGTGTTCTGTTGCACGGGTGTCACCTGGCAGCTATGCTAGTTGCTGTGCGTGTTACCGTTGTACATGGCCTACAGTTTGGCTTTCATGGGGCAGTAGCCATTTAACTAAACCATCTGATTTTATTTTTTTTTTTCTTCCCCAAACTCTGTCTCTCTTTGATGCCAATCCCCTCCAGATGAAGGGAAGTGCCCAGGAAGTTCCCTTTTAGAAATCAACATTCTGAGCAATAGCAAATGCTGAAAAACCTCTCTGTGTGTGTAATCTCTCTCCCTCTTTTTCTGCAATATTTTTTCCTTTTTTGTATTGTCAGAATTCTGTAAATACTCACAACATAGAGGTTAAGGAATGGAAATATCACATTTTGCTATGCAGGATAATTCTGTCTGTTGTAGTTAGTGCTCCACACTGAACCCTTCTCATTTATGCTGAAACCATTTTAGTACAAAATGAGACCTGTCATGTTCCAGCCTTTCTTATTTGGTGTACAGGGTCTTTTTCTTCCAATCTTGCCCCCTTTGAGGGTTAGGGAGTATTCTGTGTTACTTTCTTATCTTTTAAGTTATGACTTACCATGCATACTTAGCAGACACTACATGATTAACAGTGTTAAATGTAGTTCTAGACGCTTCATTTAAACATCCTTTTTGCAAGTATTTATGAATTTAATGTAATTTTGCATTCCACATATTTCTTACTTCTAGAACACTTCTCTAAGAGCTTGGAGTTAAGCCTATAAGTCTTTTCAGTCTTTGAAATTGTAGGCAATATGTTTACATGTATGCATGAGTCTATAAAAGCAATTATACGCTATTGTTTTCCAAATAACTCCATGTTACTCTTGGCTGCAATGAAAAGAAGTGGTGGCATTACTGGGTATAGTTTTGAGATGAAATTAGTTCTAAATTTGCCAGTTCTCAAGTACCATCATATAAAGCCTAAACTCAGTGTGCTGCATTGCCAGTGTTCTCCATGAACATTTGGAAGTTATCATGAGCCTTTCTTACTCCTTCTTTTGAAAATGAAAGTTAAATAAATGCATTAAAAAGATAAACGGAATAATATAAAGGGCTGAAGGACTCAAAATCAAAACGGGGAACAGAATGTACTTTACATAAAGAAACAGCTTTTACTGAGGAAATGATAACCCTCTGTGACTATTTAGTAGATATACTGTGAGAAGAAATTGTTTCTATTGGAACTTGCTTATAGACTGACTACAGCAAATCCACTTAATTTTAATTTGAACTCCTCTGCCAAGAATAGAAATGCCATTAAATGAGCAGGCATCCTAAGGATATTTGCTAGAATTTATTGTATACCACTGTAAGATTTTTTTTCTTTTTAAAATATATTTAAAGGCCAGCTTTGTTTGGGATGCTAATATTCTCTAAAGTATGTCTTGAAAACACTAGTTGGCTGTATCACACAGATGTTGGGGGTTTTCCCAATTATTCCCTGTTTTCTGATAGCATTTAGTGATCTCTGCTTTCCTGCTTGTGGACAGCGAGGGAGGTTTGGAGAGAGCAATGTGGCTCCCATTCTAAGGAGATGTCTTCAGACAGTTAAACGAATGTCTCTAGTGTGGCTGTTCAGTATGGATTTTAATTTATAAGACTATCATTAGTGCAACTAGAAATAAGTGGTTCACAACCCTGGGGCTGAGCCGGCACAGAGGTGATCATCTGCTTCTGAGTCACCTGGGCAAGTTACTGCCTGGTTTGGTGCCTGTGGTCCACAACAGCGGTGTGCATCGTGCAAGGCAGGGCAGTGTTTTGCTTGAGGACTGTGGAAAAGCATCGCCTATGTGTTTTTGTTGGGTAACAGTGAACAAACTAGCTGAACTTAATGTAAACTGAGGGTAAAGCTCTTGTGACTTGGTGTGCTTTGATGAAAGGCTGGTGTCCAGTCATCCAGTGTCCAGTCAAGTACTGTTAATGCCGGATGCTACTCCAACCCCCCCAAACAAATACTGCTGCCGACTGACAAGGGGGGGACTCTACACGAGCTGTAATGAGAGGTGAGGTGGAGGCAGAGTCACCGCTGGGGAGTCACTGCTTCTTGAACAAGCTGTTCATCTGTGCAGTTTGACACTAAAGCAGGATGCCGTGCACGGATTTGGCTGAGGGCTCGTCTTTAGTGATAAATGCGGAAGAGTAGACTGATAGGAGAGACAGTTTTGGGGGAAGTGGCTAACAGACCTCCAACATTATCCATGACAAACCAAGAAAATTACATTTCCCTGAGCTGTTTGAGCATCCTTCTCACATGCAGAGATGCTGTTTATTTGGAAATGATATCGATAATTGAGACCTGCCATTTAATCTGATAATTTCAGGATTGGTGTATTGCTTGTATCTGTTTTCAAGTCAGTGCTTTTCTGAAAAAGACATTGTTTTCTTGTTTTATTTTATCTATAAGTAGTGTAAGTGAAAAATGGAATTTCATAAAAGTATTAAAAATAGAACTGAAAGTAATACAGTAAAATTAGGTTTAAGACTTTGTTGGTTAAAAAAAAAAAGTGTCATCATAATGTGTTTTTCTAGCCAAAACAAGAAGAGGGTTTTTGTCTGCTCTGTAAAATTACAGGTGTTTTATCTGTGAAGAATTATACAAAAGATGAAAAAAGGAGAAAAGCAGTATTGAAGACTGATTATCATATCAAGTGTGAACTGTTCACTGTCAGAACATCCTGTTCATTTCATATAAGCAGATAACTTTTTGAGAACCCTTTCCAGGAGAGTTTAACTTTCTCACATCCAGGCTGCATACTTTAGCAAATTCTAGAATCTGGATGATAACCAAAAGAACAATATGTGTCAATATAAAATTATTTCCTATAGTAACAACTTTTAAAAGATTTCCAGCAGCTTTGTAAAGTCAATAAATCATTCAGAAGCTAGAAATAGGAGTCTTTGGTAGGATTTCCAACTACTTGTTAGGTATTCTCTGTGGAACACAGGCTTTCTCTTGAGGGGCTGTGGTATTTATTAGACATCAGAATTTTGCTTAATGCATAAAATTAAACATAATTGATAACAAAAATAAACATAACTGATGACTATTTGGTACTTCTTATCTCTTTCTTGAAGGGGGAGCCAGAGTCATTGCTTTTTGTTTGTTCTTTGGCATAAATAAAAGGGGTAGCTTTGTGTATAAGTCACTGTTTATTTACTGAGAGCTCACATACGATAGAAAAGTAACACCATTCCAGCTATCCCACAAATTTGTCATCTTAGGGTGAAAACCCACTCTGAATATGGAGTTTTTGTAAGATATTAATGTGTAAGGAGCTTAGGCTTTTTAGTGCATAAATGAATTTGCTATTCATGGGTTTTAGTCCTTGCTGTGCAGTGAAAGAAACTGATCTTGATTCATGGGTCTGTGCTCTATATTTTCCCAGGATATCCATCTGTTGACTTAGTTTAAGACCATTTTCTAAGAATTCCTAAATCAATACCTTTTAATTTGAAAACCCTCAAAAAATAGGGTGTTTTTCAGTGTTTGTAAAAGAATTTGAGACTATTAAAGATTTGAGTTGTTCTTGGACTTTTAATTTTCTTTGTATTGTTAAATACTCTACTCTTGCTTGGAGAACTGACTCATGTACAGAAAAGCTTGCAACAGACCAAAGTTGGCACCTTTAGGCCATTGTAATGATTCAGGGTAGCTGAAATTCAGAGAATGACAAGTGCTAAATACATTTCAAAGTGTTTTCTGCAGTGAAGTAGTGAGTGCATAGATGCAGTTGGCAATGGATGACTGAATGTGGACCCCTCCAAATCTGATTTTCCAGTTTGTGGAGACATGAGTGGCTCAAGGAATGCTTGTAAAATCTGTCTTTCATTAGCAACTGTGTACTATTCTTCATTGCTAATTCATTCTTAGCTTTTGCTTAATGCATACAGAATACTATGGCAGTGTTAGTGATACTGTTCAAAATAAAGCCTTGGGAAAAAAGACCCGATGCACTCTGGACAATTTCTCCCAAAAGTTTTCATTCTGAGATATATCAATTTCATTTTTTACTTCCTCTACCGTTAAATCACATGCAATTGAACAGGAATTACTTAAGAGGAACAACTTCCTTCCCTTGAATGTTTTGCTGAAAATGTATTAGTAGCAAAGTGGATTATTAGAGCCTGAAGCTCAGATCTTAATCGGGAATTATACATAGTGATCAGTTTGGGTGGAATTTTTGTTCTGCTTGATAATATCTATTTGTACTCAGCTTTCTTGTACTTGTGTCAGCACTTTCTGAGTGTACAGGGACCAGGGGATGTTGGGATTTTTTGGTGGACTTTTTTTTTTTTCCCCCTGAAGATCAAATGAGATGAGGGTCTGAACTGATTGGAGAATCTAACTATGTAATTACTGTTAAAGAGGTTGTCAGTGTGCTTGATAGCGATAAAGTACAGAAGACTTATTCCCAGCTTAGTGTGAATTTACAGATAAAGGTTTAGAACAAATAGAAGTTCCTGTACGAGACAATGAAAACCCTTGCCCTTCAGTAATTGATGCTAAAAAAAAAAAAAAATTACCCACAACTTAGGGAAGTTATCTAGAGAGGTTTATTTTTATTTTTTGAGAATATCTACTTCTGTATTGCATTTAAGTTTTCCCATATTTGTGTCTGATACAGCCAGTGCTTATTGTTTTTTTCCTCTATTTCAGCACCCAAAGACAATGAAGAACGTGTGTTCCGGGAACGTATGCGCCCCAGAAAGCGGCAGGGTGCTGTGCGACGCAGAGTACATCAGGTTAATGGACACAAGTTTATGGCCACCTATCTTAGACAACCAACGTATTGTTCGCACTGCAGAGATTTTATATGGTATGACTTAGCTTTCTTTGCAACTTTGAAGTGAAGAGTTAATGTACCCTCCTGTTCTGCTGAAGTATAAATGACATAGAGTAGTAGTAGTTTTTTTCCTCTTTGTTTTAATATTAAGCTCTCATCAGTTATGCAGACATGAATAGAAGACTGTTAAACTTCCATCACAAATGTTAAAATGTGTTGTATTTCTGTTTTCTGCCCTCTGAGCCACAAAGTTCAAGCTTTTCCTGTCTGGTACACACTATAAATTCTAGGTGAACAGCCAGTGTCATGTTCTGTAGGTGCCTAAATGTAGACCTAATATGAGGCCTTTACGTTTTGCCAAGGTGACTGAATTCTTCTTTAGGTGCTTGAGTATCACCATCTTCCTCCTAGGAAATGCCAAGCTCCTATGCATCCCGCTGAAGTTAATGAAACATGGGAATATTAGGCTTCTAATGATTCAGGGGTTTGGGTACTCAGTGTACAGGGTCTTTCTTATTACGGTGTATGTCAAGTACTCCCTTTTAGAAATTATTTACATTTATTTTGAGTACTTGCAATTTTCAGATAAGGAAAAGCGGTGGAGACATTCAATTTTCAGTTATTTTTCAGCAGCTCTATTGATGTTTTCCAAAGTTACCTAGAGATACTGATTTGCACCTTTATACACATAAGATCTGAGGTGTTCCATAATTAATACTTCTTAAGAGTATGTAATGAATCAGTCTTTCTTAATGTGAAACAATGTGAATTGTACATGAATTCAACTACATTCCTCTAAGAAATGTCTGCAGGTTAGGCTTTAGGTTAGCTAAGATGATTTCAATCAGCAGTATTGGCAAATGCAATCTTCTGTCTACTTAGAGGCCTGCTTGATGACTATTTTATCATAGAATCATAGAATCGTTAAGGTTGGAAGGAACCTTTAAGATCATCTAGTCCAACCATTTTGCTGGCATGTGGCTTCCCTCTCTATGTGCCCTTTGACTTTGCCTATTTTATTATAATAAATGTGTCTTTAATAGTAAATTTCATATAGTAAGTGTATTTTTCATTTTTAAAAACATATATTCTTCATTTTCTAAAACACTGTTTTATTTTCAGGGGTGTAATAGGAAAACAGGGATACCAATGTCAAGGTAAGAGAAAATCTACAGGGGGACAGTTTGAATATATGTATTATGTTATAATATATAAATAAGATATTTTCATCAAGCATTTTATATGTACAGTGTTAAGAATTTAGCACAAGATGATCAGAGTAAGTTTGTCTCACTGAAGACACAGTCTTTACAGTAAATCACAGGAAGATTTTTCAAAACTGTTGGTCTTAGGCAGCATATATGAGGTAGGGGCACAGTTAACATCGCTGAACAGCAGATCTTAGGTATCTCTTGATGCACGTCTAACTAAGGGTGACATATCTGCGGGTGTTGGCTTCTTCATTTTTCACTTCTTGCATTTTAAAATTGTGAATTCTTTATTCTGCTTAAGATTCTTTGTTTAAAAATGCCAGGTAATTGCAAAGACTATAATTATATAGATGAGATAATTATAGAGGTCATCATTAGAGAAGGTTATAGCAAAGACTGCAGAAGTGCTTCATTTTCAACTCCCATTTTTCAACTCAATTTCTTGTACTCTTAATGTTTCATGCAGTCACTTCTTGGAATGATGTTTTTGTACTTAATTCTCATCTGACAAGTAGAAATAATGAAGTTAGTGATGATTTTTCAGTTACAAAAGACTTGATGAAGTCTCACTGTAAATAAATAAATGCAAATAGTGGTTTCACATACTATAATAAGAATTATTGTATTAACATACAGCAGAGGTTCCTAGAGTTCTGATTTTTATTTTTCTTACAACAGTGACCAAAGATAGAAAATGAAATTCATTATTTCACTCTGAAGGTTTTTTCCTTCACTTAATGACCTTGAATCCCACAGCAGGATAGACCTTGCAATTTTTAATCTTAACTGTCATATCTGCAAATGTTATTCATTGATTAAGTAATCAGTGTGAATATTGACAAAGCATTTTTGCCTCCTGAAACCTTTTACTGTTATCAACTTAGGATGATGTGTTACAGAAAGAATGTTCAAGTTCATTTTTTCTGTTCTTTTACTTTTACAATGAGTTATCTTTATGTCTTTTTTCCTCTGGAAGGTTTTCAGACAGGAGTTGGTTTTGCCACTGTGTCTTGTATAATGTGGAGATCATGGACTTTTTCAGCTAAAAAAGCAAATACATAAAAATTGAGACAAATTATGGTTAGTATTTCAGAAGGTAATTTGTGGTATTACGTACTGAGATTTTGGCAGATATGCTTTAGTTTTCTTAAAATTCATTGGTCTCTTGAAAGTCCATTATCTTCTACCTTTGCAAGCCAGATTTACTATATAGGACTCACCAAGTCACCAGTCACTTGCAGCCTTTCAAGTCCCAGCATTTCTAGTCTTCTGAGATCAGTCTTTTGCTTTAAAATCAATCTTCATGAAAACTCATTCTTTTATCTGTTTTATGTTTATAGTTTGCACTTGTGTAGTCCACAAGAGATGCCATGAACTTATAATAACGAAGTGTGCTGGCTTAAAAAAACAGGAAACTCATGATGAGGTAAATGTTTATAAAATACATTTTCTAGATAAAACTCTGTCTTTCATCTGTTCAAAGTAGCGTCATCTCCTCTGTTTAATCAATATATGTTATAGACTCTTTTGTGCCCTTTTGTGATGTAGCATATACTTTGGAATGACAGATTACCATAACAGTTTCATTTACATGGGAATTATTATACAGCAATTTATTTCTAATTAGTACAGTTTTTGTAACATCTGAATGCTTAAAGTCTCGGTGAGTTCCCTCCACTCCTTTTCATTTTTAACGTTCTCCATTTCTGAGTTAATACAAGTTTTGTCATTTTAATGCAAAAGAAGCAGCCTGGGGCCCTTTATCCCTTAACTGCATTTTGCGTGACTGAGTCATTAGCAGCTGATAGGTTAGGCAGTGTGCTTGAGTATCTTGCATCAACATAACAGATGGTCCAGAATTTGCTTGCAAAGTCTCATGTCAAGAAAGACTGCATCCAGACTGTCAAAATGTAGAACAAAAGCCATCTGTGTGTTGAGGAAGGCCCATGGATGTTGTATAAGATGGTAGTGATAACTCAAGGTACTGGATAGCTAACAGGTTTTCCAGCATAGTTACTCCCTACCTCTAGCAAGCTTTTGTATATTAATGGGATTAACACAATATGTGCTTTATGTTATCATGCATTTAAAAAAATGAAGACATCACCAGAAAATGAAATTAGCTACCTTCAGAACTGTACTGTCAGCGGAGTAAATATATCTGCCAATGGCACATTCTGCTCTGGATGAGAAAACAAAGCAATCCTTTCACTTGGGTTAAAGGTCTCTCAGCTAAGATGGCCCTTTTAGACTTGCTTAGGAAATTAATGTTAACTCCTGTGGACAGTCATATGCCAGGGAGCGATGTGACCGCTGTTGTGTTCGGCTCCCTTAGAATCCTCAGCTTTGGGGTATCCCTTTATGGATGGGTTGATAGGGGACAGTTGGGGAAGGGGTGGGTTTATGGGCTTTTTAAAGAGTTGTAGCCCTCACCTGTAACCAGTGAATGCTTTATCTTATACAGAAGGTATTTTTATTCGTTTGTTTTTAACAGAAAAGCTAATGAATGCTCACTGTCCTTTTCTGTTTTGTGCAACAGCAAGGGCCTACAATCTTCCACCATAGGATTAGGTGAGGTAGTCTGTGAGTGATCCCAGTTCCTTGGCCACACAGAAAAAGTACTTTTCTTAGTTTTATTTGTTAAAAACCTACATTTGTATGCTTGAAAAAGCCTAGTTTTTAATTACAAGTCAGAGTTGTGTGTAACAATGGGTTTAAACCACTCTTTCAACTTTGATATGAATTTTACTGAGACACTAACTGATCTCATTCTTCCTGTGCAATTCACTACCATTTTTCATACTGGAAGCATTCTTTAATATCTGGTCACAACTAGTGTTTTACATCCGAAACTTGATCGCTTGCATAGGATTGTGATAAAGGACTGTGTTTGGCTAGTGCTGTTTTCACATAGTACCCACAGGAAGATACAAAATCTTGGTTAGATTTATGTTCCCAGGCTCCAGACTGGTGGAGACTTGTATGCTTTGCTGATACAATGCTCTCATTGTTTATGAGGGGTACTAGATCACTGGAGAGAAGCCAGTGGTAATAGGAAAGGGAAGGAAAAACATCGAAATAAATCTCCTGCTATGCAGTGGCCACTATAAAAACTTACCAATGACATCCTTTAATTAGTAAGTAATCATACTTTGTAATCCCTGAACACAACAAATTATCATTGTCATTTTCATAATCTAAAGAAGAGCGGGATATGAAAAGCTAAAGGGGTTGTGATATATTTCTCTGTCTTAGTCCTGTATTAGTTAGGTCTCCTGCTCCTAAAACAATTGGGAGTGACTTCCTTGCCTTCCACGTTAAGAGATCTTTCCTGATAGCTATGTATTTGTTGTTCCCAGAATTACTAGGAAGTAGACTTTAGTCTTTATCTCTTGGACAGCAGCAGCCCTTCCCCTTCTTTTCCCCAAATAAAGTAGTGAGAACTCTGGAACTGGAGTACGTGTAGTGCAAAGATCATCGTCTTAGCACAGACCTATTTCATCTTGTTTGAATTCTGTGTGCTTTCAAAACGCAACAGGGCCTTGGCATACACTGATTATAAAGAAACTAATTAGAATGAAATATGCTGTGCTTTCCTTTTTCAGCAAGTGGGATCCCAGCGATTCAGTGTCAACATGCCTCACAAGTTCAGCATTCACAATTACAAAGTGCCCACCTTCTGTGACCACTGTGGTTCATTGCTCTGGGGTCTTTTGAGACAAGGTTTACAATGCAAAGGTAAGGATTACCACTTCAGAGCTTTTCTTTTTCTTTGTGAGTGCAGTAGACTTGGAAAGACTTCAGGTTATTCTGTCTTTTCCAGCATGTACAGAAATTAGTAGAAAGTAAATAGCAAACTGCTGTAGTGATTGCCATCATGGTTAGAAACTGGTCCTTTACCCTGTCTGCCACACCAGTCAGTAACAGGTGCAGAGGACAGAGGTGCAGAAACACATTTTGCACTCTCTGCTATGTAGGTTTATTGCCACATAGGAAATTAGAAGTTGACAGAAAATTAGGAGCATGAGAATTTCCATCCCTTCAGCTTATATGCCTTTTGTGTTTTCAGGTTTGTGGTGACGGTTGTTAAACTTTTTAAACATCATTATTCCAGCCATTTTTCCCTTTAATACCATCTTCAAAAATTACTATTATGTATTGGCTAGGCTAGGCAGAACCAGTCCTATGCGCCCATATCCAGAATAATAGATATACTGATACCTAGCTACATCATCCTTTGTGATGGTCTGTCTAGGCCCTCTATTCCAGAAAGCAAAGGATTCATTATGTTCTGCAGCTTAAGGACTGTGTACTCTGTACAGTAACTGCATATGAAGTTACTGCTGGGAGGTGTGTTCATGTCATTTTAGCTGACTAACAGAAATGGTTCGTTCCATATCTCCTTGTTTCAATCAGATCTATATATTCTACAAGGGGGAGAAAACAGTACAAACACTTGCAAAGAAAACTAATATTTTAGAAATAGTGAATAAAATACTTCAATTAGTGGGTTGATGGGAATGATGTCATGAAGATTGTCAGATTCTTAGAAAGTAGTATCTAATGGAATTATAAGTATTTTCATTTTGTTACACCTTTACGAACGGGTAGGTCCCTCTTCATAAATACAAAAATCATGTTATCTACACTTTTCAACAGCAGAAACATGGAGTCATGTATATATGTATAAGCATGTAATCTATTCAATATATCCTTTGCAGTATTTAAGATGAGACATAAATATAGGCGAAGGTCAGACCTAATGTTTTGTGTCACAAATTGCTGAGCAGCAAGGGAAAGAAGGAATTTCTTTCATGGCAAAGTGATAAGCAGTGAGAGCATTCTGAAATTCAAGCCTTCCCTTGTGATTCTAGCTAGTGAGCACTGATAACATGTTAGACTCTAAATACTGTTACTTTACTAATGGTAGATAGTAAATTATCCATGAGCCAGCAATGTGCCCTTGT
>RSEF01000003.1:29347172-29378673 GCA_003993805.1 Himantopus leucocephalus | reverse complement strand
AGGCAATCCTGCTTTAGCACGGGAGTTGGACTAGATGATCTCTTCCCTTCCAACTCTGAAAATTCCGTGATTCCGTGATTAAAGATTTTGTTCAAATGCTATCTTAATTATGGTGGAGATATGCTCAAAGAAGGTCTTTGCAATTAAACCTGGTTTTTTTTCTCTGATTTTTAATCAGAGCTATAGTATCTCTGCACTTAATCTATGAATATACTAATTCACTTTCATATTCTCTCTCAAGTACCACAGCAGTTCATTTCCTCTTAACTGTAGAAGATAATGTTACTTCTCATATGTATGCATTTACTGTGTAGCAGATGCATAGGAACAGTAGTTCAGAGCGCCTATGTTGCTTTCTCCACGTTCATAAAATGAGTGCCTATAAAAATGCAGTATTGTCTGCATGAAATCCAGAACTTACCTGAGCTGGAAATGTCATTTTTCTCTGGACTTTGTTTTCTCTCTTAACAAGTGCCAAACAATGGTCCCTTCTTCAGTGATGTACTTGCTTACCCGGTGTGGTTATTAACACCATGAAAAGTGTATTCCAAAGGTTTATTCTTCTTCTGTTTTTTCACTACTTATTCCTGACCTTCTCTTTACAAAATACGTTCATGAAGTCGGACTGTACAAAATTGTCCTGTGTTTGCTTTATTTCAAGCAGTTCAGTTCCTCAATGGCCACTGTTATGGTCAGACATTTTACTTGCCACTGAGCTTTTCTCACCGAGTATACATACACTGCAAGTACCAGGTGTAGCAATTTCTTTTTGCTCTTCTTGTGAGCTGAAACATACTTGAAAAGGAAAGGCACCTGCTTTCTAAAGCGCGTAGTTACTGCTGTAGATAGACTGCCTGTGTATAGTCTCGGAGGCAAATATGGTTTGTTTCTTTAGGGCTTACACTGTGAAGCATTGTCGATGAACAATATAATGAAATGCAGCTTTATAAATACATACTTTTTTGATTTTTTTTTCTCTAAAAAGTAATGAATTGAGGAATTTGAGCAACTGAATGTTCATCTAGTATTTACTTACACTTGCAGTTTTGCTTTCTTTATGCCTTATTCCACAAGAGGGCAGTGAAGTCTAAGATAAAATATGTCATCTGCTCCTAACAAATCCACAGTATTCCATTTTTAATGGAGCTATGTTGTCCCCCCCACCTCATGACCAGGAAGCAACACAACCTTTTTTTCCTCTTACTGGTATGCTAGTTTCAGGAGATGGTATTTAAGAGAAAGAGCTTAGTAAATGGATTGCCATCTAAAGAAAGAGAGTGTCTAACAGTGCTAAAGATTTTTATTAAAACTTAAAACACTGGGGTTTTTTTGCCTGCCTACATTAGGAGTTAATCTACTTGAGTAAAATAGAGTAAGAAGCAATAATGCATGAGGAACTGATGTTGTGCTTTCAGTGTGAGAGCAGAAGTGGACTGCTAAAATCCAAGTTCTGAAGGACTTTTCCTCTCGTTCAAGTTCTATTTAAGATTTACAGGATCATTAGATATTTTCATTTGTTCCTGTGTATGTTTTGGGTACTGTGTGAAAACACAGTTCTCTGTTATCATAGCAGAAGAATGATAACCAGGTTAGTAATTTCATATTAGCATTGACATGTCAGTGCAAATCCAACTAAATATTTTTCTACTGAAATTATATTTATTTGAAAAAGTTATTGGTAAGTCAAATAAGGTCTGATTTAAGTAAGATAAATGCATGCCAAGGCAGTATTTAATTTACTCTGTTACTTTACATTTCGTTGCAGTTTGCAAGATGAATGTACATCGACGCTGTGAAACAAATGTGGCACCAAACTGTGGAGTGGATGCTAGAGGCATAGCTAAAGTTCTTGCAGATCTTGGAGTCACTCCAGATAAAATCACTAATAGTGGGCAGAGGAGGAAAAAGGTAATTTTACTATTTAGTGTCACATAAAAAATGAGATAAGTATGGCTGTATTGTAACTTTACTAGTTGGGCTTCAATCCCATGTATTTGACTTGCACAAGAATTTATTTTGATTCAGTACAGAACTAAGACTTTGGCTTTTGATTTATAAGTGCAAATCATCTATTCTGAATTTTCACATGAAATTTATTTTAGCCTGCTATAATTTTGCAAACCTGAAGTCTGTATGGAATCTGGAAGGATTTCCCTTTTTTAATTTTGAGGAAGGAGATTTGACAGAGAGACAGTATCTGACAGAACTGTTCATAAAAAACATAAATGTCTCTGGCTCAGAATTGGCATTGGATAATTGATTGACTGAGACACAGCACTACTCTGTAACATTGTAAATCCTGATAAATGAGCAATGTGCTGATTCTCATGAAAAGGAGCTCTTTGCTGGATGACAGTTCCACAGTTATCATCACTATTAAAAGAAGAATTAGGCTGTTCTAGAAATCAAAAGTGTAGGTCACCCCAAGTACATCCAAACCTGATGGACTTACTCTGAATTGATAATATGTATCCTGGATCAGAATTTGACCACACTTTCTATTTCTATTTGCATGATTATGACAACAGACCCATTGCTCTCACTTACAGAAATAGGCAACTTTTTCCATAATTTCTTAGAATATTGACATTTGGTTCTGTTCATTTTCCTGATTATTGCATGCTTGGATCCCACATACACTGTTTTAAAATGTTACAGAAACATAGAAAACTCAGGAATAAATCAATTGATCTGTGACTCCTGGGAAAAGATGTTGTCATGTTGTTACTGCATGAGTTACTTCGCAGTGCTTGCTGATACTTGTAGTTAAATATGTTTACCAGATAGATTTCTACACAAGCTCGTGGTGACTATACAAAACTTTCCCACTCACTGGGTATACTTACTACATTTATTTCATCTTGAGAATCATTTCTTTAAATTGCTGGCTCTTTCTCTGTTTTGGTCTCCTCTGTATTATGGTCTCCTTTTGATGTGATGCCATCTAATGTATTGTTGAGGTCCTGCCAGTGAGAATATATAGGAGTAGAACATCTTCACTTTCCTTCATACTTCTACTTGTGAATTAATGTTGTTAAGTTAAATATCCTCTTGGCATGGGAGGATCTCATAGCTTAGTACCCCTTTTGGAATTGTTCTTAGCTAATTGCAGGTGCAGAGACTCAACAACCAGTTCCTGGAAGTGCATCATCAGAAGAAGATCGGTCAAAGTCAGCACCAACTTCCCCATGTGATCAAGGTCAAACATCTCTTTTTATTTCCTAAATGATATAAATTGTTGCATATTTTCTTTCTTTATGGGGAGTAAAAAAGCTATGAGCCCTACCCTCTGTAGAATAAAAAGCGAAGTAGTTACCAACCGAAAATGAAGCACTTGAAGTTGTGAACTGCAAACACTTTTTTAAAAGGCCTGCTTCTCATTTCATTTAAATCTGTGAAATTAAGTGGCTTTTAAAGGAAAAATTACAAACAGTTATCTTAAAATATTGTTCAGTTTGCTAGATGAGTCCTCACCTACCCAAATAGCTTTATGTAAGGAGGTTATAAATTCTATTGTAAAAGTGAGAGCATTTTAAATAGTACCACAGAACTTAAGAGAGCCTTTATCTATTTGAAAAGCCTCTATCTGTTAATAAGTTTTTGAGATGAAACTTGCAATTCTGTGTTGAACATTTATGATAAGAAAAACTTCCGTCCAGATACGCTATGCTAGCATGTCTGTGTGGTCTCTAAAGGCTTCGTAAAACCATGTTTCCTTTCAGTGATTTTTTATCATGCTTAGATTTGGAGACACATATTTTAATTTTCACTGGTATGACTTGATTTCATTGAGATGAACAGCCTGATGGACAGAACATGTATGTCGGCAGCACTTTTTGAATCTGATCTTATTGTTGTTTTTAAAAATCAGAAGTCTGTGAGGTATCTTATGTACCATCATGTGTGTAAACTGATGAATGAAAAATCTTTACACCAAGGCATAGGAAAATGGGTACTTTTGTGTCAAATTCTTTGAAAATTATTTACAGTTGAGAAATTTCTCACCCTTATTTTTAGGGAACACACTTTCAAGGCTCTGTGATAATAAGCACTGTAAGACTCTGAGTCCCAAACTGATTTAAATTTGTCAACCTTTTGGTCTCACAGATGGCATTCTGGTTAAATAATATTTTTTAAGTATATGATGTTTTGCTTAAAATAAGAACAAATAATTTGTCTGAATTCTCACTTAAATTTCACTTTTGTCCAGTAAAGTTGTTGCTTCCAAGGCCATCAGGCAGAAGTACTATGCAAGAGTTTGAGGCAGACCCTGAGGTCCTTTAGTCACCAGGACTCACTGTTTAACATTGAGAAACCTTCAGAACCATTTAGCAGATCTACATGATTGCTGCTTCAAGCGGCACTAGGAAGTGATCAAATACTTTATTGGCAGGCGTCTGATAAAAGGTGGAGCTGAGTAAGATGCTCCATTCATGTTGACTTCAAGGACTGGGACACCTAATTATCCTTCAAACTTTTGAAGATACAACTCTAAAATACTTAAGCAGGAAGATGAGTAAGTGCTGCAGGAAGATAAGGGTATTCAAAACAAAGTAATTCTCTGTGGTACAGGAACACCTAAAATCTCTAAACCAACTATTTGGCCACTATTCTGATTTATCTGTCAAGTTTTGGGTATGACATTCTCTTAGGTTCATTTTAAAAGGCCACCCTTCCTGTTAGAGTAGGATTTTGGCTGATTACTGTAAGGTTGAGAAGCAGTTTGCTGAATATGTATTCTTAATCACAGAATACTCTACACAGCATTCAGGGATGATGAATGTCCCTTCTCAAAACCGATACAGACTGACACAGGCTGTTTTTCTGATGATTGGTTAAAATGAACAATTTTTCTCACATTTCCACAGAAATCAAAGAACTCGAAAACAACATTAGGAAAGCGTTATCGTTTGACAATCGGGGAGAGGAACACAGAGCAACAGCTACAACATCAACAGACAACCAGCTTAACAAACCTGGGGAGAACGGTGAAAATGGGGAGGTCAAACAGGCCCAGACCAAGCGAATAGGCCTTGAAGAGTTCAACTTCATCAAAGTATTAGGAAAAGGCAGCTTTGGCAAGGTGAGTAGCCTTTTTTTAAACTGGTGTGCAGACTTTTTTTGACTGTACTTCTTTGAAAGTATTCATAGTGACATTCAGAAAGCGCTTCCACTCCAGGGGTTTCCTCCCATTCTTTACCCATTGGGTAAAAGCAGTTTTACCCCGCATATCAGGAATATCAGCCTCCTGATCAGCTGGCATTTTCTGTGCTTTAGTTCACTTTGTTAACTAGGATCAAGCCTTTTGAAACAAAATGTCAATGTTTCACTATTTCAGGATATTGGTAATGAAGACATACATGCAATTACATACATACTGTTCAACAAGATAATTAGTTGTAGTCAAGTAGGAAAAACAGTCCAGGAATAATGCTGTGGAGTTCTGAGTTCATTCCCTTTCTAGATAATACCCAGTTCAAGTTTACTTATTTCACAGAACAGTTTGTGTTCTTGTTTTTCCTTAATGGGTGTGTTCAGTGCTGGAGGAAGCAGACCTCAAGCATTTCCGCTCAGATATGACGAGTGCAAGAGGCTTAGACAGCTGCCCAAAATACCATGTATGTGGCAAAGAAGTAACTCCCCAGATACCTTCCCACAGTAGGGAATTGATGAGGGTGGAAGGGTGTCGTGGTTTAACCCCAGTCGGCAGCCAGATCCACACAGCCATTCACTCCCCACCCCCCACCCCCAGTTGCGATGGAGGAGAGAATCACAAGAGCAAAAGCGAGGAAAAACTCATGGGTTGAGACAGTCCAATAGGCAGAGTAAAAGCCGTGCACGCAAGCAAAGCAAAACAAGAAACCCACCCACCACTTCCCATTGGCAGGCAGGTGCCCAGATATCTCCAGGAAAGCAGGGCTCCACCGCGTGTAGCAGTCACCTGGGAAGACAAATGCCTAAACTCTGAACATCCCCCCTTTCCTCCTCCTTCCCCCAGCTTTATATACTAAGCATGACATCACATGGTATGGAATAGCCTTTCGGTCAGTTGGGGTCAGCTGTCCCGGCTGTTTTCCCTCCCAACTTTTTGTGCACTCCCGGTCTTACTCACTGGCAGGGCAGTGTGAGGAGCAGAAAAGGCCTTGAGTGCTTAGCAACAGCTAAAAACATGAGTGTGCTATCAACAGTATTTCCCATCCCAAATCCAAAACATAGTACTACACCAGCTGCTAGCAAGAAAGTTAACTCCGTCCCAGCTGAGATGACAACAAAGGGGCAATGCTCTATTTACAGGGCTTATAGAATTTGTTTTCACAGTGCTGTGCACCGTGGAATCAAAGAGGAGGACTGAAATATGAATCTGTTTCACAAGTGCAATCTTCCTTCCTTGGTATACGGGAACTGCAGATGCAGAGGGACAGGGCTGAAGCAGTTCTTTTGTCTCCCTGTTTACTAATCCTTTCTCTGAAGATTACCCTGGCTCCAAGCCAGAACTGACCTTAAACAGAGTATAGAACTTGAACCTTAAACAATAGTAGTTAAAATCAACAACTTTAAAGCGGCTAGAACGGTACGTGCGATTGTATACTAAGTTCATCACACACAAGTCTCAGTACCAAAAGAGGGAGATAAAAGTGGGAAATAAATTTCGCTTCTATATCAACTTCCTTCCTTTTTTAGTTTTTGAGATCTCATTAATAGGCACTCATTAAGGTATTTGAATGAGGGGATAAAAATGTTTTATCCTCTGCATTCTTTACTGAGAAACAAAATAGATATCATCTGTTTCAAATTTAAAGAATAGCAGAGATATCTTTTTCTAAAATTACATTACTTTGCTTTTAATTATATAAACATACAGCTTCATTCAGGTAGGTGTGTAACTGTCTTTATATTTCCAATGCAGTTAAACTCATATGCAACCCTGCATTTATGGTATCTATTGTTCATATCTAAACAGAATTTCTGCTTTTTTTAGGTAATGTTAGCTGAGCTAAAGGGAAAAGATGAAGTTTACGCAGTGAAAGTCTTGAAGAAAGACGTCATACTTCAAGATGACGATGTAGACTGTACAATGACGGAAAAGAGAATTCTGGCACTAGCACGGAAACATCCATACCTAACACAACTTTACTGCTGCTTCCAGACGAAGGTAAGCTTCGTGAACCCTTTACCGGTTTGTGCCCAAGGAACAATATTCACTATTTCCAGAATAAAAGACAGCAAGATAAGAAATACAGAAATATTTTGAAAACATTTCGAAAATATTTCTTGGGAGTTTTTGACATTTCAGCAGTATTGAACAGGAGTACTGGCTTCTGTTAAATAACATAAATACTATTACCTTGTAAGTACCAGGAGATGGCAGTAAATGAGTTAAAAAATAATAAAAAAAACCCCACATGCATAAACCACAAAAAAACTACTGAGGTGCCATTTTCTGGATTTCTTCTGTATATTAATATGGTATATCATTTGTTGAATTAAGTACAAATGTTTTTAACATCCAGTATTCAGTGTGAAAATTCTAAAATGATCTTTTCAGAAATGAGATTATGGCAGAACACTCATCTTTTCAGCTTTCTTGTGCTATGCAGTATACAAAATGTTCAAAATAGAAAGGAAATAGGTATACTGCTGGTCAAATAAGTTCCTGTTGTGCTACTGCCTCCCATCTGCTTGAGGAGCAGGGAGAAGGAAAGACAAAGAGAGCTGATAACGAGAGCCTGTTCCCATTGGCGTGTTACTTGTTGGTAATTTTTCATACAGAATTCCTCTTCATAGCACATGTTTGGGATTTACTCCTTAAATGTAAGTGAACGTTTGGATGGTTTAGCCGACTCTCTAGGATTTCTGAATCCAGTCAGTCTAAGTGCTTGAAACGAGTTGTGTTCACAGAATATTTCTGGTTTTCATTTTTTAGTCCCTTAATTCTCTCTTGTCATTCAGCTGAGCTGACAGTTTTTCACCTGATTATCCAGAAAGCTTTATGGATAAAAAAAACCCCACAGGTGAATCGGTCTTGCAGATAGAATACCAATCATATATAATTAAATTTACAGAAGCATCCATTATTTTTTAAGTGCCTGATAAAATGTTTACTATTTCAAAGCACTAAGGTTTGAACTTTTGCCTGTTGAACTAAATATGCCATTCATTTCAATGGGAAGAGGTTTTGACCTGTAAGGGAATAAGTTTAAACGTTAGTATATATGTAGACGTTAGTTTATATGTGTGTTTTAAATAAAACACTTGAAAATCAGTCAACTTCCTTCAAACTTCTGGGTTGATTTTTTTTTTCTTTTAGTAAGACAGTACATTGGAGTATTTGAGTCAATTTAATGGAAAAGTTTTGCAGATTAAGTGAATAGATGAGCATATTGAACAAAATCCAGAGTTACTAGTGTATGAGTGTATGTGTGTGCGTGTGTAAATACATACATAATTCACATATTATAACCAAAACTATGTATGGCACAAATGAGCAATTGCAATAATTATATGTGTAGAATTACAGAAAAGCTGCAACTAAAAGATCTTCCAGCAAAGTTGTCAGGAAATATAAATAGGGCAGTGGGAAAGCCATAGGAAAATGGCTAATAGGACTGAGATTATGCTGTATTCAAATACACAGATAGCAAATGTTTAGTATGTTTATACAGTTCTTAAAATAGTGAAAATGTGTTAGTGTTTTATATGCTTTGAAGTTGACACAAAAAAATAGCCCAGGAAGGTATGTATACAATTTATGCCTACAGAGGACGTTTCATGCGTTCAGACTTTCATTTCATTTGAATATATGTGTGAACATACACTTTAAATGTTTTAATGTATTATTTTAAAATCTATAACTAGAATTGAGCATATTATTTCAGATGAAGAAAGTGATAAAAAGATTATACTGGGGTGGTACTCTGAACAGAGAGGGACCTTCAGGACTAAGGCAGACTGTGCTGCCTGAAGTGTAAATTAAAGTACCACCAGCCTGACGTGAATCATGTGGCAGAATGTCGGTAAAGATCGATTTTACATTAAGTGAATTATGGCAGAAGATTCTCCTGCTACTTCTCTGGTTTTCTGGAGATTTCTTTCATTTTTTATTTCTCATCTGTTCTCCCCTCTTTTGTATCGTGCTTTCTGCCTTCCTCCCTGCTCTCCAAAGCCATTCATCAAAGAAAGATATTCAGAAATTCTTCTCACCACCTTCTTGCTTCCCAGATCTCTTGACCAGACAGAAACTATAGTTTGTGGCTTTGTTTGAACTCGGAAGAACTGATAGTTATGTGATTTATAGTTACAAGCCATAGGCTAGTGACTCTTATCAAACAACCAAAACTATACCTAGTGATACCTGATCAAATTAAAATTCCACAGTTGAAAAATTGAAGGGTTTTTTTGAGCATGGACGATGAACAATTTGCAAAGAACTCTTAATAAAGAAACAATAAAATGAAACACACGTAAAAGCAAAAGGAATATATCTGCTAAAGCTATAAATTATTTATGAATGACAACAAATGAAAATGTACCAAGTAAATTGTCACTGAATGATTTGCTCAGGTTCAGTGGAAAAACAGGTAGAAAAACTTGCTTGAACAAACATGGACTGTGGTTAAAATAGCTTTACTGAGACAAAGGCTATTGTACAATAGAGTTTAAAATGTGTTTAACAGTGGTGTCTAGTTACTTACGCTGCAGTTGTATGCCCTGCCATGGCTGCTGTACTTTGCAGAACTGGTCCTGAAATTATCATGCTGGAATTAAATTTTACATTTCAAGTAGAGCGTATTTGTCGTATACACCCTGACTTAATGGGAAGATTGACTCAGTATTCATAGTCAAAGCGCTCAGAGGTTGACTTTATATAATGAGATTACTTGCTTTGTTCATCTTCCACAAAAAAGTGAATGTATGAGTTTCGCTTTATATATTGCAGTGTTTTCCTTCAGTAATAAGGTGAAGACACTGCAGAAAAGTTGCCTGATATGCTTTTTACAGTAAATATGCTACAGTATTATTTGTTTTTTACATGGAGCAGACTTTGCATTAGTATAATTTACTAAATGATACTATTATTATCACAAGTAAGGGATCATATTTAAAATTAACTTGGAATTCAGAAATCATGCCAAATAATGGCTAATAACAGCGTACCTTATACACAAACGTGTTTTTAGCCCTACGTATGTGAATTTACTTTTAGCAGTCCCATCTAGCTTCCGTATTTTAAAGGAATATTCTTGGGACTGGTATTTCTCATGTTCCTTCTTAATCCAAAAGCTAACTTTGATCAAACCAGTTTGCTTTAAGCTCATCAAAAAAGGAGCTCCCCAAAAAATCAACATTCTGTATTAAAATTATATATATTCAGGTATTGTAGTTCAGGGATTGTTTTGCAGTTTTCTGTGGTGATCTGGAAGTCGAGAGCTGGGTTCTGCTCCAAAGCTTGGGATAAAGTATGTGAAGCTGATGTATGATGTTTTGTCTGCAATAGTTTGAGGCATGAACTCAGGAACCCAGTCCTACACATTAGAAAGAACGTAAAATCTACTGGCGGGACCTCAGCTGACGCGTGTTTTTACGTGGAGGGTGTTTACGAGATTTTAGTGTAACGTATCTTATAAAACTATGTCACAGTTGGACAGTATTTTTCAACACGCCTGTACTCTGGCAGCATTTCCCTTCTTGTTTTGCCAGAATATGGTCAATGCCTCTATCAATGTATTCAGAGGTTTGAGTTCTCTTTTGCTTGTGGTCTGTCAGCTTCATAAATGAAGAATACTGCATTCTGTATTCGGCACTCCCATAGCAAAACTTGGCCAAGGCCTAACATACAGGGTACAGCATTTTTGTAATAACAGACCTTTTCTTATCATCATCTTTGATTTATTCAGGACTTCATTGTGTCCTTTATTGAGAAAATGTCCGTTTTTTTCAGGACTACTACTGTTTATATTCTTTTTTCAATCTTCCTCCTATCTTCCCTTTCTTTTCTTCTGTGTGCTGGTGCCTTGTGTTTGTCAGTAAGGAGCATCATACCTGACAATAAAGCTGAGGCTACCCAATTCCCCTATCCAGTGTTCTTTTCACTCCAACCTCATACCGTGCTTCAGTGATCAACTGTGGAACAGTATCGACATTAGGTTTTATTGATAATGGTTCAGTCAGGTGGCTGGCAACGTGGGGTTAAGTATTTCTAGAGCTATTTTCTCTAAAGATGTTCTTGTATTTGTGATACTTCATTCACAGTTGGAAGTTTCAGAACTGTGAAAATTAAAGTATTTCTTAATAGAAAGTTGAGATTCCACAAAATAAAGGCATAACTAGCTCCACTTTATTCCTCCTACACCCCTGTCAACCTTCATAGTACTTAAAATTTTCTAGACCTCTATGCTGCGAGATGCATACACATGTATGTGCATATCCTATAATTTATAATGAATTATCCTAATAAATACTTCAGAAATACAATGTTTTTAAAATTAAGGCAGTGAAAGCTTTATTATGATAATGCATTATAAATTTAGAAGACTAGACAGCTACTGCTTTTAACATCTACCATTCGTTTTGTTATCCAGCTTCATGAAATTAAGTAAATTTGGAACTAGTGCTCTCCTCTTTTCAGAGTACTGTCTTTAACAAAATTGCTTTGTACACAGACATAATAGAGAGTACTATTAGTACAAAGGAATATTCCTGTTGAATGATAGAACTGCATGACTTGTAAAGGACCCTTAGTCAGCATTATAGCTATTTCTATGAGAGAAAACAAGTAATTAAATAAAGGACAGAGAAAATCAGTTACTATAGGTAAATAGTTAGACTTATCTCACCCATAAAAACTTGGGTTTTTTCCTTACAATTGTCTGCATGTTAATCATAGAATGGTTAGAGTTGGAAGGGACCTTAAAGATCATCTAGTTCCACCCCCCCTGCCATGGCCATGGATGCCTCCCACTAAACCAGGTTGCTCAAAGCCCCATCCAGCCTGGCCTTGTACGCCTCCAGGGATGGGGCATCCACAACTTCTCTCGGCATCCTGTTCCAGTATGCAGCGTATCTATTCACAGCATAGCTCCTGAGCTGACCTTCAAGGCCGTTCACTTCTTTCCTGTGTTCTGGTATTGTAAGGTGGAGATTAGCCACACGACAGTGGCAGAACTGGAGGACATCTAGGAATAGGCTGTAGTGACCCTGTTACGACTATGTTGATCCCTTAACTGTTATGTTCTACCCTAGTGGCTTACTACTGGTTTATCCTAGATTGTGAGTACTGTGCTTCAGGTACTATTCATTTCTGCGCATTCACACTGTATCTAGCAAACTCTGGGTAATGCTAGAAGGCCAGTGTTTGTAAAGCTAAGACTTCAGAGACTTTGTTTCAGTTTCAGCTGTCACGATGTTCCTTTGTGATTTTTGGCAAATCTCTGAACCTCTTTTTGCATCAGACCCCTCTGTAAACACCAAGAATAATCAGTCCTTCTACACGTGGCTTGTATTTAAGTGTTTCCAAGGAGGGTTTGGATGTCCAGTAGTACAATATTATTACAATGTACAAGGATCAGGATGGAAAAGTGCAACATTGCCAAAGGTGTAAAATGGAGTTACATTTTTAAAGTGGCTTGTTTTATTTGTGTAAGAAAATGTAAAACATCAAAAGGAAAGAGAATCACATGTTTATGATGGCTTTAAGTCATGTTTTCTAAGTTAATTTAAGAAGAATCACTGTAATGTGTGACCAAAACTGTCTTTGGTAATGTAAAATCAAATCTTATTTCTCTTACATATATTTGTACAAAAAAAGTAAATGTCTTCTGTAACAATAGGTCAGAGGAGTGTCATTTATGATATACAGTGCAAATTAACCTAACTGACTAGCCACTGTTACATTCATCTGGGACTAATCAAAGCTTATAATCCATTTTATCTGGTATTCTTGTACTTTCGTTGCTAAGCAGCTAAAGCCATTATGCAGATATTGCTATATGGGTGTAATCTGTTTAGCACAAGTTTGCATTGCCTTTTATTACTGATTAGTGTCAAATTAGAACTTTTTAGGGCCCAATTCTGTTCATTATTATCCCCGCTTCAGTGGATTTGTACATGTGTGAGAGAAAAGACTAAATTAGCCCCTGCGTTTTTAGCTACTTCAGTGCTAAAATATTTTAATACAGTTGAAATATAAAATTATTGACAAAGATTTCTTAATGGTAAGTGTTAACTGGTAAAAGGGTAGAATAAAATGGTAGGTAAGCATGGAATAATGTTATTTATACTGTTTATATTACGATATCTTTTTATATACATTTATACGTATTTATATTCAAACTCAATTTTAATATTTAATTTACCTGTATCATTACATATGTGTATACACAGCATATGTGCAATAGTAGCTATTCTTTAATTCCCAGCTGGTTTCTACAGGCAGTTCATATCATAAGAAATTAAAATGAACTGATATTGACCCATTCTTCAAAATATTTCCTGAAGCACTAGAAATTAGAGTGGTATCTGGTGAGGTCCCCTATATCATACAGTCAAGAAGTCATTTAAATACATGAAATTTTGGCAGAATAAGGTTTTTCAGAAATTTGAGTGCCGTGTATGTTAAATTTAGATTTCCTGTTGACTACTACACAGTATGAATACATTGACCGTGATCACTGTATTGTCTAAAAGTAGACACTGTGGTCAAGAATAGTTGGAACGGTGAAGCTGATGATTAAATACTGTAATCATTGTCTCTCACACACACAAGCCCCTGTTTCCAGCATGATGACCCGGTTTTGGGAAACTTGCTATTATGCTGCTCAGTTATTGCTAGCTGCTCTTAAGGATTATTAAAGCCTGGTTAGCTCACTGAAGATTCATTGTTCACATTAGTCCTTTTAGTGTTAAACTTCAAGTCAGGCTATCAGTGCAGCCAGGCTCATCAAGGGCCTGTAGGAGAAATTACTCCTCCAGCATCAATCAGAAGACTCTAAATGCTTCTCTTTCAGACAGGAAAGACTTATTTTGTGATGTAGCACCCAAACTGAAGAGGACTCTTTCACACCCTCTCAAAGCTAGGGCTTGTTCCTAGTTTGCATGTATAAAAGTGAGTGCTGCAGCTGCAACTCCATGGATTGCTTTGCTGTAACCAGCTGAGGCCTTGACAACCCCGGGAATAGTCCCGAGTCAGCATCTGTGACCAGAATTCACTGCAACTGCTGTCATGAAATAGGTGAGGTCAAGCTGGAGTTTGTACTGATTTTATTTACCTTGGTCCTCATGGCTGCATATTAGGGTTTTAAAGTTAACTGTGCCAGTAGTTCACTGTGTTAGAAACATCTTTGTAGCCAAGCGTAAAATTCAACTTCAGGATTTTAATCCTGATGTGATCATGTGCAGACAGGAGGTTTTTAGGATAACAGGTAGAGCTAAGGGCCTTTTAGGTACTGGTTTCATCTCTCTTGGACAAGAGTAGCTGGAACTGCATACTGCACACTTGTCTTCATGAGAAAAATGTGTATCTACAGTTGAGGCACGTTTGAAAGGAGGAATTTTCAGAATATCTACTAGATGCTTTGCCAGTAACTTTCCTGGCAAGTCTGTCTGTCTTGTACATCGTGCTTTAGCAGAGATCAAGGAAACAGGAATATTGTCATCCAAACAGGGCGAAGCAGATAGCAGACTTTGAACAGAACTGGAGTAGACCCAACACTTACTGGGTCCACAAAATCTCTGTATGAGTTTACACTGTGTCTGCGTTAACATCATGCTGGTTGGTTGTTCCTCTGGCATTCTTAATCTTACAACTTTTGTGGGAATGGACTACTGTTCCTAATCCAGCAAAATTGAACAATGCTGCTTTAAATGAAATCCTGCAGGTCAAGGCTGGATTGTGGCTTTTAGTTTAGTTTTGTCTTGGGAGAGAAGAGTGGGAAGGATAATCTGCCTTGTGGCAGCAGCCCTTGGAATAAATGTGCATGAATGGTTTGTAGCAGGATCTGTCACCCTGCAGCCATGTGCTGTGACCCTCCTTTCTGTCCTTCCTCTGCACCTAGGTCTCAGGACCATCCTCACATCTGGTGTAGGATCCCATGTTTGGACAGAAGAGACCTGAGTACATGACCTGCATGAACCCACTGATCCTTTGTCCTAGCACCCTTTGTGCTTTTTCTTGTATTTTATAGCTGCAAAGCGTTATTCACAATTTGCCTCTAATGGGTTCATTATAAAAATGAATTTTTAAAAATAAAACCTATCTTTAAAGTAAGTGGAAATGTAATACTCACATGGGTAGCTATCAGGATGCCTTGTTTATGCTAGTAACTGTTTTAAACACTATTTAAAGAAAGCCTGTTTTACCCAAGTGATTGTGGGAAAACGTTTAATACTGTGTTTGTTAGGTGTTGCTCTTACAAGTAAACAACTAATGCACCCCAAAGGAAGAGTCAGGAAAAAGGAAACTGCGTATAAAAGTTGATTCTTCTGCATATAAAAGTTGATTCTTCTGTAGCTTCTTTTCTAAACGCAGGAAATGATTCTCTTTGGAATTCATTTGGGCACTTTAATACAACTTCTTTTTTTTTTTTTTGTAACAACAGTAAACAGTAAATGATAATTGTACACGAGAGAATTTCACCATGGGAAAGAAGTGGAATTTACAAAACATTTGGGTTTTCATCTTTAGTAAAATTGTCATTGCTTTTTTTAGCATGTACAGAGAGTAATTTTAGCTTTGGCATACTATGTCTTCTGCACCGTACACCATGTGTGAGGTGGGCCAAACTTGAGTAGGGTATAACTTAAATGACACTTTAGCTCTTCTTCTCAAAACCACACCATCAGATTATTTTTACACTGTTAATGGTGCGTGAGAAGATTTAAGGGAATCTAGTTTATGCCATTTTATCTCACTTGTGAGTGAGTACTTTTAGCAGAAACACACACTTATTTGATGGCAGCAGGGTTTACTCTTGCCTAATTACTGTAGGCTAAGAGCAGCGATGCCCGCCCAGCCTGTAGTCTCATGCTTGTGTGTGGGGAAGCATGTAGAGAGCTTCTTTGTGCTCCCATGTAAGGTGAGCCCAAGGCTATTCTGTAAGCTAAGAAGTATTCAGTGCATTGTTTTATCTCCTTAAAAAAAGATGACAAGGAAGGTGATCTATAGTGTCAACTTAGTAGTTAAGAGAGGTAACTCTCTGGAGGAGAGCGAATGGTGTGTCTCTTGTGAGTATATACAAGAGTATATAGCAGCCACTAATAGTAAGAAACAGTAAATGTAGATCTAAGAAATATGTACAGGTAAACTCTATCTCATCATTAATGCTTTCTGTTCTTTTCTAGTAAGCTGATCAGTGATTTAATAGTAAGTGTTCAGAACTAAGGAAACCTGAAAAATGAAGACTCCTTCCAAGTCCTGGCTCTGCTTGTCGATACAGTAGTTCATAGGAATGCAAAGAGTGTTCTTTAGCAATTGGGAGGTCACGACAGTGAACGTTAGTTTTGGACTCTGCTATTTCATCTTACGGCAAAGGGCTATGAACTACTGTGAAACACTTTCTTTTTCCATTCTCCACTTTCCATGTCTAAAAATGTGTGTAGTCACCTTTAAATGGGACTGAAGAGAGGGAAAGGGCTGGGAGCTTTAGTTAATGTTCCTTTTCATTGTAAGGATTCTGATTATTACCGAAGCATGAATTATTTATATTGTGATCTGAGAAGATATTCTACTAACATGCCATATTATAAAACTAGTATAAAACTGTGTTTTAAATTATTTCCCAAAGGGAAATTCTCTGCTTAATTTGCTCACAGCCTTTCTCTTCCTACACAGTGTAGCATAAATATTTTACTTTTCCCTCATCGGGTGTACTAATCCGTCTTTTCCTGCATCACACAGTGTATTGAATAACTGTAAGTCTCTTTCCCCATGCACAGTGACTCTCTGTGTGTAAGGTTAGCTTTGTTGTGATCAGACCACTAGGTCCTCTAAGGATTAATGAAGTTTTGTCAGAATGGTATGACTGTTAAAAATAATAATCACCCAGTGACACTACTTTAAATAATTTAAATAATAGCAGTAGCTATGCTGGAAAAAATCTTTCTTCTTTCAAAGGCAGTACATTATAAGGGAACTGAGTGTTTACGGAAGGCACTCTGAAGGTTAGCTTACAAACTCAACTACTTTAATTGTGTGTGGAGTAATACCAGCTAGTAGTAACTCTGCATATTTCCATAGACTAATTTTTAAGTTGTGACCTAGAAAGGCCACCCCATTTTATCCTTAATACATCCAAGAAAGACCCAGGTATAATTCTTCCTTTCAGAGTATATATACCTTGCCAAGTACACAAGAAGGAAAATTGTCCTTTTACATACTTAACTTTCTATTCAGCCAATGGAAGGACAAAAGGGATCGATTTCATAAGATTCTATAAATACGTTTTTCTAAGAAGCTTCACAGAATCACACAAGATAAGTAAATTCAAATTACTCTAACTGATAAGTGTTTTCTTGAAAAGTCTGTGCTGGTACTTATTTTCTCTTTTCTGTCTTCAGAAACCCAATATTAAAATAATCATGCAAAATTCTGCCCCTTAAAACTGCTTCCTGAATTGTAGAAAGATCTATGCCCTGAAGATAAGTCGCACTATTTTCTTCTGTGCTGCTTTACTCATTTTAGAGGGTTTGGATGGCTTAAATGATGGCAGAGTTTTGGACAGTGTTTCCTGTTGTCTGACTAATTTATACTTGTGAATTGCCAGGGTTTTCAGCTGTGTGAAGCATATGCGTTGCCAAAAATTAATCATGTTCTGGAAACAGGAAAGTATGGAAAATAAAGTAGATACAATTAATGCTTTTAAAGGTCACTGTTGCATTTATAGAACTACAGAAATCCAGACAGTGAAGAGAGGTGAACAAATAATGACTTTGAATAGGTATTGAAAAAGCCTGGCTCAGGTAACTCATGTTTATCATATAGAACAAAAAAATCAGTGTGTGGTGCGTATGCATATCAATGGATATTTATAAAGGAGGGGTTATAAAAATGTGTTGAACAGAATGTTATATGTAGACTAAGGATTTTGCATATATTTATCGGTTTTCATTAATTCTCTGTGCTCATGCAATTTTTCTCTTGAAACGTGGATTTTAACCTCTTGCTAGATTCCTTTCATCCTCTTTTGGAAAGCTAATTTGTACGAAGGGCCAAAGAAAAGGCAGTACCAGACTCTGATGTCATGATGGTCTGCATAAGACATACTCATGTAAGAACAGCCAACGGCTTGTTTGGCCCAGCATCCTGTCTCTAGCAGTGCTGAAGCAGATGACCAGGAAGAATGTAGGTACAGGATAAAGCGTATCATGTCGTTTTTCCAGAATACTATCGTGATATCAGGAGGCCGATGACTTGGGTATTTCCTGAGCCAAAGATGGTGGGTTTGCATGTAATGAGGTGGCATCTTTGTGGGAAGTGTTAAAAGTGAGAAACTATTTAGGAATGTAAATGTTGGAGAGCATTGTGTTTTGTTCTCCGCTCTGGATTGAAGAAATTCTTTTAATACCACATCTGCAAACAGACAACCCTATAGTGCAGTATAAATATTTATACCATTTCTTTTTAACAATATTTCTGAAAGTAGTGTCTATGCCATTAAAAACCTCCAAACTGATGTAGCTGCACTATTCCTCCATCATCTTCAACAGCAGTGAAATAATGTATCTGATCACCTGGAAATAGCAGCTAAACATACAGAAGTTTCCCAGATAGAAAAAAACCAGTATTCCCTACAGGTGTTTTGATATGTGTTTCCATAATTGTTATGCATACATTAGACATTAAAAATATTACCTGCTGTAATCCAGGTAAATAGTACATCATAAATTTGATAGAACAGTTCTCAAATTACTTTTTCCATCACTGAGAGCTAAGGTACTGAAAGAAAGAGATAAGTGTTACAGTACCTTGTGCTTTCCCATCAGGAACATAAGCAATGAACCACAGCTGGCAATGTTATGCCAGAGCCAAAAGGGCATCATGCATAATGCATGAGATTTAATTAAGAAGCATGCCAAAGAGTGATGCCATCCTCTTTCAGATTTTCGGTCAGCAGTGTTCCTTTGTTGAATTTCTGCAGTAGAAATGAAATAAAGGTTATTTTGAACTTATTTCAGCCACTTTTTCTTCAAAGGATGCTCAGATAAATGTGTTAAAAGGTAGGGTATAGAAAACTTTTCCATAAATGAGAATAGCTCTGTTGGATATTTTGATGAGTATAACCCATGGATTCATTTATGGACCCATGCAGTAGGAGAATAAGTGCTAAAAGAGAAGTTAATTAACTTCTTTGGACATCCAAGAAATCTCACTTGTATTTTTAGACAATCACAGAGTGAAAATGAAGTAAGGTTTGGGCAGGAAAAGGGGCTGTCGTCAGGGGTTTAAAATTCAGTATATCCCTGTGATGTATTTAACTCCTAGAAAGTACTCTTTGGTTGCATTCAGATGTGAAAGCCTTGGTGGTCATGTTGCTGAGGTCTCATTCACACAGACTTGTGCCACATGTTCGCTTTGTGCATTGCATATATAAACATCTCCTTCGTGCTTGCAGTATTCAAGAGCAAGTCCTTTAATGGCAACTGCTCTATTGAAGCAGCAGCGGAAAGGAAGCTTGCAGAGCTTTTCTACTATAACGAGAAATAGGGAGATCATATCTAATAAGATTTCTGGATCAGAAATGAGGGAGTTTTAGATAGGAATCTGAATTTAAAGAGGCTTAAGCTCACCAAACCTCCGAACTTTGGGAAATTTGCCATGAATCTGTGGGAAAATTTAGGAAAGAGTTGTTGCTGGGTGATATGCCCGAGGAGATTAACTGCTTTCCACAGTACAGTTCAATGTGGTATTATTATATAAAACACTCAAAGTGGTTCAAATATCCCTTAGGCTAACATGTAATCTCAGCCACATGTGTAACCCAATATCTGAGTATTGTTTCACTGTGCTTTTTAACCGGATTTAGACTGGTGATTTGGGTCTAGGAAGCCACAGGCAGCTCCCTAGAACCTAAAATATCACCAAGTTCAGGATTTGATACACAATACAGACTTCATTAAAATTCGTTAGCCATTATCTGATTGCACAGTTAACATCATTCTGCAAATAGCATTGACAGAAAGGAGGCCTATTTACTGGCCTTGTCCAGAGAAAAGTAGTCTTTTCTCGATTAGTAGTATGTTGGTTTTAAAGTTGTTTACATTCTTTGAGGAAATGCGGAAGCTACTGCTTTGAAGAGGTTAGAGGACATATGAGTTTATGGGTTCTTTTTGAAAATATTCTTGAAGCAAATGCTAAATTACATTATTCAAGTAACAGACAGCAGAGAGAACATTGTGTCTTGGCAAACTGAATTTACTGTGTTATATTTGAATAAAGAAATCTAAACTATGAAAAAAACTTCCCAGATCTTATCATGATACAGTGAAGAATTATATCATGTTTTTTGGTCCTACCCGCAAGTTTTGCTTGCAAGTTACAGCCTTTGTCAAACTACTGATAGTCTCAGAACGATAAGCAGAGAACAAACAAAATTATTTGAGGGTTTAAGTAGAATGCTTAGAAGGTTAAAAACATGATAATCTGTTAATGAAAAATTCTGAGGTTTTTAATTATTTTTCCTTTTCCTTCTTTTTCTGGTGAGGGTAGATGTCTGTTAATTTAACAAGTAGCAATTTGTGATCTTTCCTTAAAGCTCTCCTTTGAATTATGTAAATTATTGTCCCATAGAAACCTTACGTTATAAACTTCAAAGGAGTCTCACGAAGCCTCGAGGTGAAAGCAGGGGAAAATTTCAAAAGGACCTTCTCTCTCCTATGGAACTAAAGACATGGGAAATTGTGTCAGTAGAACTGAAGTTTGCTTTGAAATGCTGGCTTAGCATGACCGCAAAGTACCGAATGGGAAGCTTCAAATCACTGCTGGTGTACTTACTGAATCACAAAGGCTAGGTTTGTGCAAAATGATACCACTGCTTTTTTGTTGCTAATTCCACACAACATTTCTTAATTATTAATATACTTTTTCTTCGAATGAAATATTGCACTGGGCCAAGGTTACAGCATGTTATATTCCCTGAACACTTTTTAGACCAGGAATAGTTGTAGAAAGGCAATGCAAAACCACTGGGGCAAATATAAACTACAAGTTCAACACTTTGTAATCTTAAAAAGCCAGAAATATATTCTATTGGTATTCTTCCTCCTAAAACATGAGCTTTCTTTCTAATTCTTGTTAGTTATCGGACACCGATTGCATCGTTCTGCTTTACCGGCTTGCTGTGTTGGTCTGTCAGTTCAGTTCTTGTGGCCTGAGTGTACTTTTTGATCATGAACTAACTTTGCCCTCTCCTTGCCTTGTTTCACATGACACCACAACTGCTATAAAGGAAAAATAAAAAAAAAAAATACACTGGAAGTTGCTGCATTTTTAAAATAAATTTTTAAAATAATTATGTCAATGTTTGACATCAGTTTTGAAATATGCAATTCACCAGTTGTTGATTTCGAGGTACTGATGACTATGAAGAACAAATTGTTCATATATTATGTTTCTTGGTACGCTGAAAAACTTTGCTGCTTCAGGGACAGAACACTCCATATCTTGAAGTTTAAAGCCTAAAATAATAGAAATTAGAAAAATAAATACAATCATGCTTCTCTATGATACACAGAGTGAAATCAGTTAATTTATAATGAAAGATAGCTGCCTGGGTTTTTTTTCTTTAATGAGAGCTCAAACTTAAATATATCTATCTACCAGAAAGGAGGGTGGGATAGTGTGAGTCTACAATCACAGATACAACTGCTTATTTTTTCAGAAATTCAGCAAATACCTATTATGGGTGGTCTTTTAAAATTTTTAGTTGCAATCCTGTTTGCATTATCCGAAGAGAATGCATTATTCATGCATTATTTAAGGAAAGGCATTTTGCCTTAACTTTGCATATGTAGTGAAAAAAAATTCCTGAAAGGAATTTTCTGTATCTTCTCAAACTATTATGAAGTTTCCATTGCTCCACTGTTCGTAAATACCATTGACATTTTCATAGCTGATGCTTGTAATCTCACCAAGCCACTGGCTGTTTCTGCTTCTTTTCTTAATATATAAAGCTATTGAACCTACTTTAAAACTTATACACATGGGATGGGATTTTTGACAGGTAAGCAACACAACTGAGTGTATAGACGTTCTTCATTTTTACTTACCGCTTATCAAAACCTCTGTTTAATTTTGCGTGGTTTTAATCTTTATCTGTTCTTTGTAGTCAGCCTTGATATTGGAAAAAAGGGTACTGAAAGCTCTGTCTTTAAAGCCATGTCTTTAAAAATAAAATTCATATTCTTAGACGATCACTGTTTGCATGGAACAATTAAGTGAAGGTACGAAAGTTGTAGCTGGAGTTGTGATTTGATCCAGAACTCATAAAAGTTATTGTGCTTTTGATCAGGCTCATAGTGATGTAAGCAAGATACTCTGTGATGGCACTGTATAGATTTTAGGAACGTTTTCTGACATGATACTGCTGCAGTATGTCTTCTGATGAGAACATTTATGGAAAGAATACAGAAAATCTACGCAGTCCATAGCTGGCAGCCGGTTCTAAGTCATTGGAAACTTGTTTCAGGATATTGCCCAATTTGTGTGTGTGGGGGGGGAATTGAGGTTTGTTTATTTGTTTGAATAATGACTACATTTAATTCAATGAAGCTGAAAAAGTGAAATTAACTATTGAGGAGTGAAAAATGGAAAATAAACAGTTTGGGTCTGTTTGTACAAAACCAAAACACTGGTGTTTTATTCCAGGCCATTTAAACATTGACCAATTAATAGCACGGTTTCATGATATGCGTGCACTGAGCTGAGACCGTGCTGCTGGTGGATGAGGACATGCTCCCTCTCGCTGGGGGTACCCCGTCTTTCCATTGCATCTGTTCCAGTGAACCCTTAACGTGGATGTGTTGGATCAGTTGCTGATAGAGCTGAAAACTGTAGTTGCAAAAAATAACCTGTGTGTCAATGAGCAGCTCTAACCTGCCTGGCACTCACTGGTGCCTAAGAGGCAGCAAATGGGAAGGAGGCTGTTGCTCTCCTCAGTAGCAGTTCACTGCTGAGACAGTGAGCCAGCTGTGAAGTCGCATGTAGCCTTGCCTATCCGGACGGCAATGGATTTTCTTCTTAAAAGAGTAATAAGAAAATTTGAACTGCGATTTTTTCACATTGGTGTTTTGTGGCTGTAATCACCTTAGATGTGATCCTAAACTCTTTATTCTCATGATTGCTATTAAGTTGCTCATGAGAATGGAAAACATGATTTGTGGGTCAGTTTTGATCCTTTTGAAGATAATGGTTATATTCCCACTGACTTCAGAAGGGTCAGAAACATTAGCCTGCCTTTTTTTTTTTCCATGACCAGAAGTATGTATTGCGGATGAAATGTGTCATTTTGTCGTCTGTTACAAATTCAGCTTTTGGCACTGCAAATATGTGAGAGGCATACGCAATTGCTGTTTTGTTTCTGGGTTTGGGGTTTCGAGGGTTTTTTTTGTTTGGTTGTTTTTATAGTTTTATTTGTTGTTAGTTCTACTGTTTACGGTCAATGAAGCCTCAGTAGTAGTTGTTGTACATAAATTAGTTATACTTTTAAGGTGATGTGCTATAATTTTCCATGTCCATCTTTGGAAGCAATTATTTCACTTCTGTACAGTATTAGATTATGTGGATTAGATGGTATGTTACCTATGCAGTAGAGGACTTATAATGGTTGATCCTAAATGGAATGTAAAATATCTGAATGTGGATTTTTAAAGTACAGAAAACAAATTGGCCGGTAGATTTCTGTATATCAAATGCAGCCCTTAATTTGCACAACAGCTAGTGATTGCAGAGTATTTGTTTTATAATGTACACTGGTGTTGGCACTCTCCAGACACATCGATCTTTCAGGAACTTGCACGTCCTTGTGTATTCTCCTTTCTTCAGACAATTTTGTCTGAACTTTCTCAAATATCCCCTGTGACTGCCTGTCACTATCTTCTCGCAGGACTGCGAGCTCTCTAGGCAGGATCAGCCCTGTTCCCTGACGGCTGCTCTGCTTAGCATCACTGCCAAGCACATGGCTGCTGGTTTGAAGTCTGCAATCTTGACATCCTGTGTTTGAACAAGGCCTGACTCAGACAGATACAAGTCTTAACCTGCTGGCTGCATTTACTTTGTGCCTTACCCACTGTCACGGGAGTTTTGGGGATGAACCGGATAAAATAGGAAGGCCAAATAGATGAAATGACACGAAAGGCATGCACAAGTGAGTTTGCCATTGCTGTTTTGATGGTGTATCATTAAAATTCTGTATCACTCAATACTGGAGAAACAGCTCAAATTCCATATAAAAATGCTTTGGACTGAAAAAAACCAACTTGAAACTCACTGGCACTGGGAGGAATGCTCAACGTTGAAGGCTTGTGACTGATGCATGGAAATGATAACTGCTGGTCATCATCTAGCAAGAAGAGACATCACAACAGATGTCCATGTGGTTACTTTTCTGTGTTACAACACAGTCACATTTTTAATGCAGAGAGAAATTATTTGTACGAGGAGACATACATGGTAGTATATTATGTTGGTAAGCTGTTCGTATCTGTCTTTCAACAGAAAGGCTCTTTTTGCTGTAAACGAATACTGTGCATGCTGGAGGCTAGGTGGCTTTATTTTTCTTCCAGTTTTCTAACCACAGAATCTCTTAGCTTTCTATTTCCCACACTTCAGTATGCTAAAGTCTGTCTACGAACAACTTTCAAGATCTATGAAACTTGATTTACCTGGATTCAGAAATGGATTACGTCCTGCGTACATCCAAGTTATCTCTGTCAGGAGTTCTTAAAAAGTTCTTTCCCCTAAGAATTCTTGTAAATTTCTTACATCTACAGCTAGGTATGTCCTTTCATGTAATTACTTTCAATCTAGATACAGCACAGCTGTTTTGAGTCAGGCTTGCTACTAGCAATTTTTTGGGTTGGGGTTTTTTTGTGGGTTTTGGGGGGTTGGTTTGTTGTTGTGTTTTTTTAACGTCTGCATCGGTACTTTTGCTGACCTCTATTAAAGGTGTTTGTTAAGTGCAAAATTTTATGTCCTAGACGTTGAACTGTGTGTGGTTTAAAGAAAAAAATCTAGGTTTGCACTTTTAATGACCCAAACTTTCATTCATCATAGAATTCTGTGCTTAATCTGTTCTAGGATCTCTGCCATAAGCTTATCGCTTTAATTATAGTCCCCAAAAATGCAAAAAATGTTATATAACTCTTTCTGAACTTGTTTGGGCTTCTTATAGACATGCTTATTTGGCAGGAAAAACATTATGCAGTCCAACAGTGGCACAGGGGAAAAGTCATGCAAGCAACAATTAGGATCTGGTTTTCTAAAAAGAAACTTCTCTAGTGTTGACAAGAAATAACTTTTGAAACATTAAACATTATATCCCAAAGAATAGTTTCATTATAGTTCTCTGAAAAATGTAGACTTCATGATCCAAGGACTGAAGTTGAGTAAATTTGAATTTGTCAAATTGAAGTTATTGCAAACCATCCAGTTTTCCTTACGGAGTCAGGTTCTAACAGATTTAAAATATGTGCCATAAAATTACTTGCATCATCTTCTATCTGTAATTTAGAAAACTATAATTTCATTGTTTTCACATAGAAATAAAAACCATTTGGGATTTACACATATTGTAAAAATCTCTGCCTGTAGCGGTCACCCAGCTAGAATCAAAATTACTTTCTGCCTTTTCACATCGTGAAGGGTGTCTGCATTTCCTTTCGTGGGGTCCCTGAAATGAAAAACTTTTAAAATAGTGGAAAAATTAAACCATTCCTACATATTGTTGCCTGTGCTGAGGAAACCAGTTACATGTTTGTCATTAATGTTGTCATAATTGTAATACTAAAGGCAAGAAAAAAAGGAACTATTTTTTTATTTTCAGTTAACAAATCCTTTTTTTGTGTGTATGTAGATTAAAGGTTTTTAAGGACATTTTTGTAAGAGGCCTACTGACCTTCTGAATTGTTCATTAATTCTAAGTTCCCTTGTTTATTTGCGCATGCTTCTTTGGTGTCTTCAGACTCAATTTTGGTTTAAATTTGTCATAGTTTAATACTTCTTTTTTTTTAAATGTCAGATAGCAGGCCATAAAATTATAGTAAAATTTAGGCTTAGATAGCAGGGTCAGCTTGATCAATCTGCCCAGAGTCACGAGGTCTCTCATCTAGATAGTGCAAGCAAATCTTAATGTGACAGTAAGTCAGGCTATTTGCAGAGAACTCAAACTCATTTGGTGGGAGCATAACAAAAGCAGTTTCAGGAGGATTAGCCTCATGAATAGTCCACTGTGTGTTAAAGTGTTATGAGAAGTTCCATCATGTATCAGAAACATGTTGACTGTTGAATAATTTCATGGAAATGGTATGTAGTTGTACATATTTGTGGATACAGACAAGAGAGTGGCAAAATGGAAGTGTTGTAGAAGCTTTTTTAGTGGTCTTCAGGCCATCAGAATTATTGGAAAGTCTGGCATGTGTGTTGGACCAGAGAGATCATTCTGAGTGAATACACATGTGTTTTACAACCTGACAAATTTTCCGGACTCAAAGAATCTGAATGTCAAAACTGCCATTAAGCCACCACCATTATCTGATTATGTCATATTAATTCATAACTCTTGTAAAACCAATTATATGAACTCCACATCCATAATGTACAGGACACAAAAGTTGTTGATATTTAGGAACAGCCTGCTTGAATAGCTATGTTGGTTTTTTTAGTAGATATCCAGACTTCCAGTTCTTGTGTGTTTTGTCTTTGAAGTTTCTGGATTACAGTCAAGAATAATCGGGGCATTTTGAGGGGTACGTCACATTTTCATTTTGATAACGGGGAATTGCTTGTGTAACTTCTTGGCTTTGGTGGTTGCCACGTGACAGTTTTACTTGAAGATCACAGTAACACAGAAAGTCATTGTTTTATTTCCCCTTTGTTAGAGCTTTAAAAGTCACCCACATGTAACTGGTGACAGTGAACGTCTGCAGTACCAGTCACATCCCTGTATCTCTAACAGTCTGCCAAAGGAGCCTGGGGGCTTCCACAGTTCTCCCTGGAGCAGGGGACTTTCCTGGCCAGAAGTTCTCCAACTGCACTTTGGTTTGTAATCCTTTTTCCATTAGTGGTTGTTGTCTGTCCTAGAAGAGGCTCCATTCAAAGTGTAAAACTCTGTGTGTATAGTTGGCAATCTCCTCTAAAATGGATTTTTAAGAACTTTGCTTGGACAAGGACTGTCAGGACTTTGGCTGCTGCTTTCAGTCTGCAAAGATCATCTTCATTTATTTTTAGACTGTATGTACATTTTATCTTCTCATATCAGGACTGTTTCTTACCAGGCAACCTTTCACTTAGTATTTTTAATTTGGTTTTGCTTGGAATATGTAAGAGTAACATGTAGTAGCAATATTTGGGGAGACCACTCAGGAGTTTGAATTTCTGGCCAACACCCGCATCTGAATTACTGCCTCTGAGTGGAGGAGTGACTTCTGAGCCTTCCAAAGCTGCCGGAGCATTCATTTTGGTCCTCTCCACCACTGCTTTTTTTCCTTCTATTTTTGATAGGCCTAAAATAAATATTGCCGAGGTATCCAAGAATCCGGGGGGGGGCGGGGGTGTAGTTTCTGTGAGTGTATCTCCTTACATGGCACTTATCACAATAGTGCTTGTGCTAAACATTCCTCTTCTCTGAGGCAGTGCAATGATATTTAGTTGCTTTTTTAGTTCTTAGAGGCAATTTTTGCAGCACTTTGAAATTGCTCAAACCTTCAGTTTTTCTGCGGCAACAAGTTTAGAGAAGAGAGGATTCCAGCAATGAATAGCTCCAAGAAAGTATGCTGGCATGCAACGAATCTTATATAAGAAGTCAGATTTTTTTTCTTCCTCCCTTTTCTGCCTATGCCCTTTTCTGTGCTAGTCAAGGCCTTTGTTATAGCAATAGCCCAGCTGGATGCTACTTCCTCTGCTTAAGTGAAGTTCAAGAAACCAGCTGCTGTTTAAAAGAAAACTGCTTATTGTTAAGTTCCCCTTCTTCCCCCTGCCAAGGTTAAACATGTCCCTTCTCCGTCAGCACCTCCAGTGTAATGTGTCCCTTGATATTGCGGGGCACGCCTTCAAGGATATAAACCTAGTCTTTACCACATTACCTGCTGACGAGACAAAATGATAGACAACAGTTTCTAAAGTTGACTTAATGTAAGCAAGCCACGCCAAGATCGATTTCCCTTCCTTTAGAGGATTTTTCCTACCCACAAATGTAGTGCAAGGTGAAATTCTGCTTCTGTGGAAGTCATTGAGGACTTCTAGGAAGACGTTTCTCTTAGTTTTCTTACTCTTGCCTGACTCTCTTCATCACTTTTGTAAGGACAGGTATTTTTCCTCCTCCTTATACATCTCTGATGGTGATGTATAACATCTTTTGCTTTGGAATTTTTAATACAAGGATTCTTATGATACTCAAAACTTCTTGGTCCAGTGATTTACCCACACTTACATCCAGTAGCAAGTGATTGGCAAAGAATACATTAATATCTTCCTCCTATATGCAGAAAGCTACTTGTAAAGAAGTTTAGAAAAAATCACTACTGTATTGAGATTTCTTGTGTAATTCAGCCTTCTGAGTATTCAGTGTGATGCAGTCCTTAATTCCATGATTGTGTACATTTTTATCCCAGACCATTGCTGTAGTAAAAGAGGAGGTGTCGTCTTCTGTATTTGTGATAATCAGTGTGATGCGTTGTTTAGGTACCAGTTGTAAACCTTATGCTAATTTATTTCCCAGGCTGTGTATTTATGGTTCTTTTACCATGCTGCCTGAATGCTTCACAAAACAATAAACAGGGTACCTGTGGGAGCCACTTAAACTGCTATGACCATTTTACAACTGGAGACCTTAGGTACAGAGGGATCGCAGCCATAATCTTCAACAATTTTGGTTTTGTAAAACATCACTTGTGCCTAGATTTGTTCTGCCTAACTGTAGCACTGAAATTGGAGGTAAACTCTGCCTTCATGTAGGAAGCTGAGGCTGACAAAACTAGGAATCTTTTTTAGCTATCTTAAGGTTGGATGGAATAAAATTGTGCCCAGAGCATATTAATATCTTTTCAGTGTTAGTGTTTTATACTTTACGAACAACACATTTTGTTTTACTTCCGATACCACTGTTAACGTTCCTAAGCTTCTGGAAAGAGGGTGCAGGAGAAGAGAAACAGGTAGCAACCAACTCTTAAACACTATTAAGAGGTCTGGCTAGTAGGGTTGATAATGTAACCAAGTCAAGGACAGACTCCCTCTGTTTAGAGTGACAATTAATTCTGAAACCATCCCTTCTCTAAAAATCAGCTTCATTTACAACATTTCTTTAAGCGTTCCTGTAGTAATAAAGTGGGATTTCAAAAGAAAGTGTAGTCATTGTTTAAGTAAACAACATCAAACTGCAGGTTAAAGAGGCAAAGGGGAATAGATGGGGGTATACAAGCATTCTTAATTCTGGCATTTCTTGGGGTTTGAGTCTTTGCTTCTGTAATTCTCTTTTACGTATTCTTGTCTGTGGTTTTATATGTTTATTTACAAAACACGTACACACTTTTGTATGCATACGTATATTCACAGGGGTGGGAAATCAAGCTTAGTCCTTTAGCCCTGCATCCGGCTTTTGCCGCTGTGAGCAATTTCACTTACTTCAGGGGTGTACATAATTTGTCTCTAGTTTTAGCTGCTTCTTATCTTTAAGTAGTTTCAGACATACTGTTCATTTTCTTCAGGGAGATCTGTTCTTTGGCTTACCTTGACTACATTTACTAAATTTGTTGCAAGTTGCCAGTAAAGTGAAGTCTAGAGCGATGTCTGAAGTCTATCATAAATTCCTTTATCAGAGTGATTTCAGTGGCATACATGCTGTTGTGTGATTAATGGAAAGTCTACTCTTTGATGACAGAAGAGTTTAAGTGTTATTGTCACCTCCTAGTTTGTACATCATCACGTCTATTCAGATTCAAGGGAACTGAAAGGTAAAATTAAGGGCTTTTCCTAGATCTTTCAATAGGTCATTTCCTATGTAGGAATGGATATGTTATATGTAATGTTGATGAGGTGTTTCACTATATCCAGCATTCTGTGTGTTTTTAAGAGTGCTTAATTAATGGTATGTAACATGGGAAGCTTGTGTTGAGCAGGGATTGGTGTAAATCTGTAGCACACATCTTTCACAGTATTATTTGCAGCCCTGGCATCTGTCTTGGCTTCATATCTTCTCCTGAGAATATTGTTTCTGAATCCACATCTCTCCTAGAGAACCACAACAGGAACCCCTTTGTCTCTCCAGTGGAATCCTGAGAATGCTATCTGAAGTGTTAGTGTGAGTTTATCTGTAGCAAATAAAAAAAAACTTGCTGGCTTTTTCTAAACTTCTGTCTGGTCTTCCCACCTGGCCAGTGGGAGATAGTGTGATGGGCTACCATTTGATATGCATTTGTGTTGCACACAGGGAACCTATCATGCACTTTCATAGAAGTGAGAGGGGATTAAAGCTATGTTTATTGAGTCTTTTTGATAGTCCTCAAAGGGTAAACGAGGCCCTGTCCAACAATAAGTTAATTTTAAAAGCACTATGCTTAATTGTAGCTGCTCTGTTTTTCTTAAAGCATTTCTGAAACTGCCTGTGAACTGTGGTTGAAGATTTCTAAAACTTGGTTACCTAAAGCCAAGTTCCTAAAAGATAGCCAAACAAATGGGAAAGCTGTTGAAAAGTTTTTTATGACAATTCCAGTGTTTGAATCCAGTGTGAGAGACATATTTATGTATTATTTTAAAATAACTGACAATCATTTTCTAGAGAAGGTTTCCACAGATTAATATTGCATTATAACATTATTTCAAGTCAGTTCCCCAAACAAAGCAATGCTAGGTGTTGCAAATCCATCAATACTTACCACCTTTCTGTGGTGCTCAGTGATAAAATATATGGATGGTAAAAGTGTTCATGTTATTTTTTTAGCCATTCCCCAGAACAGAATCATAGAATCATCGAAGCATTTTGGTTGGAAGAGACCTTGAAGATCATCAAGTCCAACCATTAACCTAGCACTGCCAAGTTACCACTAAACCATGTCTCTCAGCACTACATCTACACATCTTTTAAATGCCTCCAGGGATGGCAACTAAACCACTTCCCTGTGCAGCCTGTTTCAATGTTTGACAACCCTTCGTGTGAAGAAATTTTTCCTAATATCCAACCTAAACTGCCCCTGGCACAACTTGCAGCCATTTCCTCTTGTCCTATCACCTATTACTTGGCAAAAGAGACCAACCCCCAACTCACTACAACCTCTTTTCAGGTAGCTGTAGAGAGCAATAAGG
>RSEF01000003.1:29311833-29347072 GCA_003993805.1 Himantopus leucocephalus | reverse complement strand
AAGGCTTTACTAAAGTCTAGGTAGATAACATCCACAGCCTTTCGCTCGTCCACTAATATTCCATGAATGGGAAAAAAGGAATAAATCTAGGAAGACCAGAACTGTGAAACTCAGTAATAAAGCAATACTTTAAACAAAAACAAAAACAAAAAAAAACCCCACAACTTGCTGTGATGTATTATCTCAGAAATAAATAGTTCACAAAAATTATCTACTAAACTCTCCAGAAGAGAGCCAGCACAGCCGGTGATGTAGTCCCCCAAGGACTGTGTAATGAACACCTTCCAGGAATAAAAAAAGATGGGTTTACAAGCAAAAACTGAAGAAAAACACATCCCCGTTCCTTGTTTTACACCCAAAATCACACTTGAAATATAGTCAGTTCAGTTAAGTGATGGATACCTGTTCATAAATAGAAGCTAATTTAATAGTTTTCTATTGCCAGAATGCTATGTATAGCATGAGCTAGAAAAATTGAAATATAGTCCAAATGTTTCTTACTCATATGCTGACTGCAGGAGAACTAAGCCCAGTGGAAATCAAATAGTGAGCACCTCTGTTTCTCATCTGTGAGATGGTCTGCAAGTAGGAATGAATGACATCAGTTAAGAAAAAAACTTACCTGATTTTACTTATGGAAGAAATGCTGATCCACCTTACCAGGGTGGTGCAGAGCAGCTGGTGCCTTAATGAGAACTGCTCAGGAGTGTGTGACACTTAGGGCTTGAATCCCCAGGTATGTGATTTGTGGAGTCTACTGAAGAAAGAAGAAACAAGCAGGATATCGTCACACTTAGATTTATGTGCATTTCTTACTTCTGCAATTTAAGCTGTTGGTAATGGGACATGTAGTCTTATCAAATATCCGTAGTATCTGTTTAACCTTATATATTAGTTTCCCTCTGCTACGCAAAAGCAAGTTGCTTTCTGTTCACAGAGAAGTCAATAGTGCAGAACCCGACTGTATAATTAGTGAAACTTCTTGGGTTTGGAAAATATTGTCCGGGGTCTGCCTCGAAACGTAACTCTGCTTAGAGAGTAAACTCTTTACTACCTGCAACTCTCCACAGGTAAATAATTTAACAAAGCTAACAATACTGTTATCATTCCTTCAACAACTGAACTCTACTTTTGTACTAGGGAAAAGAATTAGTATGGCTATGAGTAAAAAGAGTCATCTAGTGTTCTGCTAGCTGAGCAAATATTTATTCATTACACAAAACAAAAAAGCAACTACCTTATAATTGATCATATAAATCTCAATAACGTGTCATAAAATCAGGTGAAATTTAATGATGTGCTACTAGAAAAAATTGAAAACAACCATTGTGTTGCCAGAATGCTTATTTCCAGGTTATTGTTTCTGATCTTCCTAGGTTTTACATAATTCACTTTTTTTTGGTGATTTTATTTAATGTGTTTTGAGCAAAGGTTTTCTTTCTCCTTTGGATTCAGTGAGAATGAAAGACTTCTAGAGCTTCGTAAAGTTTTAAACAGGTTACAAATGAGGAGCAATTGATTTAGTATAGACTAGAAATTTTCTTCGTCTGCATCCCAAGTAGGAATCATGTCAGAGTATTTCCTCTGTCTAGTTGGTAGAAAAAATGTTCTTTATCCTATCTAACAGTTTTGTTTCCAGTCCTCATCAGACTAATAAGATTGCAACCAGCGGTGAAAACAGAAAAAAAAAAAAATCTTGAACTTCAAAACAAGTTTCAATTTGTGTATTGCATAAAGGCTTAAGTCAGTATTTTGTCCTACTCAACCTAATGTTTGTACATAGACAATAGTATCTAGTACCAGTATTATAGCAGTTTACTTGGTTAGTGTCCAGTACTGTTAAACACACTACATCAGCTTCATGGCTGGTCTAAGTAATCACAGATCCATTGATTCAAGTGAGTTTTGACTCGCTTGTACCAGTGAATAGGTTATTTTTTTTTATATGAGATCATATTACCAAAAGCTTGCCAAGAACTCAATACCATGCTGGAGTTAGATTTGTAGAAGCTTACTACATCTTGTGACCTCAATTTACTTAAACTTACATGTTTTCTACCCTGGTAAGACATAAATAAACCGGCACTGGAACACTACGCAAGCTGTAGAGAGCACAGTGCAACTCAGGACACTTCCATGGCCACCCCTTTTCAAAGGATAAGCGCCTCGTCCCTCCATAAGCCAAGATCGCTTTGGCAAAGGCCCAGCAACTCGTTGTGTTGTGATGGAAAGAAACACTTGGAAGCAACCAGTTCACTGTCCAGGACATTAAATATTTTTTTCAATAAAACAAGACTGCATTTAAGTAAGGTGAAGGGGCTACCTTTTAAGACTTACCAGGGAAAAAAGTGGTAAGGCTTGCTGTGCAGGCTAACAGAATGTAGCGAATATGAGGGGCAGAATACTTAAACCAGGTCCAACCTGTCTTACTGTATTTTAACCATCATATCATCTAGTCTCTGTAGAATTAAAATTATGTGGCATTTTTTTCATCATTTAATAACAGTAAGCCTGAGTGGCTGTCCTGGCATCATCCTGGGTTTGGTTTTATTTCCATGGTATAGTAGAATATCATGTAACAGACCCAGGGAGGTCCGAGATCGCTGTTTTGCTCGCTGTGAAGGGGCTGCCTTGAGGCTTTAGAAGGAGTAGGATGAAGAATAACACGCTCCTGCAATCACCAGGTGGTGAATGGGCCCTTACTGATTGTTGCCAGACTGCCTTTAGGGCTCACGGGGAAACCTTTGATACTACACTTAGACTCTTTTTCTGGTGGGGTGGATTTAACTAAAGTTTGGTGGCTGGAGGAGAAGGGCATCTGCTTTCAGTCGGCTGTGAAGCATTATATTGTTGACATTGGGTCAAAATTAATTACTTTGCATTTTTCCGTGGTTTATTGATGTGGAGTTTGCAGAATTTAAAATTTAAAATGTTTAGTAGAAGCAATTGTTTTGTCACTACTGTCTTGGTAGGAGTAAGACTGTTGTTTTATAAGTAAGGATAATATAAGTGCAAAAGAAGCTGATGATTATGCTGGCTCTGATGCCTCAGTAACTTGCACTAAAGGGCATTCACCCCAATGCTGCACTGATTTAAAAAAACAAAAAGGAGAGAAGGTGTAAGGTGAAAAGACTAAAAAGGTTCCACAGCAGTATTAAATTGCTTGTGGTGTTAAAATACTAGCTAAGCAATACATAAAAACGGTGCTTTAAATGATACTTAAGTAAAGGAATTATTTCCTGCCTTGGGCAGAGGGACCTTCCTCATTCTTATGGCAGCTTTGCTTCAAAGGTGTCTTAAGATGGAACTTGCCAGACTGAAGATCTTCCCTTCTGCTGTGCTGCTGAAGTTGAGTTTTAAAATCTTTCCATATTCTGTAACATTTCAACACTAGGACAAGATGTAAACCACTGCACATACCCTCCAAAAATGCTCATCACTTTTGCACTTCACACTTTTAAGATGAACTTGATCTGAATGATTTGACCAGAAAGCACTCTGAAGCTACCAAAGCAATATCATCCTAAAAAATAACCTATTAAATACTGATGAAGGTCTGTTTCTAGCAACTTAGTTGCTTTAGCAGCAGGATAATAAATGTAGAAAGAGAAAAAGGAGACAGAAAGCTAGGAGTTTTCTTTCTTGCTCTGGCATCGTGTTTTTGTTTTACTTCCTGAAGTACAGCAGCTGAAATAATTTTATTGTTTTATTCCTGCTCACTGCAGACATTGAAGCCAACCAAAACATGTTTCTAGGTTAGAATGAAAAAAAAAAGCCCACCTGATGGGGAATGGAAACATTTTTTTTCTAAGGGGCATTTGAGGTTTCGTGAGTCAGTGTAAAGTTTATATTTTTTCTAATATACAATAAGTGAATCTAAAAGTCATCCCATGTCACAAAAGCAAAATGCATATATTTTGAAAAATATTTCTGAAACAAAGGTGGTTATGCTTTGTTGTGAAATTATAATATAATCAGTTTCTGTTTCAAGTATTCTCTTAGGAGGATAATCTTGTACAGCGATAGTGTTCCAATATATCATATGAATCTATGTAAAACTCCCATTGGCAGAAATACCTGTACTTTGAAAGACCTAAGTGGTTTTGTTTGGGTTTCCTTGTTGGTTTTTTTTTAATCTGGAGCTTGGAATCAATCTGTTTATGTAGGTGTACATCCCTGGCTTTGTTTCTAGTATTTCAGAGTGATCAGAACATATTAACAGGTAAAAGACCCAGTAAAAAAAAATTAGGTCTCATTCGGCAGTTAAATCTTCAAATTGTCCTTTCAGTCACTGCGAAGTCTTTAGATCCATCTGACTGGAGGCTTGGAACATAATGAGCTTTATTCAGAACATGATATTCTAAAGGAGATTACTATTTTTTTTAAATACCCCACTACATTCTTGAAAGTACAGGCTTTTAATGAAAGCTTGTGATTGATCAATGGAATTTTTTGATGATGTTTTTACATTTGATCTGCATTGTTGCACATTAGCAGATGTCACAATTCATTGATAGATGCAGAGGAAAAGGCTTTGAAATTCTTTTCCAGAGTTGAAAGGCTTGGTACACACAAGTTATGTGACCCCTGTTCATTCTTGTTTTTTCCAAACATTTTTGTTTAAATATGTTTCATACATTAATGTTAGCTCATGAATCCTAAATTAAAAATTTTTAGAGCCAAGTATGAACTGAAAGCCTGAAACAAGGTAATCTGAAGTCTCTTTTCCAAAATAAAGTGAAACTAAACATGACCTTTATATTTTATGCTATCATTCTTCTTTCAAGCTGCTGCAATCATAATTTCAGTCTTTGTCTTGATGATGCCTATATCACCTCCTTCATTGTTCTTTTAAATTAGTTGCTATAATAATGCAGTTATTCTACAGATAAATTGCCGCTTTCCCTAGGATAATGATCTTTAAAAAAAAATCCATTTCGTGTATGTCTTTATATATGTATAGATATCTTGTATTTTTTTTTGTAACCTACGAAAATAAGAACTGTCCTATCAGGTAAAATCAGTGGTCTGTTTAATCCATTTTGTTGCTACTGACACTGTACAGTAAAGAGGGTATTNCTATTCAGAGGGGGCATGTAAGTGCCACTTTCTGCAGTCTGTTCCCTTCATACTTCACCAGCATCCAGAATTCTAGATGGATGTTAAAAGGGATTTCTCTGCCTTATTCCTTTTACTATCTGCTTAGGAATCTATTGTCCATGAATGTTTCTAATCCCTGTTTGAAGCAGCTGATACAGTCTGCCTCCGCAGCTACAGCAGCAAATTCCTGAAGTTCACTAATCACTGTGTGAAGAAACACATGTTTTTTTACCTGTTTTACCACTTTCACCAGTGTCCCAGTTCTAGTATTGAAGGACTGTGTGTACAGCAGTTCCACATTCAGCTTATCCACCATCTTCATGATGATGTTAATCTCACTTTATTCTTCCTCAGCCCCCAGATTTTAGTCTGTTCTTGTATGGCAGCTGTTTCATCCCTGTGATCATTTCAGTTGCCCTTATCTGTACTCTCTTTACCTCCACTGCATCCTTCTCGAGTTGTGTAGGCCAGAATTGCACATGATATTGAAGATGTGGGAACACAAAGATTTTATGTAGCAGCAGAGTAGTACCCTCAGGTTTTTTCCCAGTGACCTTTCTGATGTTACCCAACATTTTGTTGGCTTTTTTGAGTGCTGCTGCACCTAGAGCCAAAGATTTGGAGAACTGTCAACAAAAGCATCAAAATGTTTCTCCAAAGATTTAGCTCTGTTCCAAGTTCAGCATCATGTAGATGTGGTTTCAAATATTTTCCCCTAGAAAGAAAGAGGTTTTGCTTTACAGTTATCTATTATGAAGCTTGTCACCACCTTTTTGCCCACGCAGTTTGAGTGATCCTTTTTGGAGTTCCTTAACCATTAGTACAGCGTGTGACTATTTGAAAGAGCTTAGTGTGGTCCGCAGATTTGCACATTTCACTGGTCACTCCCTTCTCCAAGCCATTGATAAAGATGTTGAATAAAACTGGGCTCAGAAGTGATCCTTGGTGGGACCCCACCAATGAAGTGACATTTTTCTCCCAGTAGTAAAATACTGATTTGTTAAGGATCTGTCAGATGAAATAGCTGTACTCCTGTATAAATTTGTTCTTATACCAACTCCTCTAATCCTAAAGAAGTTCCCTCTTCTTCTTCTTGTGTTATTCTTGCCTTATTTTCTCTAGATGTGATGCCACACTGACTTGTGCACTCTTGTCTCTTCACCTGCATTTCCTCAGCTACTTCTTGCAGATACTAATATCTCTTTTGCGACCCATAGTCACCTTGTTCAAATGACAAATGCCACGTGAGGCATATTCTTAAAAGTAGTCTTTCCTGCAACAGACTTTACTACCCTATCTGTTGTGCTTGTCAGTGTACATTGGACTATCTCACAAGCGTTCCTGAGTTTTGGTTTGGACTAGGAATGATGCTATCAGTATTATTTTACAGATGTAGAAATGGAACATAAAAAAGTCAGAAAGTCATTTAAGTTATTCTTTCTGTTTCTACTGTGGGATCACGTACGTACGCTCAATCAGGGAGTCAGGAGATAGTTGTGCTCACAGGTGGTCTGGGTGAGGTATATCTTTACATTGGTGTTGGCGTATGGCACAGCACAATGGCTAGTGGCAGTACGGGATTTAGACTGAATCATTTACACTGTGCCACTGTCCTGGATGATGATGCCCCATTTTGTATCATTTGTCTTGAGGTCATTATTCTGGGTAAAAGAGAAGCTGCAGTCCTTTGTGCACTGGACTTTCCACTCTAGGAGTCCTGCACACATGTTCTTCCAAGTGGGAGTTGGTGTGAACTTGAGTTTACAGTAGCCCTTCATTTCTTTAAGATGAATATATAAAAAGTATTTTTGAGGGGATTTTAATTCAAAGATTTACTGAAATTTTGAGCAAAGTATGTTTGTAAACTTCAGGAACCATCGCCAGGTCTTCATTTCTGAGGTTAATTCATTCCATCTGTTTGGTAGCATTATCTACTCGTAATGGCACCAGATGGCTGAAAATTTTGTGGTGGTAAAATACCAAGAATCTAGTGTAAATTGAATGTTTCTACCTTGTAATTATTCTCTCTTGTGCTTTGAAGCATGTTACATTTTCTGTTTAACCTGGAATTAAACTTTTCTGACCTGGATCCATTCTGTCATATCTTTAAGTATTTTTCAGAAACATCTTTTCTTCTAGATTTACAAAAAAGTGATACCACTTAAGCTATTTCAGTAACTGTCAAAATAGGAACTTTACTGTATTCATGCACATATGCATTCCTTTTTCAGTTTATCTTACAGTGCAACACATTCTGCGGATTCCTGATACGCACATCTTTCTTTTTTATGGGCATTCTGCAGAGAAGTAAACTGCCAGGCTATTCTGTAATCATCTTTGATGTTGGAGTAAATGCTGTCTTCTTTAAAGTTTTTTAACCTTTAACCAGCTAAAGAACAAATCAAAGAAGCAGATTTCTAGATAATTTAAAAAGACTATAGACACAGTAGATAAGTTGAAGTCTGTGTTTGCTGTGTAGGAAAACACTTTCCCTCCATGGGAAGATAGAAATTCATTGAGCAGCTAGCAGACAAACTTAATTTAGAGACCTCATCAAAAAAATAAGTGTATATTCAAAAAGTGCATACAGGCATGTATTACAGGACTAACGTTTTAAATTAGCCATGCTTCAGTATGCACTGAAGATGCCCAGGGAATATATGGAACCTGAAGCCTCCATATGTATGCTACTCCAAGCAGCAGGTGCAAATCTGATCTCACAAAAGCTTTGCCCAACTCAGAGGTCACTGAATGTTGGTAATGTCCTCATGGCATCACTTAATGTGTGTGTCTCTGCTTGTTGCTTCAGGGGAAACTTGCTGATCCAGTTTTAAAACCTACTAACATTTTACTGGGTCTTACAGTGAGTTCAGCCTTACTCAATCTAGAGGAAAGCCTTAATCTGTAACCTGTAAGGTACTTGCCATCTCCATAATGAGCCAAGGCAACTCTCCCTCCACTTTCATTCCCATAAGCAGCTTGGCTAGTGATTAAGTCACACAGAAGACAACCTGTGCTTCAACCAGGAAATCTTCCCGTACGTGAAATTCCAGTGGATCACATTGTACCACACATTAATTGCCTTTCTTTGGGCATATAAATATAATGACCATTTGTTCAAATTTGCTCATACCATTGGAAGTAGATATACCCTGTCTGACAGCAAGAGTAAGGGCCGGCCTGAGCACCAGGCACTGAGGGTGACCCAGCACAGGCCACCCTCACGATCGGCACAGATGCATGGGGTCTGAATGCAATGAGCAGAGCCGGGTGCTGGTAAGGGCGTCCATCGACAGCCCCCAACATGGCGAGGGGATGAACCAGGTCCAGGGTCTGTCTGGGAGCCAAAGCCAGGGGTGCACACCTACAGCCCTGGGCTGGGCTGAAACAGAGCTCCCATGGGCAGTGTTGGGGGGTTGTCCCCCCCCAGGGGAGGTTGAGCAGGGACACTGGGGCCTGTAAGTGCCCTCAGGGCCCTGGCTTTTGCTAGCAATTTTACAAGTGCAAAGAGGGTTAAATGCTAAATTTGAGGCTACAGAGAATGACAGTGCTCAGCTCAGCAGAAAGTCCTGTAGTGAGATAGTTTGTCACGGTCCTCATGTCCCTGCATCAGTTCATGTGGTTAGCTCTGTATATATGCTGGCCTCTTACCATTTGCTGAATAGGAGAGTCTGTGCATATGTTAGTTATTTTGAAGTAGACATATTTATTTGAATTTGTATTAATTGTGTTAAATGTTAACTTTTTTAGTCTTTATTTATAGTTATAATTCCATTCTGTCTTTTTGTTGTGGGTTTGTTGTGGGCTTTTTTTCTGCATGAGAGCAAATCAAAGCATGAAACACTGAGTTTGTGGGTAGAATAGCGGTGTGTAGAAGAGACACAAGATAGAGCATATGAAGGTTAAGCTTCCCTCTCTGGCAGCTGCTCTCTAGCAGAGCAGGTTATCTGGTTTCTGCTTAGCAACAGAGGCTGCACAGGGATTTGCTCAGAACATTTACCCAGGGTGGAAGCTCTGCCCGTAAGCTGCTCTTCATACTGACCTCCATCTCCCCATGACAAGGGAATTTTGGTGTTGTCGTATTTCCACAGAGAGGTTTCAGGAAAAGCACTGCAAATTTTGAGAAACTATTATATATTATCACTATCTAACAAAACTGTTACGTTAACTGTTACCTAGGGCAGCCTAGGAGTAAGAAAGGTAGTGTAAAAGGAGATGAAGAGAGGACACAATTTTGTGTTGGGCCTTGCACCAGGCATGAAGTTAGCAACAGGTCTTTTAGTCTCTCTCTTCCCAAATAGCCTGATTCACTGATAATTTTGTGTTGTCCTCTCTGAACAAAGGATACACTGCCCAAAGTATAGATGAGCATCGCTTCTTTCATTGCTGCAGTCAATGTGACGAAGCTTGCTCAGTGGGAGATAGGCTGGGCACCTGTAAAAAGGGAGGCATAACATGCAATCCCTGAAGCTTAGCAAAGTGAGGTGGTTCCTGAGGCTCTAGCAGCAGCTCCAGCACTCGCAAAGGCTGCAACTCACTCAGGTTAGGCAGCACATGCCCTGCAAGCACTTTTCCTAGTGTTGCTTTGACTAGTTGTCAGTTTCTCCCTGTATATCCTAACTCTACCCCTTCCTGGCATGTACTGAGTCCAAGTGCAGAGGAGCTTTCAGTCTGTATTACTAAGTACAGTATCAGTGGAAAGTTGGTCTGTCATTGGGTCCTGTTATGGTATTTTATTGCAACTAATAATAGTATACATTTGAGCTCAACATATTTTTTTGAATATGTGCAGTCTGAAGGACTAAGCTTGAATTTGAGGAAATGAGCATCGGCACATTAATGTGCCTGTCACTGTTATGAGTACTATGAATTAATACCTGTAAGAAAAGAGGGGTCTTGAAGAAAAAGCTGGAATTAGATATTTCTGAATGGAAACATTTCTTAACTTATTTTAGAGCAGCAACACATCTATTTTTGCTGTCATAATTATTTTGTTCTGGCTTAGCCAAGTTCCCAAAAAAAAAGTCTCTTTGGTAAAGACTGCAAAATAATACTGTGCTGTTTTTCTTTCATGTGAGTGGAGACACAGTTACTTATGCTAATATCTCATTTTAAGGAACTTGAAATCCTCAGCAAGGTTTTGTTAGTACAAATGCAACTATTTTTTACTATTCAGAACATCATGTTCAAGTAAACTGTAGACTTTAAGTTATTTCTGGCATCCAGGGCATAGTTTGTGAACTGATATGACAGTATCTCATATAAATTTTCCATCTGGATGATCACAGTGCAGTAGAAGTTTCTTGCTGTGTTGTCAAGCTAGAACCAACTGTTGTCACTGGCTGACCTTTGTTTTTAAGTACGTGGGAACATTACTGAAACGCTTCACATAATAGAGAAGAGCTGTTTCTCTGGTAGTGAATATCTTTATGTTGCCAAAGACTTCATTCATCTTCTTCTTTTGAATGGAGCTCAGGATTCCCTGTCCTCCCCCACCGCAAACTTTCAAAAAGTATAAATGAGCCAATTCCTTACTACTTAATCTCACAAAATGTCCTGTAGGAGTCAGTGGCCTGGTCTAATGAACAAAAGTTAGAAAATCAAGCCCTAAAACAAGGTCAGAGAATGTTCTGTTGTGCTCTGACTTGTGTAACATTGCTGAATACAAAATACTGTGTGCTGGTAGGTGTGTCAGTGAATAATCTTACACTTTTTCCTTCGTGCAAAATGATTGAGTAGGTTATAAGAGTGAGGAAGTATGAAGAACATGCAAAGGAGCGCTCTGGTGGGAACATTAGTTATGAATGACTTATTGATGAACGTAAGGGAGATGATAGCCAGCTAGAGACTGGAAAATTATCAGCTCCAAAGAACAAGTTTATACTGAGAAATTGTTAAAAGCCCTCTATTTCATGCTCATACTTTGTTTCCTGAGTTTCATTTGGTGATTCCTCTTCAGAAAAAAAAATTAGCTGCAAGGAAAGTACCAGTCTTTTCACCTACCCTCCTTTTTTGCTTATGCAAAAATAACAATTTAAAAGCAGTAAAGAATATCTGGTAGCAAATGGTTCTGTAACACATAGAGCATCATAAATGGAATATCTAGGGAGTACGCATAGAAGCTGGCCCTACTGCAGCATGGTTTTCCAATGCTCATTCCCACACTACAGGAAAAGAAGTTTGAAAACTTTTGGAGAATTCTGGTTTCCTTCTTTCTTAATAAATGCACTTATGTTCACGTCAAGTTCCTATCAGCCAAGTTAACTTACAATACGGCATCTCGAATAACTTTTTGTACCCTTCTGCATTGCCTTCTTTCCTTCTTCAATGTGTACTACTCTGTTCATGGGCAACTACAATTTTGAGATGGAAGAAGGGGCAGGTTTTTCCAGTGCCAAATTCTGTAATGCAGGATAACTCTCCTTTCACAGGCTGGTGCAATGGCAAAAATTTGTTGTTGCATGGGGAGAGGAGAAAGCTCTATACATCTCTGCTTTCTTTTTTTACAAAGATTTTAGCTTTTTGGTGATTTTTCTAAGTGAAATTCTAATTCTGAAAATATCAACAGTGAAATTTAAATATAAATTATGCTCATGTATTCCTGCTGTAGTGCCTATTTTGGTTCAGTATGCCTGGAGCTGATATATGTGACTGGAAATCATATCTCAACAGACTTCTTTGTCCGGGTAGCTTTTATACAAGTAACTCATTGGTAAAGGCATTGTAGTTTCCCCCTGGATCACGACTGACGGTTTCATAGAGAAGACAACTTCTGCCTTTCGGCCAGTTGATTACATCCCTAGAAACAAAAAGCACTGTTGCAATATATCATGACTGTGATATAAAGATTTGCCCACTCAGCTACTTACTTCTGGTTGTTTTTTTCAGCAATAATGGATAATTTCTCAGAAAATCATTGCCGGATGAGTATTTTGTCCCATCATTTTTGTTATCTTCCTTAACTGGGTTCCCTTTCCTTCTGATACAACTGCTGCTGGGCCAACTGGCTGCATTCCCAGTGTTCTCTATTAGCTGTGTAGCATCTGATGCATTTCCCTGTGTGCTCAAAGACATAAACTAGATGTCCAGACAGCATAAGAAAGCAGGAATTATAAAGACAAGAAAGGTTCCAGAATCAACCTAAGGGCTGAGGAGACACCTAGGACATGTGCCATCTCTGTCTAAGCCCCTTGGTAGAGTATAAACAGGTTAAAACTAGTTCTTAAAAGTTCTGAAGTGCTTTCAAAAACTATATAGTTAGTTCTAATTGGAAGACAGTGTTTATATTTCTCCTATAAGAATCAGAACAAAGGAACATTAGTAGCTGCCTGCACATTGTAACATTTTCTGCATAGTGACATTTTGCAGGCTTGATATAATTTTCTGCCATGTGCATCAGGCCATTAAATGAAAGGTCTTTAAAATTATCTCACCAGAACCGTTCTTTTTTCCAAACACCACCAAAAGAAGATGAGATCAAAGAATTTCATAAAAGGCGCTTTTCACAGCTTATCTGTCGTCAAATGAAGGTATTAGGGAAATGGCCTGAGAAGCTTTTCCTACTTGATACCCCTTTTGAAGTGACTAGAACTACAAAACATGCCATTTCTACAGAGGATTCCAGTTGTGTTTCTCCTTTGTATGAGAGGAAGGGCACAAAGAGCGTATTACACCAGCACACTGGCACACTTCTGGGGTCCCTGCTCTTGGGGCTTGCTTGGGCTTTCAGGGAGCAGGCAGGGATCAGGGTTGCCACCCCAGGGAAAAGCAGTCCTTCCCTGAGATCACCGTGGAGCTTGTGGCTACCAACACTGTAGCTTGGGGCAGACTGGAAGATTTGCACCAGTTCTCAGAAAAATCCAGTGAAAACAGAACGCCTATCTCTCCAGGATAATTGGGGGTTAAAGATTTTCCTAAAGTTAGAAGTCTTTTTGTTTCAGTTCATTTCTAAGGTTAGATGATAGGGGATGGAGCTGATGAAATGGCAATGCATATAATTAGTTCTGCATCTTCATTGCATGCCTTTGGCTAACAAATTCCACGTATTACAGCATTAAAAATTTAATCCTGATCTAAACCCCATTTGAGCTGAAGAGTCTCACCACTAAGCCCTGTAGATACTGTGTCAGAACATCAGATACTATATTACAGGTGTCACAGAAAACAGTCACATAGGCAGAAGGCATAATATCCAGTGGTGACTGGCAAGAACAAAAAACAAAATTATAATTCTTTTTTGAAGTGAGAAGAAACTAAAAAAAATTAAAATGATTGCACTCACTTGATAATATTTTAGGGTCTTAATATGAAATGTTTGTCTATTCAAAAAACTCAAGTAGAGCTAGAATGTTGTGTCATATTCTCAGTAAGTAAAATGACAGTGCTATGGAGAGCAGGCTCACAACTCTCCGTCTGCTGTTTCTGTGCTACATTGAATTAGTCCAAACTTTATCTTTTTTTAAAAACAGGATTAATGAAATTTTGAACCGTATTTTCTTTTTACATGCCCTAGTATGAGCCTGATACACCAACTAATCCAGTGCATAGCAAATTTTGTCCAGATAGTAATCTGACAGAATTCATTATCTGAAAAAACAGTAGGAAGACTGTATTCAAACATCAGGTGTTTGTAAATTACACAGGAAGAAGCTCTGCGTAAGGGACTTAACTTTCATCTGTTATTCTGATGTGTATATGATTGTTAGTTGCAGATTCTAGGGTATAGATTTTATTCGTAACCATACTTTATCATATTCCAAAATTTATGTTACAGATGAAGACCCTGTACATTTCAAAAGTGATGTTAAAGTCAGTGGATTTTGCTGGCCACAGTAATGTGGGATTAGATTCTTCGAATAATTGAAACAATCAGCTAAACTTTTCTAGAAGTATTAGTGCTAAGGGGATAACCAAATGGCACATTTTTCCGCTGTCTGTGAATTTGGGACAGGTTGGCTTCTCTTCATTTTGGATAATTTTAGAGTATTATTGGATCTGTCGTTGGAAAAATCATAAAACAAGACTTCCTTCTTGCATGCCAGTCTNACTAAACTTTTCTAGAAGTGTTAGTGCTAAGGGGATAACCAAATGGCACGTTTTTCCAATGTTTGTGAATTTGGGACAGGTTGGCTTCTGGATAAATTTTGGATAATTTTAGAGTATTATTGGATCTGTCTTTGGAAAAATCATAAAACAAGACTTCCTTCTTGCATGCCAGTCTAGGTAAAACCTAATCATCCCTTGACATTTTTTTAAAAGAACAGGTGATGTCCACGAGGTCCAGGCTAATATTTCCTGCTTTGAATCCTAAGTTGTAATTTCCATAGTTCTGTGACCTACTGCTGGCACATAGTAAGTCCCCCACCCCCAGCCAGACAGTTTATCTCAATATACATACACTAACCATATTTTCCTTGTTGAACAGTACTATGGGATGCGTTAGGAGCATGAAAAACATGATAAAACCCCCATTCTGTTCCAGTATCAATTGATATTCCACAGGGAGGCAACATAAATCTCCCATGACAAAAGTGACATACTAGGTCTGCTTTATGAAGATTAGAGATCTCAGACAAACATCTTGCTTAAAAACCCTTTTCCAGTGCCTCACAGTATAGATGAGTAAATGCTACAATGCAGATCTTTACAGTAATACAGTGTAAAGGTTTTGAGAACCTCTGTACTGATTCTGAAAGCACTGTTTGGAAACTAATTGTATTCAATTTGTAGCTTTTTCTGGCCCTTCACATGGTATGGTATGATAGTGTAGAGAGGTTTTTTTCAGAATTATTCCAGTGTCTCAAGGAGGGCCAGCTATTCTTGAAACCATTTTCAAGACTTTACAAGTGGTTTTTATGCCACAGGCTCTCAATTGACATAATGTCTAGAGTCTCTACGAACAAAATAGAAATATTTTGTGGTCAGTTTTGTAAAATCATGAAAAATCAATAACCAGTTCATTGTGTGAGAAGCAAAGGTGGAAAGCACTGAAGTGTTTCTCTGAGGGCAGCATATAACTTCCAGCACAGCTAGGAATTTATAATTTGAGTAAGGTAAGCACAAGAAATAATGCAAATTATTCACAGCAGTGAAAAGAATTTCCAGTGGTATTTTCTGTAAGTACTGAAATTGACTGCCAGTGGAGGTCAAGGAATGCTTATCAGTAGTGATTTTTAAGAGCTGATTGGATTAATTTCAGGAACTGATGCAATTTTCTGGCCTGTGAGGTAGAATACGTTCAAGGAATACTATTCACTACTGGCTTCTGCTGCTAACGAGTCAATTGAGGAGGGAACAGAGCATTTCTGGGACGTTTCTGCAGCAGGAGACCCTACTGCAGCGGAGTGCAGACAAACCCGCTTGCCCTCCAGCAGACCAGAGTAGCAAAAACTTCTGCTTCCCAGGGTTTTGTGGGCCAGACGGAGTCCACTCAGCAGGGCTGTTCAGGTTCACAGTTAGATTGCTGGCTCACAGTGCCAGGACACTGTCTTGCAGCACTGAAAAGGTTAGTTCCCCTTGGCTTAGGTACAGCTGATCCTGCCTGTCAGCTGTGGGATAAGCCAGATGACCTTGCAAGACTTCTTTATCCAATTTTGTGTGGTTCTCTGACTCCCTCTGGTCTATGTTTTAACTTTGAGGTCATTCTTTCTTTCAAGGGCAAAAAACTGGATTCAAAACTGAATACTGGGCAGAGCTGAGTAAAACTGAGCAATAAGTCCCTAGCTATAACAGTATTCACCAGCTTGAGAGAAATTTGAAGTGTCTGGTTGGCAAAAAAATCTTTGAATACAAAATCTGAATGCATGCTTTTTTTGTTAAGTGGAAGATGCAAACATCCCGTGTGAAATTTAAGATAGCAGTTCTTATGTACAGGGCGTTTATTCCAAGAAATATGGGATTCATAGAAATTGTTCCCTTCTTATTTGGAACTCCATTAAAGCATTGGTACAAAACAGGAAAAAACCCACAATTAGCCCTGAGTATAAACACTGAAATCAGAGACAGATAACATGTTGTGGTGTCCTGTTGAAGATTCCTACTGTAAACTTCAAAAAGGAATCAAACGAACAAGGGAGAGCTTTTTGTTGTTTTTTTTAGTGTTGTACCTGATTTTTCCCTTGTTTTTATATTTTCCCCACTAATGCTGGGATTGTGGAAGATGAATCTGCCATCCTGGTTAGTCTTCTGCTCAGGGTTTTGAAGGTTTTGCGTATAATTTTGTATACAGTGTGCCTGCGCAGTTTCTGTCAGAAGCAGGAAATGTTTATTCAAGTTCTGAGGGGTGGGACAGTTGCTGTAGTTTTAGGTAATTTTAAACAAACTGTTTGAGCATCCTGTTTAAATAGAGTTAAGTAATCACAGTTTTGTACTAGTTGGAAAAGAATTCCATATATGCATGATATGAATAAAATATCATCTTACAGAACATACCAAGGTTGTGATATATCTGACTTCTTGTGCAATAAAAGTTATATCTCTGACTTTTGTTTTGCAACAAGTTTAGTGGCTAAACACACACCATTATGTAACAGTACTCTACTAGAATATGAACTATTTTGTATTTAGATTTACTTGTATTTAATAAACGTTAGCTTCCTTGATATTTTCAGTAGCCTCTGGAGAAATCCAATTCAAATACGACTTTCTTAAATTGGGAGGAAAAAAGTATATTCACACAAAGAACTTAGTTTCAGGAACTAGTGAGAAGCAGGAAGCATTTATTCACAGACAATTGTATGAAAACATAAATGAAGGAAAAAATGGTAGTTGGAGTAGGCTGTGAATTGTGCTTGAGGAGTCCATGTTGATGCCTTTCCTGAATTCTCTGGTTTTAAGTGTTGTCAGAGTTCAACTGGGAGACAAAAAACTGTAGTGAAAAAATTTGTTCTCAGCCTTGTAGCATGGATGCCCATCTCAGGTTTGAAAGTGGGAGACAGATTGAATGATTTCTTTTTGTTTTGTAATATTTCAGTAATGAGGCTGTGCTGAACTGCATATTGGGTCCCCCAGCTGGTAGGACTCGTTTGAAAGAAAAGTAAAAAGTTTGTACTCTTCAAATTGTGGTGACAATTGTACTTGGCCTTATGTCTATCAATGGATTGTTTAAGCAGCAATCTAATGTTAATGAGATTTTAATTGGAAAACAAACAAAGGACAGGCAGGTTAATGACTGATAACAATTTAAAAAAAAAAGTCTTGTAAGGGCTACACAATAATTAATATAAACAATACATGAAAGTCTTTCCATGTCTACGCTTTCATACAGGGTTTACGTAGAAGCTTGTTCCTCAACAATGGTATTATTCCACATCTAAACAAGTAATAGACTGTATAGTGTCATCTGTTAAATCAAAACTGATTGGCGAGATTATCTAGTCTTACTAGTAGGAAGGTCTTGGTCATTAATCACACCTCCACAAAAAGGAGCTGGGTTGAGTCTGTTATGTCCTGAGAGTTTATTACTATTGATATTTCTGGAAATCACCCCCCTTTTCCCAATTAAAAACTTACACGTTATTCCAAAAGAAACAAAAGGTAGAAGCTCTATCCAGTGGAACTCATAACATCTAAAACCAAGCAAATATAAACTGGTAGGGAATGCACATCATACATAGGCTGATGTTAACAAGACATATATAAATAAAACTAAAAATTAGATAATGGTTATGAAGAGAGAAGGTTATGGTAATAATCAGAAGAATGAGTAAAGGATTAGTTAGAAGGATTTCCTGTAGAGCTAAAGGGTGGCTATTTTGGATGGCAAGGAGGATAAAAAATGAAATGAGGGCACAATTAAAGGAGCGAAATGAGAGAGAAGATGAAACAAGATTTCTAGTTTAAGTGACCAGTGTACTTTTCCAGATAGTATTAGGGACAGAAACTAGAAGAGAGGTTGCTTTTAGAGTCCAGTTTTGAAAACGCAAAGCATGCAGGAGAGTATCTCAATTAAGAAAATCAAGAGATGAGACTGGAATAACAGAGATGTTAAGACTGGTAGTTATGCATTCCAATATAGCAGTTAAAGCCACAGTCAGAAAATACTATGGAAATAGAGAGTGAACTTGAACTTTTTTTGTCATGACTTCTAACCTATTTATTTCATGTCCATTTTGCTTTTTAAATCTCCTAGCCGTGCTCTCTGCTCTATTTTTCTTTCCATTTATTATTTAAAGTATTCTTATTCAACAATACCTTTTGAGAAATTCAAGGAAAAGCAGGTATGATTAAGGGCTAAAATAAACTCTCTAAAAGAATCTAATTACTTCAGAAAACATATTAGCTTACTTTGCAGTACTTTTTTTGCTTTAGAGATGCCAAGAGAGGATTAATCTATAATGTCTTTGTTTATGATTTTGCCTTTTATTTCAGTTTATATAATTAAAGAGTTCCCAGGACTGCTTTACATTTATTCTGTTCATCAAAACATACTTCTCAAATGTTATGTAAACGGAGTCCAAAAATAATGCGATCCAAACCAAACCCATTCAGTTTTCTCTTGGAACACAATCAATGATAAAGTCATACCTTGTATCTCTTTTTTAACTGAATAAACACTGTGTTGTCCCTTAATGCATAATTCTTTAGGGCGTTCACTTTATATTCTCCCACTTCAATATTTAAATATATCCTGGTGATACATGTAGCGAGATGCATGTAATCAGGCATAATGGAGTTATTTCACAATTACTGTTTGAGGATTAAACCCTCTCTGCATTGAAGTCACAGAGGGTCACTCTGTGTGTATGCTTACATTATGATAGAAAGGAAATAGAGTGTTAGGAACCTGTATTTTGATCATTAACTTTTGATGAAAGATAGGGGAAAGAAGTTTAAGTAGCAAAATCAAAATAGTGTCTCTCTTGTTGTTGAGGTTATGGGAATCAGGAGAGAAATGGACTTCTCAGTCTCAGCTCATATTCATAAAATATTCTGTCATCTCTTGCATCCTCTTTCCATGCAAATTTGAGTCCCAGGTGATTATGTCATTGTCCTGACCAAAAAAAGACCAGAGAGTGGTTTTAAGAAAGTGGATCTCATAGGGACTGACCATCAAAAAAGATGGTACCTTCTTGTGTTGAAACTCTGGCTTGCTGTGCCTTTCCCAGACTCACTGTTAGCAGAAAACAAAACTTTCAAACTATTTTTTTTCTGTGAATTCTCATTAGAAAGGTGAAATATGCACCCAGGAAAGCTGTAAAAGTAACTTGAAATACCAGTGTATAGCAGAAAAATGCAACAGCAGAGCAATTTCAATCACTGAGCTGTTAATTCTGGTTTTAGTAGGTATACTTTTGAAGAGGAGGTCAACTAAGCTGCAGAATCTGCCAGAAATACCCCTTCACATTGAGAATGGGATGTGCATAATAAGGGAGATGTGAAAGAGGATAGGAAAGTTAGTGCTCTCCAGCTCTGGGAAATGGAGCTGCTGCTAAAGCTTTTGTTCAAACTACTGACAAGGTATTGCGCTAAACAGTCCAGGTTCAATTTTACTACTGACAAGGTATTGTGCTAAACAGTCCAGGTTCAATTTTCAGCTGGCTAAACTGGAAATGTCCTACAAAGGACTGAACCAAAATAAAAGAACTTGAAGTTTGAACTAAACACTATTTCTGATAACTCGAATCGGCAATTAGGCATTTGGTCAATGTTGCAAAAAACATGGGTTCTGTTTGGATCAAACAAAGAGTATTTGACATAAAAATGGTACAATGTATATCCTGATATGTTAGGAAATGGCCATGATCTAAACAGTTGTGTAAGCCAGCCTTTTGTGTGTGTATGTGTACCATCACTGGCAGTTGGAAGAGTGGTGGTACCACCCCAGCTCAGTGGGAAGTTGAGGATTGCCGTTTGGGAGTCGCAGTTGTAAGACACAGCACAATCACTTTGCATCGGCATCGTTTTATACTTGTGATACAGGTGCAGAAAAAAGGTAGCAACGTTGGGAATGAGTATGGCTACTCAGGGGAATGTGAATTACAGCTTCCTTTTCCTGGTTGTGCCCACTCACATCCAGACTGTTGACTTTGGAAAGGCTGAAATAGCAATGTAAGAAGTTTCAACTTCAGCACGTATTAGGAGAAGTTACTTTAACCACATGTTAGACAGATGCTCCCCAGTCTGCAGTCCAAATGGGTTTTGTACTTGAAACACTGAATTATATCCATGTGAGATAATCTAAGGCAACATGTTGCAAAGGGACACTCCTACTGAAACTGCTCTTCAGAGATACTCTCTAGTGCAGCGATGAAGAGCCTAATGAAGGACAATGCCTGCATTGTCGTCTTAGGGATGTTGTATCCTCTTATGTTATGTTACAGTACCAATATAGCTATGCTTTTGACTGACTTTATCACAAAACTGACTGCATTTGGTGTTATCCTTAAGCTTTAGTTCATGAAATCATAAGACCATCTGAGAGCTATCAGATTTTCTTTTAAAAGGGGAGGTGTAATTCTCATCAGTTCCAGAGAGAAATCAGAGAGACAGCACAAGGACCCATATTTTTGCTTAAAACAAGCAAAGAAGGTGATATTTAAAGCCTACGCTAATGTCAAGAGATTTGCGCTATGATTTTGAATGTTTCTTATCGGCAGTACTGAGCATTGCAAAAAGAACAAAGGCATGGCTCTAAAGCTGTGCTCTTTTGAGCGTATGATACAGCCAGAACCTTTGCTGCTCTTCTTTAGTAGGTTTCCCTTACTAGGGAATGGTAAGAAAATATGTTGGAATATGTACCAAAGTTGTTAGCAATGTTTTACCAAGAGTGCCAGTCCACCTGGATCCTGAATTTGATCCAGTCTGGCAGTTTCTGTGTTCCCAAGATATGGGAGGAAAGGCACAAGGGTTTTTTCTGCATCCTCTTTCTGTAATCAGCAAAAAGTCAGCCAAACATTTCTAGCCTGCTCCAGGAAACATCCCTGATAAGTATAACATTTAGGCACTTAATGAGCAGGATTAATGCACACGCTTAAGTTTGAGGATATTTTTAAGTGCTACGCTTTGAATCTGAGCCGTAGAGTAGATGATTAAAGGCAAACAGCAAACATTTATGAATTTCTGGACTCATATGTATAAACTATGTAATCTGCAGGCTTGCGTTCACTTGCGGGAGGTTAATTAACTTCCATCTTCTATTGGTTTTGTTCATCCAAAGCAATGCTGTATCTTGTCTCCTTTTCTTCAACCCGGCACACCAGACACCATGAGCTAAAGCCAAACTGCAATGTGACATGAAAGTTGGAGAGGGGCTCCCTTTGGTGAAGCCCCATTCTTGCACACCTGTGTATCGTGTGACTGGAGAACAAAATGTTTATGTCACATGAGCTAATGCAGAGCGAGGACTATGTGGTCAGATCTGTTCTCCACGTCACATGAGAATTACCTTCACCTCTGCCTACACTCTTGTGTGTATAGATGTAGATATTTTACAGTAAGAAAATAAAGAATGTGGAAGTAGGCTTACAAACCAAGGGTGAAGGGGCAAAGACGTGATGGTTTAGGGCTCTTAGTACTGCTTAGGGAAAATTATGAAAATTTATAAGAAACATTCACAAAAAATAGGATTTAAGTTATATCAAGTGGATGTGTGCCATTTCTTTGCTCATGCCTTCATCTGTATTGTCAGTTTGGATCATAAATGTTTCAAGCTGCCAAGCACACTTTTAGTTTACTGTTGTTCTCACTCCTGACTATTTCACCGAGTGCTTAACTTTTGGATTTTTTTTTTCTGAAACACGCCAAAGTGGGGTGATTGCCTGAGAATCTCAGTTGCTATTCTCAAGTAAAGTTCATTTCTAGTTCTCTGTCATGGAATAAGGCTTGAAAACTTGAACTTTGAAGTGATAAGCATCAGAAGAAAATAAAAATAACTTGATATGTATTTCAATAATGTAATTATGCTTCATTGTCTTATGAGAGTTTGGGGCAATTCAAAAAGTCACATGTGAGTGTTTGAGATTGTCAGCACTGGTTTCTATAGCTTAACAATTCTAATTCATTTTTACATAATTTGGGAAAGATACTTTGCAGACAAAGTAGCTGGTAAGAGATAAGAGATGACGTAAAGAGACTGATACTTGCCCAGCAGCCCTTCTGTAGTTGACAGAATTGACTTTATCTCTTCATTGTTATGGCTAAATTTTAAAAGAAATGGTATAATTTAAGTATCTCCATTATATAAAAGTGATTATTGTATTGGATGTGTGGAGATTTGTGTGTGTTGCTTATTAGTACATTTTTATTCTATGCCCTTTTTCTCATTTCACACTTTGAGACTCTTGTCTCGTTTTCTTTAGGTTTGGGGGATTTTCGTTGTCAGCTTTTCTTTTTTCAGAATTGTAGCATTTGTTTCTTTCATTTCTTGACGCAAATGCTGCAGTTGCCTAAAGTGTGGCTTCAAGCAGTCCTTTGTGTGACTAAAAGAAATTAGCTAAATAGCACTGTTTAATTAATTTCAGGACCGCCTCTTTTTCGTCATGGAATATGTAAATGGAGGAGACCTAATGTTTCAAATCCAGCGCTCACGCAAATTTGACGAACCTCGATCCCGCTTTTATGCAGCAGAGGTCACATCAGCACTCATGTTTCTTCACCAACATGGCGTCATCTACAGGTACTTTTTTTGATCAAAAGTAAAGTATTACTGAGGCTTGGGGCTGGTTTCGGCTGAAATCCTCTGTCTCTTAGCAACCAGATTTAGATTAGTTGTTTGTTCCAATTTGCTTACATAGAACTTTTTTTGGCTGTTTATTATTGAGAATGTTAACATTTGAATAGCCTCTGCAGCAGTCGCCAGCTGTGTGTGCCAGTTTTGTATTATAGTCCAAATAAAGCGGTTTTGAAAAAGCTTGGCACAGTGCGACCCAGAGGTGACCTTTCTGCAGATCGGCGCAATCTCTTCACTTTCCTCCCTGTGCCATAGATTTCCTCTGGGTTTCTAACTCCCTGCCACTTCCTGAGTTTGTTTGTCCTGCTTGTCTCCACTCTGATACAATCGGGATGGTCGTTTGCAATGCTTTACTTATGCCCCTTCCTCTTCACTGTTTGGGTTGAAGGCTTAGTCACCAGCAGGAAGCGGCTCTTTGCAGACAATTTTGATTTGCTTGCAAGTGCCCCGTGTCGATTTGAACCTCCACCCCACCGCCCCCAGATCTCTAACCTTCAGCACCCATGCACGCGCACAAAAAAAGTGCATATTGTTGCGCTGTAGTGAAGAATGTGTTTAGGGGTAGGCTTTTATTATTAAAAGTAAGGAATCACTTTGAAAATTTTCACCCTGATGTCCATGTGTTTAATTGTATTTAGCAGACTGTCATTGCTTGTGATAAATTTGGGCTTTCACAAGCAGAGCGCTTTACAGGTTTTGTGGTACAGGTCTGTCCTGTCTACTAAAAATTCTGGGTACTGTGGATCTAACTGATATATTCTCTTGATATTCTCACCCTCTTTCCAGGTTATCACTTTTGATTTGGGGTAGTCATCTCAGGGACAGGCAGTTTCAGATTTCTTGAGCAGAAACATCAAGATGAGGATGTGGAATTTGTCACATCCCTGGATTCATATTAAGGCTGCTCTCAAGAGTACTAGAAATTGAAAGAAGTAAATTTTAAATTTTTAGTAATCAGGACTGAATGGTAACTTCCATCAGAGGCCGTTGGCTTTCCCACCAACTGGGATTCAAACGGACACTTCTCAGAGAAGGAGTCTCCTTTTCAGATACATCACAAACAGCAGGACATTGCATCTTCTGAGGAAAATAAATCTCTGTGAAAGTGGTCTTTCACTCAAAAATCCAGCTTCCTTTAGAAAACTTTTTTGCTAGCTGCAGCTCTTAATCTCCATCTTTTTTTAACACTGGTATGATGTTTGCATACTGGGCTGGGCTTTCAGCCCTACTGCTTTGCATAGGTTTGTTTTCAGGTGCTAAAGATCCAATACATTTCTTAACCTTTGCTGCCTGTATTACATTTCCTATTTGCTGCATTTATTTCCAAAGCTATGTATTTGTACATTTAGATGGTAGAACGTGGCAACTTCAGAATTTATAGGTATCCATCATAAGGGAAACAGACAAGATTGGTACTTTAAAAAGTAAAGGATTTTGAGGATTTGTCTCCATAAAAAGGCTTGAGCTAATTTCCTCTTGCTGAAAACTGGAGTTTAGACACTTTTTAACTAGCAGTCAGTTTAGTGATTTCTGTGAATCAGCCAGAAGAATTGGTAAAGTTACTTCCCCCTTCTTTATGTGAGCGTGTGTTCATTCTCCTTCTTCCCTCCCTGCTCCCATCCTTTGACACACATTCTCTTCTCTCTCCTCTCTTTCTCTTTTCTCCCTCTTTTCCCTTGTCTTCTATGTAGCTTCTGCTGTATGTTGGCTCCTAGCTGCATTGAATCGCTTGAGTGCCTGTGTTCTTTCTAGGACTTTTTATCATCAAAATGCTTCGATCCCCAGAGAAATGTCATTTTGATGAGACAATGCTTTGTAATTTAAACTTTGCAAGCTACTCTCAATTTCTGATTCAGAAACTATGCTGACATGTCTTTGGCATGCTATAGTAAAACACTAAAATTGTAAATGGCGTGTTATATTTGGTATATTATCAGGAAAGGCAAAAGAAGAGAAGTAACATGAGCTGTAGGATGAAAGCAGAAACTAAAAAAAGCAACAGGAAGAACATTAGGAACAGATTCAGTTGTACTCTGCTCTGACACAGGCTTTTGGATCTGGACACAGTTATGTCCATAAGAATAACTCATTTTCCCAATGGGGGGATACTAGGAGCTTTAACAATTCATAAAATGTATATCCCAGTTACTCTATAAAATATAAGTAGAAGGAAGAAGTTACAGATCATCTTAAAGGAATTTACTGTAGGAAAATGTCACAATTCATTCATAGTGTGCCAGGCCCTGGGTGAATGCATTTGTTGATGTCGAGCGTATGTTAGAATAGTAGTCTTGCACAGAACAGTTTCAGCCTGATTATTCTGTACCTCACTGCATCATTTATTGCAATGTTAAAAATGCATTGGGGTCAAGTCACTCCTTTACATCTCCTAAGCTCTTATTAGCTGGCAAACAAGGAAAGGAAAGGGGAAAAAAAACAAAGAAAAAAATAAAAGAAAACCTATGTTCCTGAGTAACTACCTAACATGCCTTCAGATATTTTAATAAAGAATACTTGTCTTCTGTGTAATTATATCTCTAGAAAAAACATTGCGGTGTGAAATTAATGGTTATTCTGCAAAGTGGGAAATGCTGCTTGTGTGGGCAATACTTCAAGGAAAGTGGGGAATATATAAATAAACCGAGATGTTTGATGGAAATGCAGGTTTCAAAATAGCTGCTATACCTTCTGATCTTTTTTCAGCCGTGTATGTGGAAGTATTTGTTTGGAGCTAAACATGGTTATATTTTTGGAAGTAAATAACTAGCTTTAGCTCATGCTTTGGCTTGTTGGTTAGAGTTTTAGAAAGTGCTATGATGATACTAAATGATCATCTTTTATAATAACTAGTTTATCCTCATTTCCCCTGAAGTTCAAAGAGAAAGCTGGCTCCCTGTTTGGCAATAGAAATTATTCTGTAAGTTCACATCTTTGCAACTGGCCCAAGAGTTGTTCCCAGACTTGTCCAATTATCTGTGTGCTTACTGGAATTACGTACCTTCCTTTTGTTTATTGAGTTTATATTGTAAATAAAGATGAACCTCACAATTTTTATATATAAGGATGCTGCTGTTACTAAATGCGTCTTGTATAACAGATAAACTTTAGGATAATTTTCAGTGTGGCATTTTTAAGGGTATAATGTTACTGTTGTGTCAAAACCACTTCAACAACTTAATAAAAATATTTGCATTATCCCTGCCACCTTCCCTCTCCTCTGGCATTCAGCTATTCAGGCACATGTCAAGCTGGGGCCTGATAATACAAGTAGAGTCAATCAGACACCAGAGACATTTCAATCCTGGTTTCTGGCAGTCGTTGTTGTTTGTGTTATGCAATTGCACCACTTTGAAAAAATGTATCCAAGCTTAAGGAATTAAGGGCTAGACTATGAATCTCATTTTGCTTGTGAGCTGAACTGGACTTTGAACTCAATGATGAAAAGTTGTGGGCTATGTTTACTGTCACCTGTCCCTGGAGTCTGGTATATTTAAAATCAGTCATCGTCAGCTTAATATGTATTCTTATATAGGGAAGATGCAACAAACTGGGTGTTAAGAAACTGCCAGTTCTGTGCTCCCCTCTTGTACTGACTTTCAACATTCCTGTGCACTTTCCACAGATATACGTAAATGTTACATGTTCTTGATTCACCTGCAGTTGTTGTGGTGAGGACAGGAATACCTGGGTGGGTGTCTCTGGCTCTCCTTGTAGGAGTTCAAGTGGGGTGACACAAGTGGCCCACTCTGGCCTGAAATACATACAAAGAACTGTTGTGTCCCCAGGCAGGGACATCAGCACTAGAATGGGGTACCACTTCGTTAACATAAATGCCGATGTCCCTAGTTCATGTTTGATTTAGGGAATAACTGTGTGACCTACAAACCTTGTTTCAGTGAAGACCTGAAGGGCCAGTAGTTGTGTGATCTCTGGCACACTCCAGGACCATTCAAGTGATTAAATGAGGTGCTCTCTCTGAAATACAAAAAAAAGGAAACTGAATGTACACAATTTTGGTTCACCTGAGAGGATGAAAAATATCTTAACTGGGATATTAGTGTCACCTTCTTTAAGTTAACTCACGCTTTTGGTTTCAAATGTAAGGTCTGTGAGATGTTGCCTTCAAACCATGCAGCATCTGGTCACAGGGGAGTCCTCATTCATAACTATGGTTTATCATGTTCCTCAGCAAAATGAAGTAATAATCCAGCCTGTGACTTGCTGCAGCTTTCTGTGGCTCTGTGCACTCTGTAATTAGTATGTGGGTCGTGATGAAGGATATATTAACACCGAATTGAGGAGAATGCGAATATAAATATGCTGATGCCAATCCTTGAATGCCCCCGGGCTTTTTCCTTACCCAAGTACCCTAAGAACTTGTTTGAACACTAACTGAATTTTTCTTTGGATGATCAGTTTTCCTGGCATTCCCGTTTATCAGGCTAACACACACCAGTGTTTCAGAAAGAAGAACTACCTAAAATTAAAAGCACTTTCATTAGTGTGTTTTTATGTGAAATAAGAATATTTAGAAAGTCTGACTTCACTGGTGGTTGTATGATTCAGTGCAACCTTGGCAGAGTAACGAGGAGTTATATTTACACCGAAGAAAATGTTGCATGGTCAGTGGTTAACATGTTAAAAGTCATCATTCTCCCAAGTTACCTTACTGTGTTATTTCTACGTGGTAGCAGCCAAATAAAATTCCCCTCCTCCCCTTTTTGGGGGGCTTTTTAAAATACAAAACTAGACATGGAGCGTTTTGGTTTAAATTTGTTTTTGCAGTATGTAAAGATCATATTACTGCAACTCTAAACAGGTAAAGGTTAAAATGCTGCTTGAGTTATGGTCCATGAAGGTGGGCAAGAAAGATCTTGTACCCTCAGATGGCATATTCAGACCTAAGCACCGGAATATCCTGAACTCAAGCCCTTCCCCACATAAGCTGCCTGTTGCAGGAGTCTGCTACAGAGAAGTTACAGTTTGCTTGTGGCGCAAGTGAGCAACGAACTATTTCCATCACCTTCAGTAAAAGCAGAAGGTGAGGAGTGAACTGTGCTGCTGCATGTGTGTCTGAGTCCCAGTGTCTCCAGGGACTGCTGCCCAAGCCACGCAACCTGACCAGTGCTCCTGGCTGGGTTTGCGCCTCGGGCTCCATCCGTGCTCTGCTCTGCCTGGTCTAGTTTCCAAAACTGAGCGTGAGCTCCAACGGGATTTTAGTCAGTGGCCTCCTGCCCTCTTTGCACTTTTTCTCGCTGGATCTAGGCAGGCCAGCAGTTGTGAAACACATAAATAAGCAGGATATCTTCCCCGCAGGAAAAGGCAGTGGGCCGGGGTGGAGAGGAGTGGGGCTGAGGGAGATGAGAAGCAGGAAGAAGGGTTGGTTCCCAGGCTTCTGGCATTCGGGCCGAGGGAGTCCACCCTGCCATCTGCCCAGCTTATGTATTGTGCTAAAGGCTGCTGTCGTATAGGAGAGCCTTTGACAAGGTTTCCAGCTGTGGAAGGATGAGTAAAGGCTGTGGGAATAGGATATGAACCACACGGTCTTGCCAGTAGAATGCTTTCTGTATTTCTCCTGGGTTTGGAACGCAAGAAAGTCCTCGGTTGGCTCTTGTGTGGGAGTTGGGTGTGCGGAGGAGCAGTGCCGGGCAGTTAATGTTTAGGATAGAGCGGCACCATTGACCTCATTTGGGGAATGACAAGGTACTTCCAGGGGGAGTTCCCGGTAGCGAGGTCAGCATTGTTTTTTTGCTTTATGTTTATTTGGTGCAAGATTTTCTTGTTTAATGACCGTTTGTATAGTGCTGTATTGTGTAAATAAAGCTATGACCTTTACCTTCTGATAACAGTATAGGAGTGAGTTAATGTTAAATGAGAGAGGGCAGGGAGTGGGAATCTGCCAGGGTTAATGCCAAGTTTACATTCCTGTGAGGGCAGCCATGTTCCGGTACACTCAGTAGACAGGGCGACAGCACTTCTCAACAGATAATAGCAGCAAAACCTTACAGGGCTTATTGTATTTATTTCTGGGTGAATGTCAGTGATTTTAGATGATGGATGTTTGTGCTTTTTTATTTTATAACAGGAAGAAATGTGTGTTATCTTTCTGCATTCGTTAAGATTCTAACTGAGAAACGTACACAAAATAAAAATCCACTAGAGCTGCAGCACATGTAAAACTGAAATGTACTGACACAAGACAATCCCTGTAGTTTTCCTAAAATGTTGAGACACAGCTTTGTTTCTAAATAAACATGTACACCAGTTCCAAACAAAATCATATTCTTCAAGCAATTTTCTAACAGAAGAAAGAGAATTCTTTTTGTTTCACAGTGCATTAAAACTCTGAAGGTGCTTCCTAAATGTAATTCTGCTACTAACAGACAAAAGTTAGGACTGAATTTTGCTGTGCCCTTCAGTCGTGTTTGTTTTCAAACAATGGAAAATATTTCTATAACCCAGTTGCAGGGGTGTTGAAACTATGTCATGTTAAGGGTGAGGCTTTGCCTTTTTGCATGCTATTGAATGCATCTGCCAAAGTTTCATAGTAATACAGAGAAGTGCACAGCAAACGTGGCTCTGAGGCAATAGGCATTTCACAAAGAGTTTGTTGTGCTCTTGAGATGCAACAGAGAAGTGGGAGAGTACTGCAAAACGTTAGATGAAAACATGTAAGGAACTCTATTTAGTGTTTTTTAAATAATTATATTAAAAATACTAAACGACCTAAAAACAAAATTGGGATGATACGCTTTGGTAAAGACATTTGCATACAACATTTTCTATCTTTTGGTCAGAACCTTGCTACTTCTGGCTCAAGTTTGCATTTATTCTCTCTGTCCCCTTCCTCCTCCCCCGCCCCCCAGCTTTTATCCACCTCCTTGTTATAAAAGAGCTTATCACTTAGACGCTGCTCCAGCAAACACTTCTGCATGCAGATCACTGTACTCATAGGCTGATTTTGATTCAGTGAGACTATTCATATGCCTGAAGTGTGCAGCTTCCTGGATGATTTGGGACCTTGGTGTGACTTTTCAGAGTGAAAATGTGTTTATTTTAAAATAGAAAATCATCACATTTGAGAATGCGCTGTTATTTAAAACCGTATGTTGTTTTGTTTACCATTGCAAAAGGCTGTGGAAAATGAGAATTTAGCCAATCTGAAAGCTAACATAACTGAGTTATCACTGAAACTTTTGAAAACTTTAAAAATATTTGTTTAGATGACAACTTGTACTCAAATGTAAGAAAACAGAGATAATATTGTTATTGTATAATATTGTTCACTAGGAGGTTAACTAAAATGGCCTAATGAACTAAAACAGAGAAAATACAGCCAGTAAGAACCCCAGCATTTTGGGGAGTGCGTCAAAGTCTCTACTGCTACCAGCATAAACAGTAGTAGGATTACATGAGAAGGACCTTGGACAGATTAGGTGCAGGCTAACCAGGGGAATCAGAAAGTGGAACAAAATGGACTAGATGTCCATGACTGTGCTGAAAATGAGTGGAAAGGTGAGGGGTAACAAGGCCAGAGTGGTAACGAGTCACTTAGCTTACAGTCTTGTGTCAGAAGTAATACCTGCCCTTCTCCTCAGCTGTCAGTGTTTCACAGAGTCCAAACAAGCAGTTTCCCAGAGTAGCAGACAGTGGCAAAAATACATTGTCTTCATCCTCTCAGCAGCATTGAGTATGTGTGGAAGCAGCAGATGTGGAGCAGGGCTAAGCAGGAATGGCGGCGAGGCCAAGGCCAAATTTTACTGAGATGGGAATTTGTGTGGTTTCTGCACTGTGATACACTCAGGGATGGATGGCACCAGGAAGAGACACTCTCCTGCCATCACCAAATTGAATTTTGACCCCCCAAGACCACTTATATTGGGGATATAATGTTTTGGATTCAAAAAAATTCCTCCGGTAACATCCAGCTTATGAGGAGAAGCCCAAGCAGCACTTCTTCTCACAATGCACACACCAGATGGGTCTTCACTTCTTGCCTCCTGCCTACTTTTTTCTCTAGACTTTAATTTCCTTCTGCTGATGTATGGAAGTCACAGAACATGCCGTTCTTCAAAGCATGTCAAATGCAAATAGTACGTGCAGTCGTGTACATTTTTTAATGTAGCTTTGACAGTGGCAGTTGTAAAAGTGTTCTTCACAAGGTATTCCAGTATTAGGGCATGTGATTGCCCCTTGTAGGGGAGGGAAGGATGGGGTGGCTTCAACAGTAGATAGCCAATGTAGCAGCTGGTATGGGTGCACCTTGGTATGAAACTGAGTAATAAAGAAGCACTGCCCTAAAAAAAACAACCGAAGGAAGCTTGGTCACGAGTAACTTGAACTGAGGAACTTCATGTGTTCAAAATGTGGAATATTAAGGATAAAATAAAGTAGTAACGAGTAAACGTTATAGCACTTCACCAGGTATTTACTTGCTTTATTATAGGGTTTCCAAGGGAGATCCTGTGGTCTATTAACACCCATTTAAAAAAATGCCTAAATATATTCTAACAAACACAAATAATGAGTCAGATGGAATTGCTATGGTCAATTAAGTAGGTAATGGATATTTAAAAGCTTCCAAACATCAATAAATCTGAAGCAGCTCTAAAGGAGTGCTTGTAGAACCAAAATAATATGCACTTAAGAAACTGCCTGAGTACATATTTACCTAAACTTAACCACCAATAAGAGGACAGCAAGCATTTATGGTACTGTATACTGAGGGCATAAAAAGGCATACCAAATGTGTGCCAGTTCATCTGTTGATAATCTGGAATAGGTCCAAAGGGTCCATAACTATTATAAAGAGGCCCTGATTCTCATTTATATGAAAGTCTTTAAATATCCTCAGATTACGAACGGGGGAAGCAGACAGCAGCTCAGCAGCGTACCCCTTGGCATGAGGCTGAAGGCAGTCCTTTGCAAGCTGGTTGAAGCTGTGTCTGCCAAAACTCTCTGAGCTGGTTTCCACAGGCACTGAGGGAGAAGTGCCCAGGAGGGAGATGAGAGAAACCCTTTGGACAACACTGGGTTTTAGGCAGGTTCTCTTTTCACCTTTTGAAAATTCACAAAAGAAAAATGCGACGATCTTTTGTCAGCCTCCACGAGATCATAGCGAGTGATATGCTTGCACGTACAGTAGAACAAAAGTTCTGGTTTTCTGTGGATGCCCCGACAGGAAAAGGATTTGGCTATGATTTTTAAAACATCTGCATATCGGGTAGAAGTTGTTCTGTCCATGAGCAGAAGAGTCAGAAGAAATTTTGAAAGAGCATCCTGGAAATTCGCTGTGTAGTAATAATAACAAAACATTACCTGATGTTAGTGAGCCATAGCTTATAAAGCCAGAATATTTTTGTGACAAATCTGGTATATGTCATTACCTCTACAGCCTCTTTTCCCTTGGCTCAGCTATGGGTGGTCTTAGTTAGGCCAAGATAATTGTCTGTATAAACCAAATCTGAGAGATTTAGGCTAAAATCCCCAAATCCAGCCACAGAAAATGGGGTTTTTTTTTTACACACCTTATTTACTTTGGTCCATTTAAAAAGCAATAAAATACAGTTATGTTTGCCTAGTTACAGTGATGGTAGCATGGCAGGATGAAAGAAAGTGGAAGGGATGATGCCTGGAGCAGAGTGGGCAGTAAAGGGTTGAACTGTATCATTGCTAATGGAGTACTTCATGTTATCATTTGAAGTCTGAGTCTGGGCTGAGACTCGTACTATAGTGCCTCTTAATATTTCATTTGCTATACTATCAAGTCAACGCAATGCTGCAAATTGGCTACAGAGACTCTAAAATAATATCCACATCTGTTTCAGGGTTGGGCAGCATTGAGTTTAATACAGCGTATACATGTCTTTGGGATATAGCACAACTTCTGCAACTTTTCTCCCATTTTGTTTTAAAAATGTTGTGATAGTCTTTCTCAGATTCATTCGTTCATGCATTTTTATGTGGAATTCAGAGTGTGATAATACATAATAAAAATATCTTATAAATATGATTACAACATGACATGGGAGTATCGAGGCTGCTATCTGGTGTGTAAGACACTGGTTCTTTAAAAAATGTGATTCTCATTTACAGTAAAAGCCCTTTCTAACACCAGAAGAGCAAAGCAATTTTACGGTGGAATTAAATTGTACTCAGTGTGCTCAGTTTAAGGCTGTCAGAAAGATGCAAAGAGACTTTATTGAACATTATAATTTATTGAAACTTTATGCAAAATCGTTCTTCTGTAAGCTGTATAATTAGATTTCTTGCTAGTCTTTGCCCACTTAACTATCTGTGAGCTTTATAGGATAATTTCTGACCTTGTCAGAGCATAGAGTCTGGTTAGCAGGTCTCTGAAGAGAGACCTAGTGGCTGGGCATATAGAAGTTACAAAAATAATTCCTCAGGCTCAAAATATTTTTTTTATGTTGACAAAATTGTTCAAGAACATCCTGCTTTGGTCAATAGTTTACATTATAATCCTACTGAAGTCAGTATTTACATGCAATGACTACCCAGTAAGTGCCAAATGTTAGAGATTAACGTCATGGTTTAGTCTCCCAAATCTTGTATTCAGAATTGCCTCACTTTTTTTTTCATTTGGGCTGGACTATTAGGCTCTTCTCTGTGGCCTCTCTGTCTTTATAGCTGAAGGTAAATTGGTATAGCACTCTTTGCCAACCTTGATGTTGGCAAAAGTGAATATGCTGTAAATTTCCTAAGTCATGCCATGTTTTATTTCATGTGAGTAACCCATGAGTCATCCTTCCATAGCATTCATATAAATTAAAAAATAGTGGGGTGCTTTATATAAGTAGATTTTAAATGATGATATTATGTATTGGCACTGCAGTCGAAGTAGCGTTCCTGAGCGTGCGTTTTCTGGAGGAGATGGGGGAAGGCTGCAGGAGCTACATTAAAACAACACTGGAGCAGAAACTTCCTGCTCTAGAAAAGTTTCTCTAGGAATGTTTCTGGGTGAGGTTGGGGGTGAAAGTAATTTGATTTTGCTACACAATCGTAATTTTAAGAGACTATCTTGTAGAATACAGCTCTCTGTATTAACATGTATAACCCTTTTTAATTACAAATCAAAGCAAGGTTTGGAGTTGGAACCCTCAGTGCAAAGCACAAGCTTCTATGATCTCTGTCTGGAAGCAGCATTAGGAGTTTATTTTATGTATAGATCAACACAGAAGGGCAAGCAACTCCCATTTTTTCAGGCACCTTCTTCATACTTTCCAGAAAATAATAAAGATTCTTCTTAATTTTGCCAGAATCCCTTCACTGCAGTAATCTTCCATCAAACATAATAGAAAGTTGTTAACTCTACAGAATTTTGAAACAGACAAATCTGTCTGTATAACAGAATGCTTTTAGAAGGTTAAAAAACAAAATAGATTTAATTCACTGTTTTTACAAGAATTTCTGAAGAAATCTGTTAAACTGCTGTTGACTGCTGCTGTTTGATCCTTGATAAATACAGCAGGGTTAGAAAAGGTTTTTAATTAAGAGCCTACGTACCCTTCCCAAGTTCATACCACGTGATTGTGTAAAAAGATGTTTGGGCATGTGAACTATGCTACTGAAATCAGAATAGAAGAAGAAATTATTAAAATCTTTCTTCTGGTGATTCCATATAAGTAAACATTTTGTTGGAAGCAACATTCTTGCTGACTTACATCATTTCATTCATGCTATATAATTTATTTAGTCCACTCTGCGTAATATTACACGCAACACACTGTGGAAAGGCTTTCCATAAAAAGACCCAAGAGGTCCAACTGAGACCAAAGTGAGGTTGGAAAAAATCAGTGTCTGTACAAAAGTTCACTGCAGAGGCTTTTTTTCTGACTAAGAAAGCATTTTTCTCCATGGAAACATGATATGGCGCTCTACCAGGAGTCTGCTTACTGCTAGGAGCTGTGTTTGTTCCCTGCGAAGGACACCCTAGGGAGCATAAGGAAGAGAATTCTGATAAACTTGTTCCTTTTACAAAAAGAAACACTGTATGTAAAAACCTTCAGCAAACCTTCTCCTTTACACTTTCTGGGCATCATAAAGATGCAGAGTACAGAAAAGGCACTGGAATTTCGACTCATGCTGGCACATTAATGGCTTGCTCAGGATATGCTCCCAATCAACTGGGTCTGGCCATTTTAGAGTATGGCCAATGTTGTGGTTGCCAGACTAAAATATCGGGGGTTTTAAACATCTTCTTTAAAAGTCTACAGAGTGTATGGAGTTTACTCAAAGAAATGAAAGGAAAAGATGACCAAGTTTTAAAGTAGGTTCCCAGCATTGCCAAATTTTCATTTTTTCCCTGAATCTAATCGTGGTTCTGTCTGTTCGTGATAGAAGCAAAGCACAAATACAGGCTGAGCAGAGAACGGATTGAGAGCAGCTGTGAGGAGAAGGATCTAGGTTACCGGTGGGTGAAAAGCTCAACATGAGCCAGCAATGTGCACT
>RSEF01000003.1:29259096-29311733 GCA_003993805.1 Himantopus leucocephalus | reverse complement strand
ACCTTTAAATGTCCCTTCCAACCCAAACTATTCTATGATTCTAAGCTGACATCCAATGACACTGCTATTATTGCATGTTTATGCTCAGTAACATCAAAAACTATGGACTCCTTCTTTCCCATACAGTTTTTCAAATGGGAAAAATTATGATCGGTTTGCATTTTCTTAGAAGTTACAGTTTGGATTTTCCCATTTATCTCTGACCTGTTGGCAGGGGAAGCCATGCTGATGTGTTGTGACTAAAATACTTAAAGCAATAAAAGAAGAAAAGAATCCACTAGTAAAGTACAGTCCTAATATATCTGTCCCATAGTTTACCTATGGAAACTGACATTAAGTTGGTGAGAGCTAATCACTAAGGAAGCTAACATCAAAACATTAAAATTGTTGAGATTTCTTTTTGTTTTCTGTCGAGTTCCATATATACCTCCATCTTGCTTAGATTGTTACCTAGTGTATTAGTTATCAATACTTTGAGGACACCAATGTGTTTGAAGAACTAAGACAAAGATCTTGGTGAATTTATCCGTCTTCCAGAAAATACCATTTCAGATGGTATGGTACAAATGATCCAAGTTCTGTGATATTTACTGCTTGTGATTGAAATTTTTGTTGAAAATGCAACATTAACTAAAATTATGGCAAAGAGTAAATTTGTGCTGGGTACGGGACAAACCTGTTGTTGCAGGTGAGCATCTTTGTCTTAAAAGCAATTTGGATACCACCAAGTAAGTTAGTAAGTAATTCTAGGAATGTGGAAGTCTTACCTTAATTAAATAGGAAAAAAAATCATCTTGTTGAAATTGCTAATTGATGTAATGAGCATATTGCCTTCAGTTAGGAATTTCAATAACTGTAGTAACTAGAGAATGGTTCCGATGGTTTTCCATGTTGTTGGGGGAAGTTTCCCTTTTACTTTCTGCGGTTTCTTCTGTGAACAGCTTGTCCATTTAAAGCCTGCAAGAGAGGATGTGATTTTCCCCTATAGGGGAACAGTGGCAATGGCAATGATTTCAAATACACTGTTGAAAGGGTTTATTGGAGATGAAAATCACCAAAAAAATTGGTTGTTCAGTAGCTACGTACTTTAGACTTGTGTTGCTTTCAGATCTTTCATGTTTGATGTTCTACAGGTGTTTAATAAGGTATTGTCCTTCACTGAACTTTCACCCTATAAAGAAATATTCTTGCTTCCGGTGTCATTATTTGTAGATAATAATTATTATGCTTCATTCTGACCTACACTGTGAAATGTATATGCTTTCTAGTTTTGTTGCTCATTCAACGGTTAGAGTAGAAGCAGATGCTGTGGAGATATTTAATTGTAAAGTAATTGCTCAAGCCAGCTTGTGATCATGTTTCTCAGCTACTTGATCTTGTTCTTCAAATATGGATTTATTTAGTCACTAATGTTTACTGTGTTCAAAGGCTACTGTTAGTAACATTTGGCAGACTTTCTGATTTTGCTGGCAAAACCCATCTTGACTGTTTAATTGCCTTACTTTCAACAGGAAAATTATCTGTTATCTAAATGACATGTGTGACACATGGGGCCATGCACACAAGGTGGTTATCTTGCTGGCTACTGCTGGGAGTCAGACTTTAAGAACCCAGTCCTGTGAAGTCCTCATCCACTGAGCATTTGTGGGAATCCAAGGCAGTCAGCGTCTCATGGCACTGCCGTGGGGAGGAAGGAATGAGTGTTATGGAAGTTTTTTTGCAGGTTACCTGCAGTCAGCCCGCTCTTCTGTTCCGACTTGCACAAACCTCATTCTTATAATCCTGATTCTTTCTTGAGATTCTGCCAATCATTCCAGCTTGTGAGGTGATTGCGATGCTGGCAGGTATCCAGAAATAGAAACCAAGGCTTGAATTTCTGTTTAATGCTTTCTGAGGAAGGAAAAAAAATATTTAAAAAAAAAATGTTTTATGCAATTGCTCAAGTCAACTGAACTTACTGTACAAAGTATCTTGGCAAATAAACAAAGGAGAGAAACAGCTTAATGTAGCATTACTGCATTCAAGCAATCTGGGCATTTTCCTGGCTTAACTGGTTAGGTTGTTTGCAGTTGCATGTAATTACTCAGGTTGTAGAACCTCATTTTGTCAGACACAGATGACTTTCTTAGTTCCTACAAAGAGAATGCAAAATGAGAAAACGAAGAATTTAATAGACCTTTGTCATTGAGCTATCTGACACTGTATTATTTGGTATGCTCTGATTTAGAGGTAGACAATTGGCGCTAATACCAGAAACCAAATAAAAGACAGAATGGATCAGACTGGATCATCCTGTACAGACAATTAATTTACATTCTAGAGATTGATAGCTGTTTACTTTTCAAGATGTAGGAGAGCTGGCTGTTTCTTAGAACAGTTCTGGGGAGATATGTGTCTTAAACTAAAACTTAAAGGTTTTTTTTCAGTGAGACAGCTGGTCTGGAAAGACAATCTTACTTGGAAGCTCTTTTTCTGTTACTTTTTCATTTGTTTCCTCATCTCTGTTTTGTTTCAGTTTTTTTTCCTGTGAGGTGTTAAATAGCACATTACCCTATTCTCTTACATTAACATTTAGTTAACTAAGATTTCTTTTTCCAAAGTTGCATAATTAGGGGGGTTTGGTGCAGTTTTTTGTTTGGGGTTTTTGTGTTGTTTTACTTTTTTTAATCTGGCAACTGTAAATTGATAGAATGATTTTGAATGGTTTTCAGTGCAAGCACTTTTATGGACTATGATAATCTTGTGGGCTAGCTATGAATTTGGCACTTTGGCAGACTTCCAGGTTACCTTTTAACCTCCCATCTGTACTTTAATGGGAGTCATGCTGCTGTTGTTTTAGCCTCTTCCAAATTTATTTTGAAACTTCAGTGCCTTTGTATTTGTGATAATAAAAATCTACTGGTATTAAATTCCATTATTGCATGAGTAATTAAGCTGATGTCCTCAGTGCCTCCAATAAGGTTTTGAAGAGGTTTATAGGCTTCACTCCTTTGTTTTGGCTTGATGAAGTGGTCCCAGATGTTTTTCTTTTGTCTAGTAGGATTATAGTTTGGTAGATGGTAAGAAAGTTATATTGACTTGTGCTTTTACAGGTAGGCTTAAAATTTCACGGTCGGTCTTTACAGGTAGTCAGAATTTAATATTTAGACTCTTCATGTTTTTCTCTTTGCTCAGTTTGTTCATTCTCTTTTTCCACTGTCAAGTTAATTTTTTATTGCTAATTTCTGTGTCTTATACAAATCTTCAAGGAAATAAAATCAATGGTATCCTGTCCTTCTCCATTACTTGGTGGCTTGTTCTTAGTGTTTTATTACTGTTGAGATTTCTCTTAGCTAGGGAATTTCTTGGGTTACCAGCCATATCTCCATTCAATTCTATGGCTGGAATATGGGTGGCATTAAATGAAACTTAAACAATTTTAGGTCCTAACAACTCCAGTGTGTCACCTGCCTGCACTGGGAAATCCTGCCTCTGGGATCAGAGTTACGATAACATATGAGTCTTCTGATGATCACTTACTACTCCAGATTAAGATGGATGCAGTTTTCTGAGTAGTCTCTTGAATTTCATCAGTTCTTATCATAATTATTTGTATTATGACCTTCTTCCTAACAGCCTGTTGTGATGGTGGCTGGAAGTGGTTACCAGATTACATCAAATATAATTATACTTTGATTTCTTTATCTGAACATCTTGACTTTTTGAAATACAGCTTTTATTCTTCCTGAGTTTAGGGACATCCAAGATAACACTGCATTTGGAGGGTTAAAAGCTGCAGCTACAAGCTCCTCCCATTTACAAGAGCTTTCTCCTATTCTTGTACTTGATCACATTCTGCTTGATGTCGTTACAGTCTTGCCTTAATGCAGGATTTTTTGACTGATTCACTGAAAGAGCAGTGTTGGGAAGGCACATGATTTTTGGAGCGGGGAGCTTTATTTTGTTTATTTGACTTCTTTGGGGGGCACAGAGCTTTGGATGTCTGTTTACCCTTGCATGATGTTGGACAATCCTTGCAAATCACTTTCCAGGGATAGGAAGAGGTAGTTATTTGAGGGGTTAAATGGTTGGATGTAGGGTGTTATGTTGTAGCCAGCTGGATCTTGGGTTGTTTAGGAACTCACAAAAAGGATGACCTTAAGGAATGACAAAATATATCATCTGCTCCAAGGGGGCCTATGTAGGTGACCAGCTGAGGACCTACAAGAGCAGCATAACTGATCTGGAGATAGCAAAGTCTGGTGTAGGGTGTATTGGTTGCAGCGAACATTTCTACAGCCAACGTATACTTCGGCTACATAAACCATAGCTGATAAAGCTAGTTTATGGGGGAGACAGTGGATTTACTGTTAGTGAGGTAAATCTGACTTTGTTTTGCTATGTCAGACTTCCTGTACATGCACAAACCACTTTGTAACATGTACACAGCACAGCTGATCTCTACACGCGCAGTACGTCATGCAGTGCTTCCAAGAAGTGTCTGATTTACTGCAGAGATGTACAGTGATTATGCAGACCTTGAACAGAAAGTCCACTGTGTCCCAGAAAGATCTGATTTTTATGCTGTCCTGTGTACATGCTTGGGAAATATATGTGAGATACCGGTGGGCCAGCACATTCAAAAATTTTGAACAAGTGTCAAAAGAAAGAGAAGAAAAAGAATAAAATCCACCTACTGAAATTGGAGTGATAGGGAGAAAAGAAATCCCAGCATACTGTAGCCTTGGACATGCCCCTAAAAGCTCTTAACATAATGCAGCCTTGGAAGGGTTGTTTAATCATTTAATGTGTGTGAATGCTTCCACCACATTATGGTGCCTGTGATTCTAAGGCCTGGGGGCTGATAGGGAGCCATTTCTCTGAGAAGACTCCTCAGAATAAGGTGAAGACTTTTCATGCCTCACTCAGGTGGAATTTGTTTGCATAAAGGATTTTTGCAACAAAACCTGTATATTTTCATAGTCTTTTGAGGTGAAATTTGTTTACAGAGGCTGGCATGGGATTTTATTCCTCCATCTGATTTAGAACTTGCCTACACACACTTTTTTTCTCATCAACTCCACCTATGGAAATTTTTCTAATTCTTCTAGGAAAAAAGTTCTGATCAGAAAGTGTCCGCACAGAGTCACCTAAGGATATGTGGTCTGCTTTTGTTTCTCACCTCTGTATGCGTTCGTACATACAATGACTTCATTTATTACTGTGTATTTTTAATACACAGCAGAGGTACCTAAAACCTAGACAGAAGTATAAAAATAAAAAGGTCCATGAAATATAAGTGGGGGGTTTTGCCTTTGCTTTATGTTCATTTTATTATTTATACATTATAAAATGTTTTTAATTGTGGGGCTTTATTCATGCAAGTGAGGGTTCTTTTATGCATTGACTTTCCAGATCCCTTTATAGTTTAGTCTAAGGCAAGTGGCAGGTAAGTTAAATGGTACCTAGCATTCATTGTGTTGGAACATGCAATAACCATCAATGGTATATTTAGAAAATGCGCAGAGGGCAAGACAGGAAAGGTGGATATCCCTTTCTCAACCTGTTTTTGACCTCACCCAATTTAATAACCAAAGAATTGTGTGGTTTTGACACAAAAACATTTGTACAAGTGATCAGAGACAGCTGCTAAGATGCGTTGTTTAACAGTGAATGCAAATTATTCCTGTGAGATTATTTTTGAGCAGGTTTAAACCGCAGAAAATAATGCTCCTAAAGATGAGAGCATTGGTTTTTATCCTTCTTATTGCAATCTGAACTTCGAATTGCTAATATCCATTAAGAATCCAATTCAAAATAATCCAAGTTTGAAAGTACCTATTAATTCAACCCGGATGATAGAGTGTGGGTAAATTGGTACTCCTTACTTTGTGCTAATGCAAAAATGGAGAGTGGCTTCATTAGACATTGTTGACCTATATTTCAAATAAACACAGTGTTAGATTTGTAGCAAACAAGACTGAGATCTTTTCTAAACATTTCTGATTTTGTCTTGAATACAGCTGTGCTTTCATGCAGCTAAAGAGAGAGTAAAGGCCTGGGCTTGCAAAAATGCTTATCATTGCCTTCTTCCTTATTGCCTTTAACCAGGTCTATTTAGTGACTGCTACCAACTCTTCATGCACACATGTGAAGGACAGTTTCTCAGTGGTGTTTGTGAAACCATCTATTTGCCATATTCTGTAGTTTATGATGAAATTCAAGAGCACATGATCAAAATTTGAGAGTTGATTTAATTTGGGGCCTTTTTATTTCAGGGACCTGAAACTGGACAATATTCTTCTGGATGCAGAAGGCCACTGTAAACTGGCTGACTTTGGGATGTGCAAAGAAGGGATTCTGAATGGAGTTACCACCACAACCTTTTGTGGCACACCTGACTATATAGCTCCGGAGGTATTTTTTTTGAACAGCACTAAGAATACAGATATTATCATTCATCAGGCTGTTACATGTGCAATTTTAGACACTTTTTACATGTAGATGAAAAAAGTAGAAGATGCAGACTAGACTGTGCCGCAGTTTTTCCTGGGTAATCTTGCAGAAATTGGTTATTTTGCTGCTCACAAGCAGTAGTCCATGTTGATAGGAGTGGCAAAGCATGGTTTTTCTGTTATTTGTTCTCTGAACTTAACTGTATTCTTCTCCATATGCTTATTTCTGACTCAGCATCATTGTGAAGGCACTTACTAGCCTTTAAGGTGGTAGATACAACTAAGTACTGCCAGCACTGATTTTTAGTAGTTATAAAAATGTTTTCAATTTTTCGTGAGACTTAGAAGGGTATGTTCATATGGAACAGAATACATTTGGTGTCATTGTGCCTAGGGTCTTTGTGGGAATATAATTTTTTTCTTTTCTTTAAAGTATCCACGAGTGAAAGATACTGTTTGTGGTACTTCTCATCATATGGATAAACAGAAAGTATAGACTTGCATAGAAAAGCCAGAACTTTTCATATGGAATGCTGCATATCAGTTGGCAACATCCAAAGTCATTTCAAGGCATTCACTGCATAAAAGAAATGACTGAGAACCATGCTCATTTTATATATCCTAAATTTTAATGAGATAAATTTCTGAATGCCTAAAACAAACCAATATTATACAGTTAGTCTGCTAGGCAGACTTTACTCAGTCTAGTTAGTAACCTGTGCATCCTCCCGCTGAAGATTCAATGTGTTGATTTAATGTAAAAGTTTCATTGATTTGTCTTTCATCAACCATAAATTTGCAGCAGGGAAAAATGTTAGTTTATTATTTGTTAGAGACAGTAAATTAGAAATCCATATTGTTAGTGTTCATGGCTGTCAAGTCTTGGTAGCAGAACTGATAAGGTGTGAATCATCTTGAAACTATCATAATATAAATGTGTGGTTTATGGAGTTTGAAAAGTATTCTGGCATTGAAAGAAAATAAATGCCAGTGTGATGGTTTGTATGAATTCTTTTCTGATTCAGTATACTAATTGAGTCCTTTTGCAAATTCTTTAAAAATTATTACTGAAAACAAAGCAATAACAAATCCCAGGAACTTTTACATCAAATCCTGATCTCACTGAAGTCATTAACTCAGGCTTCCGTTTCGTCATCTTAATTGCAGAAGTTTATCTCCTGCTTCTGTTTCTCTTGCATCATGGTGGTATGTTTCAGTTTCCTTTTCTTTAGCAATATCTGAGTTCCAAAGACTGCGCTTTTCAAGACTATCATTTTCTGTAATTAATGTCTATAAAATGTAATATCCATTCAAGTAAGAATCCAATTGGGATCCAGACCTCTGTATTCAAATGTTAAACTCCTTTTTGGTTTTATGTTAAGACTGAATTTGGTTTTATATTGGATGTGATTCCCAAATACAGCACTAAGCTAACATGGTTCACCACAAGGCTTCTGGCTGTAACCCTATGTTGTTTAAGGATGCAGTGGAGTTGTTGCCATTGCTACTCCATCTAAGGCAGTCAGCTTCACCTTAAGCAGTCATCCACTCTGCTTTCACCAGTTCCCTGTCATGCTGAAACATTGCAGCCAAACTACAAGCTTCTTTTCAGTGGAGAAGATCCAAGAATTAAGCTTGTTCCCTGTACGACACTGGTTCTGTAACACCAAGTACAATATAATAAAACTCCATCACACTAACCTACTACTCTCCACTAAAAATATTTGCTACAAGGTTGAACTTGTGGCACCTGAAAAGTTGTAGCCAGTTTTTCTGAAAGCAGAGGCAATTAAAGTGAGTCCTACAGCCATGTATTGTACAGCGTTTTAATGCTGTAAAAAGAACTTGAACAAAAATGCTTTTGGCTTCCTTCAGCCCTACCTAAAGGACCAGAATAAATCTCTCGGATGGTTGCAGCATTACAAGCTGGTTCAGTTTGTTTTGTTCAAGATAGAGACAAGGAAATGTTTCACATTTTCCACCAATCTGTTCTGTATATGTGATCTTTTTTCCCCCTATAGCGTGACCTGCTTTAAACAGTTTGGAAGGATATACAGCTCTCTTGCTCACGAGCATACTCTTTTACTCAGGGGACTGATAAACTCAGTCAGTACTTCTGAGAATAACTACGCATTGACACTTAGCTGTGTTAGTGCAAATTGCATGGGTAAGAAACCATGCCTGCTGTTACCGAAATCAGTGTGGGATTTAGTCCTACTCAGGCACTGGGGGAAAGAAGGGATGTATCCTGTCAAAACAGCAGACATGGAGCTGAGAGTGTTGTCTAACTTGCCTATTCAATCCAATGTCTTTTTCTATACTAGATCCTCCAGGAGCTAGAATATGGCCCATCAGTAGACTGGTGGGCTCTGGGTGTTCTCATGTATGAAATGATGGCTGGGCAACCCCCCTTTGAAGCTGACAATGAAGATGATCTTTTTGAATCCATCCTTCACGACGATGTCTTGTATCCCGTCTGGCTCAGTAAAGAAGCTGTCAGCATTTTAAAAGCAGTGAGTCTTCCATTACTTGCTTTCCTCCTCCTCTTCATGGTTTTTTTGGGGATTGGTTTGTGTTTTGTTTTTTTCCTTGATTAAAATTGAATTTGCTGAAAGTTGTTGAGAGCAGTCACCGCTGGGAGTTCAAGCACAGTTCAGAGTGCCACTGTTAGGATAATGGGGCCTGGGATAAATTACACTGCTTGTGGGAAAGGAACAGAATGTTTGTATTCCACGCAGTTGTACACTGTATAAATCTGTGTACTGCAGATTCATGTTTCAGGGAAAACGCAACCAACTAGAACTGTGCTATCACTTTGACACTTTATATGCCGCATGTTCACTAGAGTGGGGGAAGCACTACGTAATTAAAGAAACAATATTTTTCTTTAACCCACTTATAAAATTTCCTGTCCCTCTGCCTTTCTTCTCCTATCATCAAGATGGGTTGAAAGCCCTTTGCTTACAGCTGCATGTTCTATTTTATAGTTCACATAACACTTTGATAAGCAGTCTTACTCTAGCATAATTTTTTCTGCCCTGGTTGGTGTTTTTCAATATGAGTAATGACTTGACAGAAATACGTGTCACCAAATGCAACCATTTTTTTAATCAGTCAAAATGTGCCAATGGGCAACTTCACTTTTTAGACTACCTTTCTAAAGTCAGGTTTACTTCATTAACGTGACATTGACATAAATTCTTTCTTCTGTGCTAGTGTCATCCTAAAATAAAAAGCAAAACAAAACAGAAGCAGTATGCCAGTCCCCATAGTTTGAAAACCTGAGGAGAATTTCTGGCTTAAAAAACCCCTTGTTTTTTACTCCAGTTTTCCACCTCCTTTGAAAGTGGAAAATTTCTACCTTTCCACATCTATTTTTGTTTCAGCATCTGGAATGAGGGAGGCTTTCAGTTAAGAGGGCAGCAGTGTAAAGTCCTGCAGAGATCTTCATACAGGGTTACATTTTGAAATTATATCTAAAACTTGAACAAATTCTGATTTTAACACCAGTGGACCGGTAACTCATTCTGCAGAAATGCTCATCTTGATCTTTTAATTAAAATATCTTCAGGCTTATTCTAGCTGAGAGAGAGAGATGCTCTAGCACCTTTCATGATTCAAAGCATCTAGCATGATTCAAAGCAGAAGTCAAAGTTAACCTCTCTTTATTTTTTATAGGAGTCTCTTTTGCTCCATTCACTGTAGTGAGAACATGGAGGATTGATTAAAGCTGACCTTTATACATATTCTCCCTTCTCCCCCCACATAGCTCTCTGATGACTTTTTATTAGCTGACATGATACTTTCAGGCTTCCGGTTTTGTTTCCAGACCCTCCAATTATTTTCAGTTCAGCAATTAAAATGTATGGACTTGAGCTGCAGAATTCAGGCTGATATCCAAGGTTCGTGGGTTATTTTGGCGTATTGTAGAGAAAGGGTTGTTGTCAATGTTCATATCTGCATCTGAATTTCACTGAAGTCCAGGAGATTTTTGGTAGTGTTTTGGTTTCACAGTCTGTAAGATCTGTTTGTTTGCCATCCACAGGGTCCTTCCGTGAATCTACATTAACTGACCTTTCTATTCTCAATCATGGAAACATTTGTTGGAGGGGAGAAGTTAACCCATAACCCTTGGTGAAGTGTGTAGGACGAGAGCCATTGTAACTATTAGGAGAAGTTATTTGTTTTACAGAGGAAAGGGAGAAACAGATTTGACAGTCAAAAGCCTTACGGTGTTATCTCATTGGTGGTGCAAATAGTGAGATGCCCGTTAATGTTATACATGTCATTCATTAACCACATACAAATGCAGATACAGAATTCGGCGGCAGTTGTAAACTATGTATTTTTGTGAATGTAAGTGCAAGGGTGTTAAACCCTCTAATTTCTTTTAAACCTGGCTTTGGAATAAATTTTCGTGCGGCTGCTTTCCTGGGTCTACATTTTGATAGTAGGCATGGCAGTTTGTATTTTGCTGTAGTTGTAGCTTTTTTTTTTTTTACACCATTCTAATGCCATTATAATCCTTTAAAAGAGAGTTGCATCCACGAAATAGATTTGCACTATAATAATAGATTATTCCTCATTGGGCAAGATGTCTTCATTGGCATAAATTGATATAATTTAATAGAGCTGTGCCAGTTTACACATAAAAAGAAAACATTTCCTTACATTTAGCAACCTGCTGCCTGTGCAGCTATGGTGTGAAACATGTTTGAAACTTGTGTTCTTCATCTGATCCTTGTCCATACTCTGTTAAATGAAGAACAGGAAAAACAGAGGAAAGAAAGAGGCGTCTATGTGTTTTACTGCTGAACGGTAGCAAGGGATTAACTTTGGAACACTTTGTTTCCTTACATTGTGCTTTGAGACATGGGTTTTATTCTTTAGAAACTGTGTATTTTTACAGTCCTCCAAACACCATGTGAGGAAAGTTTAATAAGAAGACGTTCTCTTGTATTAAGTAACAATGTTTTCTTATTTTCTGAAGAAACAGTTTTCCTGTTATTTCCAACAAAACACTAAGGAGGATAATTTTACAGCTCAGTATTACAAGGCAGCACATTGCTTATCCCATGAAATCCCACAGATTTTATTAGTCCTGTTTCTGTGAATTGACAGGAATTGCTATTTAAAATTCTTTCCTGTCTGGTAAGGAAAACAATTCTTCATTGAAATTAGCTCTGTGCTTCTTTGCAAGCAATGGAGAGAGGTTGTGTGTATAATGTGTGTTCCCTGTGTACCAGATGACAGAAATCTCTGGGTACAGAAGCAGAACTGTTTTTAAGCTGTGTCATTTTTTTCAAGAAGCAAAATTTTAGGAGCCTGATGATCCTTGATTTGGACCCCAAGTTGCATGGCTATCTCAGCAACCTTTTGCTCTGTTGTCATTTAAGTCAGTAGGAACTCTGATCTTAAAAGCCTTCTCTTTTTATAAAAGGAGGTTCCTGCCTTAATATGGGAAAATAAAAAGGCAACACTTACAGCTATGGCTGTCAGCTCCATTGGCAACCATCTCATCAGCACAGTACAGTTAACAGTTGTCTGTGCCCTGACAGTTGTATCATTGTTGATGCTGTTGATAAACAGGGAATAAATGTCAGCTTGTGCTTCAAAAACAGAAGGTGAAAAAAATCAGTATTTATTGCAGGGGATGAAATTCATAGAATTAAATGGCCACTTCAGAAGTTTGATGTTATTTCATCATCTTTGCATATGATATTTTTGTTTGTTTAAGTATTCATTCTTAAAATTTGTTCTCTCTCATCATCCGTTTCCAAATTTCATGAAGTTTGTGAAATACAGTATTAAACTACTATCCAGTCATATTTTCACGTCCTAAGCTTCTTAAAAGTGACATGTTCTGATGTTTTCCCTGCCTCTGGCTTAAACAAAGATAGAGCATGGCAGATACTAGGATCAGATTTTTACTTCTTTGATACCTGGATTATACAGTACAAAAAGCGTATCCTGTAGTTTCCGTGTTCTGTTTCTGCAAAATGTGTTCCTGGCTGGTTCCTGGCCTGTTTGCTGCAGTCCTGGAGGTGAAATAAAGCAGAGGGATGTAGGAATGCGTTTTGTGGTTTTCCAAGAGACCTCACCAAAGCACAGTAATCCTTTCAAAACCTTTGTTTCTCCTGCCTGTAGAAAATATGGCCTGTAGTTTAGATATGACTTGTCCACTGGCAAAAGAAGTTGCAGAACAGTTGAACACAAGACCAAAGAGAAGGATTGTCTTCGGAGTGGCGCGTATATGTCAGAAACCACAGAGAGAATTGCCTCGCTGATCTATGATATATATCTTTAAAATGACAGCAATGGTATTCTCCTGTGGATGGTTGATATAGCTATCTAAAACCATCTTAAGGGCTTCAGTAGTTACTTATCTACTAACTGGAGTGGTAAAGCAAGGGTATGCATTATAGTGATTTAATTTTTGGTAAGTTTTTTTTTTTTTCTACAGATGCTTAGTATAATGTGGTACCTAGGTTAAAAAGGCACTGAGCAATTATCACATTTTGTTTCATTTGTTCACTTTTTTTAAATTTAAAAAATGTTATAATAATGGCTGAATATGAGGTTATAGCAAAGCTTGGGATAATTCTATAATATGAGCGTGCATGCGTGTATACGAAGAGCATTCATTGCTGCTTGAATTGCAAGGATTCTGTGTTCACATGCATTAGGAAATAAGAGCAATTGCTAATAAAAGAAGGAAGAAATAACAGAGCAAAATCAGGAAAAATATTATCAGCTGGCATCATTTGGTAATAGTGTCTTACACCAGTTGTACAGCTTTTTGCTGAAAGGAATAGTAAGAGTTTAAAAGTGAGACGTTTAGAAATTACCACAGCAGAAGAGACCACTTAGTTCCAGTTGCTACCACTAACAGTGTACTAAAAATGAAAGGGAAGGCACAAGTTATGTTGTGGAGTTTGTCAAGGGAAGCTTTCTGCTGGTACTGATCACGCCGTGTATTTCCTGAAACGTATGGACAGAACGCTTATAATTGGCACAGCTGCAGGTGCTGTTCTTACTTGTATTAGAATAAAATCCTAGAAATGAGTAATGAGGTTGGGGCTTTTGATGTGTCTGCTTGAATGGAGTGTGTGATTATGCAACCTACATACCCAAAGAAAACAAACAACACTAAGCATAATATGTACCCCCTATACCCCAAATTAATAGTTAAGATAGAGCAAATAAGATAAAATAAGAGCTATCTTGACCATCTATTTGGAAGTGTCTCTGGAGGGTTTAATATTTTCTTTCTTTCCTTTAGTATTTTTGGCCAAAGCTGGAACTAGAAATGCTGAAAGAGAATCTGTTCCTGTGGAATTCCCAGCCAGATGAAATTAGGAGGTCTCAGCAATCAGTTGAAGAGCTTGCAGGAAACTTGCACTTCAGAGTCTGAATCTTCTAGTTTGGCTGGAACCTCTGAAATTTGGAAGGGCATCCTTGTTGCTCTTTCAAAAAACATAACCTTCTGAAAGGGGACTGTCTCTAAAAACTAGGCATTAGGAATTGGATTGTGTAATTGAATTGCGAATGGTTTCCAGCCATTGCCATTCATGTTTTAACTTTTTCCTTCTCTCCCTCCCCCACCCTGTAGTTCATGACAAAAAACCCAAATAAGCGACTTGGCTGTGTGGCGTCACAAAACGGGGAAGACGCGATTAAGCAGCATCCGTTTTTCAAGGAAATTGACTGGGTTCTTCTAGAACAAAGGAAAATCAAGCCACCCTTCAAACCTCGGATTGTAAGTAGCAATTTGCATAACGTTCAGAGGAAACTTGGTTTGACAATTCTAGTTGTTGGCTTTTCTGAGACACGAGATTACTTGATGCAACATTTGAGGGTTGAAATAGTAACATAAAAAAGATTGCCTTGTCATTGTTTCTGTGAAGGTAAGTGTCAGGAATAGATTTAATGCACAGGAAGATGTTCATGTTCAGTCACGGAAACCATGAGAGGGTTCGAGGCCCTGTTTTATCTTCCTGTGTTCCTAAGGATACCTTGATTAGAAGCGATTATTTCAGTTGGGTATATACTGTCTGTACTTTCTGTGTGAACTCTACTACAGTCCTGCGTTTCTGATGGCCACTGGATTTTATAGTGGAAGACAGAGGAAAGGATTTCTGATTAATAATATTTTAACGGAAGATACTTGAAAAAACAGCTTCCTGGGGGAAAGAAATAAACATCATGATTAGATAAATTGATGTACTTACATTTTCCTAGGTAATAACCAAGTATTTCTGTTTTAAAGTAACAAAAATATGTAGCAGCCCCACATGCAGAAACTACAAGAGCCAAGCAAAAATACCTTACTTATTCTTGTTTTCCTCTGGATGAAAATATTTACAGTTCACTAAATATCAGCTTTTCAGCTGAGAATGTGTGCAGTAGGTTTTGTACTTGAACAGTGCAAGAGAATGATTTTATGATAAATCCTCTGAGATTGATTTGCATCTTTTGACTTTGCACATTCCTAATTACAATGTTTGATTTGCCTGTAAATACGATCAAGGTACTTGCTTGTTTCTTTCTTTAGATAGTTTACAAAGGTATTTTTTAAAACAAACGAACAAAAAAACACACACACAAAAAAACTTAGGGCTCAACACTGAGTCCTAACTTAAATTTAGAGGTGAAAAAGTCCCCTCTGTCCTGGCAGAATTGTTGTCTGTCGCATTTAATACATTTACTTTTAGTCCAGTGAGATGCATTTCCCCAGGTTCCTGGTGCAGGTGGTGAAAGCGGGGCTGCCCATCCAGACCGGCAGCCTGAGGGATAGCTCCTCTGAGTCCACTCTGGGAGAAGTCTCTCTCTCTCTCTCTCACTCTAGCTATGCAGAAAGAGCCCAAAGGGATTGACAACTGTAAGTGAAAGTTAGCCCTTGTGAATGTCTTTCTAGGATTAATAGTAAAATACAGCGTTGTTGGGGAAGTTTTTCTTACTATATTTCTTAGAGAATGACAACCTTGTAACGTGGTAGCTACAGGCAGAGGGATGCCTGAGCCAGCCCATCTCCTGGAAAGGGTCCAGCCAGCTGGGCATGCCGGCTTTCTTCCCCTGCTGCCCAGCTCTGCTCTGGGGGTCTGGCCAGGTTGTACCTAGTGCCTGAGCTGACTTACAAATCTCTGCACTGATGTAGGAAGTGTAAATTCAAATTGACCCTATTAGTATCTACCTGAACCCTATTTAATGCTCTAACTAACTGCTTTCCAGTCAGGTTCCACAGGCCTCGGATAGTTACAGACAGTCTTAGTTGGCATTTAGCTGAGTTGCATGTGTGTAGCTCTTTTCCTATTTTAACTAGAATTTGGCCTTTCATCTCACAGTATTTTTTGTTGCTTTGCTCAGTATTCATCAACATTTTGGTAACACAGTTATCAAATCAGGATGCACAATTCCAAAATAATTTTTGCTTTATACCTGCATCTAGTAAGTTCCAGATTCCTAACTTCTAGTCTGTTTATTGGCTGTTTTCCTTTCACAATCAAGATGCACAGTCCCTTTGACAATAGGTATTTTTACAAGGCCTTTATTATATTTGTAAGTATTCCTGCTGCGGTGGTCCTTCTTAAACCTCAGGAGGGATTTAGTATGTCAGACATTTTTATTCATTGCTGATATAAATATCTTCTACCTTCTCAGTGCAGCTTCTTTCTCCTTCTGGTAATCATTTCACTGCTATTAGATTGTAAAGCCATTCCTATTTTATTCATTCCTGTTGTTTTGTTCCTTTTCTCCTTTTCAGCTTCCTTTAATGGTATTTTAGTTGGACATTTCAGTTTTAGTAGTGATTTCAGAGTATTTCAGAGTAGACCTTTGTATAATTTTCAAGACAGCTGCATGCTTTTTAATAATTGTTAGAGTGATTTTAGACATCTTTATTTATACCTTTTCTCATTTTTCTTCAGGCTGCTTCTATAATGTCGGATTTTCATACTACTTCTTTCCATATAGTATATGCCAACTTTCTTTATTCTACCAATTTTGATGCCTCCAGTCTAGTAGTTGTGTATGCTTGTTTTTTTCTGAACTCTTTTTTTTATTATGGTGGTGAATTCAGATAATATGTAGTCTTTGTTACAGGCATCCCTATTATTTTCATGTTCTCAGTCTGCTCTCTCCAAGATATCTTCCCCAGTGACCTGGTCCTATAAACTTTTACTGATAACTTTTCTACACATAGAAAGGATATACCTTATGTATTGTTGTGGTTTGGGCTGGACAGGCCACTCAATGAATGACAGATGCTCTCTTTAACCTCTTTCCCCTTCAGACCAGGACATATATTTACACTGTGTTTATGATCCATCAGCTGTTTTGTACCAGCTGTATAAATTTTGCAGTTGTCTGGATTTTGTTGTTGTGTAGAAATCTTTGAGCAAGATCATACTGAAATTTTTACTTGTACTCTTAAAACTGAACAATTTATTAGTAGGAAAGTAAAGTGTGATATATATCTAGGCTGGAGAGAAAGATCACACAAATAAAATATAATTATTAATTTTGCAACTTCAGAAATGGTAAAGGAATCTAGGGCAGTAAATTTCATATGCTGAAAAGGTGAATTTGGGTACTTGCCAAGCTAGAAGAGATTGCACTCACTTTGAAAAATACAGGAAAGAGGGAAGGAGGTGAGCAGTAATGAAATAAAGACTAGTTTAAAATCTAGATAGAGAGTTCCTCTCTAAATTCAATTATGGGTGTAGCACTGAGATTCATTGATTCAGATTAACAAGTGTAACTGTTCCATAGCTGTGGAATAACTATGGAAAAAACATAACTAATGCCTGTGTTTGGAATGTTTTCTGGTTTTTAACATCTTTCAGTATTGATAAAGGGCTGTTGATTATTTAACTATTTTCAACTTGTAATGTTGAAAAGGGATTAAAGAAATATATTTTTAATCTTATGTTCAGGAGAGCCTAGATCTGTGAAAATAGTTATGAGAAGAGAGGCCAGATTATAAGTCAGAAAATAGACGTTCTTGCATGTGATATGTAAGTGTACATATGTGTAGGGAAAGAAACATACAATGCATATATAGTCATTTGTGCATTCAAATTGAGTTTTGCATGCACATACAAATTTGGCTCATGCAAGAATGCATATATTTACACAGGTATTCATCTATTTTCTGACCAACCGTTAAGATGACTAAGGGGGGAAATTTTATAATTACTGTACCATACACACTTTCAAAAAAACCCAAAACATTCAAATGAGCCCTGGGCAATATTAAACGCTGACACTAAGCAAGTAAAGTCATTAGGGGAAAATGGTCAAACACTGAGGTCCCATCAGACAATGGAATAATCTGCCAAGGGAGGTCACAGAGGTGCTAGCGTGGAAAAAAAACTCGCTTCAGTTGTGCCTCACTACTCTGCTGATCCCCAAAACACATGAGTTCCTTGCTTAGCACAGCTGTCTTCCTTTTCTGTTACCATTTATCCTTTCTCTGCCATAATAGATTTTCTGAGGAGCTATATTACATGGTACTGTAAGGCCTGTGCTTCTCCATAGTTCAGGCATGTCTCTTCAGCTCTGCCAGCCTTAAGTCTGAATTTTTCAACTGGACTTGGAAGAAACACTGCCTGGTTATTTTTTAGCCAGGTTTTTCAGGGTGGGTGGTTTTTTTTAATCTCATTCACGCTGTGAATGTATGCAAACATATTCCTTATTATACCAGAAATATACCATTAATATCTTTCTAGTTTGTACATGATTTGATTATTCTAATGATGTTTTGGAAGCTGAAATTTCTGTCCTAACTGTTTTCAAACTTGGAAAATTATGGAAGTCCAAAAAGTCCTTGAAAAACTGACTCTGTTTTCTGAAAGCTTACAAGAGTGCCCTGGGCAGAGCACTCCTACAAATGGCTGAGGTTTACATTGCTAAGCAGTGACAGGAGTGCCACACCAGGTTGTGCTCGGTAGAGACAATGGAAGTAGATTTGCTGGCTCTGAAACCTGCTATGAAGGATCTTTGTCTACTCCTCCGGTTTAATGACTTGGAATAGAGAATGCGCAGGGGTGAAAATGCACTGGAGCCCAGTCCTATGATGCATATTATCTGCCAGCCCTTCCTTTCATAAATGCAGAATTATGAGGCTTGTTAGTGGCAAAATTAGTTTTTTATAAATATACACTATGGTTTACTATACTGAGGGTTTCTCCAATGTAGAGCTATTATAAATGTTAAGCTACTATAGAAAAAGTAATAGCTCTGGGGCGTGTACATTAGAAATCCAACAAACCTTTGAACAGCTATGAAGAGAGTATTTGTTACGTCTAAGCTCCAGTGACCTTGATAGTGTCTCTTGAAGATAATTTCCTCTGTTCTTAAAAACTAATCCTTAGAGTTTCACAGTCTGTCTTGAAATTTTCTGAATAATACTATTCTTCGCCGCTACTTTTAATGCAGACATGAATATGTAATTGCATAGGCAAGAAATAAGTACAGTTTCAGTGCAGACAGATAACTTTTTTCCAGAGCGACTGTTGTGAGATGGAAATCCCTTTGAGGCACTTTATTCCTATGTTGAGATATTTTTTCTCAGGTATTCTTCCAGGAATTTTATTCCATTTGGAGAATGAAATGTCCCTAATCAGTAGCCCTAACACCACACTATGGTTTACAACATAATTTATGGCCCAAGAACCACAAAGACCCTGATAGAGTATTCAGTGATTCTCTGCTCTCCATTTTTCTTTGTTTCCATGGTTATGCTCCTGGCTTGGTTAAATTGGTTATTTCCATAATACAAATGAAAACCAAGGTGCCATTGGTTGATTTCTTACCAAAGCCATTGATATGGTGGTAAGTGCGGTAGATCAGTGACATGATGGGATGATTCTAACTATCTCATACTAAGGTATACATTAAAAACACTGAAACAGATTGCCGCTTCACCTTGAATGTGTATTGATGAACTTTATATTGTCCCAAGTTGTTACTTACTTCCGAAGCTTATATTTGAAACAGTGAAGCAAAGGTATATTTTGTTGTATTTTGCTTTTTCCTCAGTCTTCTCCATGTCTTATTAGATTCCCTGCAAGAAATTCTTTGTGTCATTTCTGAGAGCACAGCTGGCCGGCTGCAGGCTTTCCAGACTGAACTTGTGACCTGCTGACATGCCACTAACATCAGCCATTGAAGCTCAGAAAAGTGTGTACAAGTGGCATAAAGATACGTGATATCCCAGTCCCGCTTGCCAGGGATGGAGGAACATCACTGCCCAAAATTTCATGCTCATTTGGCTGAAGTCAGTGAAGTCAGTGGTAGCCTCATACAAGCATCAATTTCATAGAATCATAGAATCAGAGAATAGTTTGGCTTGAAAGGGGCTTTTAAAAGTCGTCTAGTCCAACCTCCCCTGCAATGAGCAGAGACATCTTCAACAAGATCATCTTGCTCAGAGCCCCGTCCAACCTGACTTTGCGTGTTTCCTGGGACGGGGCATCTACAACCTCTCTGGGCAGCCTGTTCCAGTGCTTCACCACCCTCATTGTAAAAAAACTTTCTTCCTTACATCTAGTCTAAATCTACCCTCTTTTAGTTTAAAGGCATTACCCCTCGTCCTATCGGAACAGGCCCTGCTAAACAGTTTGTCTCCATCTTTCCTGTAGGCCCCCTTTAAGTACTCAAAGGCCACAATAAGGTCTCCCCGGAGCCTTCTGTTCTCCAGGCTGAACAACCCCACCTCTCTCAGCCTGTCCTCATAGGAGAGGCATTCCATCCCTCTGAGGGATTTCGTCTTGGGTTTTGTAGAATTAGACCAGCACAAAAAGATCACTGTCATATTTCTTACGCTGTTGGTCACACTGGCTCAGTGCGGCGCGAGGAGCTGTGAGACCGGAGGAAGCTGTTAGGCACTGTGCAGCAAGGACAGTCTTCCCACAGGCACACTCCTGTACCTTCAGGCTGAGTTTTCACTGTCAACCCTTGAAACACGTGCATGCAAACAGGCAGACTTGTTGTTTTCATCCACCCTGTTGTAAATGTCAGGGTTGGGAATATTTGAGACTTGACTAAGACATCCTCAACATGAAAAAGCTGAAGAACTCTGAGCCAGAGGGTAATACAAAGCCTGGTAAAACAGATGGTTGCCATATGTATTTCTTTTTAGCAATTAAGCCAAAGTTTCATTGCTAATGGCTTTATCAGTGCCTGTGGCAATCCATTCATAGTGTGGCTTTATGGAGATGAAGTTAACAAAATAATGTCATTAGGATGATTTACTACGAATGTGCAGCTTTCACAGAACAATACATTATTTTAATTTTCTCCATGCATTCATAATTTCTTGGTTTTCCATTTTAAAAGCTCGCTTTCTTCAAGAGCCTTAGAAACAAAATGAACAAGATAGTCTATTGCAGAATTGTATCTTGCAGTATGGAGCAACAGCAGCTGCCACCGGCCCATTTAGTTCATCTGATGTGACTCCCTTCATTTTACAGCCTCTTCCATTCCTACTGTTATATCACTGAGAATGTTTTCTGAATATTTGTATGTTCCTTCTTTAGTTCTGACTTCTCAGGGGCAGAGAGTTGATCTAGTAGCTAAAACCAGAGCCCCGAGAATTGCAAGATACCGAAGTTGTTCTTCAAGATTTTCTAGAAACTCATGGTCCAGGGTTCATCACCTAACCTTTTCATGCCTCAGTTTCCACTCTGTGGTAATCTCAGAGTGCTTAATGCAAAGTTCTGTGACAGTGAAGAAATATGACTGAGAATTGATAAAAACCAATTGCTCAAGATCAGCCTGGCTTTTACATTGAACGCGTAGCACTTCCCTTGGGAGAGTGTTCTATGCTATACCAGACCTCAGTGTTAGCAGATTTCACCTTGATCCTCAGTCTCAAACCTCCTACAGTAATTTGCACCTCTCTCTCAGCTCCGGTAACTCTTAAGGTAATCATAAACCTCTATCGAAGTCCCTCCCCCCTTAGTTATCACTATCTGAGCCACATTGTCTGTATGCAGTTTCCTTGTGAACCTAAACTCCCTTGTTAAGTCTTGACTTAAGGATGCCAGCAATGTGTCCTCTTTCAGTTTTGCGCTGCAGCAAAGGTTTGAAATAAAATCATTCCCAAATATGAAATTCTAGTCCTAGCCAATGATCGTGGGTTGCAACTGGAGTCAGTGAGCACTGGGAATTTTCCCCCTCCCCTAAATGAGTGAAAAACTGGCAAAATTTTGGCAGCCCTTTGTCAATGACTTATGACAAGCCAGATGCCCACAGCGTTTGGAAACTGGGTAATAAATAGCAAATACAAATCGGCACCTATGGAGTGTGCAGCTGGCCTGTTTGCACAGGCAAACAGGCAGAGGCCGCACCTGCCTCATGGGTAGGTGCCTCATTGAGCGGCTCCCGAAAATGTGTTCAATTAGAGAGGTGCGTGTTTAAATTGCTGCAGCAACCATCTGCTTACTGTGAAATATGGCTGGAATCCTTAAAGAGGGACCGCGTTTCTGGAGAAAACTTTCCAATATATTAGCCTGAAAGATAAGTTTTATAATCTCAGATTTGTTTTCATACATGACTGCTAACAAGCAAAGATTATTTTTTTTTTACTTTTTAATGAGGGATTTTTAACTTGGTGTTGGGAAGTCATGATACTGTTTTGGTGGGGTTTTTTGGCACACCTCTATTTTTTTTTTGTGACAGTGGATTGTATCATCATACATGCAGAATTATGACTTTGCCTTTACGCTGTGGGGAAGAAGCCCTGTAAAATGCAGTATCATTCAGTAACACCAAAAGGAACTTAGGAAATGACAGGCCAAGTAAATTTCTTTTTGTGTAAATGTTCTCTCTTTTCAAGTTTGCTTCAGTGTGAATGTCCCTCTTTAAGGTAAGGCCTTCAATATGGGGAAAATGTCAAGGTAGGTCCATTTTTAGGCCTAATAACCTTGAGGTGTGCCTTCAGTTTCATAATATATTTCCATTCAGTCATCAGTGCATGGCAATGAGCATTTAGCAGACGGGCACGCAAGGGGCTATACTGCATGCTTTTGCATGAAGTGTTACTGCTTAGACGAAACACTGGGGAGTGATTTTGAGACTTCAGACCCTCATGTACCATTGTTAAACATTGCACATTATGTATTCCCCACTTGCTGCAAGCATTTCAGGCATAGGAAGACAGTGGGCTTTCTTCTGAGAGTGACACCGTGGTGATTAATACTGGTGTACCAAAAAAATGTTTAGAAACGGGGAAGAATCTATTTGTCAGAACAGTCAACATATATCCTGTAGAAAAATTAAAGAAAAATGGATGTGGACTTCTGGGACAGCCTTTTTATTGCAAACAGCCATAATGGTTGAAGTCCAACACTCTTTTTTTGCATGCTGCCCTTGCCACAAGGTATCATGAATTAGAGTATTTAATGTCAACTGGTTCCTAAAAGTTAGGCTTTTCTGCTGCTGGTTCAAGTGTTAGCCAGGTCACTGCTGGTTGAGGAGCATTGGCTATTGGCAGGTGATGAAGTTTGAGGTCTCAGTTTAGCTTGCAGTAGACAGTTGTGAACAACAGTACCATAACTTGTCTGCAATATAGCTGATACCAGTCGGTCTAGCATGTGGCCGGGCAGGGCAGAGAAATCTGTAACACTTCTGCCTCTTCCCTCAGCAAAGTAAAGGGCCTTGGTTTCCAAAGCTTCAACTAACTTGGCACTTTGTACAACCATCAAATTTGCTCGGAGTGTAAGTATATAGTTTTCGAGGAGTTTCTATGCAGCTTGTATCACAACCTAGAGAAATCAAGAGTAAGTGAGCTGGTATTTTTAAAGGATTTCAGTGTTGTTTGTTTGGATGGACAAGGTTCTGTTTTCCCAGAATTTGGTCATTCAGTTAGTCTTATTTTTTGTTTCTTATTCTCTTCAGCATCAGTGCCTGCAGCAGCTGTTTTTAGCTGTGATTACCACAACACTAGAATTACAGAAGTTTGAAAGCTACTTCCCAGCACTGCAGGTTCCCAAATATTTATAAGTTAAACAACTCTTATTATGCTTCTTTTGATTCTGTACTGGGGATCCAGCAGTATTTGTTTGGTTTTGTTGAGTCCTGGTCTTGTAGCACTAAAATCTTTTCATACTGAATAATTAGGTTCATTTAACCATCTGTTAAACGTAAATTGTTAAGTGGTGCCTATTGAGATGGAGTGATAAGCAGTCAGAATATTCCTGCTTTTCTTTTGGACTTCCTCAGAATAAGACAAATTCTGTTTCACTTTTTGGCTGCTTTAATCTCCAGTGTTATTTTCAGAAAGTATTCTAAACCATTAAGCAAAATCATCTTATCATGGTTACTTAAGCATTCAAACAGAAATATTTTATTTTTATATTAATGTAGCTAACGAATAGTATTCCTGGATTGGGCCTTTTTCTGATGTCATTAAAAGCCAGTGGCAAAACAACAGGTGATTTAAGAAGCTGTAGCGTCTGGCTGTTTATCAGGCAATGGAGAGGAATTTATCAGAAAAAAAGCAAAGACTTATTGACGGCTGGCAGTCCACGACTAGTCCCATTCACAGCTGAAGTCCGGTGAACATAGAGTATAACAAGAGCCTTGGCTTTGGGTTTATTTCTCGTGCAGAACCTTTTGTGTTAGCAGTATACCATGCTAATGCAAGCGTAAAGTTAACAACAGTGTCTTACTAGGATGTTCGTCCAAAATGGGCAGCAAAAATTTGTCAATGTATGTGTTCACAGCTCAGCATACTAGTGCAAAAATTAATTCCTTTGACATACGCACAGATATGCAGATGGTGGACTGAAGCAGCTGATGTGTAGGCACTTTTCTTCAGTAACAGGACAGGGAAGGTGTACTTAAATGGTAAGGAGTCCTAGCCTTCATTAACTGTTGCTTTCCTGTTGTTACGCTGCTGTGCTGTTACAAGGGATTTTGTGTAGGCAAAATTGTGTAGGCAATTGTGTAGGCACAAAATTGTGGAGGCACAGACCTTGTACTGGTCCTCTCAACAGCATGCTCCAGGAGTCATATTATTAATTAAATTATGTGGGATGACAGGAACACTCAGTCTAGGTATTTATGAAAAGCCTTAAGTGCAGATCTTGTTCCTTGATTTGCACACCATATTCATGTTTGCAGAGGACTTACAGAACAATCATTGCCTTTGCTTAATTATGGAGTATGGAAAAGAAGAAGTTGAAGATCATAACTGCCTATGACTCTCTGAAGGATTCTGTTTATATTTGACAAGAAGAAAGAGAAATTGAATTTGTGCCCTCAGGTCTGCAATAACAGCTCAAGTTCCCAGCAAGATGAGGTTCCCACCGTGCACAAAGCCATATAAGTGAGAGACAATCAAGAGATCATAGATAAAGACAGACAGAGAGGTCCCAATCCATGTACAGGAGAACAAAAATAGGAAGAAAATTACATGCACAGGGAGGAGAAAATTACTCTGGCTCAAAGCAGATCAGTAGCAGACCCAAGAATGAAACCCATGTCACTACAAACTCTGCTATATCTTACTGCGCTCTTTTAATAAAACGGTGTTCAAGAAAAGCAGTTGCAGTGTCTGGAGGAAAGGTAGAAAGGAGATACATTGAGATGCAGAAGTAGTAGGCATTCATGCATAATTGTGCAATGCCTTTTTTTCGGTCTGCAATTTGTATGAGTATGTGCATTTGTTTTTTAAAAAAAAAGCAGCTTCAGCTGCTTTCTAAAAAGTCACATATATCTTTATTTTAATCTGTCTTTTCAAAGTCTTAAAAATCGTCATTAGACTTCAAAATATGATCTCTAACAATTCAGTAGTCTTACAATTAAACCATCACTGTGTAGCTTCCTCTGTTTGAATAAGGTGAGACCTGCTATACCATTTATCTGTATGAAAGCCCTTCATATGCATCATCCATGTCAAACTAAAAGCTTTATTCTTAATGAGCTAGAGATCATCATCAAAGAGTATGAGTTTCCCTTGAAGAAGGCAGTCTTGCCAAAAACTCTGTAGCATTCCTGCTCTACGGCCTATAGCACAAACCATTCTAGTGTGTAGCCGAGTCTTGCAGTGATGCTCCCACTGTACATGCTCGCTATTACCTTTCATGCTGAGGTGTTTCTTTGCATCCAGTGTCACAATGCACATGTCTATGCCTCCTCGGTAGGGGAGGGGGTCAGAATCACAAGATATTGGTATCTATTTAAAATTTCATAACATACGCAGGAAGGTTTCCATCATGTTTTACTTTTCTGTAATTAAGTGGAATAGGTGACTGTAGGCAGAATAAAACATTGGAAAGTCAGTCAGTCGGTATTTATTTAGGATACACGGCAGAGAGGTGAGTCTTGAAATACTTCTTTACATCATTCACCTATTCACTCACATCAGTCTCCTTGATTTATTCCTTGTCTTTGTGATTGCTTAAGAATGGAAAGCAAAGTAAATCTATTGATCTTTTACAGAATAAATGTGGTCAAATATCTCAGTGCACTGCTAGACTCTCTGTATTTGGGTAATTTTTCAGTGATTTTTGGGATGTCTCCTGGAAGCCACTGGAATTCTAGGGACGCGTACCTTAGACTTACCAACTCTCCTGCATCACTTTTTTCTGTTCTTTGCAAGTCAGCTCCATTATCTGTGTATAGCCAATCCTTTCTGCCAAAGTTCTAGTGATCAGGAAGATAAAAAAGGCTTCTACACGTGTATTTGAGGACTCACCAGCAGGTGGTTTAGTGTGTTGCAGATGCACCAGCCCTGACTACTGTGCTGTAACAACAATGGTTAAAATGCAATTTCAGGAGAACATAACTGAAAATGGACTAATTTTGGATGTGTGCCAGGATGTATGAGGGGAGGTGACATTGGTGATCATGGCCTTAGAGCAGTTGAGGCTATCAATGGAGGCTTGCCAATATAATGTGAATTAGAGAGGCACACATATAAAATCTGCACTGCAGAGTGGATCATGAAATTTGCAACAAGAATTGCATTGTGCAGATGAAGGGTATTTTCATGTGATTGTTCCATTACTTTCTCTTCTCGTATTTCCTCCCCACCGCAAGAAGAAATATGAAATTGTTTCCCATGTAGTTAAACCCTCAAAGAAACCTACTATAAGGGAAAAACATAGTGTAGAAATTCAGAAGTTGTCACTCTTCCCCTGTGTTGTGGTTTAACCCCAAGCAACGACCAGGACCACGCAGCCGTTCACTCATTCCCTTATCCCACCTCAGTGGGATAGGGAAGGAGAACTGGAAAAAAAGAAAACTTTGTGGGTTGAGATAAAGACAGTTTAATAGAACAGTAATGGAAGAGACGATAATAATAACAATAATAATAAAAGAATATACAAAATGAGTGATGCAATACACTTGCTCACCACCCGATGATTGATTGCCCAGCCTGTCCCAAGCAGCGATTGCAGATTCCTACCCCCTGGCCAACCCCCATTTGTACACAGAGCATGACGTCTATGGTATGGAATATTCCTTTGGCCAGCTTGTCCTGTCTATGCTCCCTCTCAGCTTCTATGGGAAACTGAAAAAGTGCTTGGCTTAATATAAGCATTACCTAGCAACAACTAAAATAATGTTATCAACATTATTTTCATGCTAAATCCAAAACACAGCAGCTACTAGGAAAATTAACTTTATCCCCACTGAAACCAGGACACCCTGCAATTTTTTTCACTCTGAAAAGCACACGTATTCTACCATAGTATAGCTTATGTGCAGTTCTTATGTCATGGTTGAGTCCTAATGGAAGCAAACCCTGATAAGGTGGACAAGATGGATCTTGAGGGTAAAGGACTAACCACAGGTGGGAAGCTGTAGTGCTGACCTCCCCTGCAGCTCACATGAAATCTAACTCCATCGATGTTTTACACAGAGATAAATGTTGTGCTCTAGCAATCAGGCTATGCACGAAGCAGGTTTGGTGTATATATAGCTTTAGTGCTGTGTACTCGTTTATGCTAAAACCATACCCAAATGTGGCCATAGGGGACAACGTTTACAGTGACTTCGTCTGGGTGAGGTTCATTGCCCAGGCTGCGAACACAGGGTAGTTGTCAGTGAACCTGCAGAGCTTTGATTTTGCTTGCCTTGGTGTTTGTTTTGTTGTGGTGGTTTTGGGGTGTGGGATAGGAGAAAGGCTGTGCAAAAGTGAAATACTAAGGCTGGCATCCTGGCCATGTAGTCATTGTATGTTTGTATCCCCTAATTGTTTAGGTTCTTCCTCCTTCCTACTTGTCCCATTTCACATTCCTAGGAAAGATACATACTGTTTCAGTATAAAGGTGGTTTCACTTTACTGGATCACAAATGATCCCTTTCAAAATCCATAGTTCTGTGAATTAGATTGGTGTTTATTAAATGTCTGTGTGCTTCTGTAACAGATTAAATTGTGGATTGCATAGGTTGGCATGCTTTTCAAGTACTATTTCACTATTAACATCTTTATTGAGTGGGGGTTTTTTCCACTTCTTTCTCTTAATTTGGTGTCCTTTACATCTAATGAAAGTATAATCTAGGAGCACAAAATGTGACCCTCTGCTTGGAAGTAATGAACATTGGTATACTTGTAAAAGCTACTTGGATTCAAACCCCTTTTTATTATCATAACCTTCCGTTGAATATACTGCAGCTCATGGCTGATCTGTTGTAACTCTTCCATGTGTGAATAGAGCAATTAACATGCTGAAAGAATTTAATAACTTATAAAGTTATTCTGATAACATATATTTCATATTTTCTGAAATAAGACATTCTGGGAAATACTTCTAACACTGATACAGATTCTCAGGGCATGCAAATACTGTGAGGAGGCGTCACCAGGATAAATGGAAAGACAGGCCTGAAGCGTTCTGCTTCTCAGCCTGTTTCTTTCACAGTACGCATACTGAATTTCTGTATATATTCAATGAGTTATGTGTGAAAGTGAGTGGTCATTACAGTCGGTCTCAACTTTTTAGAAATTACACCTTTATGACAAGAGATCCAATCATTGGTGCAAAGTGATCTCTGCCTGTGCTGCGGTTTTTGTTATCATAATAAAGAGAGGTGAATGAGAGGACAGTGATATGTGAGGTTAGCCACGTAACCTTGTGCTTCAAACCAGTTTGTTTGATGTCTTGAGTTTCCATTTGCCTTGAACAAAATAATCTGAAAATCTTATCAGTGACGAGGTCAATACAAAATATTTAAACTCTGATCATCCTGATCTAAGAATTTCTTCTTGATGATACTGTGTCAAATGCGGTAATCATTTATTTTTGAGTGAAGCAAAATTCTGGCTAAAATTAAACGATACCGTGTAATACATATGAGAATGTGCAACTCTTGCTGCGTGTCCCATTCCTGCTGCACTGCTGTCCCGTGCCCCCGTAGTTGTACACCAAAAGCTGCAACAGTTTCCTGCCCAGATTTAATGTGCCTGTCACGTGTTTGATGTGCTGCTGATACAGCCAGGCGCTGCACTGGAAGGGTTCTCTGGTGAAGTTCCCCAAACGAATGACAAGCTCCGGGATTTCACTGTGGGCTTGAAAATATAGGAGGAGGCATCAAGCAGTGCTATTGACAGAAAATTGCAGTAGAGTAAAGTTAAAGATGTTTCATTCAGTGAAACAGAAAATCCAGTCTGCATCTCCATTTCTGTGCTGACAGTATCTCAGACTGTGAAAATCATGAATGAGCTTTGTATATATTTTCTGTGAAAAGGTCCACTTACTGAAAAATATCATAGCTTAATGTTTTTTTCTTCCAACATATTGGAAGATATATACATATATATATATATACACACACGTATAATGATCACTTCTGGCCTCACTTACTTGTATTAGCTGTCTGTTGCGGATTAGCTCCTCATTCCATTAAACTAACCAGAAATCTATTAATTGATTTAAAGAGGATTCCTATAGTTATATTTAAACAGCATATTGTGAATTTGTAGGAAAATGAGACTAAAACACAAAACCTAGGCTTTTGTGGCAGTGTTGTTTTCTAGTCACCACCTCCATCTTTCTTTCACCTCCTCTGATGAGACTTTGAACCCACTGGACAACTCCAGCCCAATTTAGCAGAGCCGTTGAGCTTGCAAAGGACTTGGAAGAGTTTCATCAATTTTCGGCAAATTAATGAAAATAAATAATGGAGTAGAGAGAGATACCTCTTAATGTCTCCAAGCTGGAGAATGAATTTAATCCTTACTGAACAGAAGAGAGTCCACCGAGCCTCTTGGCCTCATGACACAGCTGATGAGGTGCCCAAGCTTTGCCGAGTTCCCTGGTTTGGAACACCCTCTGTCAGGTGCCTTCTTGCAAGGATTTCTGTGGCTTTTCAATACCAAAGACTCCTGTCATTCACATTTGGTTTATGTGATTAATGGAAAGAATGGCAAGTTCTGACTTTCTTAATCTCTTTTCAGTGATAAGAACATCAACTTAGATTTCTTTTTTCACTGTTGCAATTCATATAGTGTCATTCGCTAATCATTAACAGACAAGGTTGGTAATCCTTGACACTGGAAAGCTTATCAAGCATGTTTTGGAGGCTTTTTTAAGCTTGAGTCTGTGACTGCAGGTAGAAAATTAATTTTTTATTGAAAGGGTAGTGAAAGTAAAACCTAGAAAACCAGTGTTTAATGTGTGCTTATTAATAGCATATGAAGTTCCTTTTAATCTTTTAGTAATTATGTGAAGAGATTTAAGAAAAAAAGCATTTTGACTCATAAAACAATATCCCTTTGTCCAAAGTTGTACATGCCAACTAGGAAAGCTGATTAAATGGTGTTTTATGAAGAGATGGGCTTTTAAGGTTTCTAATATCTGTAGCTTTTTGAACAGAAGCTGTAATCTTTGAATAGAATAAAATGTGTCTTTGACTTCAAAATTTTAATCCTTGATGCGTAGGTAGTAGGTCATGTTAATATTTATTAATTCAAGGGGTTCTATTTCTGTAGCATGTGTTACATCTAATCAGATCGTATGACCCACATGTAGCAAGTCCACCATGTCTCCCAGGTTAAGCAGGTCACGCTAGGTCAATGCTCAGACAGAAGACCTATGAAGCATTCACGCTGCTGGAAAAAATAAACCATCAACTAGCCAGCACGTTTCCTGCACAAGAGATAGTGAGTCACTATTCCTTCTCACTATCAGAGATACCGTGCTGGTGGAGAAGCCATCGTTCAGATGAGATTTAGAATTGGAGTCATGTCGGTTTTAGTCATTAAAAGTGCCATGGCACTGCTGCTGCTCTTTGTCAAATGGAGACAGGCTGCCCACATGCTGCCTGCAGTAGAGCAGTTCCAGTGCAGCATGGAATTTGGCACCTATTGCTGGCAGCTCTTGGGTAGCTGCTGTGCCCCTGCTGTCGTGTAGCATTGACGCATGCTGAACACAAGGTGTCTGAGTAGTCTGGAGAGAGAAAAAGTAGCATCTGAAACCTAATTGAATTTGTATGTGTTTGGGTGGACAGCTGGGGTTTTGGGGGTTCTTTTTTTCCTAATAATCCTAGTTTCTTCAGTCATCTGAAACTGAAATTTTTACCTGAAAAAAAGTTTGAGAAGTTAAAAATATCGTGTCCCAAAGTCTAAGGAACTGCAGGCTAAATAAACAGAATCCCACCCATTTAATTACGGCATTTTTAATGGTGCATTTGTCAGCGAATCGAAATATTTTTCCTTTTTTCTTCATGATTTTTTTAATGTTCAAAGTTGGATAATAGCTGCACTCTGTTTCCTTCGTACACCCTCCTTACCTTGCAGATCTTCTTTCTTTTCTCAGCTTCTCTGCTAGGAGACAGCCACAGCCCTTCATACCTTCATCCTGAGCCCTCATGCTGCAACTATATATTGGTTCATCCTGTTGGCCTATAGGGTATTCACAGTGCAAGTACATTAAAATAGCAATAGTAGCAGAAATGTGGCCAGACCTGTTTCATCTTAGCAGATGGAGCCTTGCAAAATAGTCGTAGCTTCAGGAAGAAAGTGCCTAAGTTGCTAAGGAGGGTTTCTCAAATAAATCTTTCTGTTGAAAAGAAGCACTTGTTATGAAATCTACCTTTTGTCTTGTGTGGCCTAATCCACTCACTTTTGTTCCCTGTGATTTATTTAATGTCAGTTCATCAATTGGTTAGTTAGAGGCTTGCTAGCATATCCTTGCAATCTTAGATTGCTCTATACTTGTCCTGTTAATAAAGTGGATGATTTACATCTGTGCTGCCAAAAAGTCATGGAATTGACTTCTATTTCCTTCTTTGGTCTCGAAGGCGTATTTTAAGACATGTTAGGCTTTTAAATCTAAGCAAATACCTTTGGTTGTTTTTTCAGAAATGTTTGGGATTCGAAGTTCTACTGGAAGTACAATTAGTCTTAATCAATACAATTTAGGCATGCCGGTGTTGGGACAGTTTTTCAGATGTTCTCACTTGCACTCTTTTTCACCTAAAACCGTCACAAATCTTAGTGATGGTTTTCTGGAAAAAAAAAAAAAGTAGCTATTGGGAATTAATTGCGCCTTATAGGATTTGAGGAATTTGTCATCATATTCTTTTAGCTTCAGCATGGAAATAACACTTTTCACAAATACGTTCAGTATGAAAACCTGAAAATAATATATATTGCATTTGTTCTCAGCTAGTCCAGAGCTTATTTGCCCTGGATAGCTAGTGGTTAAAGTGTGAGTGTAGTGACGTTTCTCTTGCACATAACTACAGTTCTGAATTTGAATTCTACTTTCTACAAATATTCACTTACCTCCTTCTGCTTTAGTGACTGTTCCTGTAGCAAATTCATTGTACGAGTGTGTGAAAATACTACTGTAGGACATGGGGAACAAGAATAATGCAGACGTAGTTGCAATATAATGCATTTAAAAATATATATGGAATTTCATTCGTATTTTGCAGTATTTGCCCAAATGACTGGGAAAAAACAAAGCCCAAAGCCGTGTCCCTCGCACTTTAAGCAGTTCAGAGTATACAGGTCCCATACGCTTTATGTCCAGTCTTTATGTACAAAGTAAATATTACAAATGTAAACAATATAAACATATATATATGTTTGTTAAGTCCATATTCCTCTCCTTTTAATGGAATTTTGTAGATAGAGGATGTGGATTTTTGGTTTCCTGCACTTAGAAAGTATTCGGTTTACAAGTAACAGTCTCTTGCATTTATATAGACCTTTTTTTCCCTGTATCTGTAAAATTCTTACAATGTAGGTGAAGGTTGCTATGACTATTTTTCAGTTGTGAGAAAGAAAACTGTTTTAGTGCCTCAGTAGAGCTGATGAAGGAACTACACTTATGTGTATATTTTATAGGAAAATTTACCTGCATTGAAAGAAGGCATATATCCCATTTGGAATACTTTAATGTAGTTTATGATGTATCACTTTATGATGTTCTCATTTTACACTGCAAGTCAAATAGCTATGCTATTTCTGGTATCATAACCTCAGACATGAGCAGGGTGGACACAAAGCCAGTTTTTAACGTGTCGGTGTGCCTCCATTAAGTGTCACTCAGGTAACTATTAGATTTCATGAAACCAAGAAAAGAGACAGTGTAAAGAAAAACGTTTATTCAAATTCCCTGAACCTGCACATGCCTGAAATACTCTGCTAACATAGAAAGCATGAACAGTGTAGGTCTCAAGGGAATGATCATAGGGAGTGTTTTCCCTTTGTAGCCTTAAGTTTTTTTATATGTAAGCAGTCACAGATGGTCACTGTTGTGAGTGCCCCGAGGACGAGTCGGCCTCCCCAGGGCTGTCTCTGGTTAATACATCTTATCCCAACCACAACATGTACAGTTGCACTTTGTTGTCCCAACTTCGTTGAGAGAGTGAGGTGCTTTAGACTTCAATGGGGAATCTTGGTGCCATTGAAATAAAGAAGAGTTCAAAGGTGGATTTCTCGGGAGCCAGAATTTCACACTTTGCCGTGGTGCTTTGAATGACATTCGGCTGCATTAGAAAATATGAGTTGCGAAGGTGGAGCTCAAGGATTTTGGACTGAGAGCTGTTGCAAGGTCTACATCTGATTTTAAAGCTGAGTTGAGCCAGATATGAAGAAAGAGTTAACTTAGAGTTGAAACAGTAGGCTATATTGTGGGGAAATCAGTTCACTCTGCCTCTGAAATGAGATATCATTATGTTCAAATCTAAGAGGAAACTGCCGTACCACCTACTATGCCAAAGCCTTTTCTAAACTAGTCCTAATCTCAGCTTCCTGCTTTATCATCATACTGCTATTCCTTCGCCTGTCAGGGACCCGTGAGTCTCTGGGAACTCATTTATAGTACTGCTTCTGTGGCCTCTCCTGAACTCATTTATAGTACTTGCTCCTGTAGCTTCTCTCATATGTCTGTTATTCTTTGTGTGAAGTAGCTCCTCTTTTATTTCAATCATTCCAGAAAATTCAGCCTTTCAGGGGGGATGGAGAGGAGGGAGAGCACCTTTTATTTTACTGTGCTATTTTACCATTCACCTCATTTGTATTTTTCTTCTCAGAAAACCAAAAGGGATGTAAATAACTTTGATCAAGACTTTACACGAGAAGAACCAGTATTAACGCTAGTGGATGAGACAATTATAAAACAAATCAATCAAGAAGAATTTAAAGGGTTCTCTTATTTTGGAGAAGAGCTACTGCCATAGACAACGTTAGGCTGACAGATGAATGATGCTGCAAGAAGTGATTCTGAAGAGATCGCCAAGTTACTGAGACTCAATAGATCAAAAACTACTTCTCTTACCCTGAGCCCGTGTCCCCAATTAAAGTATATATTTATTGTTTTTTTCCTTTAATCCTCTGACCTGAAAGCACTCTTAATTTCTGTCTCACAAAGCAATGCAAAATAATTTTGTATCAGAAATTGTAGATGTAACACACTGCCGTATATTTGCAACTTTTCTTTTATTCCTAAGATCTCCCCAGAGGACAAAATTGCATCTTCTCCATGGAAAAATGAAGCTGTGCTATTAAGAGCAATTTAGCAGATCACGTTCTGTAATTGTTGTATGTATTTAAACTAAGAACGTGAGAACTTTTTCTTCTGCACTCGTGGTTATGCTGAGATCTGTATTTAGATGTGGAACAAGTAAGTAGTATGTTGCCCTTTGGTAAGCACAGAAGTCTGCCTTCGTGGAGGCGTAATCCTCAGTTATGAATTTATTGTGGTGAGGTACAAACTTAAAATAAAGCTGTCCAGAAAAAGAAGTACATCAATTAAGACTTTTGATGAAGTTCCTCGTACAATTTACAGAAAACTCTTAGGAATAAGAAGAGTCACAAAGATAACTCAAATTTTATTTAAAGCAAGAAATAGATACTATATGGATAGTTATTAAAGGGCTAAAGAATAAAAAGCCTATAGTACTTTAGCACAGCTATATATAGGCATTTTACAGTTTTTCAGGCAATTGGGTGTACTATCCATGTTACCAAATTTAATATCCATTTACATGAACCATTAATGTGATGGCAAGCTTGCAAATGTTTACAGTTAATTTTACATTAAAAATTAATTATAAACATTATAAATTTGCCTTTTCCATTGTAGCTAAGTTGATAAATGATTTCTTATTTATATTGATTTGCTCAGCAGTGTGTTACTTTTGCACACTTTTACAAAACCATAATACTACTGTGTTTGTTGTTTTTTATGTTTAAAATCTAAAGAGAAATCTGCTTTTAGAGGACACAAAATAAGACTAAACATGCATTATGTGGGAGTGTGTTAAAAAAACTGAAGATCAAACATTCACAAACTGACATTATTGAAAGTTGTAAATTGAATTTTTTTGTGTATGAATTGAAATGGTAACTCATGTGGACAATATTACTAATGTGAAGTTACCTCCTGTAGATACGCTAACAGTGTTATGTACTTATATTTCCAGGAGTACCCTGTGGTTTGGTTTTTGGTTTCTTTTTTTGTGTACATGTATCGCTGAGGTCATTTTATTATATATTTTACTGGACTGAGTGAGCGGTCATTGGAATCCATTTTAATTGTTGCACATGGATTTCCAACTGCACAAAAATATATATACTTGTGATTGGCAAAGTGGCACTAAAGAAGCTTTTTTGCCTTTTGTACAGGTGAGATTTTGTATATAGTGTTTGCTGCAAGGCCTGTGGAATTCATTGAATATAGAGGTATCAACTGCTGCATGTTCAGGCATACTATTAAAATGTTAGTCTATGAAAGAATAATTATAATAATGTCCATGTGCAATACTCTTGTATGTGTATTGGTTCAAGTTACTGTCAGAGAGATAAGGTTTTTGTTATAAAAGATGTAGACATATATTAAGCTATACTAAATCTCTTGTATAGTTCTCTTCAACTCTATTATGACATGATAGAGCTCGGAAAGAGAAAGGAATGTTACAAATCGTGGTGGACAAAGTGTGAATCATTGGCTTTAAGAGATAATCGCGGTCTCAAGCAGATGAGGTAGTTTGTGTCAGTTTTGCGTCTGGCTGCTCATAGCCTGTTACTGATGACAACATTCAGTTCCATTTTGTTTTGTTTTTAAAACTCAGGTGTAATTATTATATATATTCTTATGATGATTTCAAAATATTAAATATTATATCAATTAATGTGTTGTCTGGCCTACAGGTGTAATAATGGATCAAGCCTTTAGTTTAATTTAATTTATCTTCAGTAACGTTTTGTACTGGGAAAAGACTAGCTTCTGGAGCTGAGTACCAGCACAGAAACATCTTAATGATTGCATCATCTCAATGTTTAAATTTCTTTCTCTTTTAGAAATATATTGTAGAACTGCCCATCAATTTGTGTCTCGCCACTGGCTCTGTTTATTTCTCATCACGGTTAGCTTTTGACATCCAGGCAAGAACTGATCACAATGCTAAAGCATTCTTTTCCATAGGTGAGTAGACTGGCTAGGAAGACAAGTTATCAGATAGTGCACTACTGTTTGTACAACAAGAGGCCTTTACGCAAAACTCTGAGCATTTATTTTGAAGGAATAAAAGTGTCCCATAAAGCTTTTGTAAGCAAGCCATGTAGCCTGTATTCCCGTTTCTAACGTGAAGATAATTAGCAAATGTTTGTATTTCAGGCCTCAGCACCTGCAATGTTTGCTAGGATGCTAAGAGAAAAGTGAAGGAGATGATAAAAACTTTTGCATGGGCAGGTATTTCTTCAATATAAATAGTTAGATCCTCTGCATTGGGTTTACATCAGAAGGTTTGTCTGTTACCTTGAACATTTTTTAAAGATAATTCTTAAAAATGGACATTCTGTTACATTTCTGCCTGTTCTGTAAAATCTTTCCTGTTCCTTCTTTGTAAAATGAGTGCAAAATGCCAAAAAGATTATTAATAATAATAATAATTATAAAGAATCCATTGTTCCTTGTTTTTCCTCCCAAATAGACTTTATTAAAAAATGGAAACACATTTTTCTCCATAGGGTGAAAAATTATTCTCTCCAAAAAAGGCTTAAAAATTACCTCTTTTTAAATTATGTGCAGAATAGTTCTGGCTAAATATAAAATGTATTCAGTTGGGGGGGGTAGGTTTTTTTTTATTGTGAGGATTTATTTGTACAGAATTTTTTCTTATGGATGTAATTTGAATCTCTTGCCATTCATTAGTGTTATTTCATCGTAAACATTATTACTGTGCCAAATGTACTGTATTCAAAAGGATGTGAATGTGTATTGTTTCGGAACCTAATAAATACAATGATGTTAAATCTTATTTTTTTCCCCAAACTTTTCCTGAGTATTTCCTAATGAGGAAGAAAGACAGATGAAGGATGAATCTTTTTCCTGTTACATGTTGTGCAAAATATCATGAGCTTCCCTTTTAGGAGTGGACATTTTGCAAAGGAAGGATTTGCTAACAAGAGCCTCATCTATGAAGCACTAAACACTCCAAGAGACACAGGTAACAGTGCGTGAACACTATTTATCATGGGCAATATAACATTTACCTCAAAAACACCATCCAGGTGAGTTTACAGACTTTTTCTGCTTACCAGCTACATAGTGATCACTGAGTTCTGGCTGATCCCAGCGTTCTGTTTAACTGCATTGTTAAAACACACTTCAGTTGGGCACTTTGTGTGCAAACACGTGAGGCTGCTTTAGTCTTTAACTGGATTGATTAGCAGGATTGTGTGCATAAGTTTAATTAATTAGGGTCATAGAGCTTATTAAATGATCTATTTAACTTAATCTGTCAATGTGACATTGTTTGAAGTATTTCAGTATTTCATGACGTTTCAATTTGCACTTTAAATACTTTCCATTTTCATGGTCTAAAATTCCTAACTTCTGTTTCAGTAGATCAACTATCAACATGCTCTGGCAGTAATTCCAGTTAACAATCTCCAGGTAGTATACCTAGCTCTTAGGCACACTAACTAGCTTGAAAGAAAAAAAAAAAGGCAAATTAATCAAAGAGTTTTTTCTGTCCAAATTGCAGCTTTTGCATAAACCTGCATTTTTTTCCTTCATGCTGAGTCTTCGCAAAGTCACTGAATGTGTTTGGTGCCTATGAGCATATTCCAAATCATGTGTGTTGACAGCATTAGCATAAGCTTTGTCACACAGATTTTACCAGTTAAAAAACTATGTAACATCTTGATTTTCTAGGTATATTTTGCAACCTTTAAAGCATACAAAGGACTTAACGATCGTCTTACAAACGATAAGCATCACTGGTCTCCAAATACATCAATCCATACAATGTTTTCTCATAATGCTGTAACTGATGTCTATTAAAAAGAGTTTTTGTCCTTGCTGATGAACTGCAACATTTTTTTCTCTTTTGAAGAGGAATGAGTCGCAGTCTGATTGACTGTCCGTCCTGTAAATGTGGTACTAAAAGTTAAGGAGGAGAGTCTCGGCATGTATCTCTCTGCTTCTGTGGCCTTCCACACAGGGGATGTTAGACCACTCTACAATCAAAAATGTTTTTAGCCTCCTGGTATTCTGGTCAGGCACATGAGTAAATCAATATGATAAACACCTAAACAAACTGATCAAAATCAGAATAATTATCCAGTAATGACTTGAAGTGTTGAATAGGTTGACATATCCTAACTCGAAGAAGCTACAGAAATTCGATTTGGGTCTTCATCTATATATACTGTTTTGAGTAAAACAATTTTTTAATTAAAAACACATGGGGTGAACACGCCTCATCCCAGGCATGAGGAGAAAATGAGAATGAGTTAGATCAGAGTGGATCTCTTTTAGGAACAAGAAACTTTTCATCTGAGTAACGTAAATAAGGAATCCATATAAGGAAAAGAAGGTGTGAGCAGCCATACTGGATCAAACCAAACAGCTGAGGTCAGGTATCCTTCTCTTGGCAATGGTCAGTAGCTTAAGCAGTAATGTGCACTGATAAGAAATCAAGAAGTCAGCTTTGACTGTAGCTGTGGCAGTATAAAAGTATAACAAATAGAAAATACCCGTGGAAAAATCTGAGAAAAAGAAAGCATGAGATGGTATTCTGCCTGCCGCAGTTTGACTCCATGATGTTATGAAGTAGATGGTTGTGTCTTTATTATATTTAATATCTCTGAATTAACTTTCTTTTGATAAATCAGTTTTTGAACAATGTCAACTTCTGGCATGCAAAACATTCTGTGGGAAAGAGCTACACAACTCAACTAATCATTATGTTAAAAATTATCTCCTTGTGTTTATTCTGACGCAGTCATAATTCCATTTTATGCTGCCTGAGTCTTTCTTTGAAAGAGGATAAATAATCATTTGCTATTCACCTTTTTCATGCCATTCAGAATTTTACAGGTCACTGATGCATCCTTCCTTAGCCAGTTCTTTTTCAGACTCAAAAATCTTCCCCTGTCTGTAAAGAGGCTTCATAAAGACGCATCCCATATTTTTGGTCATCTATGTCAACTTTCTCTGAATCTTTTCTGATTCTTTTCTGGTATCTTTTCTGAAGACGGGGTAGAATTAAGTGTAATATTCAGTATGTGGATGCAATGTGGATTATTACAATGACTATTGTGTTCTGTTTTGTTTTCCGTTACATTTTTACATCTTTTGTTCTTCATCCAAGTTTGTTCTCAATTATCTCACAGGCCTTCCCATATTAGTGTCAGTTGTAAATCTAATATGTATGCTCTGTATTAGATTCTCCAGTCATAATGAAAACACGTTCTGTCCAGGACATAATGAAAATAGGTTAAATAGGAATTTAACCAGTGCAAAATGCTGCCTTGGTGCAGGCTTCCATTTTAGCAGTAGACCTTNAAATAGGAATTTAACCAGTGCAAAATGCTGCCTTGGTGCAGGCTTCCATTTTAGCAGTAAACCTTTGATGGTTACTTTCTTGGTATGGTTTTCCTACTGCTTTTGTACGCCCTATATATAGCTATGTTTAGACTGTCTTTCCCTAGCTTGCTTATTAGAACATTGCGCGCAACAAGTATTTCTCCAAAATCGAGNTATTTCTCCAAAATCGACATACAGGGCATGCTCTACTCGCCTCCTATCAATACAGGCTCTTACTGTCTTCTTGAATATCCCTTCTTTTGACATGTTAGCTACAATGAAGGGGAGGAAGATAAGGGTTTTCTTAGCACATTGGGAAAATATATGTATGTGCCAAAATAGTTTCTACTCCATCTTTCCTTTTACCTCATCATTGCTGTGGAAGCAGGAGATAAGAGCAGCAGCCTGAGGGGGAACACAACCTGCCACTATAAATATTGTGAAATGATTATGCAAGACTGTCCAAAATTTGGAAAAGCATTAAAGAACTTTCACATTTGTACACAGATGTTTAATCCTTGGAAAAAAATCAGTTAGGAAGAAAGTCAGTGACCTGGAGTCTATTGCTGATTTGGGCACTGGATTGAGAACTGAATTGAGCATTGCGTACACCTGTTGTCATCATCCAATACTACCAGTTTGATCTACTGTCTCATGTACTGCAGGAGATAGCACAAAGGTAAGACTAAAGCTGCTAGTGACAGCAAGAGTCAGTGCCAGGCTGATGCTCATCTGCACCAACATATGTTCTCATTTCTCTAAACCTATGTAAGACAAAATGTTACCCAAAGGTGCCATGCATCCAGGGTTGGTGCCGCAAGGGCGAAAATAAAGAGCAGGAGTCCTGCTTTTGGTATACACGAGCTGTTAGGTTAGTTTGGTCACCTTATATAGCTGTACCCTTGACAACCTTTTAGGAATAGGCCAGATATTCCTTCAGTGACAATAAATACATCCCTGTTCAAATATGTCTATCAGATGGTAACAGAGAGAGGGAGAGGCTGGAATATCAACATGAAGAAGTGTGTCTAAATGTCAGAAATGCACTTGTTACTGGTGCTTTTATGTAGAAAAAAAATGAGTCCAGTTGCCCAAGCAACCTCCTGGTTTCATTCACATGTGTGGCATGGAGCTTGAGACTTCGCAATTGTGCAAAGGGAGAGATACTATTATGGCCATTTTACAAATCAGCAAACTGAAACTAGGTGCTACGATGATGATTTGCTTCTTACTGTGTTAGTGTAAAGTCAGCAGAAGTGCTAGTAAAAGAGCATGGGTGAAGCTAGTCAGTGCTCGCTATACTGGTGTTTCTGAGCACAACGTATTTTCAAACCATGCTTCACTAAATACCTGCTGGTGTTCACCCATGAAAGGGCTTCATGGCTGCTTGGAGTCCCCTTCATTCCTCTTTTCAGTTGCTAAACCAAAAGACAGTCAAAAGTTATGTGCAATCAGATACAGTAGTTGATGCATAAGGAAGGTGAGTTTTTTGGTTTTACAATGGGATAACCTTTTTATTGAAACATGGTCACACCCAGGCAAAGTTTGAGAATCTCTGTGTTCTAGAAAAGCTATTTACTCAGAGTCTTTGGTACATCAAAAAAGAACATTTTCTGTTGATTTTTGGTTAATGAGCAGTGAGAAGTAGGCAAAGATATCGGGCACATGGAGGCACATTTTTCTAAATAATGATGTGGTTGATTAAGGTGAGCAGATTGAGGGTCAAAGAGATTATGCAAATCTCACTTAGGTAAATGTTTATGTGCGGGTGGGGATCACTGTCCTGTTTAGAAGCAAACTTAAGACCTTTAAACTTTACTTGTTGGAATAATGCAGAGACGTTTTTTTCTTTGATTAAATGATATGCTAACCCTTTACATGCTAGTGCATTGCAACTGCACTCTTACTATCCTTCTGTTAAGGACAGGAGCTGAACTTCCTAGAATTCTTCTTCCTGAATTCTGCTGTTATGAGGCCTGTTCACAGTTTATGATGCTGCTCTACTGAAGTACAGGCTCGTGTGAAATCCCTGAAGCAGCACCTCCTAGCTGCTGAACTGAGGCCCTGGCTAGTCCCAAGATCAGTCCTCCCAGAGTGCAGGAATCTCGCTGGAAGATGGGTATTCTAGAGCAGATTTTTTCCACGCTTTTCCAATCCCAAATACAAGGCCAACTTTTTAAGCAGCTCTCACCACGAAACTCTGTGTTTGGGCATGCTGAAATACAGTCTGTGACCTGTATTCCCATTTAAAGCATCTCTGGTCATAGAGACAGCCTGCTAAAATCATTGTTGTGTTCACTCTACCAAATAACGGCCATAAAGTGCTCACCCAAAGTCCACATTACAGTGAGTCCCTCGTATTGTTAATTGCATAGTCATCTTGCACTATATATACGAGATTACTGTGACCCTACCTCCCATTGCACATCACCAGTGCTGGCTTGTTAAGGCAGGCAGCTTGACACATATTGACTTCAGTGGGAGAAGAAATGGGAAACTGTGCAGAACACCATTATTCTGACAAGTTGAAGGGATAAAAAAGCAGCATTAAACCATCAGTCTTTAATACCACCAGAGAAATCTCCTTCCTCCAGAAGGAGTCAGCTTACGCGCAACATCCTCTCAACACATCCCTGCTGAAAGCCTGGGTGCTGTCAGCCATTAGCTTTCTGAGAGGCCCACGCCAAGTGGTGAACTGTCAAGATGCTCATCTCGGTCACACTATCCTTTTTCTCATTTGCTTGCTCAGGGATAAAAGTAACACACCACAGGAGCACTTTGCAGTGGATAATAATGCTGCCACCATATATTTGGTTGACACACTGAGAGAGGATCTCCAGCTGCAAGACTTCAAATATGAGAGCTTTACTGATGTTTTTGTTCTTGTTAATATTCCTGCCTGTGTCAGGAGAAGAGTCTGGGTGATGAAGAGGAGTGGAGAGTATTAATTTTCATTTACTGAGCTGTCTAGCAATAATTTGAACCACCCACACAGCTGAACAAGTTGATTTCAGAGCCAGGGAGGTTATCAACACCGACGAAAAAGCAGTTGTCATATAGTTTAGACACTATGCATGGGCAAAAAAACTCCTGGTATATCACTTATAGGCAAATTGAAAGTATTTCTATAACCTCTGACCCTGCTTGTAAACAGCAGATTCCAGGAATTCTTCTGGAAACCATACATTACTAAGGCAAAATTGTACTTAGCAATAAACATGCTTTCCTCAGTGAAAGAATCTGGAAGTGGAAGAATGCAAGACCTTGAGATGCACTGCTGATTGTGGAGAAACCACTGAGGCCACCTCCTGCCTAACAGCTGGGAAAACACCCACCCTTGCGGAGCTCCTGGTGGAAATATGTAAACCAGACATGGCTGTCGTGCATGAGCACCTCGTTAACACGCTATCAGGCATTCGCAGGCGGTGGCTCTGCAGTGCCAGGAGCGAGCGGACACGCGATTTGAGCTTGCTCGGGCATGAAACAGGAAGTTGTTGGAGGAACTCAAAGAACTGAGTAGAAGGACTGGATGGTTATTTTAATGGCAGCAGGAGGACTGAGGAGCAAGTACGTGAGAATGGGAAAGCCAGAAAACAGAGTAGCAGTCCAAAATGAAAAATCCCCTTGGAATGGGAGAGGTTTCCAGTGATCAAAGAGAACGGTGAGAAGACCGCTGAAAGATGATGGAGGGAAGAAATGTGAATCTTGGATAGGAACTAAGCGTAGGAGGGAAGAAGAAGAATTCACAGTGGATGTCTGTACTTCTAAGTTTTTACGCCTGTTGTGGTTTAGGCCGAATTGGGTACTGGGGACATGGGGGACCCCAGATGGGACCGACAGGTGCTCCCCTCTACCCCTCTTCAAAGGGAGAGGCAGAGGAGGGAAAAAGAGACTTATGAGTTTAGAAGGAACTAAACGACTTTAATGAAATATTAATAATAAAATAAAAGGAAAAAATGAAATATATACAAAACTGTATCAAGCTCCCAAGATGACAATCACATCACCGGCTGGCACTGGGGCAGTCCCAGACTGGGCTCAGTGACGGACAGGAACTCGATTTTGGACCTGGATTCAGGATCAGGATCACAGGCAGATGAACAGACAAAGTCCTCCTCAGATGTTGGCCATTGAAGAAAGAGAGGGCTGACCCTTTGATCGCTCAGCTTTTATACTGAGTATGAGGCAGATGGGATGGAATACCCTGTAGGTCAGTTTGGGTCACCTGTCCTGTCCGCTCCTCCCACAGGTGGGACCCCTCTATGCTTTTCCGCTTATGACCCTCCAATGGGGCAAGTAACAAAGTGAGCTGCCCTTGGGTGCTACAGCAATAAGGATCAGCAAGAGCCTCTCTGCATACCATGCCCAGGCATCAGCTATAAACATAGGTCTTATCGCTCTGAGAGCGAACATTGTCTGCATAATATGCTGTTAATTAGAGGAGATAGAGGAGGTTAGAGGAGGCCCAGCTAAGAAGCAAAGTTATTGAACAAAATTGATACTGTTTTATCTCAAACCAGGACATGCCCAAGCTACTTCTAAAATAGCTAGCATGGGTACCGTTACCTCAGCAGTGCCGCCTCATGTTCAAATATTTATCTGGCGCCTGAGGGAGGGGAGTTTACAATCAGCTGAGAACTCAACGTGGCTGCTGATTACATTGCTAGGAGTAAAGAGCAATCCAGTTTAAAGCTAGTCCGGCGTGTTTATACACAATTTGACCTATACTGGAGGCACATCTAGATAAAAACTGAAAGGTTGTCTTGTCCATGGAAAATACACTGCATGGTCTCTTCCATCAGAATTACCACTCAGCCACCATCTCCTTCCCANGCCATCATCTCCTTCCCAAAAGTATGTTCATAAGGCTCTCACATTCAGTTCTTTCAAGGGAAGGGCATAATTTATAACTCCAGTAGCACAATGTTTTTGAAACACTGCAGGAAATCCAAGCTTTACAGCCTATNAAAAGTATGTTCATAAGGCTCTCACATTCAGTTCTTTCAAGGGAGGGGCATAATTTATAACTCCAGTAATACAATGTTTTTGAAACACTGCAGGAAATCCAAGCTTTACAGCCTATGTGTTAAAAATGTAGGGCAGTTAGCGTGCTAGGGTTTTGCCCCCAAAAAGCAGAGGTGGATTGTTCTAATATAAGATAGAATGAACCTCTCTTATTTGTGTTGTATATTGGTGTTGTATATGTCCTCACACAAGGAAAATACGTGTGTTTCTTCGTGATAGAATCAGCAAAAGGTAGGGAGATCATCAGGTGAAGAATTACAGTGCCAATCTATGGCTATTAGCCCACTGCCGTTGTGATGCTGGACCAAACAGACACACTTGAGTTTTTTCAGTGTTATCCTTCCTGTTCATTTAGCAATGCAAAAAAAATTTTTCATACATCAAAGGTAATAAAGCAAAATAATGCAACAACACAAATATGATATCTATTTATTAACTCATTAACTCCCATGTAGAAGATAAAAAAATTTGCTAAAGTAGATATATTCTGTATTCAGAATATATTTTAATTTATCAACATTCAGATTTCTTTCTACTCTAAGTGTGCAGTTTTCCAGAATAGAAAACTAGCATGTTACTGGTAGACCAAGCTGACAAAAGGGGTACTTTGCAAAATCCTTTCCTTTTTTTTTTTTTTTCAGCCCAGAAGGTCTTCGTAGTTGTAGTGTGCTGCAATAGTTAAGCCAGCCTGTCAGCCCCTGGTGGCTGTGGGTCCGGTTGTTTGGAGTAAGAGAACTGAGAACCTGGTCTGTGGGGTGCACAGCATCCTCAGGTCTCAGGAAGAAATACAGTACTCAAATTCACTGGAGTGGAGGCGTGCAAGATGTGAAATTCAGTGCTTCAAACAGCCCTGCAAAAATACTAAGCTATTTGCAGCCCATTCTCCTCAATGATGTGGAAATTTAAAGTTACCTATTAGAAGCACTCTCTCTGACAGTTCCGTGTGTGCCTTGCTTTGGTTTTAGTCCATTTCTGGGTATTTTCCCACTGATATTATTAATTTCTTTTCCCTTCAACCTAATTTTGTCTCTTCCCCCATCTTCCTATTTTTTTTCTCCAGTTCGTGTCAACAGCTGGAGGCTGAGCTGTTGGGTGAGATTTCTTCCTATATTGGACAGTTTTACCCGCTGACCCAGTGCCTGCTGTGACTTTGGCTGAGATAATACAATTCATTCAGTGTCATTCACAGCAGGAGCAGAGAAGAAATTGTTTCATTACAGGGGCACAGAACAATGATGATACTACCAACTATATATAAACACAGAGCAGTAGTTACCCACCAGCCAACTTTTAATGGAGGTGGAAGGCTGGGTGAATTTCCTTGGCTACGGCCATCTGCCAAAACACATCCTGAAAGAACAGACGCCCAACGCTGTGCTTTGAAAGTTCCAAAACTTGTGATCTAACTGTTGAGTTCATATCCCCCAGACTGTAAATCACAGGTCTCCTAGCCTGCAAAATGATACCAGCAGACTGCAAGCTCAGAGCGAGCGAAAAGAGTTGCATCAGACTCCAGAAACAGTGCGGTAATTCATCTCTTTGATTTGGCAACATGTTTTAATAGGTACGAACACTGACTGAAAGAAAACGCAGGCTTTCTGCCTTGGTTTGCTACCTCACACCCCTTTTCTTCCCCACAACCCCTTTTCCTCCTCGCTGCAAAAAGTAAGTATGTTAAAGGAAACAGATTTACCAAAATTACAATCCTGCATGTGAGCCAGCCAGTTTTCACAGTACTGCAGTCAATAGCATGTGCTCTTGGAACACACCACTTTGGATATCAAAGAGAGATTTGATTAGAAGGCTAATGGGTGTTCTGAGCAGCAACATTTGTCCCTCAGTTTGCTTTGAAAGCTCGTTTCCACGTACAATAAAAGTAGCCATACACTTCTGTGCAACTGCTACCCAATACCCACAATGAGTGATTATAAGTGAAAAGAACTACTGATTCACTTAGTCATCTTCTGTCACAGATGCCCAATGACCAAACACTAATCGACTCTTTGAAATCTTTTCCAAAGTAGATTTATGCAAACAGGGGAAAAAAAAATTACTCCAAATACTTGTGGTTTTGTCGGTAGCTGCTGTGACTACTGATCAGTCCTCTGCAGTTCTTTGGAGATGAGAAATGTGTTTTGAGATTCACGGCGGAAAGAGATGAATTGGCCTTGCAAACCTACCCCTAAATTGAGAAATCCGTATTGATACTGCAACTACCAATGAAAAACTACATTGTGGGGATTTTGTTCTCTGACGGTATTGTTATCGTGTAAGTAAAGAACAGACCGGATTCAGTCTCCTGCTAGGGTGATTCCTCACACTTAGCACTTTAAGACCAGAAAGTCTCAAATACAATTGTCCCAGGTCCTAATACACTTGGGCTGTAAATTCTCTAGAACCCTCAGAGAAGCAACCGAGCCTGTTAGAGGAGGGACCATTTCATCCTTTTTTTCCCACAATTCTGGAATAAGGTCAAGACTCTGTTACCTCTCCTTTCCTCTTGAGACTGTGAGATGAGGAAAATACTAATCTCTTACCCCAGCTTGGGAGAGGATGAGAAGAGCCCTGGCACTTGGTCTCCTATTGTTTTTAGATGACTGGTGGCTGTTTTCCTGATGGGTGGTGCATGCTATTCCCTCTGCCAGTTTGCGCTGCTGGTGAGAGCCCAGCAGCTGCTTCCTCTGACCTCTGCACGGTTTGTGTCTTGTTTTTCGGCCTGCCCTGCCTTGCCCCCCTGGAGTGTATGAACCATTCTGTCCTGCCGCGAGGCAGAGGGAGCCTGGGGCAGGCTGAGAACGAGTACACGCTTGCTTCACAGGTGCAGGTCACTAGCAGAGTTGGGCCGGGCCAGTATTCAGAGTATTGGTGATATTCCTGCCCCGGGAAGAGTAAAGGAGGGGTGTGCTTACTAGAAACCCGCGAGCTCGGTTGTTTGAGTAAGTGAGGCTCTTAGCAATGTTATTTGGACTGCAGTACTTGGAGGCGTTTAGCCAGGATTTAATCGTGTCTCTTCTCCAGTGTGCTGCTGGTCATGTCCCTTTTTGGTTTTTTTTCCCCCTTCCTGTGCTTTTCTCTGGCCAATTGAAATTTGAAAGCTATAAAAAGAAGGAATTTTTTTACAAGGATCTAGAAGCGCACAATTTTTCCTCTTATTGTAAGTTTTAATATTGCTGATACCCATCAAATTGTTCCTTGACATGTCAGTGTGAATATATACAACTCTCTTTCCTGCGGATAGCTGAAGTGACAGATGATTTCATTGTTGGGTGTACAATAGGCATAAGTACAATGGAAAAGAAGGGCTGACATCTGCTATGGTGATATGTTTTCAAAAACATGTATTGTCATCTCTTGCTTTTGTGTGTTATGCAATGATAATTAGGAGTGGCAAAGTGAGCATCAGTTTGGCTGCTTTGCAGTGATTCAGAGTTTCTACCCAGCAATCTCTATTAGCGCCTTCCAGTGTCTGACAGTGCAGTAAGTATGTTCAGATACCACGTCTTTCTGTTCTGAAGTCGTGTGCTAACTGTGCAAGGGCAGCAAAGGAACTGCTGTGTATATGAACCAAAATCTAGCAGTCCTTAGCTCCAGATGCCTCCATTCTGTCTGTGAAATCCTGGAACGTCCACCCTGGAATATCTCAGGTTAATTTTCTATGCCCTGTGTTTTACCTCTTCTGGTTTTCTCTCTACCCTGAGCATGAAGTTTCCGTGATGTTTCACACCCAGACCATACCATGGCAGTGAAAACTATAATACTGTAATGACCATTCAATGACTAACCTGTAACTGCAGAATAATCTTTACATCTCTGCTGAATTTGACTCATATTCCCGATCATATTCCTGATCTGAAACCTGCTGCCAGTCCAGATTTGATGAGTAATAAAGTAACACAGCCCACTGGAAGTAGTAACCTGTATTCTCTGCTGAGAGCCATATTTCCAAGTAGCTCAGGATCCCACCGTGTGGGGGATCTACATTTTTAGGTAACATGGTAGTTCTTGCCCTGATGTCCATTTGTAATCTAAAAGGAGGAGTGATCAGCTGGAAGAGAAAAGCAGAGGAAGGCATAGAGGGGCTGTAATTGCAAACGCAGATTCAAAACCAATAGCTGCAGTCATAGCTGTCAGCACACTGCAGCGCTCGATGCGCGTTACACAGAGCTGAGAGAGACATTGAAGGCGGTGCTTACAAAACAAGTGTTGATTCTTCGTGTAAAAGGTAGTCTGGGAAGAAGCGAAAGCGTTGGCAAGGGAATCAGATGTTGGCAGAGCAAAGAGTAGGGCTGATCTTTTAATGGCAGAAAGATCACAACAGGAGAGGGGAGCCAAGTCGTGAAGAGATTTCAGAGAAAAAACAGAAAAGAGGTTGCATTTCCCTTTCCCTCACTGAGGGTTTCATTTCCTCCCCAGACACCCTGTGTACCACATCACCTGAACACATGCTGTGTCCAGCCTATCTCACCACCACCACCCAACACCCTCTACGCTAAGCAAAAGTTGTGTTCCTTGTTTTACATGCAGTGACTTAATGATTTACTCATTCGACCTTTACATATATAAAGCTAGTTTCCCTGTCCAGGGATGGCTGCGCTACTCATAGTACTTTTTACTACTGTGAGCAATTCTCCATGTGGAGGTGACCCACCTCCTGCTGCACTTGGGCTTGGGAGGTTTTTGCCTCCAAACAGGTCTTTAGAGGGACATTGGGAGGGGATGAAACCGTGGTCCTGTCACAGGTGCAGGCTGTTAAGTGGCAGAGTGGATCTGGCAGGGCCATAACGAGCCCCAGCTGTGCCAAAGCCAGCACCGGCTAATGAGAGCTGTGGTGGCCATGGCAGGCTCTGAGCAAGTCCTGTGGTCAGGTCCTCGGTGCAGGGGGAAATTTGGTCTGAAGATGTGCTCTTGTCCCTGTCTTGAGGTGGGTTTACAGGACTGTCTGCGGAAGAAATACAGGTAGGGCAGCATGGTTGGTCTTGGTGGTGGTGTTGGTGTCGCCGGTGTCTGGGATGAGTTTAAGGCCTGGGGGGTGGGAGTATCATTTGCGCTTGTGAATGCTTTGTGCAGAGGCTGGTGATGTTGGTCCTTTATTGAGAAAGATGGATTAATTTTGGAACCTGTCAGGAGAATTCACTGTTCCCCTGTAAAAGTTCTGGTATGTGAGGTGTATGTTTCCTTGCTATGTGTATAGTTTACATGAGTGTTCAGGATTTCCAATGCTTCTGTAGTATAATAAATATGAGGGTTCAGGGTTGTTTGTAACTGAGCTATTTCTCATGGTAGCAGATAGACATTTCGNATGAGGGTTCAGGGTTGTTTGTAACTGAGCTATTTCTCATGGTAGCAGATAGACGTTTCGGTTGGGCTTCTGTTGTGTTAGATCTTGTTCAAGCGCAAACTCCATGCCTGTTCCTGAAGGGGAAAAAAAAAAGGCATTTTTTAGTCATCACTGCTAAATACAAGGTGCCTTGTGCTTTGTGAGCTCTGTGGTAGGATAAAATATGGTAAGAATAAGGCCTGTTACTCTATTGTTATGTTATGAAATGAATTTACTGATATTAATGAAAGAATCTTATGTGATACTAAAAAAACCTGATGTGTGAAGGCCTTACTATACTTAAGCATAAACTGGATACAGCCTTCAGTCTCTCATCTTAGTTGTCGAAGAAACTACCCTCCCATTACGCTTCTACTATGTATTGATATGTAGGGTTATTTTAAACTATTATTTTCATCGGAAAAGTAAAATTAAGAGGTGCTAGTGAAGACAGAATTGCATCTCAAGGTATAGACGTCGTAGTAAAGTCTGAAGATCTGTTCCTTGATCTCTGCTCCTGATTTGTTATATGAGTTGGGTAAATTTCTGTGTGCGTTCTGCATCAGAGGCTGAGCCCTGTAGTCAGCCTGTTTTGTATGATTTCAGTAGTAAAAGGACAAAACCTATGAGATGGGATCCTCTGGCATTAGGATCAGCCTACTCTTGCCTGTTTCTCCCCATGGGGATAATGAGAGAACAGAGGAAGGAGCTGTAGATGAAGTTTTAGGGTGCTTTAGCAGTTCCACAGTGGCAGAGGGCGGCTGGTGGGGTTGGAAGCAGACAAGTGGGATGTGCAGGGCTGTGTTTCGTCTTACCTGTGTGCAAAAACCCCACCTGTTACTAATACTTCCCCGTCTCTTTGAAGGATTGAAATATAATTAATGGATGAAGGTTCAGGCTAGCTTCACTTGTGTTTGATTTATCCTTAGTTTAACTGCAAACATTTCCCTTTTGTAAGAGAAGGTGAAATGTTTGATTGTGCCCCTGTGGTTATCCTAGCAGCAGCTGTAGCACCTCTGGTAGATCTGCCCTGAAGCACCTGGAGTGAAAAAAGACTAAATGACTAAAACTTGGGCTTGATGTTGATAAAAAAGGGCACTTGTGGTGAGGCACTAACTTGCATAACAGGGGCTTTAGTCCTTGTCCAAGAGCCTGTGGAAAGGATAGAAAATTAGTAGGATTGTCTGTGCTAGCTCTTAGAGTGGGACAGACTGCAACTAAGACACATAAATGAAGCAGTTCTTATAATGAACCTGTCTTGGGTTGTTTGTTGTCCACCAGTGCAGTTGCTATTAATGTGGTGCGGTGGACAGTGTCCTGAGCTGCCATCAGCTGGAGAACAGAAGAAAGCTAGCACATTGACTTCAGTCCAGCCTCTTGGCGTGTATATTTTTCTTTTTAGTGCTCAAGTTTCTTCTGGAGGTGTTTTCCCTGTATTGGCACTTGAAAAGAAGTTAATGTCTCTATGTGGGAAACCTTATGTCACAGTGACCCAGGGTGCTTATACTGTATTTTCTGTCACTGCCCAGTGACAGAAAGGCCATCTGAACTACTTTCAAACAAGGCTGAGGCCAGCCCTTCTGCTTCGCTAGGAAGCTGTGCAGGACAGTGGTGGGAGGACTTCTGCAACTGGTATTGCTGGCTTATTCCAGCTGCAAAAGTGTCTGAAACTGGAGCCTGTGAAAGAGGATTTACACTCGTGTGGCTTGACCTCAGAGAGCTTACAGATGCAGGATCTCAGAGACCAAATACTCTCTTACAGTTGTACCATCTCCTCCAAGTTTAACTCCCTACAAAAATGAAACAAGAAAGTGAGAATAGAAAAGACTAAAAGGCAAAGTGACTTAGATTTCTTTTTCTTGGTCTATGCCTGTGTAAAGTTCACCTTCTCACAGTGCTTTATATGTCAATTCTCTATATGTTTTCCTGTGCTCGTGAGCCAGAATTAACTTGAAGAAAGGAACATACAGCTGAGTAGCAGTGTTTACTAAATGTCAAAAACATCTCTGCTGTGTGTCTTTGCTATTGTGGCAGTCTTTGAGATGGAATTTTTTGAAGAATGATGTAATAACCTCTTGTTCCTTGAAGGAACTTTTTTAAATAATTAAAAAAAAAATCATCCCCTCAAACTCTTTATTAACGTAAGATTTAAAACACTCCAGTCCCCTACGGTAAGGTTTCTCAAATTTCTTAGGGGAGAAAAATCTGCAGGCAATATTATTTCAAATGCAAGCTAAGTGCTAGATTACATTTTGAATATTGCCTACATTTTCTCAGCCTTGTGGGTTTTGCTTGCATGAGTAAAAAGCCTCGTGAGTTGTCTTTTTCTCCTAGCTGTTTGGACAATCCACTGAAGTCTTTCAACCCATAGATTGAGAAATACCTCCTTGCTTCATTTTTTTATTCAATCCTTTGCTTTCCATTGTCTTTCCATGTTCTTTCTCCTTTAGGCAACCTAGTTTGTCTCTTGGTTGTTTTCTTCCCCACTTTCCAAAACTCAAAAGTATTAAAACTGCAAACCACTCTCTCAGTGATTCTTGTGCCATGTAGTGGTGGACTTTTTTTTTCTTTTTTTTT
>RSEF01000003.1:29232286-29258996 GCA_003993805.1 Himantopus leucocephalus | reverse complement strand
TTTGGTTATCTTTATCTGACTAGATGAAGGCAAAAGTGCTTTCTACAGTCACAAAAATGTCATTGCCCCCTTAGAAACGTAGCCCTACTGCATAAGAGAGTGATTTCTCTTAATACCTTGACTTGTCCCAAAACTAGCAGTTAAGAGGAAGACAAGGAAAACTAAAATCGTTCATATGTTGTGTACTCAGTAACACTTGTATGCCGTGCCACTGCATGCTCTAAAGTCCACCCTCGGTAATTTTTATGTGCAATCCAAATACCTGTGCCGGGTGTTTTTGGTGGCTGAAACTGAGCACAGAGGGAGCTCAGCTCAGAATGGCCAAACACTTGCTAAACATGGTCTCCTTAGAGAATCAATTGCTAAGAAATGGTGTGTTGGGGTGTATCCGTAATCCTACCAATAACAAGGTATGGTCAGCTAAAGCTAGACCTGCAAAGAAATTTGGTCATCCATTGGGGATCTGTAAGATGAGATCCCTCTTTTATGATATGGTTTATGATGGAAGAATTGGAAGCGATTCTGATCCATTTTTCAGCAGTCTGGAGGAAGGAGTGCTCTCAGATAAAGCGGTGGAAACCAGTTTTTTCACGTCCCTACGTTGCAGGGGCCAAATGGGTATCTTCTGCCACTGAGGAGGAAGCACTGAGTGTCTCCTGANACGTCCCTACGTTGCAGGGGCCAAATGGGTATCTTCTGCCACTGAGGAGGAAGCACTGAGTGTCTCCTGACAGGTGTTGCCCGTTGTGACTGCAGAGATAAGAGGGAGCAGGATTCTCTAGTTAAATCTCTTGAACTGGGAAGTTGTAGGGTCCATGCCCTTACTCAATGTCCCTGCACTTCTTTTGTTTGTTTGTTTGTTTGCGTTAGTGTAGCAAGCAAGATGCAAAACTAGGACTCTTGCTCGAGTGCCGTAAACACTATATGACAGATGAGGCTGTATTTTGACCCTTGCATTCCTGACTGTATGATGCCACAATTTCTAAAGGAGGGATCAGCCCCGTGATTGTGCTCTCTGGGGAAGAAGCCTAACTGTTAGGCTGTTGTACAGAAGCTGGATGGTGCTACTTAGTACCCTAACTTTCGTCTCTGAGACCAACCAGACGCATTTTTATTTTACCCTGTTGATGTGTGTTAAGTGCATTCAGGACCTGCCTACCTGTTTGGACACAGGAGGCCTAGCTATCACTTGCTAGTTTGTGGATTACACTGTGATTTCGGCTGGAGTTAGCTGGAATTAGGTCGGACTGGGCATCTGGGTGGATGCAAAAGCAGAACCAGGGAAGTTTGGGCCAGACAAGAAGATGCCTGGCCTCTTCTGGCCTAAGGCTGCTGCAGAACAGTATCCCTTTGATGCTTAAGGAGGGGGGTGGGAGGGAAAAACCTGCATTCTAAGTCTTCCTCTCTTTTTGCACTTGATTATCACTAACAGACCCAGAACATCTATTCCAGGTAAAGTATACTTCACATTTAAGGAACAAAATTTATTTTCCTATGGCGCTCCGATTATCTCAGATGATTCACAGGGACTGTGAACAACACGGAGCTTGATCTGTGCTTTGCTAAGCTTATAGCACACATGAATGTGTTCCCCCAAATGAGGAAAGCCCTTTTCCTTTGATGGTAAAAATACAAATACCCTGGACTTGAGACATTTATGAGTGGGGAATAATTTGTCTCCTAATGACAGGTGAGTGCCCAACTTCCACTGAAGCCAATTTGAAGTGCCTCCTAGAAATGGTGTTCTACTGATTTCTGTGAAATATTTGGAAAGAGAGAGGATTTTTGACAAGAGGTCTGGGATCATAAGTGTCATCTGAAGTAATTCCCAGAACTTTTTAAAGGGACTCAACGTGCTGCATGGATGTGCACGTCCCTCACCAGGATTCCATCCAACCTCTGCATTGAGTGGTGTTGTAATTGCAATATGTAAAAAGGTTGAATTAATTGCTTTGATAGCTAAAGAGTAGATGGAGCATTTAAATGGGTCAGACGCACAGTGCTTACTCAAAGCTGTTCTTATTCACTGTTGACTTAGCAACATAAATTTACGTGACTTTACAAACTTGCAATTTTGTACAATTAAAAAAAAAAAAACCCAAACAACCCAAACCAGATCCCTTGCCAGTTGGGTATGGATCTGTGTTAGTAAATGACGGAAAGTAAATAGCAAATCACATAATGTTGTGTTTGTGGTTTTGTCTCTGTTGATCTCTGCAGCCAACTACCTTTGAATCGGGAGATAAGGGTACATGTAGTTCATGGATGTTTACAGTAAATAATGTGACATTTTGGAATGTGACACTGCAGGCAGTGCATCATTTCAACATAGTCTTCTCCAGTATTTGCTCCAGAGTACTTTTAGGATGCAGCAGCCTGCTGGGCCTCCAGGAGATAGAAGACATAAGTTCCTATTTAAGTTCTAAATTACACAGAAGAGGAAGGGTTAAACCCAAGTCCTGTGTATCCAAACAAAGCACTCCTTTAACACTAGTTAATTTGGAGGCTGAATATGTCATTTATATCTTTTTTTTTATCAAAAGGCAATCTGTTCAGACATCTAACTCCAAAGGGGAGAGTTTCCAGGGAATCGGGCACTACTTTCTGGGATTTTTCCCTTTTTTAATTATTTCTATGAAGAAGGGGGCATGTATCTAGAAAATGGCTCTTAGCTGCAGCTCTGGGATGTGTGAAGAAGTAACAGGCTGGGTGAGAATATCCAAACTGATCCCTGCTTACACCTGTAGTTCTAATTTTCCTTAGCCCTTTCAGAGTTGCGTGTATTACTGAGTGATGTTGCCTGTAGGCGCTGGAGTCTTCTTAATCGTGATGGGGATGGATAAGAGCAGCCTAACAGTGCAGGGCTTTGATTTCCTAAGCTTGATAAACTTTGTTTGAAAGAACCGTGGGTCCAAAAATACTGTCTTTGTCCATTACCATTTACCTCATGCAGTTATTTCCAGCTGCATTAATCATTCAAAAGACTGTGGTGTTCAAATTTGGTGAGTGCTGATTACCCGCCTTTACCCAAAAAGAGAGGAAAAAGGGAAAACAAATAGGCTTTTGTGCGTTCCCACACGAAGGTTTCAAATTGGGAAAGAAGGCAGGCTGCTTACAGGTGAAGGAAGCAGAGTATTCCCAGTAGTGAGATAGCTGACGTGAAACCTTTGCTCTCATTCCTGGGGCTTTTGACACACGATAACTTTCTTCTGCCTGTCCCTCCCTCCCTCCCTCCCTCATACTAAGTGGAGCGCTACGGGGCTGCCCTTGGCTGTCTGCCTTCCTCTCCGCCTCTTTCTAGCAAAAATTACCATCCTGTTTCCCCCACACACCCCCAAGAAAACCATTTTTAAACCATACCGAGCTGATGTTAAAGCTATCAACTTAAGTGCTTGCTACAGAAACTTCAGCAACATTTTAGCCAGTGTGAGTGCTTCAGTCTTAGTTTTTCCTGAGTTATTACCAGCCCTTGGATAAGGATGCCCTCTTAGACCTTCAATTCAATTTGTGTGGTTTAAATAACAATTTTCTGGATGGAGGCTGGAAGAATGCATTAAGATAGTCTAATCTGAGCCCCCTGCAAAGAATGCATGTGTGATCTTGGCCAGCGATGCCTGCAGGTAACCCTAGCCTATCTCTCAGAAATATACGCTCTTCAGCCTTGATCTGAAGATTGTTACTACTGCTGGCTCCTTCGTTGCAGCCTTGGGTAATTTGAATTTCTAGAAGTTGTTTTGCCTTTGTCTAAGAGATGGAGCCCTCTAGTTACAGCTACTCTCTTTGTGTAAGTACCTGTAGATTGTGATCAAGTTAACTTTTGACCTTCTCTTTGATAAGTTAAATCCCCAAATCATCCTCACTCTGAGGCCTTGTGTCAATTTTGTGTCATTCTTCTAGACAATTTTTTTTTGGAGGGGGGTGGGAACGGCAAAGGGTCAAATTCTTGGTAAAAAGGAGCTCCCACGTGCTAACTTGCATTTCTGACGTGGAAGTACCGTGTCGTTTTCAGTATTCATGTGTATATGTTCATTTATTGAGGTAGTTAAACATTAATATTCCCATTTCACAAACTGAGAAACTGGAGCTGAGCAGTCAAATAACTTATTTGGGGTCATGCTGTGATCCAGTGATACCTGCTCCTGTGCCCTGCCTGCTGGACATCCACTGCAGTGCTGCTGCTCCCATCTGAGCCTGAACGCTTCCTCCACGATGACTTTGAGATGCTAATTTTTACTGTGACATGTATGCATGTGCATTCCCTCACTGGATGGGGGGGGGGAAAAGCATCAAAAAATGTTAGAGCGCTGTTAAAGTTAGGAAGTCTAACATTGCAAAGAAAAAAAAATCACTTTTAAGACTGTTTAAAATTTGTCACCTTCTTCATACATTATGGAAGTGTCTCATTATGTCAATGCTTATGTTTTTATTTTCTCTTTCTACAAATACTCCTTGCCTCGCGAAGTATAGAGAACAGCAGCAAAGGTATAAGTAGCCAAAAATAGAGATGTGATCAAAAATGTTAAAGCAAATTCAGCTTGTAATTGAAAAGTGAATGTTACGTTCTCCTTCCAAAGTGATTCTGAGAAGTGCCTTTGCTTTTGAAGTATTCTTTGTAACTAACATCTGGGTTGGCCTTCTGTCATCAAGCTGAAGAAAACCAGATGATCTGATATGAGCAAACTTATGTTTTGTGTTGCTTTTAACGAACCTATCTAAATAACTCGCATTAGTTACAGGTACTATTGATACACCAGCATGTATATTATTGAGACACCAAATCTTGAAGCAACATGTAACTTAGAGAAGCTTGCAAATCCAGTTGGCAGTGTCTAGAAGGAATTATGAATATTCTTACCGGGTTGTGACCTTGCAAATTCCTTCATAGGGCATGTTCTTTGTTAATATCTCTGAGGCTGAGACTGTTGCATTTCAATACATTTAAATTCCTTTCCTTTGTTTGCCCCTGGAATGTGTGTTCTTAGTCACCTAGCTATTGTAGGCTTGGATGCTTTTTTTTGTCTCTAACCTGTCCTAGAACATTACTGTCTCCATGGCAGAAGAGGATAGGTATGGCTGATAATAGTATCTATTTAACACTTTCCTCAAATAATGTCTCCTGAATAGAAGGAACAGGCAGGCAAGAGCCTGTTCTCAGGTCGCTTTGTAAACTTCTGTGGCAGTATTTCAGACCCTTGTTACAGTTGCTACGAGGCAGGAGGGAAGACTAATATTTTCTTAGTTCAAAGGGCTCCAAAATGGATAATCCAGTTTATCAGAAATTCGGTTTATTCCCTGACGAAGCAGGTTGTTTTCTGGCAGAAGCAAACATGGTTTATAAAGGCCAGCTTGTCTAATCAAGAAGCACAAGGATAGCCAGGACAGACTTTAAAAGGACCCAGTTTATCCTCCCAGTGGAAGTAATTTATTTTTTTTTTTTTTGAAGTAGTGTTTCACCATTAATTTTTAGAGAGAGGTAAACCAAAAGATAGCTCAGAATCCCACTTGGTATGTCTTTACATCTTTTGGGTGCTAGGAAAACATAATTCACAGATCTCTGCTGTAACACCTACAATCAGTCCATTAAATCAGATGTTTGATTCAAGCCACCTGAAAAATCCCAAGCAATGGGAGGGAGGGGGGGACCGCTATGTCCTTTCCTTATTAACAATTTACAAAGTGCAGGAAGAATAATCTCATCAGATCACAGTAAATAGTTCAATATGTTCTCATAGTTATCTCCTATCTTGTCACTACTAGGACCAGAGTCACTAGGATTTGAGTAAAGTTGGGTTTATTATTAACCAAAGCTTATGTAAGATGTTATTGCATCTGATTCTATTTTTGCAGTCACTTGGACTCTGTTGATCTTTCAGACACAAAATGCTGCCTGTGTAAAAGTGCTCATACAAAGCAGTTGTAATTCCCACTGGCTGGGCAACAAATTGGAGACTCGCAAGGAGGGTGGCGTGGCCCGCCTGTGCTTTCCGTAGAAGAAAACGTGATGCCTTTGCTTTCCTGAGACATCTTGAGGCAGGGCTGGAGGGGTCGGGTGAGGCGTAAGGGAGGACGCTAGCATGTACGCAATGCCACAGACTGGAGCTGGAGGATGGTGTAAGCCCTGCCGGCAGGGTGCCGCTGCCACGGCTGGCAGCGAGACCCTTCGAGGTGGGTGCCGCCAAGTGCTGCGGCGCCTGAGCTCAAGAGAACCAGAGGCTGTGCAGGCTCCTCATCCCGTGCACATGGGGTCCTGGGATGGGGCTCCTCACGGGCCAGCTGCAGAGCACCTCAAAAAAATTGCACATGCAGTGGAAACAGGGCCGGGTGTGTGGGCTTTCCAGGCAGCTTGCTGGCCTGTCACAGGAGGCTACCTCGCTGCGTGGCAGCACAAGCGCTTCCCGGTCGGGTTCCCCAGCTCTGAACCTTTTCAAGGGATTACAGGAATTCTCCAGAACAGTACCAGCCTGTGGGATCCTGGGGGTGCTGCCCTCCATCACATGCTGAAGTACACCCTTGTGCAACGTGTGGTCAGTGTGGGATCGATCGATTACTACTCTATGCAGTACCACCACTGCTCTGATGGTTTATGTTTTTCTCTCTTTCTGTTTTTTTTTGTCTTGGTGGGGGTTTTTTTTGTTTGTTTGGTTTTTTTCCTGAGAGGCCTAAGTGGAAACAGGAGAGGACACCCAGGGCTGAGGGAGCCAAAATCCTAGGATGGACATGAATCAGACTTTTCTCAGGAACAGCCATAGCCCTGCTGTGAACGATGGAATGTGGAGAATAACTTCTGGCTCTTTGCCTTGCCCACCCCCATACTGGGTGATGGCACTGAACTCCACCTGCTCCAGGCAGGCACATGGTGGCCCCGCAGTCCCGCTCCCCCGTGCCACCCAGCCTTCCCCACCTCCCCAAATGTGCCAGTGCAGTGGGCAGGTCAGTCAGATCTGGCACGAGAGGTTGAGGAGCTGTGTAAAAAGCTGTCATAGTGCCTTGGGGGGATGGGGGACAGTACCCCCCATGTATGTGTCCACCGCAGCAAGGGATNCACGAGAGGTTGAGGAGCTGTGTAAAAAGCTGTCATAGTGCCTTGGGGGGATGGGGGACAGTACCCCCCATGTATGTGTCCACTGCAGCAAGGGATCAGGATATGGAGATTTAAGAAAACAGCCAAAGTCTCCCTGCTGCTGCGCATCAAATGCATGCCATGCTTAAATGTGCGTGTGCAGCCTGTCAGAGGAGGGAGGACTTTTTTTTTTTAATGTTTTAGGTTTGCCTGCATCATAAATACATACATAAATAAATATGTGGGATTTCCTTAAACCTTTCAATCTCTGCTACGTCTCATCCCGCATCAGGGGAGGGAGGGGAACCAGAGAGGCACAAACCGGGACCTGCGGCTCCTGTGTGGAACCGCACGTCAATTTGTGGCACGGGATCCCACTATCTCTGATCCGCTTGCCCCGCAGGCAGCCGGCATGCCTCACCGATGCCTGACGGCGTAAGCACAGCCCTGGCGAGGCATCCTTGGCCATGGGGCAGCAGTTGGAGCTCCTCGTCTGGCGCCCCGAGGGCAGCGCATGCTGGGGTTCTCCAGCTGTCCACCTAAGGGTGAGATAGTGTCCTTAGAAACCTGGATGTTTTGCTGACTGAGGGCCCAATCTCACATTCAAATCTGCCTTGTGCCTCTCTCTCCTCAGGGCTGAAAACCTTCTGGGGCGTGAGAGCACCTCAAAGCTCCTGTGAAGTCTGAAGTACGTGTGGCTGTTTTTGAGACGAAAATTGCCAGAGCATGTAACAGCCGTCTCTGGCATGAAACTGCAGCGAGAAATGCAACTTATCTGTGCCAGTGACACAAAAGTATGTGGTAGCTCCCCCGGGTTTTGTCTAAGCCACTTCTGGGGTTTCTTTTATGGTTCCTTAGGAGTACAGGTTGTATCTCAGGGTGTGCTGGAGAGCCCCAGAGCTTGGAGCTGCAGCGGTGGACCATCATTACTTCTGCGTGACGCCTGCTAGATCAGGGCGTGAGCACCTCTGGAGAAAGGCTGACGTCTTGAGGAGCAGAAAATAGGGCTATTGCGTGAGACTTGGTGTCTTTGACTTATCTGAGTCACAGGCGTAAACAGCTGAAGGAAATAGGCTGGTTGATGTATGTGCTGTTGCTAAATAGTGTTCAAAATGTGAAATCTGTCTGCTTTTCCCAGGGAAGGGGGTGGGGGTGAAGGAATCTGCTTTTCGTCTTTCTTCTCTATCCTGCTATAAGTAAAAAAACAAACAACCCCCCCCCAAATTAAAATAACCTTCCAGGACCTTAATTATCTTTTGATACGCCTTTGCCAAGCTGGATAGAAATCAGTCAAGTTGAGGTGTGTATGGGGGGAGTGGACTGAGAATTTAATTGCGTTTTAGGGTTGTAGGATGACAATTCAGGTTGGAAGGGGCTTTGGTGGAGGATCATCCACTCCAACCTACTAATGGAAGCAGGGTCAGCTATTTTAGCTTATCAAACTAGGCTATTAAAAAAAAAAATCAAAGCAAAAACCCCCCTGTTGGTCTTCAGTCATTACTGTAGGACTTGGAGTCAGAATGTAGCTGTATATATATGTGTGTGTGTTTTGTGCAAGCTGTGATTTCCACAGAGCAACGGGCCTGTTCCTTGGCTTTGGTTACCAGTTCTGCTTGTACCTCTTTGGAGCAGAGAGGGATGGGTTGGATCTGAAGAGGGACGCGAATGATCTCGAGCCTCTGGCCCGGCTCTCGCTCTTAGCCAGCCGGTGAAGCCACGGTGGGATCACGCGGGCTGGAGTTTTGAGGGGTAACAGAATGCACTTTCCTGAAACACCAGTTGCAATGGGCAAACCCCTCAAGAGCATCTCCTGGCAGAGCAGCACCATCCATAGGGAAAGAGAGTTGCTGCAAAAAGCCAAGCCCTGGCCCTTCAGTACCAAGTAAAATCTCAGTAAAGATGATAGGGATTTTCTGGAATAAATACAAAGAGGACAATAGAGAAAAGATTGAGGGGGAAAAAAAAAAATTATTTTTTTTTTTAAAATGCATGGAAACCAAGGTGGCTTTCTACTAAAATCCGTCTTGCTTTTTCTTTAAAAGAAAGCCAGCCTTCTAACATTTTCCTATGGCGCAGTGGATCCAAACACAACAGCGACAAGCTGGTTCATGGGAACCGGAAACTGAGACAGGCTGGAAAACAACATCCTCGGGCGGGGGGGAGGAAAAAAAAAAAGAAGAATGCTGCTTTCAGGGCTGTTTCATTTTTATTTTTATTGCTGTCGGAAACAAGTGACCTACTGCAGCCAAGTAGGCCTGGGGCTAAAATAAAAGGACCTTCAGAAGGCAACCAAAATACACAGACCGAATGCTGTACTCAACATAAGTGTAATTGCTACTGTGCAGTCCGTTTCCCCTACCAATGTCTAGCATTTTAATTTCTGAGGGAAAAACAAATGTAACTGGAAAGTTTCTGTCCCTCAGTTATTGTTCCCAAAGGAGAGAAAATTTGAGCTAAAATGGAAAATAGACAAGAACACGAAGTTTGTGTGCAGATAAAGTGGGGGGGGGAGGGGGAACTGGAAGAAGATTTGATGTAAAATGGTTCTCACCAATGTGAATGGAAGGATATAATATGTAGAAAATAAATGTTACTATATTTGTGTATCTTTGTGCCACAAAGTTGACAGATGCCAAGCTTTAGACTAGACCACAATTAGGGCTTATTTTAAGCTGGAATAAGATGAAGGAAAGATTGCCTGTTTTCAGTAAGACGTAGGTCTAAGAATTGGAAAATACTTACTAGATTGCTGTAGTCTGTTCCTGCCAATACGCAACTCCCCTGTGAGATACCAATCCAGTAATGTGCCCATGTACACTAATGTAACTAAAAGCAAAAACAAGTAAAAGTAGACATTTGCATCAGTCAGTATTACAGACAATGGGATAACAAAAAGCAGAATTACAGGCTCTCTTCCCCCCCTGCATTTGTCTGCTCTTTCTGTGAACCTAAAAAGACTCAGATTTGACCATGCGATATGCTCTGATGGCGGCTGTATTCCAACATACTTAAAACAGCCCATATGAAATAAATTTGCAATTGAACTAATGCATGCAAAACTCGGTTTTCCCTTATCAGTTGTAACAAACTCTTTTTTTTTTTTTTTTTTTTTTTTTCTGTGAGGAAGAGCTTTCTGTATAAAACAGTGGGTCAAAGTTTTAGTGAAGTGTTTAGATGTTTGAAATAAACAGGGTGTTGCTAATTCAAAAACTTAGAAAGGGAGATGCTTTAGACCCTGAATTTGGAGAACACAAGTCTGTCTTCAGGTCCAAAGAATCTTATTTTCTGTTATCTCAGTTTGTTAAGCTCCTCCAGGCTCTGTATAATTCCAGTAAATAACCCCCCTCAAATTTGGTTGTTAGTACCTGCTAATCTGGATTGATAGGCAGCTGCTTTCCTCAGCTACTTATTTCACAGCAGAATCACTTTTCTATGGGGTGCACTTTTCCCTACAGTCTTACGTTCTGGTAGGGACTTTTTTTAAATTAAAAAAATATATTTTTAATAAAAAAAAATTTTATCCCACGAGACTCATTTGCTTTGTATTTCTGTAAGAACCTTCAGGTTTTGGACTTCAGATGAAGGCTCTCAAGAATTCCCAGGTTTGTCTTCCTCTGCTGCTGGAGACTGCTCAGCCAGACTAGATATATTTAGCTCTTGTGAAGAAGCCTTAGACAGTTCATCCAACCGCGTAATTGTTTTGAAGCTCTTTTCCAAAATCTGTCAGTTTTTTACATCTTTCTGAAGTTCTGAGGAAAATCCTGCTGGATTGTCACTGGCCTTGCAAAGAAAAACATTTTGCCCTTTTCTGATTCAAGCTTTCTAAAGACTAAACTTGTTGGTGGTGGGTGGTGTTGGCTGCTCTCACTCCAAGGGCCAAATTGCTTCTCGCTGGAATTTAATTTACATGATGCAGCTTTGCAGTGGAGATGAAACAGGCCCAGCCCTGAATTTCATGCTTCCATGTTACTGTGTTTTAACTAATATTTGTCAGATTATTTTCCTTTCAGACCCTGTGTATAGCTGATGTTTTCTCAGCTTTTATTCCATTTAACTTTGTCCTTATTCCCAACACTTTTTTTGGCTCTCTTTTGTTCGTCGTGTAACCTGTGGATGGTGATTAAGATACTATTCAAGCCTGCTTTCAATATAACTTAAAAAATATCAAGGGAAATCTAGTCTGTCTTAACTTCATCCCGCTCTTAGAAGCGCATCACGATGTTGCCAAAGAGAGCATTTGACCAAAAAAAAAATCAGAAAAGCTGAAGCAGGCGGGGCCCTGACACAGTACTTCTCGTTCATGTAGTATGTAACTTAACTAAACCCATTGGGTTTGTTAAAGACAGATCCTTAGACAGTACTTCTTGGCCCAAGTGTCCATTAAAGATCTGATCTTCATTGATTTACACTGGCTCAAAGTTTGTAATGTTTATACATATTCTTATAGGAGTCCTGTTATTTTGTTTCTTTCTTCTGCTCAAACTGAACTCGATGAAGCCTTATTGTTTCTGTTAAGCTGGAATAATTATACAGCTATTGACAAACTGCTCTGTGATCTCCACTTTTGGCAATCTAGTTGAATACCTCCCTAATCTCAGGTATGTGACACCAGTCTTTAAAGCGAAGTATGTGATCGCTGCAGTGTTAAAGGGGGGCTAAAGTGAATTTAGCTGTTAAATAGCACACAGTAAATGGCTAAAAGTGAACTTGTTTACTGTGGTTTCAGTAAACTTTTACACTTAACTTGCTGTGATAGAGTACCTTAAGTTTGTCACCTGCTCAGCTCTCGGTTCAGTCATTCAGCTACTTTTATTCTGTGTAGGAGCACACATACAGATTTTTGCTTTTTACAAGAATCTGTTTTATAAAGAGACTGTCCGAGGTGGAAAATGCTTTAGGACCAGGAGAGAATGCAGTACAGAGCAATGAAGACGCCCAATGGACTTGTAGGTGATGGTGGAAGGCACTGTGTCAGCTGGCATAGTGCACTGAGGTACCAGTAACCATGCAGCAAGATTTCTCAAGCCTTTTTATAGTCTTAGAGACAGCCCATCTATACCAGCTATTAGCCAATGATTACCTTAGGAAACTCCCAAAACGTTTATTGTAATACAGAAAGATGCAGATTGCCTGTGGTAAGATCACTTTTTTTTTTTTTTACCCTGCTTTGAATTTCAAAAGCTTATTGTTGACCTTCTACCTCTTCAGTCCCAGGGTTTATGTACAAGAAAATACCTTTTCTACACAAGTAGGTCTGACAGGATAGTCCTGTACCCCTTGCCGTGGCTGTTTCTCTTGCACTGTTCCTGTGGCTTTAAGTGTGCTTGAATAGATGTTGCATCTCTGGAGGTGCCTGGCAAGGCAAAGGACATCTCCTGCTCCTCTACCCATTTTGGGAGAGGAACCAGAGTGTGGAGCTGGTGGCCTGGTGTGCCAGCAATTCCAGACAACTGGTGGAAAAGCAGCTAGCCAGTATGGGACTGGATTGTAGTTGATTTTAGATTGAGATTGGGGATGGTATAGTTTTCCCCCCAGAGACAAAGGAATTCAGTGTGGTGCCCACAGCTACTCCCATGCCCTAACAGTGATCGCGTTGCTAGAGAGTCTCTGCAGTTTATTTCTCCAGTGGTTTTATGAGCTAACCACACCCGCTGCTGGTTTCTACAGTACCAATTTACAAGATTGGCTGGTTTGGATGAGGAAACCCACATTTCCTGAGGTATCCCAGGGAGCTCAAAAGCCAAGATCTTAAGAAAATTAACAGAAGTGGTGATTTTTTTTTTTTCCAGCATTCCACTTTAGAGAAGGCTGTTTGTGTTTCTCCTCCTGTGGAGGGGGCAGATGCATACTTTCAAACATCAGGAACGTCTGGTATTGCTCTTGTCACACAGCTGGAATCACTAGCCAGTTGTTTGGGTTTAGTCTTGATCCTGAAATAACTTTCTGCCCGAGGAGTACTCAAGCCAGAGTCCTTGAGTGCCCTTACTCAGGTAGGCGAAAGGATGGGTGGAATAAGCAGATACACCAGTTTCTCACCACAAAGGGGAAGAGGTCTGTCTCGCTCCTTTGCACCACCTGCGTGCTGCTTGGGCTCGTTCAAATGATTCAGTCTTAGTAACAGCACAAAATTATGTACTACTTTGGTTTGGTTTGGGTTTTTTTTATGGGCTAGTTTCGTCCTGAATTAATGAGCTAAAGCGGCTGATAAGAATAGTCTAATTGAGCATCAGGCCCAGCACAAAGACAGGAATGGATGTGGGAAGCCAAATGGTGGAAATACTTTTTTTCACCTGTGATGAACTGTTAGATCAGCTCATTTGGTCTCCTGGAGCTGCAGTATTTTTCCTGCAGCAAGGCCTTAATGCTTTGGGCAACTCTTGTAAGTAGGGTGAGAGGCCAGAAGGAAGGGCTTCTGGTCCACACCAGCTTGAGCCCCTCTGGGCCTCCAGTCACCAGCTGGAGCTTTCCTGTGCCGGCTGTGCAGCTCTCCTGAAGTGCTAAAAGTGTTATAAAAAGTCTTCCTGGGGAGATACAGGAGGGTGGAGGCTTTTTAAAATGTTGTTTAAGTTCTTAGGCATTCAGTTTCTTTTTCCAAAATTACCAATAACTGTCATGAGAGAATCAGTTTACCAGATCAATTTTATAAAAGTGCATTTAAAAAAAAAAAAAAAGGCAGCTTGTAAGGAGTTGCTGGCAATATTCTAAAAAAGTCATTGCTAATATTAGGGGATAACTGGGGGAGGGGGAACCTACCCAAAAAAACCCCACTTTGTACTGTAATAATCACTTTTAAAAGCTGTGTACTCAAGGAACTCACAATACAACCTACATTCCCAATTCTGTCCTTTGAAATATTAAAGTAACATTATTGCAAATGAGTTCTACACAAGATCCAGTCTAGGGTAGTGCAAGGCTGAGTCTATACATCTGGAAATTGTACAGTCAACCCATGCAAAGCAGCATATCCATTTGATTTTATGGCACATATTTAGCAAATGCTGAAGCATGTGAGTCTGCTGCGTAATGACTGCATCCCACTTAGCTGAGCTCCCTGGGACTTCTCTTCATGTCTTTAGGAATTGCTTTGGGCATCTTACGGGGGGAAAAAAAAAATATGGAAAGATATGATCCATCCATCCAGGCCACAGCCTGACATTGGTGATGCGCTAATGAAGGGTAGAGAGGGAAAGATATAGGAAAGGATACGGGTCAGCATTAAATGATGGTGTGATGCCACAGTCTGGGTACGTTCACAATTTGATGGTTAATTCTTGATCCTGCAACTTGCAGCAATGCACCCACTCGCTGCAAATCCAAAGCCCCGGAGGCTTCGGGGGATTCCACAGTAGGCTGTCAGTATGATACGTTTTTCAGGAAAAGGTTTTTGAAAATAACAGTAGCGATGATAATTGCTGTTGGAACCGCAACTCACGCATTTCTCTCACCTTTTACTGAAGTGATTTTTTTTTTAATTGGTTTCCTTTAAAAATAATAATCTCCTAATCCTTCCCAGTGCTTCATCCTACCAACTAGCTTCCGTGTTCATCTTAACAAGTGTATACCCTGAGCACTTTTAAAATTTGAAATGCTCTTGTTAAATGTAGGTATCTTTCTTTATGTCCCACCTCCTAGCAAATACACCCTCTCACCCAGTTGTATGCAAGGAAAGCTTTGAATTAAGAGTGTCGTTCTAGATGGAGTGAAGACTCTCACTTCAGATGAGCCCTCAGTGTGTTTTTCTGGCAGAAAGGGAAACTGTTGGCCTGTGAAAGGATTTTTTTCATGTGGTCATGAAACATTCAGAGCACCGGTAGTTTCATCTGCGCGTATTACCTGACAAGGAATCCGAGATCTGAAAATCGCGGTGCATGGGATTACATGGTTAAATCCTGTAAGTCCCTGCCACACCCACAGCTCTGAGTTAGCTCCTGTTTGAAGGAGAGCTGAATATGTCATTTCTTCTTGCTCTCTCTTTAGAACAAATACTGTTTTTCTCTTTGCCTGAAAGTGTTTCCTTTTAAATGAGTGTCATGTATCAGTGTGAGACTTAAAACAAGAGGGATAAGTGTCATTTCCCATTCTCTTGCTTTTTCATTATTGGGAAGAGTAAGCGGGTAATTTCTTACAACAATTTCCCTTTGCCTAATGTCCCAAATCTTTATACAAATGAGTTGGAAATTAAGGATCCAGCTAAGTGCAAGCACGGAAGTGCACACTTGTGTTCAAGCAGGCGTCATTATGAGATTTACTCATGTACTTAAGAAGGAGCATGTGCTTTACATTGCAGAGCCGGGTGAGCTGGCCTTTCTAAATTCAAGATGATATCTATCTTTTTTTTTTTCCCCCCTCTGTGATTACAACATGAAATAGTTGCCTATGAACCTGACTTCACTAGCACAGCTATATGCGCTGATGCAGACATATACACTAGCTCCTGGTTGCAGACGACCATGAATCTTCCTGTGAAAATGAGGAATAGGTCTACCCGAAACAGAATCTTCTTTACCCCAAATGCCCCTAATATTGCTCCTTACTTGCTCTGCTCATAAAGGGATAAAGAAGGTGTTATCTCCTCATGTCTTTGGCTAATGATCTGGCCAAAAGTAAATACAGACTGCATCACAGGAATGCAAAGGGCTTAGCTGCCGCTGGTATCTTGGTCAGGGATGACCCTCCTCTGCGGCTGCCCCACCACCGCCTTGCCAGCCCGATGCCGACTCATGCCGATGGAGCTCTGCTGACGGAGCATGCGTGTGCTCCTCGGAGAGCAGCAAAACCACCATGCTGGATTAAGATCTGGGTCCTCCTGTAAAGCATGTAACCTGATGGCAGCTCTTCCATCTTAAAAGGACTGTGAAGAAAGCGTGCTGGTTTGCCTTGCTGGCAGTGTAAAGGGCCCTATGGGAGGACCTATTTTGCTCAGAAATGTGGGTGGTGTTTGGGTGAGCAGAGCTCTGGCCGCCTTTATTCCTTGTGCTTTTATATATGCATATTCCCAGTTCTTTTGTTCCTGCTGCGTGCAACCATATGCTCTTCCAAAGCGGAAAAGAGGCTTCTTTCCTTACTGGTGAGAGGCACCCATACATGAAAGAAACTACCCCGTGTGGTGGTGTACAGCAAATGATTAACTNGGCAAATGATTAACCGCAGCCATATACTCTTATCTAGCCATAAGCATATCAGTTGTTCCACATCAGTACTATCAAACCTATTCTGCCGACAGCCTCACACCAGACTTCTTGCTTCGCTGCCTGATAGTCCGTCTCTTTAATTGTTGATGAATAACTAAATGTTGTAAATGCATTAGCTCACATTTAAAATAATAATAATAATAAAACCCCTTAGATTTTTTGGGTCTTTTGATCTGCTGTGGGCAAGTGCCCTTAAAGAACATTCCTTTGACCAATATGCTTGTATTAAAGACTATTTTAAAAGTTTCATTGACAATCTTCTCCATGCATTGAGGTTGGAGGATAAAGTGAATGAAACCTCAGTTTTTCACTGGAGAAAGGATTCATGATGCAGAAGGCAACAAGACTAGGCGGTGGGTTTTTGTCTGGGCATGTGTGTGCACTTCCTAATTTTGGAAGAGTGCAGTCTTTTTATTCTTTGCCATGTGTCTGCGTGATTAAAAAAAACCCAAACAAACCAAAACCGTTTACAGTATCAGTGCAGTTGTAAGAACTCTCATATTTTGGCGCTCTTGGAGTTAGTCAATATTAATGACTATTGGTAGTAATAAGGCTTTAAATATTTCTCAAAAGAGGGAGGCCTCTGTTTGTTCATCTGCGTGCACAGATAGTGTATGCGAAATGCAAAGATGTGAGCAGCTGAGGGACTCCTAAAGATGTATAGGCCTCAACCCAGAGAAGTACTTAATTTAAGCGTCTCTTTTCCACAGCCTTCAGTTGAAATACCCCCAGCCTTGGGGGCAAAATATACATGTTACCAGTCGTGATACTTCCCTGCATGAAGCATCTTTGTGTAACTTGATGTTAACAATGCTTTAGACTTCTGCATTTTGAAAAGGAGAAAGATCAGGATTTCTGAGGCAGGCAGCCTCTCTGGTTCAACACACCTCTCTAGCACATCGCAGCATGCTTGCTNTTTTTTTTTTTTTTTTTTTTGTTTATGTTACTATGAGTGAGCCAGGGTTGGTATGTCTAATGAACGCAGGTGAAACCTGAAGCAAAACACCAGCAAAAATAAAATTATTGGTTTGGAGCATACTTGTGGGATTTCCACTGATTTCTTGGATTACATATCATAATACTATAAACAGGTGAAGAACATGGTATTTGTTCAGAAAAGTGGGGGGGAAGAGGATGCGTGTTTGTACTGCAGTCTTACTGAGCTACGAGTATTTGTATAGAATTTTTCCAGGGCAGGAAACCCTGAGCTATTGTAAATTGATTGAGTTCATTTATCATGATGTTGCTGACTTTAAAGGAGGCACCTGATCTACAGCAACCGAGTATCTGCGTGCATTCAGCCTTCCTCTGTCAGGAACTGGCAAATGAGACCTATGCAAATAAATAAAGAAGTAAATGTTTTCTTAAACCATAACTATATACACTGGACACCTAACCCAATTTCTGCCTTCATGTTAATACTTTACATGCACAAAAGTTTAGTCTGTATTGCTATTGGAAGCCAAAGCTTTAGGTGGAGTCTCTGTATTTATAGCATATGAAGTTGGGAATAAAGCATTACAATAGAATTAATCCAAATCTCTGTGAGAATTTGTGGTGTGTAAAAGCTTGTCTGCTGATGGAGAATATAGAGTGGCAGTGCTGCCTGCTTGTGGAATTTGTGTTCCCGCAGCGCAGTACGTAGGTTTGATCTAATTTCCACTGCCATCAATGACAATCTTCTGACCTATTATTTTCATTTGAGAAGCGGTTAAAGCCTGCAATCCTTTATTGTTCCCATGCTAACTGGGTGATTGTGTAAGGAAACAAACTTGAAGATTATCCTAAATTAGAAAAGTAAAAATAACACGGGATTATTGTGATAGAGCATGAATTTAAATGATGTTTTTTCCTGTCTTTTTTTGTTTGTTTTAACTTCTAAATGAAGATTTAAAAAAAAAAAAAAAGTGGTAGGGTTATGAAGAGAACTTGTTTTAGAAGATGAGGACTGTAAGACACGTTGCACAGACTGAGGGCCAGTTCCTCAAGCAGAGTAACTCGTGCAATTTCTCTGAATATTTGACCTGTTTTATCTTGATGTCACCGGTATTGACAACAAGTAAGCATGAATAACTCTGCTTAAATATATTTTCTTGTATGTTGGGTCAGAGGGTGTGTGTGACAGATGTGCAAGATAAAGCAAATTAATATAATGTAAAAAGATGACAGGAAACAATAATTCATCACTTCTGCAAACTGGTAACATGTATTTAGATGCCTGTTTGTTTCTGTTTCAGTGCTTAAGACAGTATCAAAATGTACTGTAAACAAGAGATAACCTTCTATGAGACAGCAGTGTTAAACTTAGAATTGTTCTTACTACTGAAAGAATATTAAAAATAATATCTTGGGAGACAATCAGTCCTTCTAGGAAAATGCTAATTAATAGATAGAGAAGTCGCCCTGTTTCTAATAACCACACTCCCTCCCCCCCCCTTTTTTTTTTTAACTGATTAAAAAATACTTCCTGATACAGTGCAGTTGGAGAACTTGGCAGGCAGTCTGCATTTCAATGGAGCACAACTGCTGCCTTTTCTTCCCTTGGACTCTCTCAGCCCAGCTGTAGCGGCTTCCTCCCTCCGCTGGCTCTGCTCCTTCTGCATCCAGAACCAGGTGGAGTCTGGGTCTGCGGTTATTTACATCAAAGATTTAATGCCGCTCTTTCGGCAAACTGTTATGGAATCTTTGCTTCCTGGGTTTCAAATATTTTGTATTTGAGAATAGAAATGTTTATTGAGGGGACAGTAATAGTATAAAGCCCCCCAAATATATTGAATTTAAAAGAAAATAAATAATAGAAAGCCTGATTGGAAACCAGAATGTGGCACGTCATAGTAATACTGAGAGATGTGTACCATCTTGGCTGCTGCCTGCTGCAGTGGCTGGTATTGGGATTAGTCAGAGCTAGAACTTCATCATCAGGAGGTTTGTGGCAAAGTCACTCTGAAACCAGTTGTGAAGTCTCAAAGGCATGAGGCCAGGTCCTTGCAGTGGTATTTACATTATACCCAAGTATAGTAGTCTATTGACACACACGTGGCTTTCCTTGGAAACCGGTTTTTCACTATTGCATTCTAAGGAAGAGTAAGCGATAAAGTAGGCAGGCATCTGACTGACAGCCCTGACAAAGCTAACCAGGCAGTTTTGACTCGGTTATTCATGGGTTGCCATAACTGCACAAGATAACTGAACCTTGACGTCATTTCTAGTGCTACCCACCTCTGCTAAAAGGTAGTTCTGCACAGTAATGGTGAGAAGTACTTACGACCGTTTTGGGTAACTACCTTGTTGTACCCTCTGAGGAAATCAAAAGGTCTTGCCTGTACATTGCTATTGACCTTCTTGTGAGTTACTGAATTACTCCAGAAGGTTTGAGTGTGCCTATGTATCTGTCACTTGGAAATTCGCCTGCTTGCCCTCTCCAACCTGATTACTTGGTGTGGTTGCACAGAGCACCGAGAGATCCTCCTGTCAATGTATCAGCCTCTCTTCCACCACGCAACTTGCTCCAACAGAAGCTAGAAGTTGTAACGTACCTGTTTCAATGCGCTTAGAAATGCATGAAAGAGTGTATCTCTTCTGCTGTTCCCGCACTAGTTGAATTCTTCAGAAACCTGTTCTCTTAAAAAACTCTCTCCCTACAATTGTGCCTTTCACATAGTAAAAATAAGCTGAATAGTATTTAGATAATTTGTAGATACCATAGGTGTGTAGCCCAAGAAATTCTCCCTATACATTGCTTGGAGAGTATTAAAGGAAAAAGGCTTCCTTTGATATATTTACATACTTTCAGAAAGAACGGAGTGGACTGTTGTTCCTAGTTGTACTGGAAAAGTACGTGTCCAGATCCATGATAATTGATTCAATTGCCTTGCAGTGTATTAGGACTCTCTTCTTGTTTCTTATTTTTTTTTCTATTGCTTGGGTTTTTCNCCCCCCCCCCCCCCCCCCGCCTTTACATTCCTATTCCCTGAGATTTTGCTTGTGTCAACTTTCATTAAAAAAGGTTTCTTTCAGATGAAAACTTGAAAGTTGAGATTTTCATGTGATTTTTAGTTTTAGCAAATGGGATCTAAAAAGATTTATCAACAGTAATGAGATTAATGATAAAAATAAGCCATTTTAATATTCTTGACTTCATGGGGCATGGATGGAGACTTCCTGACTCACCTAAACCAATCTCTAGTACTGCACATGACTGTCATAAAATCTTTTTGAAAATGTATAAAGTGACATACCTAAACTGTTAGACGTTTTCCCAAATCCTTTTGCTACACAGCTGTTTAGGTTGTTGCTTCTCTAGTAGCTGAACACGCTCTTCTCGGCGTGAACATTTTTTGATTACCATTGATTTACTGGAACTTATGTGTATTGCTTGCTTTTATAAAAGAAAAGGAACAGGATGTGGTACCAGCTTGTGTCTGCTGTATACATCAGCAGACAGTGTTTCAGGGTCTTGAAAACCTGGTATCTGGTCTACACAGCACAATAAAAACAATACCAAGTTGCTATAGATGACTGGTGTATGACAGATATGCGTTGCAAGCTGCAAAACAGGATAATAATTTGTAAATACTAAATGAAAAGTTTTCAAACCCAGGAAATGGGTACCACTATGAGGGACGAGGGAGAGATGATGCATCTTTAAAAATATTGTCTCTGTAATTCCTCTTTCATCATAAAATTAATGGAGGGGGAAAGAATAAAGTCTAATTGTGTTGATTATATTTTAACTCTATTCCATTTGCACAAGTTTGTGGGTGCCAGTTTCTGCCAGTTTCACACTGCCTAATCTGAGCCTTTTCATGCCAACTGTGAGGGGGGGAAAAGGACCAAAGGCACCTCAAGAGATGGTCTTTCAGCTGTATGTCTGTCCTCATCAGCTATTTGTACATCTTTTCTGAAAAGTGTTCATCTAAGTCAAAGTCCAGTCACAGTTCACTCTTGCTATTAGTGAAGTTAGTTTTCACTAAAACCGAAGTCTGTGTGGTTTAAGTCTCAGTTCTGTCCTTCTCACCACAGTTGATTACCAGATGGTTTCCTTCTTTTTTTTCCAGAACCTTTTCTATATTTGAAGTTTGTTATTGGCCAAGACTTCTTTCCTGATCACGCTGAAGACTTCTGACCACTCTTGTTGATCTCTCCTAGTTTTTCTCCAGCTTTATCCGCTTCCGAGCGCTGCATTTCAGGAAAGGTATGGCTCAGCCTTATGGCTGAGACCTAAATGCTGAGCAGAGTGGCAGAACTTTTCCGCATATCTCATGAGCTGCACTCTCACATGGATGTCTGAGTACAAGGATTATCGTGCTGTTACAGACTAGGAAATGCTGAATTATGCTGACTTTGTGATCCACCCTGTAGTCTCCAAATTTATTTCTCATGGAATTTTTGCCTCCCCTCTTGTTTTCCATACTGTATCTGTGCTTTATTTTTCCTACTGAATTCACTTTTTTCCCCGCTTCTCCAGGTTTAGCAAAACTATCTTTTCTTTCTAATGCTATTGTTCAACATACACCCAGAAACTCCTCTGTCTCTAGTGGATTATAGCCAAAAATAAAAGGATGCATCAATGTATTCATTCTGTGGCTTGCCAGACAGCCCTAATGAATTTGAGAGAGATGACAGTCGCTGCTTCCTACCTAGAAGGCCTGCAATTGTGTTCCAGATGAAAATTAATTTGGTTGAGCAAGATTTGTTGTTGACAGATCCAAAGTAACTGCTGTTACTCTCTTTGTTTCCTTTTACAGCAGGTTAATTATTTGCCATATAATTTTTCCTAGGGATTTAAGTTTAATATAGAAATCTGTACGTTGTTTGACACCTCCTTTCCCACCCACCCCTACTCCCTTTTTAGAGGTAGCCATCAAGTTTGCCTCTTCTAGTTCTCTGGTACAGCCACTGTTCCCTTCTAGATCTCAAAGAATAACCATTTGAGGTTCTGAGTCTAGTTTAGCCCAATCTTTAAGTGTCCTATGACAAGGATAAGGTGAGAGTGTTTAACTTAAATATTCTCTTACAAATTCTGTCTCTGTTCTACAGGATACATAATCACTGTTACTGGTGTCACTGTACCAGCAGCCTACTCACAGCTGGCTTTTGGCAAATGCTGATGCAAAGCTGGTGTTAAACATTTTAGTCTCCTTGGCATGGGATCAGTTGGCTGATTCATAACTTGAAGTCATCACTCATGGTTTTTCTTAATTCTAGTGAGACTTTTTTAAGCAAGTATTGCTAGGTGCTCACAAAGCTCCTGCAGGTAGCTACAGTAAGGAAGCTGCCCATGCCGGCAAAATTAATGTCTCCTTCAGCTCAGGCTATTGATGACAGAGAGCTTCAAGAAAAAGAAATGAAAATGGTAGGGCTAGATGAAAATGAAATGAAAAGGGTAGAGCTATGAATGGTAGAGCCTATTCTGAAAGGGATTAAAAAATATGAACGAAGAAAAAGTTGTTAATTCACTTAAATGTAAAACCAGAAGAATAAGCAGTAATGCTAAAAGGCTGAGCATTTATATTTGTGTATGGTAGTTGAGAAGTTCAGTGACATAGAAATCACAGGAGGAAATCAAAAGTGTTTCAGTATCACTCATAACAAATGAGGATACTAAACAGGAGTTTCTTGACTTGCATACTGACAGTCTGAAATGACTTGCATTTGAGAGTTTTAAAAGAGCTGTCTGGATGGGTCTCTGGGATACTGATTTCTTCCCCAAATAGCTATTTGAAACTGTGGAAAAGACGAAGAGATTTGACCCAAAACTTAACATTGTAGCAGCGTTTTTAGAAAGGTTAATTTTAGTTGTATTCTGGGTAAGATAATGGAACAACTAATACGAAATTTGGTAAAGAATGAACAGATTAACTTAGTGCCACACAACAGTACTGTAGTGTAAAGTACACCCCACTAAACAAAATCTTTCTAGAAGGTTTGCTTCCAGAAATCAGGAGTATTTAAGAAATGCGCTTTGCTTCAGTCCTGGGTTGAGGTAAAACAGGACCAATTTTGTTCAGTAACTTTACTTTTTAGCTGGGCCTCTTCTAACTACTGAAATTGGCACCATATTGTGCAGAAAATGTTTGTTCTTAGAGTGAGAAGACCTATGTTTATAGCTGATGCCCAGGCATGGTATGCAGAGAGGCTCTTGCTGATAACACCCAAGGGCAGCTCACTTTGTTACTTGCCCCACTGGAGGTTCGGAAGCGGAAAAGCGTAGAGGGGTCCCACCTGTAGGGAGGNAGCGGACAGGACAGGTGACCCAAAACTGACCTACAGGGTATTCCATCCCATCTGCCTCGTGCTCAGTATAAAAGCTGAGGGATCAAAGGGTCAGCCCTCTTTCTTCAGTTGCCGGCGTCTGAGGAGGACTCTGTTAACCTGCCTCTGATCCTGATCCTGAATGCAGACGCGGAATCCAGTTCCTGTCTGTCACTTAGTCCAGCCTGGGACTTCCTCAGTGCCAGCTGGTGATGTGATTGTCATCTTGGGAGCTTGAGATGGTTTTCTATAGATTTCATTATTTTCTTTTTATTTTATTATTAATATTTCATTAAAGTAGTTTAGTTCCTTCTAAACTCGTAAGTCTCTCTCTCTCTCTCCCCGCCCCCCCCCTCTCCTGCCTCTCTTTTTCTTGTTTTCTTTCTTTTTTTTCTTCTTAGAAGAGAGGTAGAGGGGAGCATCTGTCACTTGCCCGGTGGTCAGTTCAGCCCAAACCGAAACAGCTTCCTGTAAAACATTTCAAGGGGTGTCATACCCGGTTTAAATTAGAAACGGGAATGACTCCGTTTAGCGGAAGATACTGAGTGTATTAAAACTACATGACTGACAGGTCTCAAAATGTAACTGTGATAGGGACAGTGTTTCTAGAAAGGTTTGGAAAAGCTCAGTTCTTCACCCAACTCTGATTACTTTTAAGAGCACCCTTGGAGTAAACAAAAACTAGCCAACAAACTTTTGCAGCCCATGCAAAGGCTGAGGAAGCACAAGGCAATGGAGACTTGCAGAGCCTGAAGGAAGGTGGTGGAGATGCTGAGTAAGCTGGACGCCACCAAGCTGAGGCTCACCATGCCGTTACACAGCAAAGGACAAAAGGAAGCCATGTTTGCAAGGGGCAAACCTGGAGTGCGGTGACTCTGACAGCAGTTTAATGATCTCTGGCTGGATAACCTACCGAACCTCAGTATCTAGTATGTTTGTAACCCTAAAGACTAATGTGATCCTTAAATTGATGAACTGAAGAATTTTGGGCAGTATCAACAGAACCTAAACTTGCTCTGTATTTTACACAGGAGATGCTTTTATGGCGCTTTCCAGTTAGTCCAATATAGAAATTGCAGAAGGTCCATCTGGGAATAATTAAAAGAGCAGAAAAACGTTTGTAGTGGGGTATAGGGAGAAAAAACCTGCCTGAAGAGTCAAGCAGAAGGATGGGAGCTGACTAGACTGCAGATCATGAGTATCCCTCAGGCAAAGGGGAATGAAGTTGAAAAAAATTCTTATTGATTTTGAAAAACATATAACATTTTATAAGTAATAGAAGGCAGGCTACTTCACGCTTAGTGTAGGTTTTTAACTGGGAGGATAAAACATGAGAGCATTTATCAAGAGTTTTGATGGATTCTCGCCAAGAATTATCTAAAAGATACTAGAAAACTTCTCTGTGATATGCTGTTTTATTGTCTTATATCTAAGGATTTATGACAACTGTATTTAATGAGTCTTTTTAAATAGGGCCTTTTGAGTGAAAGTGAACTGTCAGTTTGAGAAAAGGATGAAGAGTGACATGGGGAGAGAGCCGCGAAGGGGGATTCTGGGATGGGTCTGTGGGAGAAGATGGAAGGAGGGAGGAGAGAGAGCAAGGATTTAAAGGACAATAAGGAGCTGGCATTTCATCAGCAGACTCCTGCAAGACAAAAACTAGTTAGGAAAAAACACGGATAGTGTCAGATGGCACTGGTAGGTTGACCCTGGCTGGACGCCAGGTGCCAACCAAGCCACTCTATCACTCCCTCTCCTTAACTCGTCAGGGGAGAGAAAATTGTAACAAAAAGCTCGCGGGTTGAGCTAAGGACGAAGGTGATCACTAGCCAATTAACTGTCATGGGAAAACTAGACTCAACTTGGGGAAATTAGTTAATTTATTACCAATCAAATCAGACTAGGGTAATTAGAAATAAAACCAGAACTTAAAAACACCTTCCCCCCACCCTCCCTTCTTCCTGGGCTTAACTTCAATCCGGATTTTTCCCTACCTTCTTCCCCCCACCCCGAGTGGTGCAGGGGGATGGGGAATGGGGGTTGCGGTCAGTTTATCACATCCTGTCTCTGCCACTCCTTCCTCTGCAGGGGAAGGACTCCTCACACTCTTCCCCTGCTCCAGCGTGGGGTCCCTCCCATGGCAGACAGTTCTTCATGAACTTCTCCAGCATGGGTCTTTCCCATGGGCTTGCAGTTCTTCACAAACTGCTCCAGCGTGGGTCCCTTCCACGTGGTGCAGTCCTTCAGGAACAGATTGCTCCAGCGTGGGTCCCCCATGGGGTCACAAGTCCTGCCAGCAAACCTGCTCCAGCGTGGGCTCCTCTCTCTCCACGGGTCCACAGGTCCTGCCAGGAGCCTGCTGCGGCGCAGGCTTCCCACAGATTCACAGCCTCCTTCAGGGCATCCACCTGCTCTGGCGTGGGGTCCTCCATTGACTGCAGGTGGATATCTGCTCCACCATTAACCTCCATGGGCTGCAGGGGAGCAGCCTGCCTTCACCATGGTCTTCACCACAGGCTGCAGGGGAATCTCTGCTCCAGCACCTGGAGCAGCTCCTCCCACTCTTTCTTCACCAACCTTGGTGTCTGCAGGGTTGTTTCTCTTGCATATTCTCACTACTCTCCCCTTGCTTCTGTTGTTCCCCTTCTTAGAGATGTTATCCCAGAGGTGCTACCACCATCGCTGATGGGCTTGGCCTTGGCCAGCAGCGGGTCCATCCTGGAGCTGGCATTGGCCCTATCTGACATAGGGGAAGCTTCAAGCAGCTTCTCACAGAGGCCACCCCTGCAGCCCCCCGCTACCAAAACCTTGCCATGTAAACCCAATGCAATGGCAGACAAAAACATGGAAGCCTCTCTGTTTCACTGAAAGGGGAGAGTCCTGTGGCAATGCCTAAAGGGCGTTTTGCTTCCTCCCAGCTTGGGTGCAACCTCACGCTGCTAAAAATTCCACTTGCTTCTCTGTTACTCCAGAAGAGGCATGTCAGAGACTCCCCAAAATGGGAGAACCAACTCTTTCAAAGGAAACTTTTATGGGCATCTTCTACAGTTTGAAGATTAAAATTAACTCAGCTTTTATAGAGCAAAAAAAGATAAATTCCAAGAGAAAAATAAACCAAAACCCATTTACAAGACATGGAATATTTTGGTTGGTTGGAAGAGTACTTGGTAGTTGTCTTTTTTTTTTGGGGGGGGGGGGGGGGGGG
>RSEF01000003.1:29166570-29226037 GCA_003993805.1 Himantopus leucocephalus | reverse complement strand
CCCCCCCCCCCCCCCCCCCCCCCGGTTCCGAAGCGGGGACGGATGCCGGAGGTGCTGCCCGGGGTCCCGCCGGGGCCCGAGCAGCCACCCCCGGTGCTCCGCGGCCGTCGGGCAGGTGCCGCGGAGCCCCCCGGACCCCACCGCCGAGGCGCCGTAGGAGATACCCGGGTTGGGGGGGGGGGAAGAAATAAAATAGGTTAAACAACTGGAAAAAAAAAAATAAAAAAAAGGTAAAAGCGCGGCGGGGCACAAGGCCGGGAGGAGGGGGAGGCGCCCCGGTGCCCGCGGGCGGGTGCCCCCGCCGCGGCCGGAGCGGTGCCGGCGGGGCGGGGGCGGCCCCGCTGACCCCCCGCGGCGGTGCCGGGCAGGCCGGTGCCGGGGGGCGGGGAGGCCGGGGCGCGGCGGCGGCTGCCCGCCGGCCCCCCATTGGCGGGCGCGGCGGCGGCGGCGGGGCCGGGCCGTGCCGGGCCGGGTCCGGGGCGGAGGGGCCGGCCCTGCCCCCGCGGCCGGCGGCGGCCCAAGGTTTAAAGTGAGAACTTTCTGCGGGCGGCGCCGAGCCGCACAGCCCGCCGCCGCCGCGCCGCTCCTGCCCCGCAGCAGCAGCAGCAGCCGCCGCCGCCTCCCCCGGGCGGGCCGTACAATCCTCGGCAGTGTCCTGAGACTGTACGCCCGCCTCGGGGGCGACCCGGCCGAACCGGACCCCGAACCCCTCCCCGCCGCCCGCGGAGCCCCCCGCGGGCAGGTGCTGAGCCCGCCCCGGCCCGAGAGGCGGCGCAGGAGCCGGCAGCCGCCGCGATGACAGCTGACAAGGAGAAGAAAAGGTGAGGGGGCCGCGGGCTGCTCGGGCCGCTTCGTCCTCCTCCTCCTCCGGCTCCCCCTTTTCCCCCGCGGCGGCGCCGTCCCGTGTGGGGCCGCGCTGGGACTCCCCGCCGGCGGGGGCCGAGGGCGGCGCTGCCGGCGGGGCGGCGCGGCCTCCCGTCCCACCGCCGCGGCTCCTTTGCGGGGGGCTCCCGACCCGCAGCCTTTGCGGGGGGGGGGACGACCAGCAGCGGCTGCGGTGGGAGTTAGTCCGCCCAGCCCAGCCCGGGCTGGGGCTGGCGGGGAGGAGAGGGGCCGGGGAGCAGCGCCGGGCTCCTCCGGGGCAGCCCGCGCACCTCCGCCGGGGGAAGAGCGGCGTCCCGCCCGTCCCGGCCGCCGCCGAGCTCAGCCGGGCAGCGCCGGCCCGGGGAGCTGCCCCCGCCGGGCGGCACCGCGCCGAGCAGCGCCCTGGGAGCCGCCGCCGTCGCGGCGGCGGGAAGCGGTCCCTGGCCCGGCCGACACGTCCCGAGCGGCCGCCGCCGTCCGGAGCGGAGGTCCGGCCCCGGCTGTGCCCGGCGGGGGCTGCGGGCGGGCAGGTGCACCTGGGGGGGCGCGGGTCCGCCGCTCCGGCGGGATCCCTCTGACACGGGGTTGTGGCAGGGTTTGTCCGCTTGCTGTCAGCTAGGACCTAGTTATTGGGAAATTATTTCTTTTTTCGGTTGAGGACGGGGGTTTTCAAGGTGGCACCCATTAGCCAAACACGTTTCGTCATTAAAATGGCCTGGATGTAATTGACAGGCTCTGTACACGCTTACTAATTGTCTGAAACTAACACAGCCCGAGAGCGCCGGCCGCGTCCCGCGGGGACGCGCGTCTCCCGCCGTTCGCGGAGTTCCTCAAGTGCCACCGCGTTTCCCTGGGGGGTCGGGGCCGCGGGGGGCGCCGCGCTCAGGGGGGTGTAAAGCCAGGCACTTCCATAGTCCCGTCGTGAGCCTCCCAAAGGGAATAAAAGCGACTCGGCGGGTTTTCTTTTTGTAGTTGCATCAAAGAGCCTCCTTTCCTGTTGGTTCTTGAGATCGAACGTCAAAATAAAACTCGCGGTCCCCAACGCAGAAGTTACAGGTGGAGATTGAGAGGAGAAATACCTAGTCGCGGCTCCAAGCCGAGAAACAATTTCTGTGGATGAGTGAGGGCACTGACGTGGTGACGGCTAAGCAAGCGTATAAAGGTCCACGAAGTCTCGTAACAGGGTATTTATTCAGCCTGTTTTATACAGCAGGCAGTCACAAGGCTGAGTCTATTATTGGCTCAGGTTGCTGTTCTGTTCTGGCCATAAATTGTGTTCATAAACGAGATGTGATTTAGGGACTAAGAATTTTATCTTCTTACTTGTCATGTGTACTTTCCAGTTGATGATGCACTAAACTTTAAACACTGTTTTTTGGTTTGTATAATAGCTCCTTTTTTATTGAGTCACCCTATGACGATGTAATAGGGGAAGTATTGTAGTATAAACCATGCATTTGCTAAGTAGGTAGCCTCAGTTTATCAAACGCTAATGTACTAAGGTTAAACAATTACCTCAAACGTATTTTGTTCTAGGTATTGATCTTCTGTGCAGGGTATAAAACGTGTGTACACTTTGTGTCCTCTTGTGTTGAACAAGAGACTAAAAAATTATAGTACAATACGATGTAGTTATAAAACTGTGTTATAGTAGTTTATAGGAATGAGAAGAATGAAATAGTGTACATATTGGTAATACACTGCATTCATTGTATCACTAATTTTTGAGGAGGCACGCATAATCTCTTCAATTTTCACCTCTTATTTCCAAACACAGTGAGGGATTGAGCGCTGCCTCGTCTTGCAGGGCAGCACGCTGAAGGGCTTTGTGGAAACACTCTTCAGATACAACATAGAAACTTCACAGGACTAAAGTTTGAACGCTAATGCTGACTGTCACTGATTTTTACATAAATCTTGTGACATTCTACTGACAATTTTCTGTCTCTGTCAGAACTAGGCTAATTGTTATCTGGCTCGTGGGATTGTTGTGTAAGTTAATGTTTGTGGAAGAGCTGGGAGAGTATCAGATGAGGGATTAAAGCATGCTTGTGCCTCCCTGTATGCGCGGGTATGTACATACGTATGTACTGGGGACATACCCTATGAAGCCTATTGAAGCAAGATTCATTTTTTTTTTTTTAATTTTCCAGTACTATTATAGAATAGATTTATTGCTTTGAGTTCAACAGTTGCTGTATTATTTGCTTGATCTCTATCCAGATATACAGCTAGGAACCCTAACCTGACTTGCTAATAGCGTTTATAAATCAATTTCAGGGAGAAAAGGTGGTGGGGGTAATCGGGTTTACTGGATTTGGAGGCAGCTCTGGAACATATGGTTAGAGGAGCCGTTCTCTTACTGTCAAACAGGTGCTCTATGGAAGATAATCTTTAATTCTTTTAATGGTCCATTTAAGGTGAAGAGCATCCTCAGGTTCTTATGTGAAGCTCTGTCTGTCAATAGAAAAGAGCAGTAGCTTTCTTTGGGACAAATGCTACAGCCCTTTCAATAGACTCATTTCCCACATTTAAAGGTAGTCTAAGATGCTGAGCTGAGATTAATGTGATTATTATTTTAACTTAATTAAAAAAAAAACCCATTATCTATCTTAAATAAAAAGTCTGATGTTTCTTAGAATGCCAGTAATTAGAAACTGGGAGAAGGAGGAATAAAAGGGTAAAACACATTTTAGCAAAATAGTAAAAGCTAAGGAAAAAATATCTGTGATCACTGTGCAGTACAGTGACGATTAGTAGATAAGTCCCAGTTAGGGCAGTCTTGTAGAGCGTCTTGGTGTGGTTTTTAATTATTTAGTCATCATGTAGTTTTGAATTATTTGAGGGACATAGATGTTTTGTTAGGAATGGATGGTGTGTTAAATGGGCTGTTCTGGATGGACAACAGCGTATGAGAAAAGATTGAAAGCAGGCTCAGGATAAACCAGGTACTGCTGAGTAGGATGCATCATTTGGCTTCACCTTTTCAATTGTGTTGTTTGGGGATTTTTGCGTTTGTTTTCCAGTAGTATGAAAAATAAACCAATTTTGCAGCTCAGGGAGATTCTGTACTAGTGATCCCTGTATAATCATACCGTACTGTTTTGTGGTCCTAAGGATGTAATGTTATATAAATCTGTTTAACTTCTGGTCCGGATAGTAAACAAACCTGATTCCTCCCAGTTACTGCCGAGGTAACTGACTGCTTTTAATTACCCTTTCACTTGGGGCTTTACTAGATGTTGAGCCCCTCTAATGAGACAGTTTGTGCCTCAATTTCCACTGACCTTTACTTCAGGAGAGTGATTCTGCCAAGCTGAGGTCACTCTTGGCCGCTCCTCCTCCAGATGAGGAAACAGTCCTGAGAGCACTGCTCTTCAGAGCTCAGGTAGTTGCTCGCTCTTAACGCATGAATTTCGGATGCCAGGAAATGTGAGCGTTTGGATGTGCCAAGGTGTTAAACTGCAGATTTCAGGAAACGTACGGTCTCAGTTTCATTCTACCCAGTATGCTTTGTGTTTTAAGGTATGTCACTATTGTCAGGTATTGACCTCTTGCCAGTTACTCTGTGATGGTGGTGAATTAGATGATCTTGTGCATCCACTTACCAACGTAGGTTGTTCCTTATATTTATGTAAACCTCATTTTATGTACTTCAGCTGATGGAGCTTTGAATGCTTTCCTTCGCAGACTAACAAAAAGATTGTTCAAGTTCTGTTATTGCTCAACATCTCCCCACGCATAGCTCATGTGTTTCATTTGCTCCCGTTTGCTTCTGTGTTAACATCTGCCCTTACAATTTTTCGTATTTTGAGTTATCAAAAGGAAATGTAATCTCCTGAATTCATGACAAACTATCTGTTGAAGTTGCCTGTTTAGCATGTGTATGGTATATTAACATTAAGAAATTTGGACTTAGTTTTCAGCACCAGAAATGCAAGTGCTTCATAACTTGCAGGTCTTCTAGGATGACTCTGGCCAGTCATCCTCATCATATTTTGATTTCGCCCCTTTATGGTTTCTGCATTCACTACCCTTGCTGTATTTCCACAGAAGTGGAAATGGCTTTTCTACCAGAGGGTGGCCCAAGGGCACATGAATGAGGAACGACAGGCTGCTCGCGTGCCTCCATGTCTCCCTTGCCTGCAATGGCACGTAGCAGAGGTTGGGCTGAGCTCTGACTTGGCATCCTGGCCTGCTTGGAAAAAGCTTAACTTCTGCTGCCCAACTGCTGTGGCTTCACCTCCATAGAGCCGAATGGTTTGAGCTTAATGAGGGCTGAATGGCTTTCACTGGGGGAATGGTGTGCAACGCGAGGGCTTCCTGGTGACTACCACCCTCCTCTGGGCTTCTGAGGGTTTGTGCTTTGCAGGGATGCCACAAGGGCTGGCTCTGCTCGCGTTTAGCACTTAGCCCAAGAGCAAGTTAAAAATCTAACACCCCTTAGCATACAGCACCTTTCTTTGTCATGTCCTTTTTACTTCATCTTCTGACGTCGGTCTTCTGTCATGTTTATCCTGTGTGGGTCATTTGGAACATCTTGCATATTGGAGGTAGTCTGCTAATAGGAGTTTTGGGATTATGCTGTTAATTTAGGAGACCCATCATGAGTCCTAAAAATGGATCTCTCTGTCCTTCTATTATCTATTTGATTATGAGGGTTTCATAAACATTAAGTGTTTTTGCTTTCAGGTTCCAAATAGGAGCTGCTGTTAGGTGTAGTTGGAGCAGAACTCTGCAAGTATTGAACTTTTTGCTATTATTTTCAAATGGATAACCTTTTTAAAACTAAGAATTAGGATCAACATTAGAGTAAGGAAATAAGCAATACAAAGGCAGGTCATATTTAAAAATAATTTGGTATATGGAATGTTTCTATTCCTCTAAAGCTATTTGTGAAGTGCTATTCTGTTAATTACTCCAGTATTCATGGTGTCATGTATATCTTAGCAGTTATAAATAATTTCATTCCTACTAGCTGGCGTAAGGTTGACAGAACCCTTCTCTTAAATTAGGCAAAAGTCCAAGTACGGTTATTATGCAGCTGGCAAATTTTTTTTCTTATTTGCTAGTCTTGTGCTCCATTTGCTTAAAAGGCAATATAATAAAGTAGTTATCTGCTGAGGGTAAAATCTCAACTGCTTACAGAAGAAAAAATAACAGCTTTCTTGAATTTACAATACTACTTTTCATGGAAATTCTTTCTGAAGTGTGTAAAATGGGAAACTATTTTACTGTGCATTTGGAAACTAGATTAACGAAGTACGGTAGGCCAACTGGCTGATAAATAACTAATGTTCCAGAGTAACTCATTTAATTACGCTTTCTACTCCTTGAGCTCAAATCTAATTATGATTTTGGTTCTCTGTGACTTTATTTAGGTCTAGAAAATTTAGCTGAAACAAAATCTACCATAATAAATTCTGGTTAATGTACATATTTAGGTCTTAAAACAGTTAGACTTGTAATTTAATTTACTTGACTGTTACTACAAAGAGTTTGGAGTAGGATAACATATCCACTATGCTCCTCTGTCCATTGCATTACGTGACACAGCAAATATTCAATATTCCGTTCTATAGAAACTCATCAAATGTTTTGTGAGACAAGAAGCAACGTTGCTTTAGTTGAATTTTTATGTCTGATCTTCAGTCAAAGAAGTGTCCTGGTCTTGACCCTTCCTCTGTGCATGAATATGTGGAATCAGCAGTTTTCTTTGATGAGGGGAATGTTTAGGGTGTTGCTTCCAAAAAGATTGTCTGAAAAATTCAGAAACTGTACAAATGCTTTATGTTAGCCAGTGGGTGTGTGATTAATACTGGCTTACTGCAGCTTTATGAACAAGTTCTGTACATCTGGGCAGGAAGAAAAAACACTTTCCTTATTTTGTTGCTGCTCTGACGTGGGACAAAACCAGGATAATACAGCTCCTCAGCATTTTTCTTTCCTAATGCAAATGTGTTGAACCATCCCCCAAATTACAAATGCTTCTTCATTCTGCTGTGTGTGTATTTATATAGTGATCTGCTTTCAAGCAAAGAGACTTTCAGTAGCATACGTTTTAATCTCAAATATTTGTGGAGTATCTGCAGAACCAAACTGACTGGTTTCCAAAAAGATCTCAACAACTTGTTGATGTTCTAAGAAGATACAGGACCAGTAAATGCATCTCTGAAAATGTGTCTTGCCCACGCCTTTTCCCTATTTCTTGAAGCCCCCACTTCCTGAGGCCTGTCCCTAAATCCCAGCTGTGACCTACATGAGTGAAAACCCCAGGCCAGAAGGTGGGCAGGCTGTAAAGCAGGATTGTGATGGAAAGAACAACAGGGCCGTGGTCATTGCTGGGATTTGTTTGTTTGATTTTTTTCACTGTATCATCAGTAAGCTTAAGAGTTATTGCCCCGCTGTGATCTTAAGATAACTCACAGCAACTAATATGTCTCCTCAGCTATATTTTTGTCCTGCTAGGTGTAGTGGCAATTAGGTCACCATCTGCCCTATAAACGCAGTGCTCATTTTACAGTGTACCAAGATAAAGGTGGGGTTAATAGAATGATGATTCCCCTATGAGTATCTGCTGCAGTCCTTCAGATCTGTAAGATGAAGGATGTATTTATGAAATAGATGGTGGGCAAATGGTGCTGTTTCTTACTGATCTGGGCTGGTGTCAAACCTACCTTAAGTTTCGTTGAACTGAAAACAAGACTTTCCTCTGGGCGTGCTCACGCTGGCATGGCCATTAGCTCGTTCCTGCTATGTTCCTGTTGCACCAATGACCAGTATATCCCGTGGGATGCCGTTTCTCACCTTCCACTCTGCCGTGCCCACGACCAGTTTAACATCTTGGCTGACTTATTGCTTTTGGCCTGGAGGCTGTCCCTGGAAGTCAGAACCATAGTGGTGGGGGATGTGGGGTGATGGTGCATGCCTGGCCTTGGGTCCCGTGCTCTAGTGGGGTTTTTTTCTAAAGATAAGGCATGAGTGCCAAGTCCTACAGTACGCTCTGTCGTCTGCCTCAATTTTTTTCAAAGACTCATTCATCCCCTGTTGTTTTCAGCTCCTTCTCTGCAGCCCCGGCAGCACAGAAAGCTGGAGCACTGCAGCATCCCTTTATATTTGGATATGAATTACTGCGTACGTTCAACTACTTTTACAAATAACATTTTGGAGCTTGAAGAATGTGAGCAATCTTTTTGTTTCAGGAAACTGTGTTATCTAAGGAGAGGCTAAAATTAGTAGGGATATGGGGAGGGTTGTGTGTTTTGTTGTGTTATTTTTTTTAAACTGAGCAACTCTCCTAATGGATGAATCATGTGGGTGTAACTTATGGCACTTGATAGCAAGCAGTCTGTCTGAAGGTATATGTGTAATAAGATTACCAGGATCATTTAGAAACTATTTGGAACTACTGAAACGTGAACTTAATCTATTGTAAATATTTGTTACTCATTATCTAATGTCAAAATACATTTGGTTAGAGTTAGGCAAATGAAAGTAAGATATAAGGTGCAAGTTTTTAACAATCGGTTACTGAGCATTGGAAGAGCTGTGGATGCAGTTGGTGGAGCGAACATTTTATGTAAAAACAAATATTTTCTTGGAAAATAATTTTCCAGTGCACAGGGAACCAAGAGCTAGTGTTAGACTAAAACACAGGGATGGGATTGAGAAATTGTCAAAACGTTTGGAGAGTGCTGGAACTTTTTAAATTTGGCTTCATTTTAATAAACTTTCTGAATTCCTCTGTTGCACCACATTGTTAATCTAAAACTGGATGTTTTAAATTTCTTTTGAATGAGACTTAAGTAATCTTTAGCCTCTTTTTAATTTCAAGATATTTTTTCTTTCTTTTCCTAGCGTTTGACTCAATTGGGTTTTTTTTCCAGATCTTTGTTTTCCTGAAAGCCACAAGACACATACATGAGTCTGATTTGGTGGCTTGACCTGAATCAAGTTCCTGTCTTTCCTTTCAGGAAGACTCTCTTTAAGTTTACCTGCTAAACCAAAATATTAGGTATTCCTTTTACACTGCTCATGGAGCCCTCCATCACTTGAGGCCTTGAACTCAAAACAATCCCTGTCTTTCAAAAACTGCAATTGCTTAAACAAGTTACCAGGTCTGATGAAAATATTTAGTTGCCTTTGGATTGGGTTAGGCAGGAAGTGTGACTCGGCGATGACAAAGGTCTTCTCTAGTTTTGGTTCTGTGAACAGCTTTTTACAGACAGTAGTATAATTGAAAACATAGCAATAAAGGCCCTCCCCACGCCCTGGCTCACATTACTGGCTCCTGATATGACAAACAAGAAAGTCAAAATGTGGGAGAGATGAAAACAGCATGTTGCAGAATTTCTAACTTGGTTGTTTTCAAAGCACTGATAATTTCAGACTCATGTTCTTGAAAACCTGCCTGCGTACAGTGAGAGATAGAAATGTTTGCCTTTCCCAGCAAAGCTATTGCTTTAAGTAACAGACGTAATAATATCTTGAAGTATGGTGATCCCAGGTGATATCCACCTTTGGTCTAGTACATGCGTTTTCTTTAGGTAGTCAGCTTCTGAGTGCCTTAGTATATATTATTTAACACACAGAACGTGATTTGCTGAATGACTTCAGTTTAAGAAGCCAATACAATGGCCTGAATAAGTTGCGTGAAATCTAAAATTGTGCCCTATTGCTCTTTTCTTAAAAGGGAAAGCTGTTGCTAATTTATAGTGCCAGAGGCCTTATGAATTTTAAAATCTTAGCACTGGGAAAAATCCATTAAGCACTGAAAATTTTGGTGTAAATCGTCTAATAGTGTTCAAAAGTTACTGTATAGCATTTTTCCTTTAAGATATATTCATGTGCTTGTAAGATAAATATTTGCTTGGGTAATAAGCTGAAGGAAGTATGAAGTGGGATGATTATTAGGCAGTTTTTATAAAGGTAGTGGAATTACGCTTTAAAGAAAATTCCTTCTGTTTTGTTTCAGCCATTAGCATATCTAAGGTCTTTACTGCCATAAAAAGGTACTTAAACTCTTGGTATCACAGTTGTCGTTCGCACTTGCATTTGTATGATAAACTACAAAGCAACCCTATTCAGTCATTGTGTTTGGGACATTCTCGGGGCTGGTGTTGGTCTTCGAGCCCTGTCCATTCATTCACAATTGTATCACCCTCTCTGCCAGTAAATTCTTGGTGTTACTGGGTACTTGTTGTCACAATACTTCAAAGATCTTTGTGACGTTAACAAACACTAAAAAAAACCCACCCACCCCTCTCTGTATTTCTGCATTTGTAAATGGCGAATGTTGCTAGGAATGTGCCAAACTTTTAGCTGTCGTGCAATTTGTATCCAAAACTTGTTGCAAATACTGGAATATCTTCTGAGGTTTTATGCATTGTTGTGCCTGGTTAGATNCGAATGTTGCTAGGAATGTGCCAAACTTTTAGCTGTCATGCAATTTGTATCCAAAACTTGTTGCAAATACCGGAATATCTTCTGAGGTTTTATGCATTGTTGTGCCTGGTTAGATTGTTATTTTGTCATAATGGCATATAAAACACCCATCAGCTGATGGCAATGACAGTATTACTCATAGGTAATTATGGAGAGTATTGACTTAAAGCTGATATGAAGCTTGCTAGAACAAAAATGTTTTTTGAATGATCCATGGAACGGCAGCATCATACATAATGTTGAAATTCTTCTCGCGCATGTAAGTGGCTTTATCATGCCATGACTCTTAGGTACTATTTCTCTGGAATACAAACCCAGTGACCAATTATAGCTATACTCCAGTCCAGGATTTTAATGAAGGAGTCTGTTGCCTCCGGTGTGTTTCATAACATGTGAAAGAAGATTGGAAATTGGTGGAAACACTTCTGGTAGTTTTCCTGTAGAGTTTTTGCCAGATGATTCTTCTGTGAAGGGCTGCATTTGCCCAATTTTCTGAAGGGGAGAGCCCTTGGGAAGGGGTGAGCCTTTGGGAATGGCCTCTGCATGTTGCTCTCACCAGGAGGGAAGAACTTTCTTTGGAGGAGCAGCGGGGCTTTGCTTACTACTGGTTCTAGCTGTCCCTGGGTTTTCACAGCCCGCCTTAAAGGGAACATCTGTCACAAAGAAAACCATGACGAGTGTAGTTCTTGGTGTACTTCTTCCAGTGTATCCCCATATTGACCCAGGTGACCCGTTTCCCGTCATATTGACCCGGGCGACCCACTTCCCGTCATCCTTTAAGCTGACTCATGTACATCAGGGAACGCAGAGAGTTGGAATTTATCAACTTTTGCACGAGATGGGTGACCTTCACTTGTGGAGGAGAAAACCAGTACCCCATCTAGCCAAGATGATGATGCCTGATCATAACAAAATAGCATTACTCACATTTTTAAGAAAAGGTAGACATCTGGGGGAGCTGACCCCCTTTATTGCTTAACACAGCACATCTATATGCATGATTTGGAGGAAGCTTTCTTGTTTGACTGGTGGAATGTAGCTTGGTTCGGCTGCGGGTGGGCTGTTTACGTTTTGCAGCTGTAAAATTATCAGTTACTTTCAATAACTCCAGTTCTTCGTTTTTCCCCTGAAAATCATTTGAGGGATGTGTTTATTGCCATTATTAATCAGAGGGACATTTTTATGAGAACATCCTTTCTGTGCTGAAGTTGTTTTAACACTGCTACTGGCTTTTACATAACAGCAAAGCTGTATTTCTGTTCCCAGTGATTCACAAAAGGGGACTATCGCGTTTGCTTAGGCATGTGCTGGCTTGAAAATGAAATAGAAGCAAGTGCAGATATCTTGAGGGAAACTTAATGCTGGTGTTTCGAAACACCCATTATTTCCTGTTTAAGAAAACCAAACCCCCCAACCCTACTTTTGTTTGTTAACCGTGAGGCTGGCCCGAACAAAGCCTCTTTGGCATGGGGGCCTGCGCCAAAGTGCAGCGAAGCTGAATAAAACCATTTCTTGGATTCTGTCTCTTGAGCTGGTTCGCAGCTCTCGGTAGAGCTGGCTGTGAAAGCCGCGTCTGGTTGCTGATCTGGCTGCTGAACAGCAGCTTCAGCAAGCAGTTCTGGCCTCTGCAGCTGCTTCTCCTGTCGCCTTTCCCCTCCACACCCTCTCCGAAGGCCTTGCTCGCCCGGCCCCAGCTCTTTGTCCTGCTGGGGAGTTGGGGGCATTGGGCTGGTAACATAGCTGGGGTGGCTGATCTCCTTAATTATCCTTGCTCCCCAGTCTGGAAAACTGGGATGGTAGTATATCCTTCCTTCCACCCTTTGTGTGTCTTATTTATTTAGACTGTAAACTTTTTAAAGTAGGGACTTTCTATTTCTATGCCTAACACAATGCTGTAGTGATGTTGGCAAGAATCTTGTGTGATAAAACTAACTTGAAAATGATTTAACGGGGGGTCGTCGATGGAAGGAGATTGGTTATCTCTTGCTCTTGCGTTGCCTGCTTAATTGCTTTCTTTACTGCACCACTCCATATTATCTCTCAATATGTAGGTTACACCCACATGCTGACAGGTGACCTACGCCTTCATTTGCTTCACCTTTGAATTTGGCCCTCCTGTCGTATAAGATCCATGTGCAATATAGACGCCCTGAGCAATTGAGGGGATGGGGTGGTGGTGGCAGGGGATTGCAACACCCTGAAAGTGTCTGGGAGATGCTGAACCCCCTTACTCTTTCAGATTTCATCGTGAAGCAGGCAGGTAAGCAACTTGTGGGGCAGCAAGAACAAAAAGGAGGGCTGGACCATCACAGCAAAACCTGTCTTTTCTGCAGATGGGGAGTTCAGCAGGGTTTCAGCTGGCAGTTATTCGATCCCAATTTCTTTAAACTGAGATCTGTAAGAAAGGAAAGCAGTGCTGAATTACAGGATTAATCTGACATGGGTTTAGAGCGTTTAGTGTACGCACCCTTCTTCGCAGAGACTGAAACCTGTGGATCTTCATTCACGTTAAGGCTTCTCCTGCAAACGGGTGGCAGGGCAGAACTGAAGAGGCACGTTCTTCAATGTAAATAAAAGACATTGAGAAAAGCAGAACATTTTATACAGGCTTTTATTGGCAGCTTTGCACGCTGTATATGCAGGCCCTGAAGAAGATAATACCAGAAGCCGTGTTATCTGCATAGCACTGCTCCTTTCCCTTTGCCTGCCAAATCTTAGCACACCAGCCCCCATCCCCCAAACCTAAACTCTACCATAAACACGGTGTAACAAATTCCAGCTTCTCTAAAGGCAAGCATGAGGCAACAAACTGCAGTGACCAGTGTTCTTACTTTCTAATATTTTTAAATTTTATTTTAAAGGGGGAGGATGACAGCAAATGAGACATTATAAAAGAAGTGTCTCTTCGGTGCTCTTCCAGCCTGGGAAATAAAATGAGCAGGGAGCAAAGTCTGCATTGCAGGTTACAGTAAGGATTTCAGGTGTAGTGACGTCTAATGTGGAGCAGAGGTCCACCTAAACACAGAGCTGAAAGGGAGGGGAAGGGTGTCTGCAGCCTGACCTGTTAAAAGCTTTAAGAGCAAACCATGTCAACATGAAGTCATTATAGAGCGTTCCGTCAGAGGGATGTGATGAACACAGTGCAAGCATAAAATGATTTCATGTTGTATTGCATTTTCAGTAGGTTACAGCCATGGAATGAACCTACGGAGTCATTTGTACATTGAGCTGTGTGCTCCTGTTGGTCGGGTTTCTTAGTTTCTATTTGTACCTTATTTAACAGACTTGACTGGTCTGGCTTTTGTACCAGAATAACTCCAGCTCCAAAATCTTTGAAGTCTGATAATACGTCTAGAACTTTCATCAAAATGGGATTCAGTTCCTGCCTGAGACCTCTGAGTACTGCTTTGTGAAAATAACTTTGAGGAAAATATGATATAAACTGTGTGTATTGTGAACCTTTATTCCTCTTAAAAGGGAAATGCCACGATCATTCCACTTGGGTTCTACTTCTGTTAGCTGGTGGATTAAGCAAATGAAATAGTCAAACACTCAGTAAGGTATGAGGAAAGCAGAGCAAGCATCTGTTCTTATACTGTTATTTGTGTAGGAAGTCAGTTCTGATTTACAAAGTTGTAAGAAGGAAATATTTGGTGGGCAAATCCATTTCAGTACACACTGTTTTGAAAGTATTTAGTTTGCTCATGTACCGGGCGTTGTTGTAGGACATACAGTAAAGCTGTTGAATATGAAATTACTGTACTGAAGGAAAATAAGGAGAAGGCCTCAACCTAGAGATATACTAGCTGTTAAGAGTCAGAATATCTCCCCCACCTCCCCCCGCCCGGAGAAAGTGAATGCTTTATTGCTTGTGGTGGTAGGTGTATTAGAATTTATTGTATCTGACTATGAATTGCATACAGGAAGTTCAGAGAAGGATTTTGTCTGGATGAGTGTTGCCTTTAAACTACTGGGAAATGCTGTCATCAAAAGAAATTTTAATAGAAGATGAGGCTGTGATTAGAAGGACTATCCTCTTTTAGCTTGTTTTCTTAAAGAGTCAAGGTTTACACTGTTACAGTGTGTCTCTGTCTCCATTCCTGACAGAGCTGTAAAGATCTCAAGGATATTAAATTCCTGGGAATAGGTGTTCAGAAACAGTGCTGTGATTGCTTCAGGGAAAGGCTGCAGCACAAGAGCATTCTCCCCTAGAGACCAGAGACTTTGTAACCAGGAGATATTTGCCTTGGTATTTGGTTTAAATGGATAGAGATAAAATGTTTTTCCTTACTCTGCGTATTTCGAGTGTTTCGGTGTGCTTAGACCTTACTGGTTTTCAGTGAGGAAACTGCTGTGCAACTATGATTAATACTAACACTTGCTACTGCGAGATGTTTTAGACTGGCCATATTAAAACCACCAGCGTATGCTTGACTCAGGCCCCGAGAAGTGCAGCTGGACTTCTTTCTGCTGGGCAGGAATTGCTGTCTTCAACTGGNCAGATAAAATGTTTTTCCTTACTCTGCGTATTTTGAGTGTTTCGGTGTGCTTAGACCTTACTGGTTTTCAGGGAGGAAACTGCTGTGCAACTATGATTAATACTAACACTTGCTACTGCGAGATATTTTAGACTGGCCATATTAAAACCACCAGTGTATGCTTGACTCAGGCCCCGAGAAGTGCAGCTGGACTTCTTTCTGCTGGGCAGGAATTGCTGTCTTCAGCTGGAGAAACAACTGCCCTTCTGAACAGCTATAACTCTGGATCCGACTGTAGAAAGGTCTGTTTTGGTTGGAGCGGTCCAACCGTGTGTGTGTTTGGTGTTGGTTGTCAGGTTCGTGATTAATTTTGGGCATTGTTATACCAGCATTAACAATGAAGGCATTGTCACCACTAAATTTTCACTTTCCTGTGGTGCTGCCGTGCTCGTTTAATTATTTTTGCAAAAGCGGTAGGTTGTGGGAACCTTTTCATGTGCGAACCATGAGGAAGACGGGAATCTCTTGTTAAGAGTTGTGTATGTTTGTCGTTCCCGTAAGCGATGTTAATGATGACAACGTTTAAAATCAGTTCATTGGCGTTGGCAACCAGTATCTACTGGAGATCTATTATACTTCTCAGAATCACATCCCCCAGTCAAGGCGGTCCTACTGTTTGGTTTTTGTTTGTATTATGTATTTGCTGGAAGGAGAGTGCTATTGTGTGTTTTTTGAGGGCGATTACAAACATAAAATAGATTCTCTTGAGAATGCTTTGTCTACACTCATCACAATTGGTAATTGTTTTGTGTTGTGTAAGACTTTGCATGCTGCGCTTCTTGTTTGGCAGCGTGTATGTGTGTGTGAACTTCAAAATGGATTCCCACCTCCAACCTTTTATCATTGATGTTTTAAAGGTGAATCCTAGAACAAAGGATAAAACTTCTCTGAACTCATGTATTGCTAGATGATGAACATTTGCCAGATTAAAGCCAATTTTTTCAGCCATTTTGAAATTGAAGTTTGCTGCATTTTAATGGATGTCTTCTCCAAGTAGGATCTGGATGAGGTAGTTCTTGAAAACGCAAAAAAACCCCAATTACTTTCTGCATGGAAGCGGATTAAAATAGTATAGTTGTGTGCGAGGTAGGTGTCATCTTTTTGCGCCAAGTCCACTTGCAGTGGTCATTCCAAAATGCCAAGGAAAAAAGAATCTATAACCCTCACATATCCTATTAGCAGAGTGCCTGGAGGTAGAGATGGGCAAGATGGGTGGAAAAAATGAGGCTTCTGCCAAACGTTTTCTTTGTAGGTCACTTATTGTAGTTGAAATTACAGGGAGCGTTAGAACAAGCGGTCTATTAGCAAAGCCATAAAAATAAACCATTTGCCACTTCTAACAAATGTTGGACAAAAATATGCTCCAAATTTTAAAAATAAGTGAAGACTTGGCGAAAAATAAGACCCGGGTTTATCTGCATTTCATCAGGTACATGGCGTCCTGGAACGTAGCCCACTGGCAAAAACATGGGGAGTGTTATCCTTTGCAGCACTGGGAATGTTCTCTGCTGAATTTGGCGCCAATGACCGAGCTTTGCTTGTTAGCTGAAGTTCACACAGACTCCTTGCCAGGCCTGCCCAGAATGCTGTCTCCTCTGACTTCCTGTGGTCTTGCATAATATTTCCTTGCTTCTTGTATAACTGCGGCTTGATCTGGTCACTGCCCAGTTTATACGGTTGACTTTTTAAAAGGCCAGTCCTGCAAACGTGCGGCTGAGCCATGTCAGTGGTAGGAGGCGTCCCGGCGGTGACGCCGATGGAAGCGCCCTTCCATGGGGAAACCGCTGGCGGCGGGGGCCGTACGGAGATGCCGACATGTCTGAAGGCAGTAAAGTTGGCTGCCGCAGCCTCGTGACGAGATAAGCGCCAGGCACGACTTCGGATTGACTGCACCTTTGAAATATGCACTGCTGTTGCTCTAATTTCTGTAACAAATATAGATGTTAATTAAGAGCGGGGGTAGACAACACTGCAGGCGGTGGTGTATCAATGAATGAGCACGTTTTCAAAGCACTGTGAAGTTCTCATTATTGCTAGTAGTCACTCAGTTAAAAGTCCTTACATTGAAAATGTGCTCCAGGTATCCTGAGTATTAATTTTAAGACAAGGATAGCAAGTCAAGGTATTTAAGAAAAGAGTCTTTTTATTCTGCGGATTTTTAATGCTTTCACACAAGTTATTTCTGCAATTGTCTGCTGTTAAAATATGCATTAATTTTGCATTACTGTTGAAGCAAGTGTATTTATTAATGTTTATTGTTTATTAGCCTGGATTATTTGTATAGCAGTTTGTGCCATGTAGCTCTGCATTTATAGTGATTATTTTTTAAATATTTGTGTTTGCCCATGTATGTATAGATATAACATTGCATGTAATTACAGAGCTTTGTCATTTTCAGAAAGACAATTGTGTAACACGACACTTTCTAGGACCCCCTTCTTAAATGGAGTTTTCAAACTGTTACTTGTGTTTTTTGGCAACCCCGTTCCTGGCATGATTTTGAAAAGCTGAAGAACAAAGATTACAAAATAGTCGCATCAGTGTGTTTGTAAACTTGCTCAATAGACTTTACTGATTTGTGTGTTATGGTTCTCAGATCTTGCATGATCTTCCAGTTAAATGCTATCTGCTGTGAAGAAACAGAAGAATCGTTTTAAGGGAAAACGTTAGAATTGACTTAGTCATCACAGTTGTGTGAGGTATTGTTTAAATCATCTCATTCCGTCATCTCTTCCACGAATCCAGGTTATCCAGTTGTCATAGTAACTTTGACATCAAAAAGTTCATGCTGCCTACACATGACTTCTTGCAACACTCTCTATTCATCTGATTAATTTAATGGAAAATACGTTTTTACCAGTTAACGCGTATTATCAGGGAAGCTTTTCTTGTTATTTAAAAGTGGTTTATTGCTTTGTATTCTTGGGATCAACATTTTAATGACTACAGTCTAACTAATATAATGCTTGGAGAATTGTCAAAGTAATATAGTGGCGATACTACTGACATCTAGCAGACCATTTTATAGTATTGTGAATACCAACACTTCTGGGAGGCTTGTTTAAATATATTGCATTTTTGGCAGATGGATGCAAAGCCAGAGTGCCTAGTGTGGCTTGACCATACAGCTCTCGCCGCCTGGATGCCAAATAAACCAGCTTCACCTCAACATGTTTTTGCCAGTGATGGAGAAGCCACTTTATGTGCCAGTACCAATCTAGTTTCTCACTGATCATTTTGGAGTCCAGGATAAGCCATATAAATATGAATTGCATGGTAGAAGTAGACTGATGCTGGGTTGGACCTAAGATTAAAGAAGTGTAAGAATTACAAAAGGTGTTGGGCTGAGCATTGCTTAGCCAGGTAGAGAACGCAGTTCACAGTCAATAAAGAGAGATTTCCCCTCTAAATGGAAGCAGTTAGAGAGAATTTTTAGGACCCAACGTTCTGCTCCTTTTTAAAAGTATTTGTCTCTCTTGTGTAAACCATCTGAGCAGTTTTAAAAGATTTCAGAAAAAATGTTTTGGCTTATAAAGTCACAGAGCTGGAAATTTTCTCAGCATATAGAATAACGAGGTTTAGAAATTCTCATTTAAAATAAGATGGACTGAGCCTTAGTATGTGTATCAGCAAGGTTAGAGGGCACACGTGCTCTCTGAATCCAAATGTAGCTGAGTGTTGGAGAGGTCCACAGGCACATGGGCACGTTCTTCCTGCTTTTCTTTTTTGCTTTTCTTTTTTCTTTGATTGTCTAGAAACGTGCAAATGGGCGCTGCAGAAGATTTAAGGGTTTAATGGCTCAACTGCACAGGCAGACACATACCTGCTGCGTTCAGTGGGAGTTTTGTCTGAATAAACAGCTCGGGATTGTGCACTTGTATACATGTCTAAATATGGATCTCGGTCAAGTAAACAAGCGTGTAGCTGTACGCAGTAATCTACTTTCGAAGCTGGGGAACACCCTGTGTCGCTTGTGTGGCTGAGTACGCGGCCACGTCTCGAGCTTCTTGTGAGCTCGTGTTAAGGGCGCTGATCGCCAATCTGCATGTGTCTCGCCACAGGAGGGGAGCGATAGATATCTGCGAGGGGTATAGCAGCCTCCGTCACTCGGCTTTTGGTGCGGTGAGATACTGCTCTTCTTTGAAGGACGTGTTAGGGCAGATACGCACTTTCAAAATGCCTGTGCTCACAGATAAAGGCAGAAGGGAGCAGCTTGCCCAGCGCTGGGTGTTTTCAGCCCTACACGCCTGCCCTTTCCTGAAGATCTTCCTCAGTGTTTCTCAGGCTGAACTTGTACAGGAGCAAGAATAAACTTCTTATTAAAGGAAGAGACTGTGTAAAGACTAACCGGAAACACCAGAAACGGGATTATGGTTATGGTGCCAAAGAGCGTTAGAACGTTTTTCATGAACTCCATTCTGCAGCTGGCAAAGTGGGCAACATCTGTAGGTGTTGTGCAGTGGGGACATACTCCTGACTTTGTTTAGGTACTCTCATATGGGTATCGCAGTTGAGAAAGAATTGCTGATTATTTTTATTTTCTCCTTATCATTTAAATGTTTTTAAATGAAACTTGCCCAGAGGCTGTAGTCTGTCAGCAGGGAAAGCCAAACTTGTGACGTCACCACAAAACGCACCACGTCTCATGCAATATTGTGACTTGTATGCTGTAATTAGGGAACTGTGCACATGAGGGAATGCTGTAGGTGTGTCATAACAATTTTATTGTATATTGTAAAATCCGGTCTTGCTAAATACTGAGGACCTCAGGAGTTTTGGAACAGCTTCTCTCACTGTCTGAAGTAGTAATGCAGTATACTTAGCCTCTTAGAGGATAGATGTAATAACAACAATTAGTATGTTTGTATGTTTAAATATGCTTAAAAAGCTTAAATGGATGTGGTTTGAAAAAGTGAAATGAAAGAACTGTAAAATTAACATTAAAACCCAGCATATGCTATGGTGAGGAAGTGTAGTCTCAGCCATACTACGAAAAATAGAGATCTGAAAAGCTCTCTGGTTGTCAGATCTGCCAGATCAAACAGAAGTGAATAGTAAATGTCGCCGTCGCTTATGGTGCATTGCTTTTCGTTTGTGTTTTTCAAAGCATTAGGGAATGATGCAGGGTGGGTGTGGAATAAAAATTATGAAAATGCACCTTTTGAAATGTCACCAAAAGTTCCAGAAAGAACAATGACATCTTACACAGTTTTCACACTTCAGTTTCTCTAAACACCACCACCACCACAAAAAAAAAAAAAAAAAAAAAAANTTCCTTTAATAAGTAAGGACAGGAACAGTTTTGAAACAAAGGCAGATAAAAGCTTAATGCAATGGGAGCTTTAACAGAGGCCAAGAGGTACACTTTTCTTTTTCTGGTGCTAGTGCTCCTGCAGGCTTGGTGAGATTGTCTTTTGGGTGGAGTTGGTGTATGTAGCACCAGTGCTGCCTGCGGGCTGGGAATGGACAAGTGGGCTCTGTCCTTTCTGCAAAGCCCTGTTCACCAGCATGAATTTCTCCTGAGGAAACTGCTGTAGGTTGCCTGCTACATGGGAGGGCTGGCAGGACAGGACCATGAGCTGCAAAGAAAGCTGATGAGCAGTTTCAGCTCTGAGTGTCATGCCTGGCCTATCACACGTAGTTTCAAAGGGTTTTGCTGAGGCTTGGGTGTATGCTGGACTTCCAGTCATCAAGAGCATCTGTAGCCACTGGAGGTTTCACCGAACCAACCTTCTTGGGGACGGTGCTCAGATGAAGGTCTACTGACAAACGCATGGAGGCTGGGAGAAAGTTTTGGGGAAGCATTGCTCTGCTTTCTGTGGTGTCTGCTGATCGAAATGGGCTGATGAGAAGACTCTGGGCTACATCAACCTCTCACCTAGCCTACCAGGGCTATTCCTGTGTATTCCTCCTTAGACAAGGATACCCCAAGAGGGTAGAAAGGGTTGAAGAAGGGGCAAACCAGCTTTACTTTCACTCTACTCAAATCATCAGGAAAACCTTCTCCTGCTGATTTCAGTGGTCATACAAGCTTTTTGAGCAGACATCCTCATCATTGTATATCTGTTGTTAATATGTGTATGAATCAACTTTCAGTCTGATGGTTAATAAGAGCTCTTGTGAAATAAGTATTTTTGTTGCTTCTGCTTTGCTTGTTTTGCAGGAAAATAAACATTTGCTACTAGCAACCATAATTATTCCAGGAGTTATTCTGCCTTTTCTCCAAATGGCATGTATTTTTTACACAACTCTAGACTTGGCCTAACACTGGGGGATTGCAGCGATAAGATACTAGCCATGGCTAGCATCATCTCCTGATAAACTGGAGCATCACTTTGGGTGCAGAGTTATAGCCTTGGAAGGCAGAGAAAACAGCATGTAAGGCTCTTTGAAATTCTTGTTTTAGGGATTGAATAAGACTCATGAACAAACAGATTTTTTGCAAGGATTATGGGCACCCTGTTGTTAACTTTTGCTATAATTGAACTTGTTTCTTGTTGCTTTAAAAATTGGTGTTCTCATTTTTTTTTTGTTACTGTTCAATCAATGGAGTGAAATACTCAGTAACAAATTGCAGCATGGGGAAACAGTAACAGTCTATTTCAAGCAACATTTGATTACTGGAAACATAGGTAAAANGTTACTGTTCAATCAATGGAGTGAAGTACTCAGTAACAAATTGCAGCATGGGGAAATAGTAACATAGTCTATTTCAAGCAACATTTGATTACTGGAAACATAGGTAAAATGAAAGGTGAAGGCTAATGATTTAATAATAAGGTCTCCAGGATCGTGCCTTATGCATAGAAGGCAGTTATTTGCATTTGCTTCCTGTAGGGTGACTTTGAGGAACTGAGGGCAATTAGCATATGCTGATGCTGAGACTCTTCTATACATCTGTTGTTACTTGGAAAGTGTAAAGTCTGTGCTGGAGACATGTAAGATGTTGTAAGAGAAGGACTAGAGGCACTGACAGACAGGGGAGCGCTGGTGTAGGCAGGGAAGTGATGAGGAGAGGAGATGGTTACGTGTGCTCCAAAAAGCTTGGGGGGGGCGTCAGGGTGGTTAATGTGGGCAAATAGGCTCTGTAAGGAGAGGGATGTTTATGTGCTAGATAGAAGTGCATATACAGCAAATAATCTTAAATATATTTTGTGGTTACCACTACTTATATACAAAGCAAAACCATAATTGCAATGCTGTTCTTGTTTTTGAAACATCATTGTGCGCCAAACAAGTTCTGGATATTTGTAGGGCACGGTAATGTCAAAGATCGCCTGAGTGTGAAAAGGATAGGTTTACAGGTACCGACTATATTCACACAACCAACTGAAGCTAAATTCTCATTCACATCGTGTTGTGAAGACTTTAACCTTCCAGTGATTGGCGATGGCTTCTGCAGCACCTGCATGCCCACAGCAAATGTCATGGGGGGTGGGTGGCTGGAGACAGAGACTTGTGTCCTCAGGTCCTTTGAATCTTCCCTGATCCTGGTCGGGCTGTGCAGTACATGCAATGGCATCATTCAAGTCCCTCTGTTCTCCCCCAGTGCTGTATGAACAACTTGGGGCAGAAAAATCTCCTTAAATTGAGTTTGCTGATGAGGACAATGTCTCATGAAGCTCAATAGTTCCTCTTTGTGTTTTTGATCATGGTTGTAGCTCCTGCTGGAACAGTCTCCGGTATATTGGCTCTTTTATTTTTTTTTTAAGTGTTTCAAAAAGTTCAAGGAAAAAGTTGTTTGTTTGTTATTTTATTGGTTGATTGGAGACAGTTTTAGAAGAACAAGTCCTAACTGCAGTTGGAAGAACAATTTCCTAGACAGTTCAGCACACTCGTTCAACAGCCCTCCCTGTCCTACCAGTGTCCCTGCTGTTGTTTTAAGATAAATTATAGACATGGAATAGCACACAGGTCAGATGCCTAGCGTGAGAGCCAAAGGCTTCAGCTTTGGCAGGGTGGCCAAGCTCCCTCTGACTGTATGTCCCCAGAATTCCCCCAGGTTAGCCGTAGGCTATTGAACTTGCTCCTCCAGTCCAGCTTGCAGAGCTCACGATCTCAAATTACTGAAATTATTCATTGGACCTCTGCTCCAAAAAAAAAAAAAAAAAAAAANAAAAAAAAGCACCCCCAGTCCCTTTGTAATGCTTAACAATAGATCAGTAATCATTTGAATACATTAGAAAAAAATGTTTATGACAAAATACCTATATGTTTGTACTAAAGGACTTGTTTTATCCATCATCCTTTCACAGCACATTTTTAAAGGGTGTAAGAAGCACTAACTTTTGCAGGCACAAGTAAAGAAATTAATTGAAAATGTGAAGATTTTGTGCTTTTGCCTGCCCTGCTTATGCCCTGTTCGATACTAATGGGACAGTACGGGATGTAAATGGCCACAGCACTTTTACTGTTATATATAAACTAAATTTGGGGAACTTTTAGTGTTTGTTATGCACAGTGAACCTCTGGGAAAGCTTCAACCTTTGACCTCTGTAGTGCGTTATGACAGGGAAGAATCATAAGAGCTTGATTTAGACCCATCTGTGGAAAGCTGGTTAAAAATATTCAACTACCATGTTCTTCCTCCTCCCCCCTCTCAGTAAAGGTCCTCTTAAAATACATTCTCTGTGACTTCATTTTTGTCATTATTTTGGGAGCCCTGTAGCCAAGCCTGCTTGTAAGGAAACGATTAAATTATATTCATGTTTGTGCTTTGAAATTGCCTTGGTGGTAGTCCAAGAAGTATTTTCTTGCTCTTCCAAATTTCCATATATTAATCTATTTTCATCAATGTGACCTGCCCCAGCAGTAAAATTTGTTTGTAATCAGTCATGTAACGATTGCTGAAGGGACATAAAAACTAAACTAAATTTATCTCAGGCTTTTAAAAAACTTATTCTAAGAAAAATAAAGTTTTTATTAGAAAATGAAATGGCATTTGACGGTATCAGTGGGTAATTTGTTACAAAACTGAATAGTCATTAAAGAAATTATGGTAGCAGAACTCTTTAATTTTGCTTTTACAAAGTAGAATATTCTCTCCTTGAAATACTTTGTCACTAGCTTTTAATTTTGCATTGTATGTTAATAAATGTTTATGCTTGGGTTGTGGTGGCAATTTTGGCCTGAACAAGCAGTAATGACATTATTTGTTGCCTTTGAGAAAGAACCCTTTTATGTGGTCTATATATCACAAAAAACTATCCCATATCCCAAATATCCAGAATACACAATATTTTCTTCTTTTTTTTTTCTTTTTTTTTTCCCTTTTTGATGATAGCGCAGGCAGTCTTTGAAGCAAGTCAGAACATCTGGCTGTTAGTTCAGACTTTGAAATTTTGGTTTGCTAATACGGCTTTTTTGTTAAGTAAAGGTGAAAGGATATTTCACGCAGGAACAGAAGTCACTTTATTACTTAGGAGAATGGCTATTACTAATGACTACTAGTTGCATTTTTAGAGCAGTCAATAATATTTTGTTGTTCTTCTTGCAAAATTGTTTGTAATCAAAGCCATTATACTATCGCTTAAATGGAACGGCCACCGTTTGCCCAGAACAGCTGTGTAGTTACATTAGCTTCTATAAATAAGTTTATTATTTTAAATGAAAGTTATAAAGCAATCTGTTTACCTCTACTGAATTAAGCAGAATAGCTGAAAACATGCCTAAAAAAAGGATGAAGAGGAGCATTGGAACAACATAACATCCTGCAAGGGTTCTTTATGCAGATTTAATATTTTAATCAAACACAACTTCTCTGTGGTTTTGCGGTCTTAAGAAAACTGGAAGGAAGGAAAGTGCTATTTCACTCTTCAGCTGACTGAAATGTGGTGATTTCCTTGTTTAAAATATTGATTCTCCCCGATGGCCCCGAGATGTTTTTGGAGGCAGATAGGACTGAATGGGGGGGAACAATAAAGAATATGAAAATACAGAAACTTCCATTAACTGTGTGGAGAGGATAAAAACATTAGCATGCGCTCTGTTCTTTAGAAACACATACTGGTTAGATACGGAGGTTTCAGTACCACGTATGCTGAAAACATGGTCTAAGAGCTTTAATTTACCTTCGTCTGTCAATGTTAATGGACAGAGCAAGTGCTGGAGCTGCTGTAAAACAAATCTGTTTTCCTTTTGTCTGCTGTGCCAGATAATTAAATAAAAGCTAAATTATCACTGATAAAAGTAATTTGCAGGAAAGCAATGATAAAAATATAACAGCAGAGCTTGCCATTAGCAGTTTAAATGGCTGTTTGCTAGCGCTTGTAACCTACTTCTGTCCTCTGTTTTTTATTGTCTTCTCCCCCTTCCCATGCTGGCAAAGCCCTTTTCAGTAGAGGCTTAGAGCAATAAAATTACGGGTATGCTAAATCCTGGCAGGGGTAGCCTTCTGAGGGATAACTATTATTTTTTGCCCTTCATTTTCTGTACTAAAATATTGCCAAGTCAAAGCATGTAAACATTTTGAAGTGCTGTTATCAGTATAATTTTATCCGTCCTAACTTGAGGAATGTATCTGCTAATGAGGAAAACTGAGAAAATGGTTTATCTCACTGCAGCGCTGGTAACTCTTGTAAACTTATCACAAGTTGTACAATATTTACTGTGAAAGCCTTAGTTCTTAGAGTCGTGTTTAGGTGAGGCTCATACTTTCCTTTTTGTCTGTCTTTCTGTATTATGTCTGTGTTTCTTTTTTTAAATTTTTTTTTTTTTTACTCTTAAGATAGAGAAGTTTGAAGTCACGTCCCAGTTGCTCACAAAAACTCAGAAATGGGCAGGCAAATGTACAGACTTCTGAGCCCCCTGTGTTTGTGTGTGTGCACGATGATTCTAATGCGTGCATATATAAATGTACACACACATGCACAAACATTGAAATCTTCTGATTTCCCTGTAAGCCAACCTTATCTCTCTTGAAATTGAGTCATCATTTTTTAAATGCTTGGAATTCGGTTTACTTTTATGACGGGAAGCCAGCGTCCAGGGTAAAACATTAGCCATAGGATACTTGAAGGATGATTGGTTTCTTATAAGAGCTGGACATGCTCATTGGTACGTTTGTAGTTCATAAAAGTATTTATTTAAAGACATTCAGTTGTGAATGACTAAATAGGGAACAACTGCTAAACTCTGGCTGCAGTACCTAGAAGTATTCTATGTTTGCAGCCTGGACGCTGCTGTACAGCGCTTGCCAGTTTGCAAATGTCAAGGACAGTTTCCCTCTCACATTCCTAAATGGTTTGCCTCTGACCATCCTTCAGAAAACCTGCCCTTTCTCCAGCGCTCCTTCTCCAACTCTTGCTGCCAACTGCTGTTCCGCCCTGCGGCTGCAATGGCTGTAATCCTTGGGAAGCCCGGGCCATGTCGGTCCAGCCAGTCCGGGAAGGCACATGAACTCCGTCTCCTTGCCCCCAAAAATAAGACAAGGGCATCTTGAAAGATGGGGAAACTCTTTTCATGAGTGTGGCCGTGCAGAGTATCAGCTATAGCGCACAGTCTTGCTGCTGCTGCTGCTCGCCAGACAGTTCCTTATGGGCAGAGGCTTGTAAGATGTCAAAGCTACTGTTGTTTTAATAATTTTTTGTGCATTAATATCTGGATTTTTCATGTGTAACGTAGGAGAAAATATCACAAGTATGAACTTTCTATAGTACTTTTATCTGACAAACACCTTTGTGTTAATCTTGTAAGCGATATGGGTCTGCGTTGTTCTGAAGTGCTTTGCTATTGTGGCTGAACACTGCTGTTATAAATTTATTTAATTTATAATATTTTGAGCTTTGCTTCTGTATGATGTCCATTCTGTGTGTCATGCTTTATTCCCTCTGCAGCTTCCAAGTGCTTAGAACAAAAAGTATGCTGTTAAAAATGTGTTTATAGCAGAACGGATAATGAAGTTCTTATTTTGCAATACTGTCCAAGTATGTGAAAGTTGCCTTCAAAGATGCATTTAGTGGCATAACAATTAGATACCAATATAATGGAATAATAATGATACCGTATTGCAAGAAAACCTAAATTTCAGTTCACTGAAACAAACCCGAATTAATGGCAATAACCTGAAAGCATGGTGGCAGAGGTCTGCTTGCTGGTGTAGAGTAGCAGCCAGTACTTGGCTTTTACCAGGCAGGCAGGATGCGATGCACGAGCTGATTCTTTTCGTGGCGTGTTAAACACAACTTCAATGAAGTAAAACTTTGAGTAACATCAAAGCTGTATCACCACAGCTGGACAGCAAAGCAGCCTGATGCGTTGGCACCATGTTTACGTACTGGTTAATAAAAACATCAGAGAACAAAATGGAGTAGCAAAACTGATGCTCGTTTAGAGACAAAGACCAGAGTGTGGACTCCAATGCCCAAGTAGAAACAGGGGTAACTCTATGAATGGGTGGGTAACTCTATGAATGAATGGATGTTGGACAAAACAGTTTTGCTGCAGAAAATGGTCCCCTATTCCCTGATGACAGAGTGAAATAGAGGGGTAGACCACAAAACTACTGAAAACAGCAGCATGAAACATTGAGAGCTTCAGCAAAATGGTGTCTCTGCTTGAAAACTCAGTGTAAAACACATTTGGAAATGCACACTACTGCAGAATTCAATCCTGAGAATGGCTGATGTTAGACTAAGCTCTTGTTTGAACTTTCCACCCCTCTTCAGGGAGGAGGTTGCAGGTGCTCAACACCTCCTGGCCTGCGATGTGAGTGTCAGAAGCACAGTAGAAAATTAGCCATTTTAGGTAGTTTAGGTGAGCAGTCAGACCAGAGATAAGGTGTGTAAGACCTGGGATGTTTGGACAGACAGCCGTGAAGAGAAGTTTATCCAGGCCAAAACTGGAAAAGACAGTGCAAAAGGCTTTTCAGTAAATGAAATTGTCTCTGCTTCAAGGGAGAGTTGTCCTCATTAGGAGAGCCACGTACCTTTCTGAGAAGGGCTGGGAGTGCTCTTGAAAGTGCAAGTGGTAGCATAGGGCTCACTGAGCAAATAGGCGCGGGAGCTTCCCATGGGTGAGGATGGTGCAAGTTGGTGGGCAGCAGCATAGGGAAAAATATTTGAGCGAACAGAAAATAGATCCTGATGTAAGTTTTTTTTCCTAGATTATTTTTTTCGAGGACTGAGTTGTATCTGAACAGTTGTAGTCATCTATGTTTATAAGAAGGTACTGCTTAATAGAAGGTGTATTTTTATCCTTTCTATAAAGTTTTTATGCAGGAACTTTTCTTCTTCCTTACAGTATCCTTGTGGGGATGAGAGGTGGCTCCTTCTTTAAGACCATTGCTCATCTACTAAGTCTTGATAAATCCGGCTGATGGGCGGGCTGGACTCTTTTGTTCTTAAAAGTGTTATTCATGGAGTTAAACAGAATTAATCTTTGTCCTTCTGACTGTTCTCAAAGCTTGCTTAATTAAGGTGATCACTGCTTGCATAACTCGGACTTAACAGAGTCCAGATGTTCCTGTATTTCAGCCACACTTGCACCTTTTACCCTGTGTGAAGCAAGACACTTGGGGTGAAAAGTTCTCCACTTGTCTCTTTATCTAATTCTAGGACTGCACTTGGAAATATTTTCCATGCTCTTGAAGTCTTTCTACACCCATGGCATTTTTTTTGGTTTTCTGCTTTCCCTTTCCCTAAATCTGCTGACAGCACTCCCAAATCTTTCTCCCATTTTCTGAATTGTGTTATCTACTTCCTCCAGAGATCATTTGATAAAAATCTGGTTTCCAGTTCTCTCCATGCTTCGGGCCTCTGTGTGGTAGAGAACATCATTTAATGAAGCTCTGTTAGTGACCCTTCTTGCTTTCCTTAAAGTGGTATCCGTTTCAAATGCTCCTCAATAATTTTGTTTTTTCTATAATGAAGTACAATTTTATTGAGACATTGGAAATTCTATAACATAAATTGGCTAAATATTCATTCTTTCTTGGCCTGTGAAATTTTCATTGCTTTTTGTACTAGACTCATAGAAAGATTTACTTTTTCCATGGAGACCCCTTGTTTTGTTTCAACTTCCCCCCCCAGACTGTTGTTTCTGCCTACTTTCTTTTTTAAACTTTTATCCATCTCTCTTGGTAGCCAAGTAACAGGACTGACGTGGAAATTTGAATCTTCCTTCCCATGCCAAACAGTCACTGCCTGCTTGTAGCTGGTCTGGTGTAAGGAGTGTGACATGTCCCACGAGGATCTGAGAGCGAAGTATTTCCTGTTTATTGGCATTGCTACGAGACAAGAAAACACAAAATAAAACTTATTTTGAAGAGCTGTGTTCTGATCTCCCATCCATGCAAGACGGGATAATCCATTTAAGTTAATGTGGTGAGGTGAGACTGGGTCCCAGGGACAGGTGTGATGTGATCTTGCAGAGGAGGACTTGGGGAGGGGAGACTTTGCCTTTGTAGTGCTGCAGGCTAATCCTTCTGCCTGGACTCCATTGTGTCCCCACTGTGTCCTCTTCCTTTGTACTGCAAGTACCATTGTTTGGATGGAGTTTCAGATGGTTTTTGCAGTCCTTCATGTGCTTGGGTTCCCTGTTTGTCTGTGGGGATGAGTGTCAGCACTGGATCCCTGCTATGAGTTGGAGTCTGATTGACGGGTCAGACATGCGACATCCCACGCCCTGTGTCAAGGATGTTTTTTCCCCAGTCATTTTGTTGCTGTTTAGGTTTTAATGCTAAAACGGGGAAGTGAGACGTTTAACATTTCAAGATGATAATTTAAATAGCTGCAGCTCCCAAAACCATGGGAAAGATATGTTTTGAGTCAAGCCTGTATCAGAGGGTATGCTCCATGGTCCTTCCCATGTAAACGCTGGGGAGAGGTCACACAGCAACAAGCTTTGCAGGCACTGCCTGTAGCCACCCTTCGTTTTTTACTGTCCAGAGCAACTTGTCTGTAGAAATATTCATGCCAGGCAAAGTTGTGTTCTAAAAGCATCATAAAATTCTAAAAAGCATCACAGTAACCATCTGCTGTGGCTAGTACATACGTAATGCAGAAGGAGAAATAGCATTTACCAGAGTAGACACAAACACTGTATTTTCTGGGAACTCTGCTGGGGGGGTGAGGGTGTTTGGGGGGGTTGTCTCCTAAAAACCCATAGCTTATCTTGCTTGTTTTTCTGTCTTTCCTCTCCCCTCTGGCCAGACTCCAGTTTGTAATTCTGCATTCTTTCCTACTCAGTCTGAAGTTTTCTCATGTTAAATGTTTTGAATTTGCACCTTGTTTCTGCCCAGAACATATTGGCCATGCAAGACCTGCTGGTTAGGAGATTTTTCAGCATGTAAAACAGAGGCTGAAAGTGAGGTGGCATCGGATTGGCACGCCTATGTGCCCAAAATATCTTCAGACCTATAGAAATAGGCAGTAAGGAATTAATTCTTATGGAGGGAAAATAAAATCTGTGCAAATATTTTCACAATGAAGGTGACTGACCAGTAGAGCAGCCTACTAAATGTTACTGTGGGTTGGTGCTCCATCCCTGAAAGTTGCTTAAATCGACCCGATTTGTTTTTGTAAAGAAATGCTCAGATTCAGACAGTATTAATTCAAGCAAATCCTGCAACCTCTGATCTACAGGTTAGACAAGTTGGTAGCATTCTTCTTCCTTTCTGGGCTGATGAGGTTTGACGCTGTCATTCATGTTTCTCACAGAGCTGTTGCTAAGCCAGAGCTTCGGGGAAACGTGTCTTCATTCAGGATTTTAATAAAACATGCTATAACCATGGTGAATAAAATCTCTGCCTCTGCAGAGACATGGGCCTATGCCTACCTCCACTCTGATTTGAAGCTTAATTGAAAATATAGTAGGTCAGTGGACTTCCCTATTGTCACACCNATGTCTTCATTCAGGATTTTAATAAAACATGCTATAATCACAGTGAATAAAATCTCTGCCTCTGCGGAGACATGGGCCTATGCCTACCTCCACTCTGATTTGAAGCTCAATTGAAAATATAGTAGGTCAGTGGACTTCCCTATTGTCACACCATGGGTCAGTTTTACTCACTGTGCTTTCAGAAGGGTTTTTTCCAGCTTTTGTTGGGTAAAGCTAAATAACCTCTTCTGAGCTGTGGTAAACATTTATTGATAGATAATAAAGTTTTATTTAGTCTCATTGATGACAATCACCTATTTGATTCCTACTATCTGAGATATTTGACCCCTCTAAGTGGAGAAACTGTGGTTGAAATGTTCACCCATGTGGGTTTTTTCTGCTAATGACTATTGTTCTTTTNCAACCTCTTGTGAGCTGTGGTAAACATTTATTGATAGATAATAAAGTTTTTAGTCTCATTGATGACAATCACCTATTTGATTCCTATGATCTGAGATATTTGACCCCTCTAAGTGGAGAAACTGTGGTTGAAATGTTCACCCATGTGGGTTTTTTCTGCTAATGACTATTGTTCTTTTAGAGTCCTTGGAGATTTTTTTTCCCAATGTTTTCAAGTTTTCTTCAAAAGACTAGTGGGAGGGTCAACAGAAATTGGTGGAAGTCCACTACGTGTATGAGGAAATGATAATAAGAATGAGGGGGAAAAGTTCATATTGATTGTTGTTACATACAATCGTGGATAAGATTTTTTTTTTTTACATTGGGAATAAAATGAATAGGATGTACATAAAGTGTATTCCTCTAAGGTTTGTTATTTTATAAATGTACCATTGACTAAAAACTATGTTAAACCAAGTTTAAATCATCTTTGTACAATTTAGATTGACTCTATTAGGTGTGCTATGGCTTGCTCTTTAATTATTAGTTTTCCATATGCATTGCATTATAAAGGTTTCTTAGTCTTAAATGTATTTCACAGTAGCATATGGCTGTTCCAGTAAAAGAGTTAAATATTTATTCATGTTCTGTATTCTGTATGAAAGGACTTTTTTTTTTTTTCTTCTGTGTATGAAGGGACAAAAATCTTTTTATAACTACACTTGGCCGTAACAGCATGTTTTGTACAAATAAAACTAACTATATTGGTGTACAAACACAATTCAAAACAATACATTAATGCAAGAAGCAATTTTACCTTTTGGATTCAGCTTGTATCAACCTGGGTACATGATGCTCTTTCTGTGCCTGCCTCATCCCACTAATGTTCGGGGTAGTGTTGTAGTACGATTGTTTCTCAGTGTACCTCATCTTTGGCCTCTGTCCCATCCCAGTTGCGTTTTCTAATTGCAAAATCATCAGTTTTGGCAGGGAGTGCAGCTTCTTTTCTTTTTTTTCCTCCTTTTTTTCCTTTTCTTTCTGCTTCTTCTGAGAAAGTCATTTTTGGAAAAATCGTGCAGTTCAGTTGATTAAGTTACGTAATTTAGGAAAGGACAAGAAGAATAAAAATTGCATTTTCCAAGAACCACTGTAAGGAGGCACAAGGTATGTTTACAGAACAGTATTGGTAGTTATTGAGACTGTCAGCTCCAAAGGGCTGAGAGCACCCTCGCCCCTGCCTTGGGAAGTACCATCTGTTTTGTGTAACTCCTGTGACCCCTTTTGCGTGTACCGATACCAGCGCATGCATTTCAGCGTGCGTATCTTGGGCTTTCTTGTCAGAAATTTGGCTGCTATACAGTTAGAATCAAAATAGTGAAATGTTGAGGTACCACACCCTGACAGATGCAAAGTTCTGATAGATGTCCAAGACCTGCCTGGTTGTAATGTGTTTCTTGTTAAATAAGCGGGCAATTGTGAATTGTATCAAATTAAACAAAAAGGTCTTGCTTCTTTTCTGGAAGAACTGAGTTTTACTGACCTACCTTTGTCATAAACAGAATTTATTACAGTAATTACAGTCCCACCTCCTGCCCTATTGGGTTGGTGGGACCACGATGGAGATGAGAATCGGGCCCAATATATGCTGATACGTTTATTTATAGTTCTGAAGTAAAAAACAGAAAATATGAAGAAATGTGGCCATTTTCTTTGTGTACACACTGAATGCTTCCTAGCTTTGCTGCTTCCCATTTATCATCATCTTTTTTTTTTTTTGAGTAACCATCCTTTGATTGTGGATACAGAAGTTTAAGGAGTTAGCAGGCAGTAGTAGGAAAAGAAATGATAAAGCAAGGAACACCAAAAGAGAAAGGCTGCATCCAGTTACTTGCTTTGTATTACAACATAGGCTGCCCTTATATCAATTCCCTTTGAGAGTTTGTGTTTAGCGAGTAATTATTGAGGGCGATGCGTCAGAAGAGCTAGCGGCCATTTCCTGACAGAACCAAGCCTTAATTTTTAAAATATTTGAAATACTGCAGTTGAGTGTGGAGAGGCCACAGTTGTTTCCTCCTCAAGTACCGAAGTTTCGATGTCCCTCTGGCTTCTGCCGCAGCAGTAGGTGCCGAGAGGTGGGTCAGCAGTGAGAGGACTCCTCAGGGCTTTGCCAGCAGCTGAAGGTGCGTGTGCTGTGAGGTGGACAGAGAAGGCGCTGCTGCCCCCAAGTTATATTGCTCCAGCCTCTGAGTTTAACTGGAAATATAGAGGAATTTCCTAACTTTGCTGAAGTGGCTGCTGGTTTTCTGGCCAGGTAGCTGAAGTAGCCTGACCCTTTGTTTCAGTCCTTTTTCCCTCACAGTAAGAGGAGAATACAATTTACCCCAGCTCAAGCTACTAATCTTCAATTTTTATCAACTAGTGACAGACTAAAATACTAATATACTAATATTAGTTAATTAATTACTAATAAATAAAATACTAAAATACACAATCATGGCATGGGAAGTTACCACTATTTCAGTTTACCCAATGACTTAATTAAGAGGAGACGGGCAATTAAAGAGCTGCAGTATAAAATAACAGTCCCCTGAAAAGAAAGCAGGAACTAAGAATGAGCTGTGTCCCGGGATGTTTGCACAGACAAAACTGACACCCCAGAGGGCAAAAAATGTAGCCTGGCTCTCAAGATTTGCACTTGATCGTTGTTGCAGGAAGTGGAGGAAACTGTGTTACATGGAATGATCAAAATTTAGAGCGTCTGTATTGTTATTCTCAAGAATTATTATTCCCTGCTTGCCAAAGAAGTGGCTGTTTAATCCGTCTTTCTGGACATCCATCTTCTTGCTGTGAATGGCTACAAACGGCCAAGAGACGGAGAGGGAGAAACCATTAAATTCTATCATAACAAAGCGCACATTACAATGATTAAGGTCCAAAAGGTAAAGAAGGATCAGCATTATTTCATAAAGATTTTCTTGCAAGAGCTGTTTTTTTAACTTTATTAGCAAGAGTGTTTAGGAAGTTTGACGCTTTGGAAGAACAACAAGGCACGGCTTATTAGCAGGCAATGGCGCAAAGCAATTTTGATAATTGCTCTGAGCGTTCTCTATAGGAGACAAAGCATTTTCATCTTGAGCTGCTGTGCGCCACCACCGCTGTCCTTAGACCATCCAACGCAGAGACTCTGGGCTTGAAACAAAGTGACACAAAGTGGACAAATTTCTTTTGTAGATGCTCAGCCCTCTTTGTATACTGAACTTGGGAGCAAGGGTGCTGTAGAGGGCATCATCACAGACCAGTCCAGAGCCTTAGGAGAAGAAGCACCTCTCTTTGTGTTCCCAAGGCCAGGGGAACTTGACCTGCTCGATCTTTGCTTTGTTGGTAACCTCACTGACTGTGATGGAGACAAGTCTGTGTGAGAGCATGGCCTCTGTACCTTCAAAGGCTGGAGGGCCAGTCTTTGACTGTCTGCTGATTTCAGAGACCCGTTTCATTATGGATTGGTTTTATAGATCCTTCTCTGTTTTGCAGTTGTTTTGTCTTCAATATTTTATTAGTTCTAACCACTCTTTTAATTGGCAGAATTAGCCCCCCCCCCCAAAAAAAAAAATCACAGCTGAAATGCATTGTGGATGGCCATTCACTTATATAACAATTTTTTAAATTGTGGCAATACATCTACTTTATGATCCCTATAAATGCTCACTATTGTTTATTTACCAGCCAATACTGTTTTAAATTTTGATTACTTTACTCTGGAAATATAGATATCTAATTGAGTCTGCTTACATAGACAGCCTGGAAATGCATGAGAAAAAAAGGTGGTGGGGGAGGTTTCAGTGGGTGCTCGCAGACCACTTGCATGGCTCCGTTTGGTGAAGATCTCTGCATCTTTATGGCTTGCTGATCTCTTTTCAGGGGTTGGAGAACCTACAAGGTATTGAAGGGTGGGCTGTTTGTTTTCCCTGTGTTGTTTTTATGTACTGAAATATTGTAGTGAAAATAGCTGGGTGGGGTGTAATGAATGTTTTCAAAGACCTTCCTTTGAAAGAGGCTTTTTTCCCTTGGTGGTCACCACCCATTTTCCTGCGCTGTGTGCGCCTCTCTCATTGTTCCTACTCACAAGGGCCCCTTGTGTGAACCTGTCAACAATGTGCCACCGCGACGAGATAAAATATGGTGGGATATTGGTCTCAGCCTGCTGAAACGCCAGGGGTTTCACCCACAAATGTCAGTGGATATTGCCCAAGGCGTAACACAGCGTGAGATCATAAAACTTGTGATTTGTCAACGATTTTCAGCATTACTCTCTCAACTGTTTATGGTTCAGTGGGTTTGAGGCTGAAGCGTAGCTACGCATGCCACTGATAGTAAAGTCATGTGATGGCAATGTTTGTCCCCTAGACTTGAAATTAAGCTTAATTGAAAAATTGTCCTTGTTTACCTGCAGTTGCACCATCTTGATAAATAACTCTGGTTGTGGTTTGGTATGGGCTGGGATGTGGTCGATGCCCCATCTGAAAAATTAGTCTGGTTTTGAGTTTAACTTCTGGGCGCCCCCATGGCCTGCGAATTGCACTTCGTTCACCTTTAGCTTTAACCCGCTGGTGAAGAGATAAAGTACATCCTTTGGTATGTGTTTTTTAGAGTAGGTAAATAGTTGGGTTATCTGAAAACAGATCTTAGCAATACCTGCTGAGCTTCTGAGCAACAATATGTATGGACCTCTAGATTAGCTGTCAAAATTGACTGATTACTACAAGTAATGCCACAAGATAAGGATCTGTAATCTCTCAAACACAAATCATTGATAGAAATCTCGGGTTGTGCATTGTCATAACCTTATCCCTGCAGCTGCGGTGCGATCCCAGCTCTAGCTGTGCTGCAGGGACTCTTGAATGTCTAAGTGGAAACTATGAAGAAAAGCAGAGTGGTGTATTTATCACTCCCCAAAAATTTGCTGATTTGAAAGCAAGTTCAGTTTTGGCCAATGTTGAAACAGTCCTTTCTGTAGCATTGTTCAGTGTGGTTGGTGGTGGGCTTTTTTAGTCTGCAAGTTATCTCTGAAGCTTGCCATATCTTGGCTGGTATCAAAGAGTTGATTGCCACAGGGAAGGAATCCGTGATCCCATACCTTGATGGAGCAGAGCAGTGCAAAACCAGTCTCGGGAGGGAAGACTGAGTTTAGATGTCTTTGTGCTCCTCTGATTGAGATTTGACCGTGTGCTGGGCTGCTTGTTTCTCTCCAAATTTCCTTATTATTTGAGAAGATGGAGGAAGAGTTTCACTGATCTGTTTTAAGTGTGGACTGCAGCAAGCTTTACAAGGGCAATCCAGAGCTGTCCTGACCCTTTCTATGACAGGCACTGGGGCTTGCTCTGCTTGAAAACTAAGCCATGAGTCTCTGCCACCTAGGCTTAATCATAGAATGGTTTATGTTGGAAGGGACCTTGAAGATCATCTAGTTCCAACCCCCCTGCCATAGGCAGGGACGCCTCCCACTAGACCAGGTTGCTCAATGCAGGGAATGGATTAAAAGGCAAAAAGGCAATGCCTCTGTCTGCTCTAACTGCTGATCAAACAGCAGCCTGGCATCTCCTCTGCACGCTGTGGACCTCATGCAGTTCCATGGGGCTGTGCCTTGCCCCAGGAGCAACATGTTCAGCACGTCCTCTGAGGTACCAGGCTCGTGCTGGCGTGGCGATTGCAGGACGGGCTGCACTCACAGCATCATAAAATAATCCAGGACCAGATTAATGGCTGCTGAAATCCTAATACTTATCTTTCTGGTTCAAGGTACTCGTAAAACTAAAGAAAAAATGGCAGAACATAAATCCTGTAGATGTTGTTTTGCTTACTGTGATTAAATTTATCAGACTCTGGTGACATATTGTGAACCTAAATGCTTTAAAAAAATGTAAGTGCTCCTGCAGCCCCAGTAAGGTTTTCAACATTGAAGTCTCAAAGTACTATTTAGTTGCTGTGACAACTTCAATATTCACAGTGATACTTTATGTTGCAGGTGCAAAATGTTTTTCTTTTAGTAGTGGCATTAAATGCAGCTAGTGGTATAAAAAAGACGCTAGTGGTATAAGCATTTTAAAACTGTATAGGTGTGATGTTTTTTGTTTCAGCACCACCTTTTTTTTCAGAAATAAATGCCAGAAATGTTCATGAAAATAAATTAAATGCAAATCCAGTACAGCTTAATTATAAGACTAAAAGCACCATCAGAGCTTCAGACACTGGAGAAGTTAGTCTTACATGTGGTTTTCAAGTTCATATGGATTTTATTCAAAGAGCTGATGTGTTCCCCAGTCAGGAAAACATGTTCCTGGCTGTGTCACTGTCAGCTGTGGTGGTCCTAGGGTGACATGGACTTAGTGAATCATAAATATGCTTGAGGACACCAAAAGTCTGATATTCACTTAGGCCTCATCTCTTGATACTCTAATCGTACTAACCAAGTTCCTTATCGTTGTGCCCAGCGTCCTTTGAAAAGGCCTAATGAGAATGGAAATGAGTTCCTCACCCTTAACACAAACTCTTCCCTGGTCTGTCCCCGAGACGCTTGTATTTCTCATTTTTCTGACTGTCATCTAGCCTTTGGTTTTAAACTTTGAGGAAATTATTGCATCACATATTGATATGGCAGCAGGTGCCAAGCTTTACAGAACTAGCAGTGATTTGTTATTTAGTGAATATGTACAAAAGCACTAGAAATCCCCCAGTCAAACCAAGGAGTCGGTGGTGAGTTACTGTAAGTTAGGGCAGCTTTAAAGGAAGGGTGGAAGGTATTTCATTTCCTCATTTTTGTACTAGCCCTTTCTGTTAGTAGCTTTTCTTGTTACCTTCGAACTCTCATTTTCTCTATTAATGAATTCCCCATTTTGGCATCGTTTGTATTTGTTTTGCCTGTGTAGTGGGTACCATATCCTAATGTGCAGCAACGCTGCTTTAGCACTTGACAGCCATGAGCGCTGCGTGTATTTTCAAGCCTTGTTTTTCCTCTCAATCCACAAATAACTCTGCGTCCTTCACCTTCCTATCATTCTTGCTGATGTGCTGAACCTGGGCATCTGGGGTCTTCTCAGACTTTGGAAATAGTTATTTTCACTGGAAAGAGGTATAAGGAGGGATCTGTATGGCACTGTGTATGGATTTCATTCACAGCTTTCATAGTTTGGCCCAAGTTCCTGGTGAGCGAGTAAATTGCTGTTTGTAGCACTTTTTATTTACTGATGGTCACTTTTATTACTTTAACGGAGGGGGGCTTTCAAAAGCACAGCATGCCATCCAGAATAAACTGCTTGTCAGGTAGAATGGTTACAAATACTTTTTAAAGGAATTTTAAGGCTAAGTAAGCATGACCGCTGGCTGCTTGGTGTCTGTGCAAGCACACCTCTGGGGCTGTCAAGCAGTGTGGTTCTGAGATAGCTATGGGGTGCCTCACAGCCAGCAAAACTCCTTTTTAAGATATTATGCTGGTTTAAATCATCTAGAGATTTGCCAAGCAGAAGGTAAAGCAAAATATAAACACACAGCAAAAAAATGGATTTGCTAGATTGAAATAAAGCTTTGTTGTTATCTAAGATAGTGCTGCCTGTTAAAATATCTTTATTGAGTTCTTACTGGTTTGAATTGGAAAATCTTTTTTATGCTAAACATCTCATCATTTTTTTCATTTATTTGTACTGTAAAGTATTTTCTTATCTTTGCATCCCTAGAATGTGTTTTTCTTGTTCTGCAAGTTAGCATTTGAAGCTTTAACTCTAAACCATTTGAAATGAGCATTTACTACAGAAATTTCTTGTGACAGCTTAATTAACTGTGGATTCTTGACCTTTAAAGTGCTGGAGCTAGAAACATTTAATAACCAGCCATTGGATATAAAGTAATATGCTTGTTGTTTTACTAGCTTGCATACATGGCAGTTTGAAGCAAAGTCCAAGGGTCACCGAAATCACGAAGTAAACTGAAGCGAGTCAATCTGAACTATGTATTTCAAAGTGTTGTACGAGTGTGTCACGCAGTATGTATGTACGCGTGAAGGCTACCAGATTATATACAAGGTATTTTTATGCAAGGTGCGGATTACGATTTCTCTAAAAGCTTCTGTGATCTGGAGCCTACAAGGTGGGAGTGTAATTTAGTGCAATTACTGGGCTGCCTAGTCTTAAACAAGCAAGCGTGTGTGTACGCAACCAAAGTATCGACCCACACGGACTTGTTGAGAGCAGCAGAACCCTGAGCAGAAGATTGCTATCTCGGCAAGTCCCCTCTATCTGCTTAAAGGAGGCCACCGATGTCCTTGACAGAACGGAGGATTGCTGAAGCTGACCACCTGGCACCGTCGTTGGCTGAGTGGGTACCAAGGGCTTTGAGAGGGGGTAACTGCATGCGGGAGGGACCAGGGAGATCTATGGGTGGAGGTGGTGGGGAGGGATTACTGGTAGGACTGAGACTGCAGAGGGCGAGTATGGTCACAGCCGGTGGAAACAGTACCGAAACATCAGGTCAGACCCTCTCTGCTGAGACGAGGAGGGTTGTGTGGGTATCTAATCCTACTTCAGACTAGTGAGTGATTCTGTATGCCCACATGTAAGCTCCCGTGGTGGGGGGTGGTCAGTTTGTAGGGCTGATCCCTGCTGTGTCTGGGTCGCAGGTACCTTCTGCAGGCACCTGGGCAGGGAGGGCAGTGGCAGCAGCACAGCCGCCGGCCTGGGCTGGCTGCTCCAGCATTTTTCCCAGCTGCCGGAGTCCAGAGCCATCACAGCAGTGAGCGCTGAGAAGACAATCCCTAAACTGACATGATAGTTTTGCAGGTTTATTTCAGCCAGATGGGTTACGTGGGGCTTTGGGCTTTGCCAGTAAGTTGCTGTGCCTGGAGTTTCCAGTCCTGCAGTAAGAGAGGCTTCAGAAAGCCAGATTATGATCTTCACCCCGGGTGTGCAAGACCTTCGTCTGCAGGCATTCCCGCTGATTTCAGTGAAGCTGTGTCGCAAGGGGCTGTCAGAGATGAGGAAGGGGTTAGGAATCTGGCTCCCGGGATCCATGCAGGGCAATCCAACATCCCTTTGGATGCTTCTGGCGGGTGGGATTGAGTGCTCTGTTCCCGTGTGTGGGTGTACCGTGGGGAGCGGTTTGTTGTTTGGGTTCTGAAAATTCAGGAGCTTCACCAGAGAGGGCAAATACTTGTGAGTTGTTTGTCATCTTTGCTCACATGCGTCGGCCTGTAAATTCTATTTTCAGAGCACAAACTAAACACAGCCAGGAGGGAGTGGGAAATCATGTAAGCAGCCGTCCTGGGGGTACAGTGCCATACTTGTGCTCTGTGGCGGGGAACTGCCTGCGCCGCCTAAACTCTTCCGTTCCTACAGCTTGCACGCATGTAAGGACTGAGTCCCTGGAGCATCCTCTGGCAGCTCTGGGAGAGTCCTTGCTGGGAAGCGGCACCTTCTTTTTCCTTCTCCTCCAGCTTCCCAACCACCCTCTGCACAGCCAAGTCCTGAGTGGAGTCCCCGGGCCCGTTCCTCAGCTCAGTCACCGTGTTTCTAGTGGAGATTTGAGCATCTCTATTCCTTTCTTGTTTTATAGGGAATGGTGATGCTGTGATTGCAATGGGGGTGTGTGGGGTGTGTGTGGCGGAGCGGGATCTTATCCTGCCGGAACCCCACGACTCCTGAAGGAACAAGTGTCTGGGAGCTCCCGGGAGGCTTCCCCTGCCGCACCTCCGTTTGTGGTGGCTTTCTCCTCTCTGTCCCTTCTGCATTTTTAAAAATCTGATGCAGGTTTGGGTGAGCGAGGTTTCTGCTCCTGCTTGCGTCACTTTCTCCAAGCAGTGACGCACGCGTGTGCTCTTTTTTTTTTTTTTGCCACATAAGTGGGTGGTTTATGTGCTGGGAGGGAATGATTCATAAATTAGCTAGAGCCTGGGCCTTTTCTCTATTGCCCTAATGATGTGCGAAGAGGATTCAGTGTCAGCCTTTCGCCCTCCCTTCAAAGGGGCAGGCTCTCCAGCGGCTGCGTTTTCACTCCCGAGCTGCAGGTAGTCCAGCCTCGCCCAGGGTAAAATGCTAATTCCGGGCAAAAAATGGGGGTAACTGCAGAGACACTTCACGGCCTGTCGCCTGCAAACGAAAACCGTGAAAATACTGCTACTTGTGCCAGAGTTCTGTCACTCGGCTGCAGTTTTTGGAGGCTTTTGCAGCCAGGGCGAGCAAGCACAGAATTGGCCGTCTGTGACAGGGGTGTCCCTGGGAGGGACAGCAAGCGGGTGTAGATGTCTGCTGAGGCTGGGGCGGGGGGGGAAGCGGTGTGGGGGTGTTTTGGGCTTCCCTTGGTGTTGCTGGTGCTGGGCTGGCTACAATCACAACGCGACCTGAGGCTGTGCTGAGGGAGGGAAGATGGGGAGGAAAATTGAGGTGCAGGAAGCTACAGGGGGAAATGCTTAACAAGCAAATTTTTTGTTTATTTAAAATGATAATGGGTGGTGAGCAAGAAAGTCTGTTGAAAGCAGCCAGGCAGGCTGATTCCTCCCCTTGTTTTCTAATGTGAGAAAGCTCTGGTGCGGTGTGTCATGAAGGACCATGTCTCTCTGCAGAGAAACAAGCACGATGGTCAGAAACCGTGTTGAGGGACTACATCTGCAGCACAGAGGGAAAAAATCATTCTCTGCTAATAGCATTAGTTACTAGAAACCTTGAGCAACCCACGGTTAATGAAACGAGCTTGTCTCATTAGCCACACTTCAAAATTATATTTACGGAGGTTAGCAAAACTAAATATTTTTCTTTGTGGCCGGAGTGGCGTCATGAGAGACCCTGTCTTATACAACCCGTTTTTACTGCACAAATTGCGACACAGCTTTGGCCTTGGTTCCCAAAGCTCTGTATTTAAACGAGGAGGGATTGGATCTTGTTTTGCCCAAGTTGGTTCTAATGTGAAAATTGTGGGCTCTAGATTTAGAGCTGAGCTCAAACTTTTATGGTGTGAGTTAGATTTTCTAAGCTGCAATTGGAAATTCTCACAAATACTGCTGTGTAATTTTTGTGTTTGTTTTTGTTTTGTTTCTACTCTTTTATTTCATTGGTGGAATTAGAAACTGCAGATTTGTTCCCAGTCTGGCATCCTTATAGGCACAGTGTAGAGACATTTTTCTTAAGAGAGAGCAAGACGTACCTCTGAAAGAAGCATTGGTGTAAGTAGTTCACGTGGCTCTCCCACTGCCGGCACCTGCCCTGGGAGGAGGACACGGGGCATTTGCTGTTGTACATTCTCAGACAGCTGTACAAAGGGACTTCTTTTATGTGGATGTAGTATGACTCTTACTTGTCAAGGATAAAAGTAAAGAGTTAGTGTCACCTTGTGAATATCTGATCCTTTAGATTCAAATTTGGGCATGTTGGTGTTCGCTCCAGCGATGCTCCTAAAGTCATTACGGATCCTGCCGTTACGTCCTGAAACATGTGTAGGTCTCATCCCGTGCATACCTACTCTAACAGATGCCGTGTTAGAAACTATTCACCTCGGGCAAAATAATTGTGAAAGAGGTTTGCTGAGGGCTAATCATGGATCTTGAGAAGATACCATAAGCATTTATGAGGCCCCTTGCCCTGTTAGCACACCCACTGGTGAGCACCTATCTGATCCTCAAGCGCATGCCCAGCTTCACGTGTTTTGCAGCACGAGGGCCCTGCTGATATGTTGTGAGCACATTTCTGCTTTGGATAAGCTTTGCCTGGGGCCCAGCAAACACCTTACTGTAACTTTACTCTTAGCATTTAATACGCACCCTGGCTCTTTTTCCTTCTTTCTGATTTACGAAGCCACCTGCAGTTTCTATGCTTAGAAGCTTTTGCAGGCAGTCTAGCTTTTCTAGAAATGGTTGTCTTCTTTAGACTACATTGCTATGTATTAATACTCTTTTTCTCTTTTATGCAGTTTTATACGAAACCAGCCATGATCAGAACAGTTTCTAGGATTAAATGATGCGATTAATGTGTTTGGTTTCCTTATCTTTGTCATACAAAGAATATATTTATTGAAATATCCTGTTTTGATAGTTTTTTGGGGGTTTTTTTTCCAGTTGATCCATTTTTAGTTTATAGGCTCATGATTTTATACTGCCATTGGAAAAAGCAGGTTATAAGCTGCTTTATTTTTAGGTGGCCTTGCAAATGGAGAGCTGCCACTGGTGATTCTAGAAATGAATGTGCAGCCACAACAGCAAAACTGGTGGGACTGATCTTCTCTGTACGCTGTTCTGTGCTCATCCAAGCTGTGCCGTTTGCACTGGTACAGTATTAGAGGAGTCTGCCTGAAAATAAATATATTCTGTGTTGGTGTGACTAAGGTGCAAAACATCAGCTTGTGCAAGTGAAGGGAACTCGCAGCATCAGCGGAGCTATATGGGGTTGAAATAGCTGATGGTTTTGAGTGGATTCAGGTTCTTCGTGTTCTGAAATAAGAATTGTACTTTATAAAAGAGCTTTAGAGTCAGTGAAGTTCCCTATTAAACTGTCCTATCCCAGAACCATTCTACATATAGCCCTTGTGTTTCTTGCATGTTAAGTTTAGCTTTATGTCCCTCAGTGGCTTAATTTTGCATACTTTCTTCATAAAATGCCTTGCCCTTCATTATTTCCTGCACTTTTGTTTTCTGTGGAGTTTGAAGGAGGCTGGCTGTATCGGTCATGTTATTTTACTCAAGAAGGAATCTATTTTCATAGGCAACAGAGAGATGGTGATTTAATTAGAATAGCTTCTATGAAGGAGGGTTTTCTTGCAAGCAACAGTATTTTCTTTCCCATCTTGTGTCTTTCATGGTCAAGGAAAGGTGGTTTTCCTGAGTAATGTTGGATTAAGAGCTGAGATAGTTGTATATACAAACACAGTTTGATACCCTATTATTACTTTTATTTTAATGTGGGGTACAGCCGTTGAAACTCTACAACATTAAAATATCTATGACAGTCACAGGTACCGTAATTGTTCCGGCTTTAAAATGGATTGTCACCTCATCCCAGAGTGTTTTTCAAGTAAATTAATTTAGATTGTACAAACAGGATTTTTATTTTTAACGTTTCCTGAATCCCAGGAATGACCGTTGCTATTTCGTTGCGAATCTCTCGCCTAAGGCAGATCTTGATCCTGTAAACTCAACAGGGCTTCAGGGTGTCCAAAGGCTGACTTGTATAAAATCTGAGCCCTTTCCAGTTGTGTCAGACCTCTCCTAATTCCCATATTAAAAGGAGCAAACAGATATTAAAGTCTGATCAGTTGACTTAAACCAGTTGACAGAATGGATTCGTTGCTGAGAAGATTTACTCTTGTAAGTGTCTCTCTCGGGTTGTGAATTGCACTTGAAGAAATGTTTTTTCCTTTCTCTCCTTTACCTGCCAGGAGCAGTTCTGAACGGAGGAAGGAGAAATCAAGAGATGCAGCAAGATGCAGAAGAAGCAAAGAAACCGAAGTTTTCTACGAACTGGCACATGAGCTGCCCCTGCCGCACAACATCAGTTCCCACCTGGACAAGGCATCCATAATGCGCCTGGCTATCAGTTTCCTACGCACTCACAAGCTTCTGTCTTCAGGTAAGAAAGATCTGGCAAAAAGAAGGCTGTAAATGCTAGCTGATGGCAGCTTGGTAAGATTGTGCATGTTCTTCTCCAAGTACTTGGTCCTAAAGTGAGAACAGGACACAACTGCTTGTGTTGTGAGGATAAAACTAGGCTTAAAGATAGGTTGGTGGGCTTTTTTCATCAGGATTGTGTATATTTTAACTGGGATAGAAAAATCTGGGTGATATTAGTCATATAATGTCTTCATTACCAAGATAACAACCAATGCCGTTTTGCCTCTCTAAAAAAACAACTCTCAAAACTCTTGAATGTGGCTTCTTAAGCTCAGTTACAAGATTCGGAATTCAAACATACAACTTAAGCTTCCATGCTGGAACAAATAAATTTTTTATTTGGCATGGCAAATGTGTGTGTGCCGGTGCATTCGAAAAGCTGCTGGGAAGCTCTGAAGGTCCAATACTTCGTTTGAAAGGACTAATTGTGCTATATGCTGGTAATGAGTAGTAGGTAGATTGTTTATGATGAGGTAGACTAAGATAGCTAAAGCAAACAACTTTTTTAAAAACTCGACATGAATGGATTCTGTGTAGTCAGAATCTTACTCGTGTTGGACTAGTAGGAAATGTGAACCAGCATCATTTTCATAGCCTGTGAAAACTGATAAAATTAACAATGTTCTTCTTTTGCACCTATATTTAAATAATCACTTCTAGGGAAGTCTGTGGCTTGAGTAGCCTGTGAGATCAATGAAAACAACTGATATTTCTGGGGGGAACTTTCACACGGTGACCTATAAGTGTTCAGAATATGTTAACAAAACAATGCCTGCGTTGTTTGTGGAAGGTAAACTCAAAATTGCAACTTTTCCTTCATTAGCGGCAAAACTCCCAATAAGGTCACAATTGCACTTCCTCTCTTTAGAAAAGTTGAGTCATACCATAACAATTACTTTAATAGATGTTATTAGGAAGTATCTCATTTTGTGGAAGAGTATGCCATTGGTTTGTTGCTGTTTAGTCTGAGAAATATGACAAATTCAATTTTCTTTCTGTGTGCTTTGTAATTTTTGTAGCTTTTTTGGGTTCTGCTGAGATTATTGTATAAAATGTGGGTATTTTCATCTTAGCTTATAGAATGTGGTTTTAGCATTTACTTCCGTGAAAAGAAAAGTTTATTTGCTGAACAGTGTTTGCAAACCATTTCTGATTTCGTCATGTAATTAATCTTGAAGAAGTTGCGTAAATAAGTAAATGTTCTTAAACATGCCATACACCAAGCCAATTTCTTAGTAACTTTCTCGTCAAAACACAGCTTCAGCTTTTCAAATATTTATATGGCATGAACTAGAGACTGGCACCGCATAGGAAAAGCAAACTTCTGAAGGGCTCTAACAGATAATACAAATAATGCGTGTGTCTCTGAAACCAGACATGAAGTAGTTTGATGTTGTCATCATCAGAAAAATACACTTGCTTACCTGGAAACTGCTGAGTTTAAAGTGAAATTTTCAAATATGTGTACATTTCTGGGTGAGGAAGAAGTCTACAGATAAAACATTTATTTAGTCCTTCTGNTGACAACCCAATATAATATCCATACATACACACATATATATGATTTTTCTGTGACAGTATTTGAAAAACAGTGTGATTCATGTAGCTGATTTGCATTTTCTTGAAGTACCACCGGGACCCAGCGCTTAGAAAGGAATCTGGAAATGAAACGTTACAGTAGTGACAGGCTGTGATTTAATATTTCAGGCTTTCTCTATGTTAGTTATTTGCTTAACCTTAAATCTCATGTACTTTCCCAGCTTAAATATTGACTTGGAGTAAGTCCTCTTGTTCAAATTTCTGTTGTTAGCCAAATGCAGATTTGTCTGTCACTGCATCTTTAGACACTGGGGATGTAGAGAAAGGTTTTAAAATCTTTAGTGCTTCTATTCTGAGGAATTGAACTTAAGATACTTTAAAGGGACTGGTTTTCTGGAAGAGCTGAGTATTATTTTCTGACAATGAGAATACACTGAAATGAAAGACCTCAAGCCAGAAAACCACTGTGTGCTGGTAAAGGCCTCATCTGCTACTTGCATTCCTCCGAGTATAGCTAACATTTAAATAGCCAAGCTAAACAAAAAGGCTGAAAATGTAAGCCCAGAGTATTTGAAAGATAAAATTTATCAGGCATTGGAATAAAGTGGCATCAGAGAGAGAACTTTCATTATTGTTATCAGAATAATGACTTCAGAGTATTATTTCTTCCTCATGCAATTGCCTGACAGTTTACGCTTGCTGAAACTCCTGAGGTTCGCAGGTATAGAGTACTGCTCTGGCCAAAGTAAGTCTTTATCAGGTTGAGAACTGTGTCTTGCACTTTTTACAAGGCTGTAAAATTGAATATAGGCATTTCTGGCAGGTGAGCTTTGTTGAAAAAATACCGCATTTCAGGACTGATTAACACCATTGCCGTACAATAGCTGCTTAATACAGCTAATCTTTGACAGGTGCTGTTTTTCTGATCTGTTCCTGTAAAAGCAGAATTTAAGTCTTTGATGGTGGGCTTCTGAATAATGTCAGTGTTTACAAGGGCACTGGCTTTCACTAGAAGGCCGTCTGATTTAATTCAGAGCAATGGGTTTTCGATACAGCTTTTGGCTCTCAGATGAAGAAATTTGCTGCTCGTCACAGATTGATGAGAGTGTGGAGCAAATGGACGCGGGGCTTGTGCAATGCCTGTCCATGCTCCCTTCTCGCTTTTGCTCTAAACCCTTTCTGAGCCCCAAGCAAAGCTGCCCCCGTTTCACACGCGTGTTTAGCAGACTGGAATCTGGCTGATAATTCTGCGTTGCATTTGAGGAGCCTGATTCGACTGATGGGGAGCACGGGGGTTACTGTGTTGTCTGTGAACTGTCTGCACTGGGAAATGGGGAGGTGGAGAACTGCAGTGTGCATGAGAAGGAAACGCCTGCCCCAGCCTGCAGATTCCCTCTTTGCTTTATGTTGTCTTCATGGAAATAGTTTTGATTATTTGGGCTAGACACTTAGTGTAAACTGGAGTTAAGTGGGAGTATTTTGTTTTGTCATTGATTAGGACATCAAAATAACATTTACTGCATTTTTTATATATATACAATGTCACTGAAATAAGCTTGCAGTGCAGCTTGAAAAATGCTTCAAAAAGTAGTAAAGAAAAAAGTACCGCTTGATTAGCATTGTTGTTGTTTATTTTTTATTCTATCAAAACCTACTGGCACAGCAGATTTTATTTTATATTACCGTTTGTGGGCACGATTCTCAACCACAAACACACCTCTTGGTTTCATGGCAGTTTTGCTGGGAGCGGAGGGAGCAAGGGCCTTCCCAGGACTGCATCCTCATCTTTCTGCAAGCTGATGCTCCAGATGGGATTTCGGAGATGGCTGTAGGCAACTTGCCAGCCTCAGTCCGCGGGCATTGAGTGTCTCATGCCCCTTCCTATTATTCCCTGACTCGGAATAGGGCTTTTCACTTGTGTAACTCGGGCTGTTTTACTAGCTGTGTCTGCATAATGATTATTTATCTGTCAGGAAGCCAAGACCTAGGGGAATCTATGCCCACATTCTTCCAGCAGGTGAATGGCAGAGCCCACGAATCTGAGCCCTCATTGAGAGCTCTCCCGCTACGTGCCTCCGAAAATCCCGTCTTCTGGATTGCCGGGTGCACGTCTTCTGCAGGCGTTGCAGGGCCTGAGCTTGGCCCTTGTATCCTATCACAATAGGAAATAGCTGGTTGTATATCTCAGAGTTCAAAAGGGTAAAAAATACCAGGTTTTGCTTTATAAAAGTTGCTGCTTTACTTAGTAACACGTTTCCCTTTGATTTTCACAGTAGGCAATTCTGTGTGGGAATGTTGGAGAGGAAGCCTTTAACATTTAGAAATGCAGGCTGTTCGTCTGACGGCCTGATTGAGATTAGTATCACAGGAAGCAAACTGAAACAATAGCTTTATAATACCGTTTCCATGTTGTGCACAGAACAGTACACAGCATAATTGGAATGCTAAGTAGAAATATCATTTAATTACGATCGTCTTAAATATTTTTCAAGATGCCTCCTAATTCTGTTGGCATAATACATTTTTGCCATCGTCACATTCAAATGTTTGGGATAAATTTAGAACTGATCTTTGTTCATTTCAAGTAAAGGTTTTGATCCCATAAAGTTGCTGCTGAAAATAGACTGCTTGATGCTTATCGGTGCTGGAGCTTTTGAATTTGGGATCTTACGTCCTTTAGTATAGTTAGAAAAATTTATAGCAGTACTTGTCCCCTAGTGTTCTCTAGTATAGCTGGTAAAGTAGCCTAATGCTTTTTGGGGACTTAAGAAATGGCAAAAGAGAAATAACTGTCTTTTGCTAGAGAATGGCTGTCTTGGNTAGAAAAATTTATAGCAGTACTTGTCGCCTAGTGTTCTCTAGTATAGCTAGTAAAGCCTAATGCTTTTTGGGGACTTAAAAAATGTCAAAAGAGAAATAACTGTCTTTTGCTAGAGAATGGCTGTCTTGGTTCACAGCTAACATCGTGATAGTTGCTAAGGCTGCCTCNGTTCACAGCTAACGTCGTGATAGTTGCTAAGGCTGCCTCAGATAGTCTCTTTTTGTCTGAATATGAGGAAGAGAATCCACTTTAGGAAGCCTGTATAGGCATTAGCATGCGGTACCAATAATTTTAAGTGTTTATTTGGACCACGCTGATGCTAAAGGCACTACAGGCACCAGAACTCTTTGGTACTAGTGAGTTTCTGTGTGGCAGGACTACAGACTTCTTAGTCAGGCTAATCAGCCAAACACAGTTTTATCAGCTTTCTTTAATCCCATCCCAATTGTGTGGTCACCCGGGTGTCTTTTCTGTGCAGACATCCAGCAAAGGAAACTGGATGGGAGTTGCTCCTGTGCGGGCAGACAGCAGCAGAAATGGGGAGGGAACTGGGAAGCAGACGGGAAGTTGTTTGGGAGAAGGGAGGCCACGAGGAAGCCAGTGTGAAGTTGTTTCAAGGGAGGGAGACAACAGAGCCGGAAAGCCAGCAGGGAGCAGAAGGGAAAAAATAGCTTTTCTCTGGGCTTTTAAGGGAGAGGACAAACTGGAGGGAGAAGTGATGTGGGCATTGTTTTTGAATGTCTGGACAAGCTGCATCTAATCTCAGACCATTGTGGCATAAAACAGTGCTTTAAAAATAGCGTGTCTGCTTGTTTGTTTTTATTAAATTGGAAAAAAGTTTGGTGCCAACTGCACTGCTAGGAATGAGAATGGAGCAGGGTGCTGAGTGCTTCAGCTGCTTTCTGGGAAGGTGCACCAGCGGGTCCCACGGGGCTCAGGAAGCCTGGGCTGATGGGGTGCTGTGTCCCACTGTTCCACACTGGTGGCTGCAGGACTCAAGCAGCTTCCTGGGAGCAGCATCTGAGTGGTTTGGCTAGATACAAACTCTGCAATCAAAACAACACCAACATAAGTGTTTTCTTTATCAAAGTTGCTTGTGCACTTGGAGATAAGAGCCCTTCAGGAAGCTTCAAGTTTAAGAGTAGCTTTTTCTTGATGTATCTAAATTGAAAGCTTTTATTGAACACATTGAAAATATCCCCTTGAACAGGATGTACTGCCCTGCCAAAACAGAAGAAAAAAAAAAAAAAAAAAAGAGGGAAAAAAAAAACAGTTGCTGTCCTTTGATGCAGAGCAAGAAACCAGGAAGAGATAAGTTTGTCTCAAAGCTGCTCTCCTTGATGCTTGATACAGGATGGAGCTGCTTTTAGATCTTCCCTAACTTTTGCCTACCAGCGTCAGGCAGTTTTCACAACCCTCCTCTGTAGCCTGTGTCTGTTATGCGCAATATCCAAGCAACTTTCTGGTACTTGTAGGATCCAGGATTAGAGACAAAGACATGAAAATTCTTGGAAGTGATGATGTGACCTCCAGTAAAACCCCTTTTTTATCACTTTCTATCTCTTGAACTGACCAAAAAGGCCCCTTTGAGTCAGATCAAAGGTGTTGAGAAGAGTATAGGCTGTTCACTAGGAGGTTGTTTATACCTGAGCAGTTATTTCTTGTAAGGAGAGCCTCATTTTTGAGCCTTCAGACTTGTTCCAAGAGGTTGGACTGAAGGAAATGAGCAAGCATCTACGGAAAATGTGTTCTTAAACTTGGGAACAGTGCACATCCTGACAGTGGGAATTAATCAAAGCTTGTTTACAAGAGCTATTTTTAGCATAAAAGGTTGTTATAAACACTGCAATAAGCATTTACCATTACAGTTCAAAGTTTCTTGTTGATGAATAAATTCTACTTTGGTGGTTAGAAAATTTTTCAAAATAGAGCTGATCAAAAAATATTATCAAAATTTGATGAAGACTTGAGACATGGACTGAAAAATACTGTATCCGAATTTGATGCAGACCAAGAAATACTGCCTTGGGGCAGTACAAACAGTGGATGACCCATCAAACTGGGACATGGGACACGGTTGCTCTGTTCCTGGTTCTGCTCTAGCACTGGCAGCCACCCCAGGGACGCCACTGCACTTTTCTGTGGCTCTCTGACGTGTTTCAAGATCTCTCGATCTCAGCTAGACAGGGATTCTCCCTCCTTTGTAGGCTTCCCAGTGCTACATGAGCACAAACTTGGCCGGGATCCATAAGTGTAACTATAATATGAACAATAATATTACAGTACTTCATTCTGCTGAATGCGCTATTAATTTACAGTTAAACTGGCATATTTGCAGTCCAGTCTCCCTGCTATACTGTCATGATGCCTGAACTGAGATAATCCCATTAGTAGAGATGGAAGAAGTTACAGGAAAAAATAGGAAATGCATCCTTATTTCAAAATTTAGTTAGCGGCTATTTTGAAAAGCAATGCTGGTGACACAAACCTCTACCTAAAAACCAGGGTAAACTGAGTCTATGGTTACCTTTCTTTAAGACCTAGAAAATTCTGTCAAGTCTACATGGGGTGCCGCTACCTGGATAAAGTGACCTCAGACCTGCTGGAACCCAAGCTCTGCCCCCACCTCCTCGTGCTAACCTCCTACTTTCATTTGGTCTCAGCTTTCGCAAATGTTTTCCATCTGAAGCTGAAATTTCCTACGCTAAAGTGAAAGACAATAGAGATTTCTGGGAGCAGCTTGCAGTAGCGATGGCTTTATTTGTTTTTCTTCTGCAAAATAGATTCTTTCTAAAGCAAAACAGATTTTTGCTAGTGGCAATAACTGAATTGCTTCTGATGTATCAGTCTCCTGATGTGTGTGTATGCTCTGTGTATTAGTAGCTAGTGATTTTCACAGGAGAAAGGGAGCAAGCTACAATGCTGTAACTACAGCCATATGAAGGATGGTTATTTATTATTTATATTACTATAATTATGCTAAGTTATCTGATACAGGGCATACTAGGGCCGCTGCAGTGATGCCCAGCATACTTCTTTGCTGTGAACTAAGGTTCTTCAGGTAGTTGATAAGCTTCAGGGGTTTAGCACCGATGACACCTTCTGGGATTGTGTGTTTGCAACCACCATAAAGAACCTGGACACAGCAGAAGATATGGGCACCTCTGGTGCAGCCCCCAGTGCCTGTGCTTCCCTGGGCAGGCTGCCGGGGATGCCCATGGGGGTCAGGCAAGGAAGAGATGGCGGCAGCAGTACAGTGGCCCCTGGAGGTACTTGTCACCTGCCTGATGGTGCCCACGGTTTCCTCACTCCATCTTTGAAACGTAAGCGATAAGTACTGTGAGAAACCCGTATCTGCCAGCTCCTCTTGCCTGCTGCTGCCGCAGCTGCTAAGAGGGGAGGAAGGTATGCAATGGGGTTTATTGAGGTATCAGGGAGGCTGGAGGGTGTCTGCAAAACACCTTGGTCTTGCTTTTGGGTTATGTGAGAGGGGGTGCACAGCAGCACAAACCCTCTTCCCTTCCTCCTCCCAGTCCACATCAGAGATGCCTCCAGCTGAATGAAGGTAATTTTAATTAAATAGCTGAACTCTGATCCAGCAAAACCCTGTAACCACGTGCTTTAATGCTGACTATATCTTTAAGTGCTGTGCTCAGCTAGGACATTAAGGGTTGGAACCTGCAGCCCTGATGTGAGTGATCCTATGTCCTCTCTGTGTGTTTGTATAAGTAATATAATTTATATACATGGAAAAGCAAACTTAATCATCTGATAATACAAGTAAAGTGTTTGTCTTTCACTGTTGGAGGCATTTAAGAATACAAATGCTTTGAATAGCCTTCCTGCCTTTGAATGGTCATGTTTTGTTAATGCGAACTTAATGAGCTGGGAAAAAAAATGGCAAGGAGGGTCTGGGGTTAGAGCTGAAAAGTCATTTTTTTCTCTGAACCCACACTTGGCTGATTGTCTTGGGCCATAGCCATGATCCCTGCTGAATAAACCATTTGTTTGCTTCCGGAAAAGTAAAAAAAGACCCTTGACATTCTTTACACAGCAGAAACAAGCTTGGGAGCAGATGGTCACTTACCTTTTTTTTTTTTTTTTTCCTTCCCTAAATGTCATTATGGTCAAAGTGCATACTATTCAAATATATTATTGTGTATTTTCTGTGTTTTAAATGCTAGCCCTGATGTAATTTCCTGAAGTCAGTTGCTTTGTACTGAGGAGGAACTGGCCCCTGCGTGTGTAGTTAGAATTGCGGTGGAGGGGCACAAAACGATAAATCCCCAGCCTGTGCTGGCCATCCCCAGGGAGCATCTTCTCTTCCCTGCTACCCAACAATGGCGTTGAGAAGCAAAGGGTGATAAACGAAGTGCTCCCAATGGCTCTGGGGCTGAGTCTGTTCCCTTGTTTGCACGATAGGTAAGGAGCTGCTGCCAGGGAGGAATGTTGAGGAGCAGGAGGGGGATGCCGAAGCAGCAGCCAGCATCATGTTTGTCACCACTCATCTGTTCCAAAGGGCATCTCAGTGGGCTCTGCTTTGCAAGTGCTCATCCCTCTGCATTTGCTCGCCATCCATCCTTAGGCACTAGCAGATGCAGTTGTAGGAGGTGTATAGAACTCATCCTTTAATTGTGACTCATTAATACTTCAAAGTAAAAGCTGCGTTAGTTTGCCTCAGCCTCTTCCCTATCCAAAAAAATACCAAATCCAAGGCACTTCTAGTAATGTTTTACAAAGCAATACCCCATTCCTGCTTTTAGACTTGTCCAAAATGAGTATTTCGACAAGGGACATGAAGGGAAATGATGAATGTGCTGTTTCAGGGAGGAAGAGAACAAAAATGAAATACTTTTCTCAAGTGCTAACAGTATGTGTACTAGAGAACAAAAACTGTATGCTGAAATTGCAACATTAAACCAACAAAGAGCAACTTCTCCAAGAAACTAGTTTGAGTCCCACTGTTCTGGCAAATAAAGCTGATGCAATTATGGCTGGAGCCTCAGGGCAGCAAAATCAGTGGTGGACGCAGCCTGGAGCACTCTTGGGCCACCAGGGAGGGGCACAGAGCAGCTCACTGCAGCTCCTCTCAGATCATCCTTGCTGCCTCGGGCTATGGAGCACCTTTGATCTAGATGGGACTTACCTGTGGCCTTGTATCTTCAGCAGTGTATAGTTGGAGTTGGTTATCCTTTATTTTAAGACAATAAGGGGGTTTTTGTTTGTTTGTTTTCTCCCCTCCCCCCCCCTCCCCCCCCAAAATTCAGAGCCTTACCGCTAACACATATTTGTAATAACTGACAGCAAATATGCAGGCTAACTGACAAAACTGTAAAGATAAGCTCACCACAGCATGTCTGTGGTATACAGACCAGATGTGATATCTGTAAAGAGTTTTGTAAAGAAAAAAATCCCAGAAGTGTCACATAAAACATGTAAAGAAATTAATGGGCCAGCTCCTACACAGCAATTTTTTGATACTAGTCATCTACAAATGATCTCCTGCAGGCTTCTTATTCATGGAGCTGAAACATACTTACAAGTGTAGGAGGGAAGGCAAGAGTGCTGAGTGGACGCTTGGGTGACCGGCATTAGGAGGAGCAGTGTCTCCCTCTCCCTCCCTCCCTCCCTGCCTGCGGCTTTGCCTACTTTGCCTCCCATCGCAGGAGATGAGCAATGTGGGACACACACAATGAGGGCATCGCAGTGCCATCGGTTGTCTCTACAGCACAGCCAAAAAGCAACAGGAAAATGCGGAACCAAAAAAAAGGTTTAATAAATATTCTAGCGTGGCCTTAGATTTCAGCACAACCATGGCACGTCTTTCCCCAAAACAGATAAGATGCACTGGGTTCATGAATCTGCATAGGCAAAAATACGGGATGTAAGTGGGGTCGGAGGCCCTCCTCCTTGAGGGACAGGAGAAGCGTAGGTGGGTGACAAAGCTTGTCAGAGTTTGGTGAAGTGGCGCGTAGGGAGTTCAACAGAAGTCTCCATACCAAGTGGAGAGGTCTATTTAGGCACGCTTTGTAGGAACAGTATTTGAACTTCTTAGAAAATCTGACCTGATGAAAAAGTCTTCTATTAGATGTTTGTTAGGAATACACAAATCTACTTACCTTCTGTAAGATTTGCCCCATACGTTGCACCTGTTAGGAGATACAAAGGTTGCATGTGGCCAAAAGAATGTGCACGAAGAAGATGTGTAGGTATATAGGTGTTCTGTACTGAAAATACGTCTTCCAGAAACACACTAAAGGTGAACAGAGGGTCTATTGTATTTGCCAAAAAGTTTAGAAAAATATCTCCTTCCTTTCTAGTGATAAGGACATCGCTTTGATACACTGTTGAGAAGGCCCCACCAGAAGTCGTCTGTGGAAAGGAAATCCTAACAGCAGAAAAACATTTTGTTGCCTTGTAACTGGATGTGCTTGCATTGAAAAAGGCTGGTTAGGGTGCTGAAGACTTTACATGCTTTTTGTTTTCCTTTTTTCCTCAGTATGTGCTGACAACGACAATGAACTAGAGGCAGACCAGCAGATGGACAACTTGTACCTGAAAGCTTTGGAGGGATTTATTGCCGTGGTGACACAGGATGGAGACATGATCTTTTTGTCAGAGAATGTCAACAAATACATGGGTCTTACCCAGGTAACTTGTTCCCTAACACTTCCCTGTCTTTGTAATACAATTCCTAGAAACGAGTCCTATGCCTAAATGCAGAAAAACAGCTGCGTGTCACTGCAAAAAAGATTGGAAATAAAACGTCTTATTTGTCAGGCAGGTACCCTGCACACCAAACAACGGGGCGTGTGTGCGTGTGTGTGTGTGTGTGTGTGTGTTCCTCTCCCTTCCTATCAAAGTTGTAGTCTCTTTGGTGACTGCAAACTTGCCTTCCTACTGTGGAGAGGAGAATGGGCATTTATTCAACTTCTGCCTTGGACTATGGGACAGAGGGGATAGAGCTGCTCTTTTCATTCCCCCCTTTTCTGCTTTGAGGATTAGGAGTTTTCTCCTTCTGTATTGAAAATAACCAGTGGTGTTGACTGTTAGCTGCACCGTGCAAATCCAAAGACAGGGAATTGATCTGGGAAGAAAATCAGAAGTTATGCATTGGGTAAACAAAGGGGGGGGAGGTCAAAGATTTGTGTCTGTGAGCATCCTGTCAATGCATTTCATTCTGATGACCAGTTTCACCTGAATAGGTGGTGTTTAAAAACAGATAAATATGATTAGTTGCTTTTATTTGGCTAAATGTAGTTCTTACTTCTGCACAGGTGGAATTAACTGGACACAGCATTTTTGACTTCACTCATCCATGTGACCATGAAGAAATTCGAGAGAATCTGAGTCTGAAAAATGGTAATAATGAAAAGAGTCACTGTTTGCTTTTTAAATAACTGAATGAAGTAATTGGCTGACAGTAGAAATCTGTTAATCATGGTAAAGGGAATTTTCATTCCTTAGAGTAATCATAAACTGTTATTCAATACTTTGCAGATTTGTTTTGTTTTGCCAAATATTGCTTATATATGGTAGCACTAAGAACTGTTTGTTTAGTGCTTTCCTTTCATCAAGTTAAGACAGGCATAATGTTTTCACTTGTAACACTTTGCGAAGATTTATATGCTGCAAGCTAAAACATAGGTTTAAATGCACAAAGTCCCATTTAAGTTCCACTTAAGGTTTTAGGTCTGAGCTCTACAAACTGCTCTTCAATGGTCCATGCTTCTTTGATGGTCTCTGCAGGTAAATTATCTGAGAATTAGTCTGTTATTTCTATCAAATTCTTTATGCTTATAAATAGAAGAAATCAAGAAGCAAAACTGAGAAAACTCATCTGTCATTTTCCTTATACAGGTCCAGGCTTTGGAAAGAAAAGCAAAGAGATGTCAACTGAGCGTGACTTCTTCATGAGGATGAAATGCACCGTTACCAACAGAGGCAGAACTGTTAACCTCAAGTCTGCCACATGGAAGGTACCATATTTTAGCCATCAGAAGCGTGTTTTACGTAAAAAAACATTTTGGCATGTAGAGAAAGTACATTCTAAGTTTGTTTCTCATTCAAAAATCATTATTTCAGGTTTTGCACTGCACTGGACAAGTTAAAGTGTATAACACTTGCCCTCCTCACACTCTGTGTGGATATAAAGAGCCTCTTCTCACCTGCCTTATAATAATGTGTGAGCCTATTCAGCACCCTTCAAACATCGATATCCCCCTGGACAGCAAGACCTTCCTGAGTCGCCATAGCATGGACATGAAATTTACCTACTGTGATGACAGGTAAACTCCATGGATTTTTCCTTTCTGTAGGTGTCTCTATCTTGAACAAAACAAGCAGTCCTTCCAAATGTCCTCCTGTGTGGACCTGATAAGCAAGGACTAGAAGAAAATACAGTCTGTTACCAAGACAGCTATTTGGTGGCTCACTTAATCCATTTCAAATCTCAGTTTAGGCAAAATGGTACTCCTGCTCTATTTTCTCCTCCTGCTTGGTGAGGAATTCAAGTTCACTGGCGAAAGATGAGGCAACTTACATCCATAAGCATTAGTTTCTTGGGTTTTAAAAGACTGAAGAGTACACAGGATTTCTGTTCTCATTTTATAGAGAACGTCTCAAACGACATGTCAAGGACTGTCTTATGGTTGGTTTGGCCCAGGATGCTGTTATCGGTTGGCTGGAAAGTACTTTATGCTCTAGATTAACTAAGAATTACTAAGGCATCCAGAGCATCTGCAGCTCTGAATTGGGGTTGCAGCTTCTTGCTCAATTAAAGCAAACAACCTTTGCTGGTTATCTATCTGCTTCTTTTAGTGATGAAATAAAGGGGAGGGGGAAGATCTTGGGTCAAGCAAGGGGCTGTGTCCTCCACTCCCCACCTTTTCCCTCTTGAGTGGAAAAATGGAGATTCCCCCTTGTCTCTGCCTGCCTGATCCCCCCCGAGGATCTCTATGGCATTTCATACTGCCTACCTCTTCTCCCTGTCTACATATTGTGGTAACCATCTTCCCTGCATGTGAGTGAGCCAGAGATCCCTTCCCATTAAGTGTCCTTCTGTTCCCCATTTCCCAAGAAAGTCCTGTCTGTACTGCTGTGGGTTTGGTGTTTGTTTGAGGTTTTTTTAAGTTTATGAGATCATCCCTGAATTTAATACGAAGTTTTTTGTCTAATTCAGGGATGCTAACAACTGCTGAGGTCTGTAGGGTTGTCAGTGGGATTATACATATGCCCGCATCTTACACAAAAACTCACAGGATTGAGATCTTGGTTATTTTTTTCATCCTTCAAAGTTTTTTTAAAACTTATGCTCTTGTGCTAAGTAAGGTTATTATTTTAAACAATGCAATAAAGCAACCGTATAAACTAGCAGTGTTAGCAGCCGTGGATGAAAACAAGATTACAAGTGTAAAACTTGTGACTGACCTTCTTCTGAACTCTCTGAGAATTTAGCAGCAAGTGTGCTGTAGCTAGAAATGTCCTCTGATGTAACCGCAATAAAGCAGACTTTTTTTTTTTTTTCTTGTTAATACTTTCAGGATGAAACTATTGAGATATCAATAGGATTTTGCTGCTGGGGGTGGAGGAAGCAACAATATGGTAGTGACTCATTATTAAAAGAACGTACCTCTGAATTACTGGGGCCATTCAGCGGCAGGCTAGAGGAGAGTAACAGAGTATTTTTCTGTATTGCATCATTCACATGTCTCTGCTAGACTTGATGCAGAAGCAATTATAAATGAGAATTAGAGGGACTGATACTATCCCGTTAAAGATACACATACTTATTTTAAAAAGAATGACATATTATGCCCCGTCTTAAACAGTGGGAGTTGATTTACATGGAAAACTTTTCACATGGCAGTGAAATATAACAGCTTTCTCTGGAGGATTAACTTGTAGGGAATTTCAGAGATTTTTCTGTAAAACCAGGCAACAAAACAGCACGTCTTTTACTGGGTAGTTTTGGTTGGATGTTTCATTCATGTTTTATTGAGTTTATGATAAAGCTGTAAAAAGCCAGCCAGGCCAGAGAAGGAAGAGACCTCACGAACCTTTCAGGTTCTTCCCAGCAGATCCTCCTGGCTCTCGCTTCCCTCACAGAGGGATGTTGATTTCTCTCCAACAGGCGACACATCACTAGACGCATGAAAACGCAAAGCGCTCAGCTGTTCTTATCAAATTCGGTGCTGCCAGACAAATTGTATTGAAGGAGCAGCTTATGCCAGGAATGTAAATCCAGGCTGAGGAGCGGGGGAGGAGAAGCAGCATGTGCCAGTCAGATGCCTAAACCCTTCTCAACCTGCTCTGGCCTTTCTGCAGTGAAGCAGCAGGGCTGACACCGCTCGTTTCTCTGTAAGAGATTGTGTATTTCCAGTTGAGGACTGGTATCCATTGAGGGCA